>OY754980.1:26773485-27973485 GCA_963576475.1 Molanna angustata
GTTTCTGAGATATAGGGAAAAATAAAATAAAAATTCAAAAGTTGATAACCCCTGACTGAAACAAAAATTCAAAATTCCGAGTATAAAAGTTTTGTAGGCCTGTAACTGTTTATATATTCTGAAATTTTAGGCTCTGTAAATTGAGCGGATCAAAAGTTATAAGGGGGGGACGGACACACACACACACACACACACACACACACACACACAGACATACACACACACACAGACACACAGACACACACACACACACACACACACAGACACACGAAATGTTCTACTCCGAATTCTGAGTAAATCCGTGTATGGAACATATATTCTGCGAAGCCTCTAAGTTGGTGTTTTTTGACTTCAAAGTTGGAAAAGCCGTGAAAAAAGTAGACCTCTCCATACAATTCTCGCGTATTCTGGCTTGATACATTGTCGATATGTTAAGAGAACAAAGTTCTCCTGAACAAATCGACAGTTGGATAACAAAATTGCGTTCAAAATTGTAAAAAAATATCTATCACTCGTTTGTAGGAATATATTTATTTTTAAAATGTCTCAATTATAATATTACTAGTTGCATGTAACACATGAGATCCAACTGTCGATAGCGATAGTATGTATAGTTGAAGAATATGTACCAAACTATAAACCCATAAATACAAATTATTGAATATTTTCAGATATTTTGTTTTCTATGCAACATATGTAGGTATTTATTTATTTATTTATTTATTTTTATTTATTTCTATCCAAAAACATAGAGTAGATATAAGATACAAAATAATTAAAGGTATTATAAGCTTATTCATACATAGTAGACATACAAAGTAAATATAAGTTATTTCATTTCAATAAATATAATTTCATTATTTCACCATTGCTTACATAGTTAAAGCTATCCTTTTTGTTTGTATCTTTGTTACTAGCCCCCTCACTAGGCATAGCCTGTGCTAAGGTGAGCTAGTTTTATATTATTGTCTATTGCGTTGTTTATTTATAGATACGTTTACATATAATATAAGTAAATGTACATACATACGCTACGCATTCAAGCGTATTCATCCTTCTTTCTCTCTTTCCAAACACAATATTTCATTATGAGTCATTAACACACAGCAAAAATTGTAAAAATAAAATAATTGTTGAAAAAATTGATTGATTTAGAGACAAAAAAAAACAACAAAAGTACTTATTTTTCACTTTTTTCAATTGTCTATTCTGTTGTTTGTAATAGTGCATTTACATTTTATTAGGTAGAATTATTTCCTTCAGGATTTTTTCATCTATTTCATAAACCCATCTTAGTGATAGTTTTTTAAATTCTTTTGCATTTTTAATGGTTTTAATATTTGTTGGTAAACTATTGAAGAGTTTTGTTGAAAAGTATCGTACGCTACGTTGTCCAAAAGTTGTTTTTATGTATGGTATATTTAAGGTATTTGTTGTACTTAACCTAGTGTGTTTATATTGTTGTGAGCTAGTATATTGGTCTTCTCTTTTTAGCTTGTATAATAGCAGATTTTTTGCATATATTTTTGTAATTGTATGTATGTCAAGATAGGATAGTATGGAGGAAGATCCTTTTTTCCAACCCAGAATATGAAAATAGCATGATGGTATGTATGTTTGTTTGGAGATGAATTATCAAACTATTAAGTCTTCTTACATATTGTGTATAGGCGACTGCCATACAAAATGTATGAAGCGATGTCGTCACTAAATTCAATTTTTAAAAAAATTGTTAAAAAAAAATTGAGATCTTCTACTACAATGTTAATATTTTTTATAGAAAATTAAATTATCTAGTTGGTGTGTTTCGGCTTTTTTCGATAATTGTAAAAGTTTTGGAAATATAGGCAGTTAAACTCATAAATTTATCATAAAAAAAATATTTTTCTTAATAAAAAATGTTTGAGAAACCCTGGAATTTTTTTGAAAAAACTTATTTGAGATTTTGTATTTGTCTATGTTTGTACCAATTTTCAGCGTTCTAGCGTTTATGGTTTCTGAGATATATGGAAAAATAAAATAAAAATTCAAAAGTTGATAACCCCTGACTGAAACAAAAATTCAAAATTCAGAGTATAAAAGTTTTGTAGGCCTGTAACTGTTTATATATTCTGAAATTTAAGGCTCTGTAAATTGAGCGGATCAAAAGTTATAAGGGGGGGACGGACACACAGACACACAGACACACAGACACACACACACACACACACACACACACACAGACGCACGAAATGTTCTACTCCGAATTTTGAGTAAATCCGTGTATGGAACATATATGCTGCGAAGCCTCTAAGTTGGTGTTTTTTGACTTCAAAGTTGGAAAAGCCGTGAAAAAAGTAGACCTCTCCATACAATTCTCGCGTATTCTGGCTTGATACATTGTCGATATGTTAAGAGAACAAAGTTCTCCTGAACAAATCGACAGTTGGAATATCATTCATTGAGACAATAAATTACAGTTATTATCAATGTTCCTTGTAAGGTGTGCGCGTGTGCGCACGCACACCTACAAATATCTCCGCACACATGTTTTGTCAATATTATATAAGAAAGTTTCCATTGCCAGATTTTAGTTATCTTTTTTATTTATTTCAAAAATTATCTTTGTTAGTGTTGTTATTATATAAAATCACCGTGATTAATAAATACCCTAAAAATATACATTTTACCCTACCCTAAAACCCTACAAATATACACAATATTATTATTACCTAAAAAGAATTAGCAGTTCAATGTGTTAATTTTTAATTATTTAATGGAAAATTAAAATACATGCCGATTTTTGCATTTTTATTATTAATTTTTTCGATAAATCTAAAACTTCTAAATTACGACTAAACGATTTTGAAACAATGCCAGTAGCTGACATAATGAACGGTAATACTAGTTGCATGTAACACATGAGATCCAACTGTCGATAGCGATAGTATGTATAGTTGAAGAATATGTACCAAACTATAAACCCATAAATAAAAATTATTGAATATTTTCAGATATTTTGTTTTCTATACAACATATATTATGTAGGTATGTATGTCAAGATAGGATAGTTTGGAGGAAGTTCCTTTTTTCCTACCCAGAATATGCAAATAGCATGATGGTATGTATGTATGTTTGGAGATGAAGTATCAAACTATTAAGTCTTCTTACATATTGTGTATAGGCGACTGCCATACAAAATGTATGAAGCGATGTCGTCACTAAATTCAATTTTTAATAAAATTGTTAAAAAAAAATTGAGATCTTCTACAACAATGTTAATATTTTTTATAGAAAATTAAATTATCTAGTTGGGGTGTTTCGGCTTTTTTTGATAATTGTAAAAGTTTTGGAAATATAGGCAGTTAAACTCATAAATTTATCATAAAAAAAATATTTTTCTTAAGAAAAATGTTTGAGAAACCCTGGAATTTTTTTGAAAAAACTCATTTGAGATTTTGTATTTGTCTATGTTTGTACCAATTTTCAGCGTTCTAGCGTTTATGGTTTCTGAGATATATGGAAAAATAAAATAAAAATTCAAAAGTTGATAACCCCTGACTGAAACAAAAATTCAAAATTCCGAGTATAAAAGTTTTGTAGGCCTGTAACTGTTTATATATTCTGAAATTTTAGGCTCTGTAAATTGAGCGGATCAAAAGTTATAAGGGGGGGACGGACACACAGACACACACACAGACACACACACACACAGACACACACACAGACACACACACACAGACACACGAAATGTTCTACTCCGAATTCTGAGTAAATCCGTGTATGGAACATATATGCTGCGAAGCCTCTAAGTTGGTGTTTTTTGACTTCAAAGTTGGAAAAGCCGTGAAAAAAGTAGACCTCTCCATACAATTCTCGCGTATTCTGGCTTGATACATTGTCGATATGTTAAGAGAACAAAGTTCTCCTGAACAAATCGACAGTTGGACAACACAAATTAATAAATATTTGAAGATATTTTATTTTCTATATAAAACACGTAGGTATGTTTGTCAGGATAGGATAGTATGGAGGTCAGTCTGTTTTTCATACACAGAATATGGAAACAGTATGATGGTATGTATGTATGTTTGGAGATTTAAGTATCAAACTATTAAATCTTCTTACATATTGTGTATAGGCGACTACCATACAAATTGAATGAAGTGATGTCGTCACTAAATTTAATTTTTATAAAAATTGTTAAAAAAAATTTGAGATGTGCTAATACAATGTTTATATTTTTTTATATAAAATTAAATTATCTAGTTAGGGTGTTTCGGCTTTTTTCGATATTAAAAAAAAAATGGAAATATAGGCAGTTAAACTCATAAATTTATCATAAAAAAAAATATTTTTCTTAATAAAAAATGTTTGAGAAACCCTGGAATTTAAAAAAAAAGTAATTTGAGATTTTTTATTTGTCTATCTTTATACCAATTTTCAGCGTTCTAGCTTTTATGGTTTCTGAGATATATGGAAAAATAAAGTAAAAATTCAAAAGTTGATAACCCCTGAGTGAAACAAAAATTCACAATTCTGAGTATAAAAGTTTTGTAGGCTTATAACTGTTTATATATTCTGAAAATTTGGGCTCTTTAAATTGAGCGGATCAAAAGTTATAGGGGGGGGGACACACCCACACACAAAACTCACATAAAATGTTCTACTCCGAATTCTGAGTAAATCCATGTATGGGAACATATATGCTGCGAGGCCTCTAGTTGGTGTTATTAGTATGCAAAAAGTCCACTACACCATACAAAATTTTCCTTCGTACACGCATCTTGGCTTAATAATGTCGATTCATTAAGAGCACTGGAGGTTTCTAATTTGATGGTGTTCCGGACACGGAAAGTATTAAGAGAATTGAATTCTCATGAACGAATCGACAGTTGGATTACTTTGATAAGGACAGCAAACAGATCATGCATACAATTATTATAAGAAGACAAACAGTAACTAATTAGGTATGTATTTCTAAATTTATTGCGTATTGTTGTAAATATTTAGTATAAATTCTTTCTTTTCTTTGTAATTGAATTATTCCATAAAGTTTACACTGGTCTTCTAAAAAAGCAATGTAACATTGTTAATAAATAAATTGTGTATAACTTTAGGTATAATTTATACAATTAACTAATAATTTAGAATGTAGGTACCTCTTGAGTACTTTACCGAATTTGAATGAAAAGAATAAAAAAGTGAGATTATTAAGGTAAGAAAAATTATTGAAACATACATTAAATTGAATTCTTGTTAAGGGATATGAAATATTTTATAGTCAGTAACAATAAAACTGAAGTATACTCCGTGGTTCCGTTCTTATAGTGACGAAATTGAGGACTCAGAAAATGGTCCAATATCCAAAATGCCAGACTTCATGGAAGTCATGTCGCATTCTGCAAAATGAAGGCGATTGAATCACTTTTATGGAGGAAATAGCACTCACATAGTACTTTTGATGGAACATTTTTTTAAATGTAACTGGTTTCGAAGCGGCTGATTTGAAGTGTTTGATACAATTTAACAATGCGAAAAATATTGACGAGTGGTCTTCTTATTTAAACTGAATTATTTTAAAACTAGTTGCATGTAACACATGAGATCCAACTGTCGATAGCGATAGTATGTATAGTTGAAGAATATGTACCAAACTATAAACCCATAGATACAAATTATTGAATATTTTCAGATATTTTGTTTTCTATACAACATATGTAGGTATGTATGTCAAGATAGGATAGTATGGAAGAAGATCCTTTTTCCTACCCAGAATATGCAAATTGCATGATGGTATGTATGTATGTTTGGAGATGAAGTAACAAACTATTAAGTCTTCTTACATATTGTGTATAGGCGACTGCCATACAAAATGTATGAAGCGATGTCGTCACTAAATTCAATTTTTAAAAAAATTGTTAAAAAAAAATCGAGATCTTCTACTACAATGTTAATATTTTTTATAGAAAATTAAATTATCTAGTTGGGGTGTTTCGGCTTTTTTCGATAATTGTAAAAGTTTTGGAAATATAGGCAGTTAAACTCATAAATTTATCATAAAAAAAATATTTTTCTTAATAAAAAATGTTTGAGAAACCCTGGAATTTTTTTGAAAAAACTAATTTGAGATTTTGTATTTGTCTATGTTTGTACCAATTTTCAGCGTTCTACCGTTTATGGTTTCTGAGATATATGGAAAAATAAAATAAAAATTCAAAAGTTGATAACCCCTGACTGAAACAAAAATTCAAAATTCCAAGTATAAAAGTTTTGTAGGCCTGTAACTGTTTATATATTCTGAAATTTTAGGCTCTGTAAATTGAGCGGATCAAAAGTTATAAGGGGGGGACGGACACACAGACACACACACACACACACACAGACACACACACACACAGACACACAGACACACGAAATGTTCTACTCCGAATTCTGAGTAAATCCGTGTATGGAACATATATGCTGCGAAGCCTCTAAGTTGGTGTTTTTTGACTTCAAAGTTGGAAAAGCCATGAAAAAAGTAGACCTCTCCATACAATTCTCGCGTATTCTGGCTTGATACATTGTCGATATGTTAAGAGAACAAAGTTCTCCTGAACAAATCGACAGTTGGATTATTTTTGACATGTTTTTAATATCTCAATAGAGACGAAGTTGGAATATACTAGTTGCATGTAACACATGAGATCCAACTGTCGATAGCGATAGTATGTATAGTTGAAGAATATGTACCAAACTATAAACCCATAGATACAAATTATTGAATATTTTCAGATATTTTGTTTTCTATACAACATATGTAGGTATGTATGTCAAGATAGGATAGTATGGAGGAAGATCCTTTTTCCTACCCAGAATATGCAAATAGCATGATGGTATGTATGTATGTTTGGAGATGAAGTATCAAACTATTAAGTCTTCTTACATATTGTGTATAGGCGACTGCCATACAAAATGTATGAAGCGATGTCGTCACTAAATTCAATTTTTAAAAAAATTGTTAAAAAAAAATTGGGATCTTCTACTACAATGTTAATATTTTTTATAGAAAATTAAATTATCTAGTTGGGGTGTTTCGGCTTTTTTCGATATTTTAAAAAAAAATTACAGTATAAGCAGTTAAACTCATAAATTTATAAAAAAAAAAATACTTTTCTTAATAAAAAATGTTTGAGAAACCCTGGAATTTTTTTGAAAAAACTAATTTGAGATTTTGTATTTGTCTATGTTTGTACCAATTTTCAGCGTTCTAGCGTTTATGGTTTCTGAGATATATGGAAAAATAAAATAAAAATTCAAAAGTTGATAACCCCTGACTGAAACAAAAATTCAAAATTCAGAGTATAAAAGTTTTGTAGGCCTGTAACTGTTTATATATTCTGAAATTTTAGGCTCTGTAAATTGAGCGGATCAAAAGTTATAAGGGGGGGACGGACACACAGACACACAGACACACACACAGACACACAGACACACACACAGACACACACACACACAGACACACGAAATGTTCTACTCCGAATTCTGAGTAAATCCGTGTATGGAACATATATGCTGCGAAGCCTCTAAGTTGGTGTTTTTTGACTTCAAAGTTGGAAAAGCCATGAAAAAAGTAGACCTCTCCATACAATTCTCGCGTATTCTGGCTTGATACATTGTCGATATGTTAAGAGAACAAAGTTCTCCTGAACAAATCGACAGTTGGAAAAGGAAAACCAGGAACTCAAAGCACGTACAGAGCTTACGACCTGTCATTTGCTGGCTTACGTGATCACTTTATGCACTTGCGCAACGTTCATCAAATATGTAGGTAGGTGAACAAGCCAAAAATGAAATAATATTTCTGGCGCAGTCCAGGGATGACATCTATGCGAAAGCATTGCTACCTAGTGAATACAAAAAAGTTTCTTCGTCATTTCATAGATGGCAATGGTAAAAACAGCTTATTTTCAAGAGCAATAATATCTATTGATAAAATTTATAGAACTTTCAAAAAAATGGATTGATAGGGATCTCAATAAAAAGGCATAATTGGTGAACGTTGCGCAAGCCCATAAAGTGATCACGTAAACCTAAGCCCTGTGGGAGCTTTGATTTCCCGATTCATCCATCATATTCCAATTTCGTCTATTGAGACATTAAAAAAAATGTTATATAAATATCATTGACTCCCGATAGCGTATTTACGTTTCCGTGTTGATTAGGAGGCAAGTACTGCCCCGAATTAGGCACTGGTTTGTAGCGCTATGCACTTAAAAACTCGTGTTGAATTCGAGGCACGTGTCCTCCAAATTCACACGCTTTAGCGACGCAAACTGTTCCTGCTAATACGTGTTCAATTCGAGGCAATTAATTATTGAATATGGAACATATAATATAATCATGAAGTTCGCGCGCTATTACATTTTGCTCGCATTTCGTCTGTCACTGTCACATTTGTATGGATGTATAATACTTAGAAGACTCCTAGGAACATACATTTTACTGATCTCAATTTCTTTTTCAAGTATTTAAAAATTATTTGCAACAATTAACAACGTAAGTTTGTTTGTTTTTTTAAATAATATTTAGTAAGTGTATTTCTAATACTTACTTATTTTTACAACGTAAGATTGTTAAGTTTTTTGCATAGTAGTTCTTTTAAGTGTATTTCTACTGTTTTTTTTTCAAGATTAAAATATTGGTTTTTTGAATTATATTTATTTAACTGTATTTCTAATTAAGTATTTTAATTGATCTTCGTGTGATTTTTGCGCAAATATAATTTTTTTACTTATTTTAGGTTATGGCGCGCTTGCAGATTATTTTAATGTTTTGGAAGAAGCTCATCGAGATGATAAATATAAATGCAGGCGACTGGGGGACACGTGCCTCGAATTCAACACGAGTTTTTAAGTACATTAGCGCTACAAACCAGTGCCTAATTCGAGGCAGTACTTACCTCCTAATCAACACGGAAACGTAAATACGCCTCCCGAAAGGGGAAAAAATCCAATCATTGCGTATTATGCAACTATAAAAGTATTCGGTAATATTATTATATTACGAGAATGCCAATGTCTATAAGTATATATTGATGCGTCCGGATTTGCAGTGACCAAAAGTCGAGCCTGCTTACGCTACGGTCGCTTCTCAATTCGGTACCGACCGTCGCCGTACCACGTGACCGAGCCGGACAAGCCAGACAGCCAATGAGAACGCGAGGCAGACAGCCAATGAGAACCCGCCGGCGATCGTCTTGTACCGGCTCGGCGACGGACCGGTGGTCCGGTTAAGAAGAGGCCGTTTTCCGCTCCGTAGTGAGTTAGCAGTCAGCAGTCGTCGGGAATCGTCATTCGCAGCAAGAATCAACACATTCGCCGCCAGAGAAGAACCAGTCTACACCCACAAGAGGAATACGAACGCTGGCCGCGGCCTGCTGGCCGCGGCCCGGTGTGCTTTATATCTCGGCCACCTCGTTCACGTTCGCCCTCTCCACTACTGAGGACCCTGGTGCAGGATGGCACATGTCTCGACCAGCTGACACGGAAGATTCCAGGACTCACCGGTTGCACCAAGGGCGGTGCACGCTCCGGATCCCTGGCCCTGCTGCTGGCCGAGCCTAACCTCCGGCCTTGGCCTCCCTCCTCCGTCATCATCCACGCCAGGTTGAGCGTCGCCTGGGACTGAGACGGATGTCTAGTCCCAGCCTCATCATCAACGTCGGACCGTCCACTGCAGACGAGTGGGACGAACCCCAGAGGCACCAGACCTGCGAACCCGTGGCCTGCCCGCTAGACGCCTGCCGCCGCCGCCGCCGCCGCCTGCTGCCGCCGCCGCCGCCGCCGCCTGCTGCCGCCGCCGCCGCCCGCCGCCGCCTCTAGCCTGGCCGCCACCACCGCTTCGCCGTCTGGCCTGGGCCGTCACCGCTGTCTCAGGCGTGTGGGACACGCCATCATCATCATCCGACCCATCGCACCGTTTGCGACGTCCCTGGCCAGCATGATGGACATGCAGTAGTGTTAAGTGGCTTTAGTGTATTACTTTGGCCTTTCTCATATGTTTATTTGCTGTGCTCAATATGTTTATTTTATGTTTCTTGTCTGCTTCTTCTTCAAATTAATAAATTGCGACACTTCAACATTCACTGGTGTTTCACTGCTCTGCCCCTTTGGTTGTAGGGAACGGCTATGGCCTCATATTACGCCTTGCCCTCTTTCCCCGCATATCAATTGGCGGCCCAGCAGTGGGACTCTTTTTAGAGAAAAGAACAGCGACCCTGAGAGACCCAGAGTAGTGAGCACCAGTGACAAGTACCTCGCCGAGAAGACCGCCGCACCGGGATGAAGACCACTGCTCCGAAGACAGCGATCGCCTCGTCTATTCCCCGGCATGCCGCCCAGATGTCTTTGGCTTCAGAGGAACACCGTTTCTGGATTCGGGACAAGATCCAGTGGCGCCTAACAACCACTTCTTCAGGATAATTCGCACCGCTCGGCTTTTGGTCAAGAAAGCGGGGGGGATTGATGCGTCCGGATTTGCAGTGACCAAAAGTCGAGCCTGCTTACGCTACGGTCGCTTCTCAATTCGGTACCGACCGTCGCCGTACCACGTGACCGAGCCGGACAAGCCAGACAGCCAATGAGAACGCGAGGCAGACAGCCAATGAGAACCCGCCGGCGATCGTCTTGTACCGGCTCGGCGACGGACCGGTGGTCCGGTTAAGAAGAGGCCGTTTTCCGCTCCGTAGTGAGTTAGCAGTCAGCAGTCGTCGGGAATCGTCATTCGCAGCAAGAATCAACACATTCGCCGCCAGAGAAGAACCAGTCTACACCCACAAGAGGAATACGAACGCTGGCCGCGGCCTGCTGGCCGCGGCCCGGTGTGCTTTATATCTCGGCCACCTCGTTCACGTTCGCCCTCTCCACTACTGAGGACCCTGGTGCAGGATGGCACATGTCTCGACCAGCTGACACGGAAGATTCCAGGACTCACCGGTTGCACCAAGGGCGGTGCACGCTCCGGAGCCCTGGCCCTGCTGCTGGCCGAGCCTAACCTCCGGCCTTGGCCTCCCTCCTCCGTCATCATCCACGCCAGGTTGAGCGTCGCCTGGGACTGAGACGGATGTCTAGTCCCAGCCTCATCATCAACGTCGGACCGTCCACTGCAGACGAGTGGGACGAACCCCAGGGGCACCAGACCTGCGAACCCGTGGCCTGCCCGCTAGACGCCTGCCGCCGCCGCCGCCTGCTGCCGCCGCCGCCGCCGCCTCTAGCCTGGCCGCCACCACCGCTTCGCCGTCTGGCCTGGGCCGTCACCGCTGTCTCAGGCGTGTGGGACACGCCATCATCATCATCCGACCCATCGCACCGTTTGCGACGTCCCTGGCCAGCATGATGGACATGCAGTAGTGTTAAGTGGCTTTAGTGTATTACTTTGGCCTTTCTCATATGTTTATTTGCTGTGCTCAATATGTTTATTTTATGTCCCTTGTCTGCTTCTTCTTCAAATTAATAAATTGCAACACTTCAACATTCACTGGTGTTTCACTGCTCTGCCCCTTTGGTTGTAGGGAACGGCTATGGCCTCATAATACGCCTTGCCCATCTTTCCCCGCATATCAATATAAATTACATTCAATATTATATCTTGGATTTTTTAATATTTCTTAACGAATTATAAATTAGAATTTGTTTTTCTTATTTTTGTCAACAAAAGAATGTTAAACAGCCGTGGCTAAAAATATAAATCTCATTTTTGTAAATAAAATATAACAATAAAATTACTAAATTTTCATAATTATTTTAACCCATTCCACTATATTTTAACGAAATAATTTAAAGTGTAGGTATGATACACTTATCCATTTATTCGGCTAATTGATATTAATTTACCATTATATTTAATTTAATTGAAATCACTTTAAGAATCAAATATTATATTTAATTGAAATGACTTTATCTATATTATATTTAATTGAAATCACTTTATCTATATTATATTTAATTGAAATCACTTTAAGAATTCAATATTGTCACCTTTTAAAACGATTACCGGTATTTGCCCATTTTCCATCTTCCTCATTGTTGAACCATCCATTGCTAAACATTTTGAGATCATTTTTCATGCTGTTTTTTGGAAATACTTTCATGTTTGTTGTTTGTAAAACTCGGCGCCAATACAACCAACGTTCAACAAGATGATAAAAGTTCAACAATTGAGTCTTTTTTAAAAACACTTATGTAATAATATCACGAATGGCAATATGGTACATATTGGTTAGTCAATAGAGTAGGTACCTACACAAAAACACTGTCACAAGAGTGTATTTGTAGTTGGAAAACATCGATAAAATCAGTTTTGAACATTAAAATGATAAATGCGAATCGCGATAAAATTGGCTGACATGTCAGTGCATTTATATCTTGTCATCAATGTGCTCTAGTAATACAATATGCTGTATGTATTTAGATTTTTTATTACCAGTACTTGAAAGTTCGATATTATTGTAGGTACAATAATAACATTAAATGTTTTCAATGTAAAAAAAAAACTTTTGAATGATTAACAAAATAGGTTAGGTCGGTGGCAGAGCGGCTAGTGCGCTGAATTGGAGTTCAGCGCACTAGCCGCTCGTTTAGAGTTATACGGAGTCTAATGTTCTTAAAGTGTTCTTTCAATGCCGTTTTTAGTCCCCGAAAGCAGAACTGGTGGTGGTGGATGAAGAGAAGCTATGAGACTGTATGTCCCACCACCACCCTCTCTGCATATGGGGACTGTAAACGGCCACTTCACAAAACACCAAGTGAGCGACAGAGCGAAAAAAATGCACAGCACGAAATATACATAGTTCATGGAGCCCTCAAGATAAGCAATCTCGGTACAATAGTGCAAAAAGAAAAATCGACGAATGTCATTGACTTCAGATCTTTTTAAATGTAAAGCATCAGAGGTGTGACCAAGATCTCTGCAAAAAATAAAATTAATCGGAATCTACCAATTTTTATGTTCGTGTTTTAAGAACCCGAACGTGTTTTAAGAAAGTTATAGAACTTTAAGTCCTGTTTATCCCCGGAGCGGCTGCTCGTCGGACAACATAAGTATTACCATCAAGCATATTTTGTACTTCTGCCGCTGAGAGATCCACCACAAACGTGGATTGAGGTTGATATTTATATTTAATTATTTATAGGCAGTTAAACCTGGGGGGCAAGTCTGGTTCCTTATTTACCCAGGGTACAATGATTTAAACCATTACTTCATAGATTTCGCTTTTGTGACCGGACTAGCCGTCGAGTAAACGAAAAGCGAAATGTAAATGGAATCCTAGTGAACCAGACTTGCCCCCCTGGTCGTGCATCGATATTTTTATAATCTATTAATAGTATCTTCAAGCTTCAGCCAAAATTTGGCCTTCGATCGGACACCGGATATAAGATTTAATTTATTGAAAAAAAGTTATTTGTTCAATTAATTTGTTTTGCGACAGTTCTTGATAAAACTAGTAAATAGTGACGAATAAAACTGTCTTTTTGGTAATATGTATATATTTATTTCTAAATAACAATTCACAGTGTTTCATAGACTAAAAACTAAGAATAATTTTCTGCTTTGGATAAATATTGAATTGTCAAGTTTACTTGATACTATAGTGGAATCATTTAAATAAGTTAACCACGATGTCACTTTCCAATCCTCTGTAGGAATTATTTCAATTAATATCTATTGAATATATTTTTGCCGTTTGTAATATTGCTGATGTTGTTACATGTGACATTGAGCGAAGGTGATGGCTGATTGAACTGAACCAAAACCAGTTCGTAAGTCACCACAGTTCCAGCTATCTGAAAATATCAAATTGTATCATATTTTACTTAAATTATTATTTTAAATAACAATAGTACCTAATGCTGTTAACTCTCATATGTCTTAAGTTGACGGATTGATATGTTTATTTTTTTTGTCACATCATTTACCTATTTCTTGAAAAATAGATATAACCTCTACCCAACTAGGTATACCCGTTTTTATATGTTAATCCTATTTTGTCACCCTGAAATTGACATGCGTTTGCGTTTTTTTATTACATAAACAATATATCGTAAAGGTACTTACTGTTAATATAAGGCCTTTTGTAATATTGAAGAAATTTAATCCAGTAATAGAAACCATATCCATCGAAACTTGTTCCAAAAATCGTTGAACCTGCAACTTCGTAAGGTATAATAACAGGTAGGTTTATTTTAATAGTAGGTAACTAAGTAATGCTCAAGTAATCTATATTTCCTCAAAATCCTAATCGGGTCTGTTATGTTGAATTGACCGGTCAGTTATTTTATTTTATTTTATTTTATATATTTCGGTAAACATACAGCAATACAAAACAAAAATCTTATACACATATAACCAAAAAATTAGCCAGCAAAGTTTACATAATATTACTATTAGCTCATGTACATTAAAAAAGATAAATCATAAGAACTGAAACTAAAAGTGTAAAAGAAAAAATTGAATGAGTTATGCTTGATTAATGGGAAAAGGAAAATGAGGACAGTAAGGGGGGGGGGGGGGGGGGCGCACGCACTACGATGACGCTCGAAGTAAAGAGTTTGTAATGGAAGTCCTAAAATTTAAAAACGTATTATGAAACAAATCAATGTCGTTGAAACCGTTAAATGTATTACATGATCTGTGTATAAAAGAGTTCTGAGCATAGTTGGTATCGCAGCCGGGAGGTCTGAAGGTATGGGCAGTTCTTGTAAGCCTTATTGGTACATGTACGGCCAGTTTACTCAACAAGAGGCTCGAATCTGCAATATTGTTTGTAATCTTATATAAGAACATCATGTCGGTCAGTGTGCGTCGGTTCTCTAAAGAAATTAGTCCATGATATTTAGCGGATTGGGTTGAGCTGTTGAATGCCTGTCTTTCTCGAAAATCTAAATGTTTGAGAAGTTTATTTTGTAGCTTCTCTATCCTATCTATATAAGTTATGTATCGTGGGTTCCACACAACAGATGCGTATTCTAAACAGCTACGGACATAGGCGTAATACAAAATCTTAATAGTTTTTGATGACTTAAAAGGTTTAGATACTCTTATGATAAAGTTCAATTGTTTGTATGCTTTTTCCATAATTTTATCTACGTGACTTTTGAAAGTCATTTTTGAATCGAGTAACACTCCAAGGTCTCTTATTTCATGCTTTCTGCCAAGCGTTTTATTATTGATAGAGTAGTTTTCCAGAACAACATACTTAGAACGAGTAAAAGTGATAATGTTGCATTTATCAGTATTCAAAAACAAACTGTTTTTGGAGCAATATTCATATAAGCGGTTTAGGTCGGATTGTAAAGCTAGTGAATCATTTTGTGTACATATTTTTTTAAAAAATTTAATATCATCCGCATATACTATAAAATTAGAAGAGGAAAAACAATTTGAGATATCGTTTATATATAATATAAAGAGAATAGGACCCAAATGAGAGCCCTGAGGCACTCCTGAACTGCACGTCCTAAATTCTGACCTAAAATTATTTATTGTCACTGCTTGTAGCCTGTGTTTGATGTATGAGGTTAACCATCTTAGTAAATTTCCATGTATACCATAAACTTCAAGTTTGTGTATTAATATATCATGATTAATCTTATCGAAAGCTTTCGAAAAGTCTGTATAGATTGCGTCAACACACCCACCTGCTTTCATGGACGACAGTATATATTCTGTATATTCTAACATGTTAGTTTCCACTGATCTCCCAGGGAAAAATCCATGTTGATTTGGTATAATGAATCGCTTAATTAAAGGTGTTATTTGCTCAACCACAATTCTTTCCATAAGTTTACTAAATATAGAGAGCTTAGAAATTGGTCTATAGTTTTTTATATCATGTTTATCGCCGGCCTTATAAATAGGCGTAACATAAGATCTCTTCCAATACGACGGAAAAACGCCTGTGTGGAAGGATAAATTGAAAAGATACGATAAAGGACTTGCCAGTTCAGAAGCACAGTTTCTTATGAATAAAGGTGGTATGCCATCTGGACCCGGGCCCTTACTCAAATCTAGGCTCTTCAATCTCTTCAAAACATCTGGTTCCGAGAACGTCACACCACTTATATCCACCTCACCTGAGCAAACAACGTCAGGCATATCGGGTGTATTGACCGTAAACGCCGATTGAAAGAAATCACTAAAGAGATTACATATAATATTGATATCACTAGTTGTTAAATTGTTATAGAACATGTCACGAGGGTATGCAGAGTGTGGTTTATTTGATTTTATGTAAGTGTGCAGTCGTTTTGGGTTAGAGGCGATAGAAATTTCTATTTGACTGACATAGTTTTCGAAACATTCAGCTTGGAGGATCTTTTGTCTAGAGCGTAGTAAAGAAAATTCGTCGTGATAAACTGGAGAACCTGTTTTTTTCCACTTCTTATGTGCCTTAAGTTTTTCTTTGATGACATTAATAAGAGGTTTAGTATACCATGATGGAAATTTATTAATACTTTGGATAAGCCTGGTTGGTATAAATTTAGAAATGCATTCGTTCAGAATTCTGTGGAAATCGTTCGTGGATTGTTCAATATCGCTACTAAACAAAGAATTCCAATCAATGCCAGACAAAAACTGTTTAATAGGTGCATAATCTGCCTTATGAAAGAGTTTTACTAATCTAGGACAGTTTTTAATAAAAATTTCACTATCTACGGATAAAGTTATAAATAGGGGCTTGTGATGAATGTCCATGTGAATAAGTAGATCAGTACTCTCAGAAACACTACAAATAGTATTCGACAACACAAGGTCCAATATTCTACCGTTTATATTTGTGAAGCCATTGTACTGTTTTAAATCACTATAAGAAATGAAATCCGCAATGAGAGAACCGACACAGTCACTGAAATACGAAGGTGAAAAATAATTAAATTCATTGTTGTATATCCATGTTATATTGGATAAATTAAAATCACCTGTTATCACAAATGAGTCTTCGGAGTAGTTAATGATTTCTTCAGAAGTGTTTTCTAAAAAAGTGTTAAGTTGACTTCTATAATTTTCACCTTGCGGCAAGTAAACACAGCAAAGGTTTATACGCACCTTTTGGTTCGGATGTTGAATAGTTACCCAAATATCCTCGCTACAACAAGACAAATCAGTATTAAGCCTTGCTGACAAGCTAGACTTCACTGCAATGAGCACACCTCCACCAAGCCTTTGACCTGTTGCATCATAATCGCGGTCTCTACGAAAAACGTTATACCTATGGTCAAAAAGTTCATAATCATAAAAGTTTTTATTTAACCAAGTCTCTGTGAGACAAACTATGTCGTAATTATTATTCAGTACGTTGCTCTTGAATACATGTGTTTTCGTTCTGAGACCTCTAACATTCTGATAGTATATTGTAAGATTCATAGTAAGGTTGATATAATAGAAGAAATCAAAACTCCACGACAGGGTCCAAGTACGCGCGCATACGTGTAAAGGATATATGTGTGAGTGGGAAAACAAGCATCATAAAAACAAGTATAGTTAATAAAGTGGATAAGGTGAAAACAAAGATTCATAAATAGAGGTAAATGAGAAAAAACAAGTAATACAAAACAAAAAGGATATGATACAAGAATTAATGAGGGCATCTTCCTGGAGTCAGCAATGGGGAAGGCAAAAAGAAGTCACGATAACTTTCCAAGATCGGAAGCAATATATCGGAAGATATTGTTTTATCGTAATAAAGCGAAATATTATTATTTTCTAAAAATGAAATCGGATCATATTCATAATAATATGGTTTTATGTTTATCGCGTCAATTAATTTATATTTAATAGCTAAATTTTGATGTATTATTTTTGCTACTTGGTTATGTCTAAATGTATATTCTGATTGCGCGAGAAAAGAACAGCCCGATATTATATGATTGATTGTTTCCGGAAAAGCCAAACATTTCCTACAACTATCATCAACTACATTTATAAAGATATTTAGATATTTCTTTAAATTTCACACTTTTTTTTATTACACAAAAATTTTTCATAATATTTTTCACACATAAATTTATTTCATTATAACGAAATTTGTGATTAATTTGTAGCTTATATGCCAAAAAACAGTATGCGCCAGTAACTGGCACAATGAGGATACCTTTGCATGTATGATTTCAAGCTTTTTCGTGGCATGCCTGTAGAGGCAAGCACACTTTCTTTTGGTATGTGGTTGACGACTCTCAACACCTAAATCTTACATTGAATGCCAACGAATCAAATGCTTGCCATAGTTCCAGTTATGCCATTTAACAGACACACGTGCAAGGAGCTGGTATGATAAGTATTATGGAAGCTACAGGTATGGGAAAAAATAATTGGTTATAATATATTTTACCTCTACACAGTATGATTGTGTTGATACTGAATATAGAGCTGGGAGTGGTCCTTTGGACGTTGAATGTACGTTGGAGGCAGAAAGAGATACCACTAAAAATCTGGATATTAGGAACGAGAAGGAAAATACGAAATAGACCGAAGAAAACATTCCCCTGTAAAATAATAGGAACCATTATAATTTACTGTTCCCTAAAATATTATTTTTTCTGTACTTTTTTGGTACAATAATTATTGTATATAACTAAGTCCTGGATTATCTTTATTTTTTATGGTGTGTATTTTCAAATACAACTTACCCGTAGAAAGTTTTCCAGCATGTTAATTTGTCGTGTGTGGAGCTGAAAATAAAGTTGTCAGATAAGTTTAATGTACATATATTAGTTACTTAACTAACAGGATCCATAAATAGTTGTGTAATTTGGTAATTATCACAGCGAGGCTATACCCTATCGCAATCGATGCTATCCATCCATCCGATGGCGCTACAGCAATATCAAGCCTTGGCCTCCTGTTACTTTTGCCTCCAACTCATTCTGTCCTCCAGCCTGTCACCTGAAGGAGCTGTTCTGCTCTGTCGAGGCTATTTCATATATTATTAGTATTTAAATTCAAGCTGGTTTAGGGTCTTGAAATAAATATAAAAAACCATCAAATTCTTTTTAATATTGCTGTAACTTGCATTCTTGAATCGCTTTAACAAAGAGCTTCGATTCCGTAAAATTGTGAAATATTTTTGGTTGCAGTGTGATACTCTGTTATATTATAATCAAATCCATCACAAATCAAGGTTTTTGATAGAAAACACAAAAAATACAATAAATGTGTTTGAAAATGAAGTAAGCACAGTTACAATAACTCACTCGAAGCTGTTAAACAGTTGAAGGCATATGATGTAGAGATTGTTGGCAAATGATAGCATGACCAGTTCGTTGATTGCATCGTCAACTTTTCTCACCAGTGAAGCCATGTGAGCATATTCGTTTCTTGTTATACGCCAAAACTGTTCTGGAAGATCCTGAAAATACAAATTTCCTCACAGAATTGGTAAATGAAATCGATCCTAGAATTGGTAAATGAAATCGATCGACGCAGGATTTAATCTCAGGCATAATTAATCCATACATAATATTTTCATTGGCATAATATTATGATGATTTACATTGTATTTTATGATTTTGCCTTTTGATCTCATATATAGGTACGCATAAAAATAAAATCTTTGATTTTCTACGATCGTGAATGTTCTATTATTCACGCTTCTTATTTTTTGGTGGTCTGATAACATTTCCGTACCATCTCAATTTGTTTTCTTTGAACTCTGGGGATATATTATATATTTTAATATGATATTAAAAAAAATAACAAGTTCAAAATGTTTTTTAAATTGTCAACACTGACGGTGTTTAATGTGTAGAACTCCATTGACTCCACTGGTCTCCAGTTGATAAGGGCTTAGTCAGCCAAATCGGTCGTCCTATTATAAGGAAAATATACATGTAGAACCATAATCATTTTTGTTTGATAAAAAATACCAAGTTCAAAATGATTTTTCTGTGATAAATTATGCAAGAAATTTTCTGCTTCTTCGGAACAGGCTCAGCCTAGTGAGGTTGTTTATACCAAAAATAATGTTACATACTTACTTATATATATTTTTTTATTTTATTGAATTTTATTTTTTACTAATATTAATTATTGTTTGTATTATGTATTAGACTCATCAGGGCTCTGACATTCCCGATGCTCCTGTATGGTGTGGAAACATGGACACTTAGGGAGTCAGAGCGAAAGAGGATCGATGCTTTCGAAATGTGGTGCTGGAGGCGTATGCTGCGCATCCCATGGACAGCCAGAGGAACCAAAGTGTCAATTCTAGACGAGCTAAGGATCGAGGATCGTCTATCGACGATATAATACAGACGTATCCTTCAATTCTTTGGACACATTGCCAGAAGGGAACCAGACTGCCTCGAGAAGCTTGTTGTGATGGGCAACGTGGAGGGACGGAGATCTCGTGGTCGCTCACCGACCAGATGGAGCGATTTGGTTAAGTCCACAATGGGGTCTTCGGTGACTGGTGCTCTGCGTTCAGCCCAAAACAGATTGGCATGGAGGCGGGCCATACGTGTGGCGACAGACTACAGCCGCTATCCTCAGTCATGAGGAAAAGGACGAATGAATTGAATGAATTGAATTATGTATTATGTACTTTGGTTTTCAATAATAAAAAAAATATATCGCTCACTGCTAATAAGGCTTTCTCAGTGTACTTTTTTAATAAGTGTTCCGAGATTGCTAGTCTAGATGGTTCCATAGGTTACTAATTTTTTAATGTTCACAAAGCATTCTGTGGTTGAAGTGGTGGAGATTGTAGAATAAAATATAAAACATAGTTAGTTACCTTTCCTTTTGTAACTTCAAGATAGTCGTTGATTATTCCAAAACCATCTGTCAGCATCAAACATATTAATACAATGAATAAATCCATATAATTCCAGTTGAACGTAGCAGCTATGTTAGTAATCTGAAATGTCATCAAAATGAGGCATGTCTTTAAAGAGAAATTAATAGACAAATAACTTGAGGAATCACGTGGGCTGTGCAGAGCACAAATATGCACACTAAATATTCTCAAGTTATTTGCCGGATACTATACTAGTTTTTATTTTTTGAAGAACGAAAAATAAAAGCATATTATTAGAGATTTACTAACTTGTAAAAGTGCAGCTTTCCAGTGAGTATAACTTGTATAGTCAAATACTTGAGGATATGCACCTTTGTAATAACCCTTTATTATTGGATTCTCCTTGTCACAAGCATAAGTTTGAGTAAATCCTGAGACTAAACTTAAAATATGTTCAACTAAAAAAGTAAAATACATCTTAATAAATTAATGTTTGAAACTGTAAAGTAAATTTTATCCGTAAATCAAATAAATTAAAATTTACAATCTAGTCGTAATGAATAGAAAAATAAGAAAATAATAGATATGGAGCCGTACCTAAAGCAAAGAACAGGACTAGGAAACTGTACAAACTGAATTTCTTGAAAATAGCCTTATCTCTGCCTTTCAAGGCTCTTCTTGATTCTTGTCCCTGAATTGCAGCTCCCAACATTGGCCATCGTATTGCCAGACGAAAAAACAAAATGTAGGTTAGAAAACTGCTAAAATAAAATACAACGCTCCCTAAAAAATAAAATACATTAACATTTTCTTTTCATTGATAACATTTTTTTTAATTGATACATACATACATACATACCATTACGCCATGTCCCTAGGGTAGGCAGAGAGAACCGAACGCTCAATCTTTCTATCCTGGCACACATCCCTCGCGTCATCCACATTCATGCATCGTCTCATACATGTTTTTCTATTGCTCACACTTCTAACATTTCCGTCTTTCAAAATTTCGTTCACATGGTCGTGCCATCCCTTTCTTGGGCGTCCCCGACCTCTCATTCCATTCCTTTCTGCTCTGTATATTTTCTTCGTCAGGCGCTCCTCATTCATTCTCCCCATGTGACCAAACCATCTCAATGTGTTCACTTTCATTCTAGTAATGACATCTTTCTTCATCTTACAATTTAATTGATTAACATTTTATATAAGAATACTACAATCCGTATGATGCTACTGGTGAGGCGATGCGTCCGATTCGTACGCTGCGCCTATGTGGACGCTGACCCTTATTATCCATTATAAAGGTAGTTTCTTAGCGAAAATTCTATATTTGTATTAGATTCTCTAGTGTCAAAAGTAAAGCCGCTGATCGAACAACTCGATGAACTTAGAAAAAGTTCGTAATTATGTATGAACGTTCGCCATATAAATAAAAATATATATTACATACTTCAATGTGAGTAGGTACTTAATTGTTGTTCATGTGTGTAAAAGGCAATTTGCCGTAAATAAAATAAAATAAATAAAATAAAAAAAAATACAAACCTATGTTATGAATATTTACATGGGACTGGGAAATTCTCACTAAGCAAAGTATTGCTAGGATTCCACCAGCAAAAATAAATATCATACAGTACACCATTCTCCAAGCCACCCATTTGAACCTAAAACAAACAATAAAAAAATGGAGATTTTAAAAGAAAGTTTGCAGACAGACATTTATTGTATTTTATTTAGTGAATTTTATTTAATTACTAAATAAGAAAAAAAAAACTTAAATGACTTTATTTACTTCAAATGGGACGCATCTTTTCCGAGTATTCCAAAGACTGGCATAAGACCAAATATTTGTCCCAATACTAATATTGGACCTATAGCCCTATGAAAGGAGTCCTTGTTGAAATTCTCCGGTTCTCCTGAACCGTATAATGGATTTTCAGTTGTTGGAAGCATTTCTGTAAAATTAGGATAAACTAGTTGCATGTAACACATGAGATCCAACTGTCGATAGCGATAGTATGTATAGTTGAAGAATATGTACCAAACTATAAACCCATAAATACAAATTATTTATTATTTTATGATATTTAGTTTTCTATACAACACATGTACCTAGGTAGTCAAGATAGGATAGTATGGAGGTCAGTCTTTTTTTCCTACCCGGAATATGAAAACAGCATGATGGTATATGTATATTGTATGTTTAGAGATGAAGTATCAAACTATTAAGTCTTCTTTGATATTGTGTATAGGTGACTACCATACAAATTGTATGAAGCGATGTCGTCACTAAATTCAATTTTTATAAAAATTGTTAAAAAAAATTTGAGATGTACTGCTACAATGTTTATATTTTTTTAAATAAAATTAAAATATCTAGTTGGGGTGTTTCGGCTTTTTTCGATATTTTAAAAAAAAATGGAAATATAGGCAGTTAAACTCATAAATTTATCATAAAAAAAATACTTTTCTTAATAAAAAATGTTTGAGAAACCCTGGAATTTTTTTGAAAAAACTAATTTGAGATTTTGTATTTGTCTATGTTTATACCAATTTTCAGCGTTCTAGCTTTTATGGTTTCTGAGATATAGGGAAAAATAAAATAAAAATTCAAAAGTTGATAACCCCTGACTGAAACGAAAATTCAAAATTCCGAGTATAAAAGTTTTGTAGGCCTGTAACTGTTTATATATTCTGAAATTTTAGGCTCTGTAAATTGAGCGGATCAAAAGTTATAAGGGGACACACACACACACACAGACATACACACACACACACAGACACACACACACACACACACACACAGACACACGAAATGTTCTACTCCGAATTCTGAGTAAATCCGTGTATGGAACATATATGCTGCGAAGCCTCTAAGTTGGTGTTTTATGACTTCAAAGTTGGAAAAACCGTGAAAAAAGTAGACCTCTCCATACAATTCTCGCGTATTCTGGCTTGATACATTGTCGATATGTTAAGAGAACAAAGTTCTCCTGAACAAATCGACAGTTGGATTACCTACTAGTTGCATGTAACACATGAGATCCAACTGTCGATAGCGATAGTATGTATAGTTGAAGAATATGTACCAAACTATAAACCCATAAATACAAATTATTGAATATTGTCAGATATTTTGTTTTCTATACAACATATGTAGGTATGTATGTCAAGATAGGATAGTATGGAGGAAGGTCCTTTTTTCCTACCCAGAATATGAAAATAGCATGATGGTTTGTATGTATGTTTGAAGATGAAGTATCAAACTATTAAGTCTTCTTACATATTGTTTATAGTCGACTGCCATACAAAATTTTTTGAAGCTATGTCGTCACTAAATTCAATTTTTAAAAAAATTGTTAAAAAAAATTGAGATCTTCTACTACAATGCTAATATTTTTTATAGAAAATTAAATTATCTAGTTGGGGTGTTTCGGCTTTTTTCGATAATTGTAAAAGTTTTGGAAAAATAGGCAGTTAAACTCATAAATTTATGATAAAAAAAATACTTTTCTTAATAAAAAATGTTTGAGAAACCCTGGAATTTTTTTGAAAAAACTAATTTGAGATTTTGTATTTGTCTATGTTTGTACCAATATTCAGCGTTCTTACTTTTATGGTTTCTGAGATATATGGAAAAATAAAATGAAAATTCAAAAGTTGATAACCCCTGACTGAAACAAAAATTCAAAATTTTGAGTAAAAAAGTTTTGTAGGCCTATAACTGTGTATATATTCTGAAATTTTGGGCTCTGTGAATTGAGCGGATCAAAAGTTATAAGGGACACACACACACACACACACACAGACACACAGACACACGAAATGTTCTACTCCGAATTCTGAGTAAATCCGTCTATGGAACATATATGCTGCGAAGCCTCTAAGTTGGTGTTTTATGACTTCAAAGTTGGAAAAGCCGTGAAAAAAGTAGACCTCTCCATACAATTCTCGCGTATTCTGGCTTGATACATTGTCGATATGTTAAGAGAACAAAGTTCTCCTGAACAAATCGACAGTTGGAAAATTGTTAAAAAAAATTTGTGATGTACTGCTACAATGTTAATATTTTTTATATAAAATTAAATTATCTAGTTGGGGTGTTTCGGCTTTTTTCGATATTTAAAAAAAAATGGAAATATAGGCAGTTAAACTCATAAATTTATCATAAAAAAAATACTTTTCTTAATAAAAAATGTTTGAGAAACCCTGGAATTTTTTTGAAAAAACTAATTTGAGATTTTGTATTTGTCTATGTTTATACCAATTTTCAGCGTTCTAGCTTTTATGGTTTCTGAGATATAGGGAAAAATAAAATAAAAATTCAAAAGTTGATAACCCCTGACTGAAACAAAAATTCAAAATTCCGAGTATAAAAGTTTTGTAGGCCTGTAACTGTTTATATATTCTGAAATTTTAGGCTCTGTAAATTGAGCGGATCAAAAGTTATAAGGGGGGGACGGACACACACACACACACACACACACACAGACATACACACACACACAGACACACACACACTCACACACAGACACACACACAGACACACGAAATGTTCTACTCCGAATTCTGAGTAAATCCGTGTATGGAACATATATGCTGCGAAGCCTCTAAGTTGGTGTTTTTTGACTTCAAAGTTGGAAAAGCCGTGAAAAAAGTAGACCTCTCCATACAATTCTCGCGTATTCTGGCTTGATACATTGTCGATATGTTAAGAGAACAAAGTTCTCCTGAACAAATCGACAGTTGGATTATGTAAAATTGAAAGAAATATAAAGTTTCAAAGGCAACCTCCTAAAAGCATTACATTAATCCATACTTTAAGTATATTTTATTTAAATATTTATTAATTTAACATCCTTTTTTGTCTAACACTAGTTGCATGCAACACATGAGATCCAACTGTCGATAGCGATAGTATGTATAGTTGAAGAATATGTACCAAACTATAAACCCATAAATACAAATTATTGAATATTTTCAGATATTTTGTTTTCTATACAACATATATTATGTAGGTATGTATGTCAAGATAGGATAGTATGGAGGAAGGTCCTTTTTTCCTACCCAGAATATGAAAATAGCATGATGGTTTGTATGTATGTTTGAAGATGAAGTATCAAACTATTAAGTCTTCTTACATATTGTGTATAGGCGACTGCCATACAAAATGTATGAAGCGATGTCGTCACTAAATTCAATTTTTAAAAAAATTGTTAAAAAAAATTGTGATCTTCTACTACAATGTTAATATTTTTTATGGAAAATTAAATTATCTAGTTGGGGTGTTTCGGCTTTTTTCGATAATTGTATAAGTTTTGGAAATATAGGCAGTTAAACTCATAAATTTATCATAAAAAAAATATTTTTCTAATAAAAAATGTTTGAGAAACCCTGGAATTTTTTTGAATAAATTTATTTGAGATTTTGTATTCGTCTATATTGGTACCAATTTTCACCGTTCTATCTTTTATGGTTTCTGAGATATATGGAAAAATAAAGTAAAAATTCAAAAGTTGATAACCCCTGACTAAAAGAAAAATTCGAAATTCTGAGTATAAAAGTTTTGTAATCCTATAACTGTTTATATATTCAGAAATTTTGGGCTCTGTAAATTGAGCGGATCAAAAGTTATAAGGGGGGGGACACACACACACAGACATACACACACACACACACACACAGACACACACACACACACAGACACACGAAATGTTCTACTCCGAATTCTGAGTAAATCCGTGTATGGAACATATATGCTGCGAAGCCTCTAAGTTGGTGTTTTTTGACTTCAAAGTTGGAAAAGCCATGAAAAAAATAGACCTCTCCATACAATTCTCGCGTATTCTGGCTTGATACATTGTCGATATGTTAAGAGAACAAAGTTCTCCTGAACAAATCGACAGTTGGAAAATAGGGACACCGTTGTGTATTTTGAAATGAAACTAGTTGCATGTAACACATGAGATCCAACTGTCGACAGCGATAGTATGTATAGTTGAAGAATAAGTACCAAACCCATAAATACAAATTATTTATTATTTTATGATATTTAGTTTTCTATACAACACATGTACCTAGGTAGTCAAGATAGGATAGTATGGAGGTCAGTCTTTTTTTCCTACCCGGAATATGAAAACAGCATGATGGTATATGTATATTGTATGTTTAGAGATGAAGTATCAAACTATTAAGTCTTCTTTGATATTGTGTATAGGTGACTACCATATGAAGCGATGTCGTCACTAAATTCAATTTTTATAAAAATTGTTAAAAAAAATTTGAGATGTACTGCTTCAATGTTAATATTTTTTATATAAAATTAAATTATCTAGTTGGGGTGTTTCGGCTTTTTTCGATATTTAAAAAAAAAATGGAAATATAGGCAGTTAAACTCATAAATTTATCATAAAAAAAATACTTATCTTAATAAAAAATGTTTGAGAAACCCTGGAATTTTTTTGAAAAAATTAATTTGAGATTTTGTATTTGTCTATGTTCATACCAATTTTCAGCGTTCTAGCTTTTATGGTTTCTGAGATATAGGGAAAAATAAAATAAAAATTCAAAAGTTGATAACCCCTGACTGAAACAAAAATTCAAAATTCCGAGTATAAAAGTTTTGTAGGCCTGTAACTGTTTATATATTCTGAAATTTTAGGCTCTGTAAATTGAGCGGATCAAAAGTTATAAGGGGGGGACGGACACACACACACACACACACACACAGACATACACACACACACAGACACACACACACACACACAGACACACACACACACACACACAGACACACGAAATGTTCTACTCCGAATTCTGAGTAAATCTGTGTATGGAACATATATGCTGCGAAGCCTCTAAGTTGGTGTTTTTTGACTTCAAAGTTGGAAAAGCCGTGAAAAAAGTAGACCTCTCCATACAATTCTCGCGTATTCTGGCTTGATACATTGTCGATATGTTAAGAGAACAAAGTTCTCCTGAACAAATCGACAGTTGGATAAATTACTATAGATACCTCCACGAGAAATGCTTAGAAAACTCGCATATTGGGCGTACCTAAAAAGGACGAAAATATGTCATTGTTGTTTGAAAGGAAGATATTAAGAGGCTAAATAGTTAATTTTGAAAATATTTTCCCCAGTAGGTACCCTCAAAAGATACGTCTTTGAAATAAAGAACTGCTTATTTTTACATGTTTATTCTGTTGCGTTAATTTTTTTGATATTTGAATATGTTTGATAATTTTCTTGTAAAATTAGTTTTAATAATATCCTTTTTACAATTTTACTGTAACAAACTAAAACTGGCCTATGAATTAGATTCTTAGTTCAATCGAAAGAGGATATAAAGATCTATACCGGCTGAGTTTTTTACCGCTTTAATTACTATTTTAAAAAACTCCTTTTTTACCTTTTCTTCTTGAAAAAATAATTGTTTATCACATATTTGGTTATATACAATAGTTTTTCGTATTTCATCCATTAGAAGGTAATTTAGTGTGCATATTTGTACATCCATATGCTTAAGGTATACTAGGAAGGAAAATATTGTCCCAATATTTATAATGATAGAGAGCCCTGGAACATATGGTATAATCATGTGCTAGAGGAAATGCAAGAAAATAGACATAGCCCAAAAAGCTATTATAAAAGTTATACTTAAGGTACCTATTCGAACGAATACTGAAGAGATTTTTACTAAATTCAAAGTTCCAACAATTACAAAAATTTATGCAAAAAATCTGCTAATATATGTACAAGCTAAAAAGAGAAGACCAATATACTAGCTCACAACAATATAAACACACTAGATTAAGTACAACAAATACCTTAAATATACTATATATTAAAACAACTTTTGGACAACGTAGTGTACGATATTTTTCAACAAAACTTTTCAATAGTTTACCAACAAATATTAAAAACATCAGTAATGCAAAAGAATTTAAAAAACTATCACTAAGATGGGTTTATGAAATAGATGAAAAAATCCTTAAGGAAATAATTCTTCCAAATAAAATGTAAATGCACTATTACAAACAACAGAATAGACAATTGAAAAAAAGTGAAACAAATAATTTATTTCCACAATTTTTGGTTGTGTGTGCATGACTCAAAATGAAATATTGTATTTAGAAGGAAAGATGCATACGTTTGAATGCGTAGCGTATGTATGTACATGTACTTATATTATATGTAAATGTATCTATAAATAAACAACGTAATAGACAATAACATAAAACTAGCTCACCTTAGCACAGGCTATGCCTAGTGAGGGGGCTAGTAACAAAGATACAAACAAAAAGATATGGCTTAAAGTATGTAAGCACCAGTGAAGTGGTAAATTGATATTTATTGAAATGAGATAACTTACATATATTTACATTGTATGTTAACTATGTATGAATAAGCTTATATTATCTTAAGATATTTTGTATCTCATATATACTGTATATTTTTGGATAGAAATAAATAAAAATAAAAAATAAATAAATAAATAAATGTATAATGAAAATAATGTACCTACCTAGTCCAATTTATAAAAAAATCAGCGCCTATGTTGGCTTGGAAATATTTGCCGGATGGATGATGTCTGTACCCCAAAAAAGTATGAGATACCTGTCCGGAAAAGAGAAGACGTAGAAGCAGACCTAGGTTGAGATGGCTGGACGACGTGGTGTGCGATCTCAGAAAAATGGATCTGATAAAATGGAGAAGACTAGCTGTCAATTAGCGGGGATGGAAACGATTTCTGGAGGAGGCCAGGGTTTGTAGCGTTTGTAGAGGCCAGTGATGATGATGTAGGTATGTACTATGTGCTATCTTTATTATAAGAAAATAATATAAAGAGATAGATCCTATATTTACCATCCAGTAAAAATTTTCTTGTTCCATTTCGTTGCTTTGATCTGAAATAACATTTTTATAGGATCAGATTATTGTTAAAATGTTTTCAAAAAATAGAGTAAATAGCTCATTTATTGGCGACACTAATCCACGTGTTTATATTACACGCCCATACACGCCATAATACTGTAAACATTGTGCTAAGTTTCCTCCAAACGGACAAAACGATAAAACCTTTTTTTCTCAACAAACAGAGGAACGTTTAGAACGTAAAAATGATCTAGGGGGGCTACTCATGACACGTTCTTAATGCGTTCTTAGCTTGCCTTAATATTAAAAAAATATTAATCAGTACTCGATTATAATCTATTTTTAATCTTTCTCTACATTTAATCATGAAAATTTGTTAATATCAATGTTTAGTATGAAATTGTCGATTGCTAAAGTCTGAAGCTGATCTTAATTTTACTGTAATCAACTTCATGAGTAACCCTGCTGTTCTGAAAACATTCAGTTGGAGAACAGTGTATTTAGGAACAAATTATTTGCCCATCTCTAGTTTCTCATCAAACGAAATCAAATTAAAAAAAAAAACAGTATACTGTCCGTTTGGTCGAAACTTAGCATTATCATTATAAACATTTGCAGAAACATCGGCAACAATGAAATACCTTTAAAATATAATATTATAAACATTCAAATTTCGAACACATTTTCAATTTTATTGACAAGTCAGTAAATAACGAATCTGAGAACACAACTTAAATATTCAAAAATCAAATAAGTTTTAATTAAATTATTTTGAATACTTACCTGTTATAAAGTCGAGTTTCAGCTCTAGTATAATAAGCCCTATTTAGTTCAGTGCGATCACTATCTGTCATTAGCGAATCTTTAATCATTTTAGTTTTTGCGATGGCGGTCAACTATTAATTGACATTAGAATTTCTCAAATGTTCTAAAATTTAATAACAGATAAATTTTCCCCGAAATTTTATATGAGTTTATTAATATTGATTCCCTGATTATTTTATTATCTAATATAGGTCCGATTTAAATAAAATAAGACAAAACACATATTGTATCATTTGATCATTTTGTAGAGACGAAGAATTATTCGTGTATTATTTTTTGCATTCATTTTTCTACCCCTTAGGGTAGTGAGGAGTTATGAATTCGAAATTTTTAAGTATATTTTTTATTGCAGTTTATCAACTAGCATCAGGCTGAGATTGTATTCTGAAAATTTCATCAAAATGTATCCGTGTGTGTACTATGTGGTATGTATGTGTTTTTTCTACTTATCGATTATATAGGTACTAAAGTAGTCATTTGATTCTTTTCAGATTTTGCAAATTTGTATAGAAAATACTTGTCTAGACCCCATTAAATTTTAAAGGATATGTGAATAGTGCTTCTCATTTTTTAAACTAATATTTCCAAGCTCAGGAAACATAAAATTTATATTTTTATTTTCAAATTGCTAAAAAGGCACATCACTTTCATAAAATAACATTAAATAATTATCATGTTTTCATAATAAAATATTTAAATCAAAAATAATTTAACAAACTCATTTCATGAAAATGCTTAATATTTCCCATACAAAATTTGAATAATTTGTAATGTGACTTGGTAGTGAAGAGTATAGCGTTGGCCACAACCCAATCGTTTTATTCTGTGTTATTTGTAATATATCAACTCATTAAAACGGATCCTAATAGTTTTATCAAATAAACTATGAGTTGATTAACTTTGATAGAATCACAAGACCATAGACAACAGAGCACACAACTACATTATCTATGATTGTCAACTCAATATAGGTACCTACCTTTTTTAAAACTGCACAGTGAAAATTGCAAGCCGATTTAATCTCATACCTACGTACATATTTGCCATTGAGCAATATTATCATGATTATGAATATAAAACAAAGTGACGTGTTTTGTCATATTTTGTTTATTCCTATTATATTAATGTATTACACTCGACAACAATAAATATTACAAAGTGCGGTGTAAACAAATTGTATTTGAATAGATATATTGTGAAATATGACGTTGTCAAAAATACATACGTAGATATAATGTTCTTGCATGTTTTACTATTTTCATAATGACAGTGAGTAGCGAAAACTTGATGTTTTTAATTGTCGACCTTCGTGGATCCGTAAGTCATATTACTGCTGATCCAAAGTTCGCTGGTTCGATTGCCGATAAAAATACAGTTTTTAATGTTTGAATCTCAGACGTCTATTTCTATTTGAGAAACTGGCGGTTCGCACATATACCAACCAACCTTGAAACTCAAATTTTTATTTGTCGAAAACTATACCTACCCAGTTTTTTGTTTGACGGAAACTGCTTAAGCTTCAGATTTTAATCAAGTTACAAGGAGTAACTGATGCCCTATAACTCTTCAAAATGTGGTTATTTGGTGCGTGTTAAATTAATATTTGTTATTATAGGCTCGACGAATGCGAGCGATAGTTTTATAATGCATTGTTGCAAAGGTCAGGGAAAAAGTGACACGCAATACGCTGCACAACGTCAAACGTCAACTGATTTTATTGATTAATTGATACAAATTAGATTATTCTACTGCAATAAAAGTGGTTTGTGCACAAGTTATGTCACCCGCAATCTTTCGCTTGGCGAGCCCTACCTGTTAGCAGTGGCGTAGTTATAGACATTTTGGGACCTCATGAAAAACTATTTAAGGCCCCCTATCATTGTTCTAATATTTTCATCCATTGATTTTTTCAATATTGACTACTGCTACTAAATACAGAGTGAATAAGAAAATAAATTAAGAATAAGGTCACCATTTTCAAATTTTCTTCCTTCTTGATTTGATATTTGCTAAAACACTAATATTTTTTTAAAAAATATTTAAATTGTGCCTCTACGTTTTGTTTGAGTTTGAATTTTAAGATGATAGTATGTAATTATTTTTTCATAGTGTTTATAATATTTGTATTCTTGTTCTTTTTATCTTTTTATAATTTGTATTTGAATAAGAATTCTAATTCTAAATAAGGAAAAACTATTTTTATTTTCACTTATATTCATATACATATATGTATACTTTTTGATTTTTATATTTTTAACTTAAGATGGTGTGATGTATCTTTATTCTGTACTTTTTTATGTAAATGGTTTTATTTTACTGTAAATAAATAAATAAATTTATGCCCCTTTTCAAAGTGGGCCCTCATGCTATGCATGACCCTGCTGTTAGGTAGCTACGCCACTGCCTGTTAGTTGCCCATGAAGCAATATAATGCAATATAATTTAATCTCGCACGAAAGCAGAATAAATGCAGTTGAAATGAGATTGCTTAGAAGAATTTGTAACAGAACGATGTATGACAGAGTTCGAAATGAAGATACAAGGAAAGAATGTAAGATGAAGAAAGATGTAATTAAGAGAATGAAAGTTAACACATTGAGATGGTTTGGCCACTTGGGGAGAATGAATGAAGAACGCCTGACGAAGAAAATATACAAAGCTGACAGGAATGGAATAAAAGGTCGGGGTCGCCCAAGAAAAGGATGGCACGACCATGTAAACGATATTCTGAAAGATGGAAATGTAAGAAGCGTGAACCACAGACGAACGTGTATAAGACGATGTTGATGAGGCGATGAATGTGTGTCAAGATAGAAAAATGTGGCGTTCGGTTCTCTCTGCCTACCCCGTGAGGGACATGGCGTGATGGTATGTATGTATGTATGCATATAATTTATTATTGTATATTTCGTGGACAACTAAACAGAATAATAAATGAATTATAATCAACTTAAGATACGAGCTGTTAATTAGCTTCTACCAGAGGAAGTATTTTGATGGTCGCATAGCGTGAAGGAAGTCTGAAAACTTAGAAAATGAAGCTGTTCTTGGTGTAAGGATAGTGAAAGGATAATGAAGTGGAAGGATAGCGACCCCTAGGACGATCGCCATAAGAAAGGCAGGAGACAGATGCGCCCGGAAGAGCTTTGTCGAGGAGGTAACATTGACTTTCCAAGATGGACACTTCTGTCAAAAATTAAGAGCGTGAGCAAGAAGTTAGGAATTTTTAAATAAATTTCACTTGGGATAATTGCGTTAAAAATACATTTGTGCTGCTCTACTGGGAATCGAGTACAGGAAGTCGGCGCAGAAGCCAAATGGCTTATAAGCCTACTATAGTTTTGTGCCCCAGCGGTCGACAGGAATGTAAAATTTTACAAGACTAATGCATTTATGTGACATGCAATCTTGTATGCAAGACTTTTGCTTACCACCTCGTATACAAATGTGGAATATGAGGAAAAAATGTGTACGATTGTGATAATATTAAAAACTTTCACAGTTGCAATGTGCAAATTCACTTTATTTTTTATAGCAATCATGGAATTGGCAAAAATGCATTAAAAAGACATGAGATCGAAATATTAAGATGTTGCGTTTAGAATGCTGCAGTTGTTCTCGATGCCACTAATTGTGAGGTTCGCCGTGACAGGAGCGGGTGGTGCATTAAACTGTACCAACACTAGTTCATATGTGACGATGGTGCCGGCAATCTGAAATAAATAAAAATGATATCATTATTCAAGACGTAATTCTCAATCATTACGAAATCTGGGGAAAAAAGTAACATCACAGTAATTTACAGTTTGATACATTCAGTTAGTGAATTTCATACTTTGACACTATACCATAGGCATAGCATAATATGCTATGCCTATGGTATAGTGTCAATGTAGGTAATATTATAGGGAATCAAGAGATATAAAAACTGCAATTTCGATGGGTGATGGCAGAGCGGTTAGCGTGCTGGTTAAGTAATCCAGTGATCGCAAGTTCGAATCCTGCCACGATGGATTTCGTTCACCTCTCTCTTCTTCTTCGTTTCCTCAATGCTGAGGGTCGTGATCTATGGGGCCGCTAATGGACAGAACTAGTCGCCTCCAGTCCTCTTTGCCCTCCGCAGCTCGCACCACCGAATAAAGGTCGTTCCCGGTCATCAGATCTGTCTCTACTTCTTTTGCCTGGTACACTTCCTGTGATAATACTTTTTCCAGGTTACCTGGCTCTCTCCTGGCGATGTGACCAAAGAAGCTCAATACCCGGCGGCTGCATACTGTAGACAATATTTCTTTTATTTTGAGCTCTTTAAGGACCGAGTCATTCGTTTTTCTTGCAGTCCACGGAATCCTCAGCATGCGACGCCAACACCGCATTTCAAAAATGCGTCAATCCTGTCACGATCACAGGACTTCACTGTCCAGGTTTCGGCTGAATATAGGAATATTGGGAAGATGAGAGTTCTGATGATTTTAATTCTGGTTGAGTTGGAAATATCTCGATCTTTCCAGATCTTGTTCAGACGTGTTAAAGCATTTTTAGCCATGGCTATTCGTCTTTTTATTTCCTTCTCACATCCACCCTCAGCACTGATTTGTGAACCTAGGTATGCAAAGTCCATAACAGTTTCCAGACCTTGCAGTCTTCCCGAAAGCTGTAGGAGATTTTCCCTGTCAATAATCATGAATTTAGTTTTGCTTCTATTTATTTCCAACCCATACTTTCGGCTTTCTCTCTCCACCTATAAAAGGTTTAATATAGGGAGTGTATGAGGATGTATATGTACATACTTGTTACAAGGACATTAATACTTTAATAAAATGTCATAACTTTTTCACAAGGTTTTCACGTTCATGTCTTTTATTTATTTATTTATTTATTTATTAACAATACAACGAGGAAGTTACAAATACAATTACATACTCGAGCTAGAAGTTAAGTGCGTGTGTACATGTGTGATATTTATTGAAGTAATTGCTAGAGTACGATGAACACCTCACTAGGAAGTCCTGTGTCGAGGTGTTCATTTGAACAGTTGTGTGACATAGATAGTACATTATGTATAGAGTTCTTGAATTAAATTATCCATCAAATAATTATTGATAAAAATATGTGAATGTTAATTATATTTGGTTGGGTGTAATTATATTATTTATTAGATCTGAACCGGCGTTATTTATCCATACTGTAATGTGTTTTTTGTATTTTTGTGAAGATGTGTTTTGTGGTAGCAGTTTTAGTGAGGTTGGTAGGCAATTGTCTAGTTTCATGGCATAGTATTTAAAATGATATAATATGTAGAACATATCAAAGATATAATATGTAGAACACACACATTCCGTATAGTTTCAAATATATTTTAGCGTTGTACATCACATGATAATTATTACTTATAATATGCGATCGGACCTTGTTATAAATTAATTTAGTATTTTTATAATAATTATAACGCAAATCATACAGCATCTCTCATAGACTCAAGAAAAAAATCCCCGATAGTTTGTCAGCCTTTGATAAATTTAAATAGCTTTGTTTCGTATAGCAACATTGGACAGAATATAAGCTCCTCGAATGATCATGAATCATTAATCGGCACTATATAAATTATTTATATTATTATTTAAAAAATATACATTTTGTCCTCACCGTTAGAACAAGCCCTCTAGTAACGTAGAAGAAATTGAGTCCTGTTAGGGCCACAACATCTGATGTAACCTGTTCTAAGAATCTTCGAACCTGGTCAAAAAACATAATATTTATTTGAATTCAGAATTAGCAACTACCTACAGGGTTATTAATTATTTGTTTCTATACATTGAAACAATAATCCAACTGTCGATTTGTTCAAGAGAATTTATTTCTCTTAACATATCGTCATAGTTTCAAGCCAAGATCCACTAGATTTGTATGGCCAGGTTTATATTTTTCTTGTTTTTAACAACTTTGAAGTCAAAAACAACAAATTATATGTTATTATATGTATATGTATTAACTCAGGATTCGAAGTAGAACATTTAATGTGTATGAGTATCTCTCTCTCTCTCTCTCCCTCTCTCTGTGTGTGTCTCTTATGACTTTTGATCCGCTTAATGCACAGACCCCAAAATTTCAGCAAATATATAAAGTTTTATGTCTACAAAACTTTTATATTCATAATTTAGATTTTTTCCAGTCAGGGGTTATCAACATTTGAATTTTTATATAATTTTACCATATATCTCAAAAAACATAATAATTAGATAGCTGAAAATTTGTATAAAAATAGAAAAACATAATATTCAAATTTTGTTTTTTTATAAAAAAAGCTCCAGGGTTTCCCAAACTGTTTTCATGCCAAGTTTATGTTTTTGACTGCCTGTTTTCCAATTTTTTTGTAAAATATCCAATAACATCAACTGGATAATTTAATTTTCTATAACTATTTGCATGTAATACATGAGATCCAACTATCGATGACGAAAGTATATGTATAGTGTGAGAATACGTAAAAACCCATGTAAGTTATTAATGAAATCCAAATTAATAATAATAATAGTAATAAACACTTCATTGCACCCTGTGCAAGTGGCGAGTTAATATCCATATGGAAATTAGCATGAGAAATCAAATTAAATAAATTTCTTCACTGCATAGAAAGCAAGCGTCTTACCAACCACGGCGGTCGGTAAATTATTAAATATATTAAAACACCCCGACTTAAAATACGATTTGATGAAAAATAAATATATTTATTTATTTATTGTTTCATAGCTTTTGTTGGAGTCGGTTATTTCAAATTAATTTTATGGTATGTAACCTACATAATTGAGCGTAGTCGCGGTATGTGAAGAATACATATGTCATGGCTAAGAAACATCAGAGAATAGACCGGAGTCTATAGAGTGGATGAGCCGTTCTGGTTAGCTTGAGACAGAGATGCCTATGCCAAAATAGTAACCGACTCTTCCGCAGACTTAGCGACTATTAAAAATAATGTATAGTATGAAATAATGTTTGTATATTCCATACCTCTACACAATACGATTCTGATGGCACAGAGTAGAGAGTAACAGCCGGTCTCTTGGCGGCTGTGTGTATTCTGGCCGCTCCGAGGGATACCACCAGTGACCTCATCATCAAGAAACTGAAGGAGAATGTGAAGTACACCACATGGGTGATGGCACGGAACGGTCTGCATTTGCATCCGATGTCAGATTGAGAACTAGACAGGGTCAAGAGAAGCGGTGCAAAGGTGGAAGACGCCGAAGCCAGCGTGTTATGTACATTGTACATATAGCGTGCAGATTATTACAATCGAAGCCATCTAGATTTATAATATCGTCACTTTCAATACAACAATCTAAGTACAGTGACGTAACTAGGAATTTAAGGTTCTCACGTTACTAAGACTTTAACATAATTTTTGCCCACCTTAACGTTTGAAAAAACTTGAAACTAAATAAATATTTGCACATCATAAATATTCTTGTAGTAAGAAATTAATTTATAGACATAATATGGTCGTATTACAGGAGTTATTTAAGAAAAATGTGAGAAAAAGGTAAGGTACCGTAAAACGTAAGGTACTGCGAGAATACTGCTTACAAAATCTCAACTTTTTCTTATATTTTTCTCAAATAACTGCCGTAATACGACCCTATAATCTCACCGAGGAATTTCTTCTTTCTTACATTTGCTAAATATCTACATGGTATGTTATTTTTTAAAAATTTATTTCAGTTGTGTATGTTTTATTTTCAATTTAGATTTTTATTTTATAATATAATGTTTGAAGATTTGGGTCCCTAGTTAAACTAGGTCCTCATGCTTTACATGGCCCTGATATTAGGTGGCTACGGCTATGCACTTGGCTATAGGGCGAACCTTACTTAGATAGATGGTAGCATTTTGTAGTTTCAACTTTTATCTCATTTAATATTCTTTGTTTTTTTTTCTTACACTACTAAGTTAATTCATAAGGTAATAATGTATACATTTAATTGATGCTGGGCGTGACATTTTTTTATATTGTTTATCACCAGTTTATATGTCCAGTCATTGTTTGTACACTTAAAATAACATAAATCAGTATAAATTACATAATTAATAAAAAAACTGTTTTCAACATTATAGACTTAGTTATCTACGCAGCAGTAAATGATCGATTCAGTTTGATTCAATAGGTACTCGAAACCCTTGTAATTGACAAAAATATCATATTTTATGATTGCTCATGCACATTACCTACTAAATTATATTTAAAGATCTCTCATACTTTCATTAATGTAGCTTTGAAAAAAAAAATTCATGCATTACATGATGGCGTTAACAATGTTAAAAACTTTGTGCATGTGATAAGGTACTGTAAAAAATACTTCCATTCACTAAAAAGTAGATAGCATTGTTTGCGTTCTGAGCATTGCAGGCATTTCAATAATAATCTTACCCCTTTTTTAATTTACCACACATCTCGACTTGAGAATCTGTCGTATGGCTAGAATTAATTTAATTCGTTTTTAAAAAAATGTCATAATTTTAACAAAATATGCATATAATGGTGTAGATAATGAAAACAATATTCTTTTGTTCCGTTATATTGCATTAGAAGTTAGAATCTGTCTTTTCCTTATCAGTTGAAGTTAGTATGCTTACTTCAAACTATTGAAGAGCTGTAGACAAATGAAGTAAAGGTTGTTGGCGAAAGAAAGCAGGACAATTTTATTAATATGGTCATCGACTTTTCGCACCAACTGCGCTAAATTGGCAAATTCTATTCGAGCTGTCCTCCAAAAGTTCTCAGATAAATGCTGTAAACAAATCAAACAAAAATACATTTTAAATTTTTATCTGATTGACATTTTCAAGTTCTATGTAACTATGTATAACCAAAATGTCAAATATTTGGCTTGGCAAAATTGTAAACTGCTAGCCCTAGAACAGGGTTACCTAGTTGGGCAGCAGTAATCTTCATAATAGTCTTTGTGATAAAGGTGTGAAAAATAAATAAATAAAAATAAAATATAAAGTTGCAAAATGTTTTTACTATATTTGCGTTATCCAAGTGTCGGTTTTTTCAAGAGAATTAATTTGTCTTAACACATCGATTAGATTGGTCAGACAAACATTGTTGGGAATTGACGAACAACCATGTCCAGACTCCAACGAGATGAGATTGTTCAGTTGGGCTGGTGGGGTCACAAAGTTGGATAGGGTGAAGAACGTCCATATTTGTAGCAGTTTCAAAGTCGCGTCAATCAACGAAAAAACAACTGGAAACAGACTGAGATGTATGGACACATTATGAGACTGCCACAGGATAATGTGATAAAAAGAACGATGGGGCGTACATTTATAAAAATATTTGTTCATATAAAATTACTAAAATAAATACCTTTCCTGTGATGGCATCTAAACGATCTCCCAGAAGTTCAAATTTATCGGTTAATGCTATGCTCATGACAATGATAAATAGATCCATAAAATTCCAGTTGAAAGTTGCAGAGAAGTTAATGGGCTAAAATAATATAAGAAATGGAATAAATTTGTTTTGATGTCATTGTAAAAATATAAACGCAGTATGAAATTATTATAATATATTTTAAGAAAACTTATTATTTGTAAGTAAGTATGCTTGTATATACGGTATGCGCTCCTAAACCGAAACCGAAACTTTAGTGAATTGTGAAAGGTAAAGATTCCCGGGACGGTTTCTGGATTTAAACATTTTCCCGCTTCCTCTTCTTCATTGTGTATTAGGTTATTAACCTGTGAAGGTGGACTATACTTGGGAAAGAAGTCCAGCTGTTCTTCAATCTCTTCTCCGGCCTTCCGGGTAGACTTCTGTTGTTGGGTAATTTTGACAATTTATTATAGTGTCTTCCATACGCTCGACGTGGTCTCTCCAGAATCGAACTCCGAAGTAAACTTTTTTTATTTATTTTATAACAAAAGATATTAGGGAAAATAAGTGTTACGAGAGGTACTGACGGGCCTGGAGGGACGGAAGGGATGGGAGGAACTGAAAGGACAAGAGGCACTGAAGGGACGGGAGGCACTGAAAGGATGGGAGGTACTGAAGGGAAAAGACGGCGTTCAAAGCAATGAAAGTAATGCAAGATGAAATGGAAAGAAAAAATGAATCATGTTTTGTTATTCAGATAAGTTTTGGATACACCAACGTCTAAAAATGAGATTCTGTATTCTTCAAAGGAATCTATGATAACCACAGAAGTGGACGTCCGTGGTTACATTATATAAATAAGAAGAAAAAAAAAGTGTTCATTTAAGGCCGTTTCGATCTTTTTGTTTTTAAAGTGAATGTCCTTAAGATATATTTTAATAAAACTTTCAAATTATATAAATGTAGAGGTCAACTTTAAAGATTTCCCGCCATGAAAAAACCAAAGATTCAATCTACCTCTTCTCTAAAGACGGAGAGAGAATGGTAAATACATATTACCATAATAAATAAAATTGAATATTAACAGTCGAGAGAATGAGAGACAAACGACAACCCAAAATTGACTCCAATGAAGTCCCGGAGGGTCGTAGAGCAAGGAGGAGACCAGCAAAAAGATGGAGTGACAGCTGGACATCCAGATCACAAGAGGCAGTCTCCGACTGAAAAAATAGGCCTTCGACCTAAAACCAGTGGAAGAGGGAGAATATTAACATTATTGATTCAATTGCTCGATTGTTATAATTTTTGGATAACCATTTGGATAATCTGATACACGAGTTTTCACTTGTATAATAAACTTATGCTATATTATTATTTTAACGGTTGAATTGACCCAGTGTGTTCAATTATGAAATCAGATACCTGCAGAAAAAATGCTTTGGCCAAAGAAAAATTTGTGAAGTAGAAAACATGAGGATACGCATTTACAAAATAAGACTGTATTGGTGGTGTTCCTTGGGGGCAATCATGGGCTACTGCTATTCCAGCTATGACGCTCAGTACATGTTCAACTGAAAGATATCAACAAATACATATTACGTATGAAACACAAAAATGTATAAAATTATTTCACAGATTAGATTTTACCACATATTTGTCTAAGAAACTCCCGTTTTTAACACATTATGCTTTCTTTCAAACGATTCACGATTCACTGACGTACATTTATATAAAAAAAATAAAGCATCAATATTCGCACACCCCCAGCTGATCTATTCAAAAATCGCACTCAGAAAACTGATACAGAAATCAAACGAACAGGGAATCTTACTTTTCTTGAAATATAATATTAATATTCGCACACCCTCAACTGAACTATTCAAAAATCGCACCCAGAAAACTGATATAGAAATCAAATGAACAGAGAATCTTACTTTTCTTGAAATATAATATCAATATTCACACACTCTCAGCTGAACTATTAAAAAATCGCACCCAGTAAGCTGATATAGAAATCAAACGAACAGGGAATTTTACTGTTCTTGAAATATAATATTAATAATCGCACACCCTCAGCTGAACTAAAAATATTAAGATATACCACTAATGCTAGATATACCACTGTTATATGTTAATAAATTAAATAAATAAAAAATAAAAATAACACTTGCATTTACATAACACATCAACAATTAACAACCAACCCTAACTTCACAACAGACTATACAAGTAAACATACAGATACCTACATAAGACAAAGTTAACTTTTGGTCAAAGACATTTTCAATTCCTTGGAGTCAAAGAATTCAATTTGATTCCATTGGAGTTGAAAAAGACTAAAAATTACATTTAAAAACAGAATTAATAAATGGATCAATAAATTACCTAGTGAAACAGTTTACCTTCACATATAGGTTTAAAAAAATTCTGTATCTTTAATTATATATTGTATCTAAATGTAAAAATATTTTAATAAACTTTATTTTACACTAAAAAATAAAGGTTTGTTGAAATATATTGATATCTCAAGAAAATTAAATATATATTTTGCATAAACATAATACAGTATTGCTATTAGTAGAGGTTTTGAAATAACTTACCCAAAGCGAAAAACAAAACTCCGAAGCAGCAAATACTGAATCTTTTTTTCAAAGATGTCTTAGTTTTTGGCGATTGAAATTGTGGATAACTGATTGGATGTTGATTCTGTTCACCTAAGGCCATTGCTTTGCACAAGGAGGGCCAACGTGGTGCCAAACGAAGAAATAGAATCAATGATGTCAGAGCGCTTGAGAAGAACATAAGACTAACTGTTTTGTATATATCAATACCTTCATCAATAATTCTTGAAATACAGAAGGTAAACATAACAGCTGTTACTGCCATAATAATAAATGTATAAGCCACACGCCAACTTCTCCACGTAAACCTCAAACAAATAGAAAATTCAAATAACAATGCGTGTATGTAGGTAAACAAAATATATATTTTTAAATATTTGATATTGTTCCGATCTGGCGGTTAAACTAAACGAAATTAACTTTCAAGATACCTTGAAGGCTCAAGGCTTCCTTAATATTTGCCTCTAAATATGGGTATTAGACCACGATTTTGTGTTAATATGAATATCAAAATATAGTAAATACTAACTTTATTCTGAATACTTAAAAAAATTAAATGCTAATTTTATATTATGTGAATGGAAAACAAACCAGTAAATGTGAGGTTTATTGCTTGCCTGCTCAGGGGAGGGTTTCAATCAAGTTAATAATTTGGCTGATATCCATATTCATAGACAAATCTTGAGGAAGCCTCTGTCCTTCAAAGTACCTTGAACGCGATTTCGCTATTCAGAGTGAAGAATCTGACGTCACATACCTTGACGAATCCACAAGAATTTCAACAAAATGTATTCCTTGACATTTGGTTAAGAGGCTATAGTAGGCTATATAGTATATTTTGAAAATAACTTCCCCAGTTACTTCAAAAGATACGTCTTTGAAATAAAGAAAAGTAGGTACATCTTTATTCCATTGCATGAGTTTTGTTAAAAACTTTTCTTGTAAAATTCGTTTTAGCAAAATTCTTTTTTAATTTTTTATTGTAAGTACTTAATTAAAAAGCTACAAGGTCTGTGAAGTAGATTTTTACTTCAATCGAAAGAGAATATGAAAATCTACCGACTAAGTTTTTTATTGTTATAATATTTTAATTAGTATTCTTGCTTCAAAAAAAACTCTAAATTTTACCTTTTCCTCGCGAAAAAATGTTGTATGTCATACATTAGGTGATATGCAATATTTTTTCGTGTTTCATACATTACAGGGTTAGTGTGCATTTTTGTGTAAATCCGTACACCTAGGGTATACAAGGGCCTTAAGCAGAAAGTTATATTTGAAAGTGGGCTTGTCTGCTAGTTTGAAAGTGCGTATATTTCTTCAAGTTATTTTACTTGAGGGCTCCTTAAGAGCGACACATACTTTGAAGGCCTGAGGCCACCTCATTACTAGTATTTGGCTCTGAATATCGGAATGAGTCTATATGACTTCTTGTGAATATTTTGCCTTTAAACATTCAATAGTCAAACATTCACAAAAACTATTAGTAATCTATTTTGACTATTAAAATGAGTTGACCAGAATGTAATGGGTAAAAACGTTTGATTAGTCGATATAACGCGAATATAATAAAATTACTTTAAAGATGATTCGTCTGGCCCAAGAAGTCCGGACACTGGTAGTACTCCAAAACATTGTCCCACAATCAGTAACGGTCCAATTGCCTTATGAAATGTATTATTTTCCAACCAATTTTCCTCTCGTTCTTCGTTAACGAGGGATTTCTTTGCAGGGAATATTTCTAAAACAAATGCATGGTTGTTATTTTTTTACATGAACATGTCCTTGCTAAACAAGTACATATATATTTTATTTATTTATTTATTTATCACACAATTTAAATAATCGTCATTATAAATAGATAACGGCTGCCCAACTAGGTATACTTGTTCTAGGGCTAGCAGTGTACATATTATTATAAGATGTCATAATTATAGGTAAAATCCTGTTTATTTTACCAAAATAAAATAAAATAAAATAAAATAAAATAAAATAAAATAAAATAAAATAAAATAAAATAAAATAAAATAAAATAAAATAAAATAAAATAAAATAAAATAAAATAAAATAAAATAAAATAAAATAAAATAAAATAAAATAAAATAAAATAAAATAAAATAAAATAAAATAAAATAAAATAAAATAAAATAAAATAAAATAAAATAAAATAAAATAAAATAAAATAAAATAAAATAAAATAAAATAAAATAAAATAAAATAAAAAAAAATAAAATAAAATAAAATAAAATAAAATAAAATAAAATAAAATAAAATAAAATAAAATAAAATAAAATAAAATAAAATAAAATAAAATAAAATAAAATAAAATAAAATAAAATAAAATAAAATAAAATAAAATAAAATAAAATAAAATAAAATAAAATAAAATAAAATAAAATAAAATAAAATAAATAAAATAAAATAAAATAAAATAAAATAAAATAAAATAAAATAAAATAAAATAAAATAAAATAAAATAAAATAAAATAAAATAAAATAAAATAAAATAAAATAAAATAAAATAAAATAAAATAAAATAAAATAAAATAAAATAAAATAAAATAAAATAAAATAAAATAAAATAAAATAAAATAAAATAAAATAAAATAAAATAAAATAAAATAAAATAAAATAAAACAAAATAATATAAAATAAAATAAAACAAAAATAAAATAAATAAAATATATCAGCACTATGAGCAATGGCGGACGCTCCTTGGGTGCGCTGGAGCGCTGAACCGGTGAAATAAAATAAAAGCAAGATACAAATAATTATGTATCAACAAACATGGTTAAAAAAGATACCAAATAATTTGTCACGTAGCATAAGAATGAACAAAATTTCATGTATCGCGTTACTTATATAAACGCCTGAAATTATGCAACTGTGCCGGACCCGTGGTGAGTTATTCGAAGCGCACCGCATATACACACTATAACAAATTTATGGAAATTAAGAGAACGTCTGGCTCGTGAAATGATAGATATCTCATACGCTAGCACCGCTACAAACTATACAATTCCACACATGAGAACTGCTTTTGGTCAAAGACATTTTATTTTCATTGTCACCAGAATTTATAGCAATATGTTACCTACATCACTCAAAGAAATAATATCGTTGAAATCATTTAAAAGAAAATGTTCCGAATACATCATGAGCTACGTGAGAAGTAAAATGTATCAAATGTTCGACATCGTAGTGTAAAAAAGGACATAATTTATATATTTTGTTTTTTTTCCTCTTTCGCAGAAATCCTGATTGTTTTATAAATTTTATAATTTTGTGCTGTCTTGATTTGATCTGAGACTCGACTGAATAAAGATATGACTGGAGGAATATATCTATGCTGTCAGTTCAGTATTCCCAAGAGATACTATTTCAGATTATTTGTGCAAATATGTATATGCATATCATGATGACTCCAATTCCATCTTTCAATCTGTATAGAAAAGTTAAGTTTATATTCCAACTGTCGATTCGTTCAAGAGAATGAAATTCTATTGAAGGAAAAGGCAGTATAAATTCAAGATGCGTGTACGAAGGAACATTTTGTATGGCGTAGTGGACTTTTTGCATGCTAATAACACCAACTAGAGGCCTCGCAGCATATATGTTCCCATATATCGATTTACTCAGAATTCAGAGTAGAACATTTTATGTGAGTTGTGTGTGTGTGTGTGTGTGTGTGTGTGTGTGTGTGTGTCTGTGTGTGTGTGTCCCTTATAACTTTTGATCCGCTCAATTTACAGAGCTCACAAAACATTTAGATAGGCTCACAAAACTTTTAAACTCAGAATTGTGAATTTTTGTTTCAGTCAGGGGTTATCAACTTTTGAAATTTTGGTTTATTTTTCCATATATCTCAGAAACCACAAAAGCTATAACGCTGAAAATTGGTATAAACATAGACAAATACAAAATCTCAAATTAGTTTTTTCAAAAAAATTTCAGGGTTTCTCAAACATTTTTCATTAAGAAAAATATTTTTTTTATGATAAATTTATGAGTTTAACTGCCTATATTTCCAATTTTTTTAAAAATATCGAAAAAAGCCGAAACACTCCAACTGTATAATTTAATTTTCTATAAAAAATATTGACATTGTATTAGCATTTCTCAATTTTTTTTAACAATTTTTATAAAAATTGAATTTAGTGACATCATTGCTTCATACGATTTGTATGGCGGTCGTCTACGCACAATATCTAAGAAGACTTGATACTAATCTCCAAACATACATACATACCATCATGCTGTTTTCATATTCTGGGTAGGATCAAAGGACTGACCTCCATACTATTCTATCTTGACATACATACCTAGATACATGTGTTGTATAGAAAACCAAATATCTTAAAATATTAAATAATTTGTATTTATGGGTTTATAGTTTGGTACTTATTCTTCAACTATACATACTATCACTATCGACAGTTGGATCTCATGTGTTACATGCAACTAGTGTTTATATACTTTTTAAAAATGCAAATAGGTACAACCTATATGTCTCCTGTAAAATATAATAAAATGTACACTGCTAGCTCTAGAACAGGTATACCTAGTTGGGCAGTAGTTATCTATTTTTAATGAAGATTATTTAAATGGTGTGATGAAGAAATAAAATATAAAAAAAAACTTAATCTAAACATTTGCAATTTTAGTATTGAGCACAACCCACTCGTTTTCAGTCCATTTAAGTCACACATCTTCATAAAAAATTAATGAGTTCATATCAATTATTTCGTTAAAGAAATATAAAATCTTGCTATTCTCATTTCTTTTCTTTTGACCCATGTTTCGAATAAAAAAGTTTTTGGAATTAGATTTATGTTTACTTTTCTCGGTCCATTTCATAATGACTCAAATGTTCGAGAACAATTATTATGAACTATTTTTTAGACTCCAGAATTAAAGATAGGTATTTATATTTTTTTGTGATTATGTCTGATACTTTGTGAATAACAATTATTAAGGTGCAATAATATAAAACTGAAAACTCCAACTTACCATCAAAAATACTTATTTCCTTTACAGGTTGATCATCATACTGATCTGATATAGTTAAAGCTCTGAAATTAAATATTCGATTATATTCCCATTTTCAGAATCATGATTAAATTAATTTAATTTTTATGTCACTAAATCTTACATCGAAGCTTTCAAAATGTGTGTGTCTGATTAGTTTTTGGTCAAAACATTGTTCATCATGTCACATTTTATTGTGAAGTAGGTATTCAGTGGTCATATTTTGTCATTTTTATCATATCCTTAGGCGAATAGAAAATATTAAAAAATGTACATCATTCTCCTAATCTCTTTGTTTAACTTTATATTAGGTACTTTAGCAAATGGTCATCTTCTTCTTGTGCCACTCCTAATAGAGGTTGGCGACGGTCACACAAGACTCATCACGATCTTTTTCTAATCTAATGAGTGCCGCATCCGAAATCCCAAACCACAGTGAAGACCTATACAATCACTTATGTATGTTAACAGATTTTATGTGACTGGTAAAATGGTGCATTAGCCGGGTCCCAAAGTCCCGAAGAAGCAGAGGGAGACCTAGGATGAGATGGCTGGAAGACATCGAGGGCGATATAAGAGCGATCGGACAGACAAATTGGAGGAGACTTGCTGTCGACAGGGCGGGATGGAGGCAGTTTCTTGAGGAGGCCAAGGCTTACACCGGGCTGTAGCGTCATTGCTGATGATGATGGAAATGGTACATATTTCTATATAATATCCATTAGGTCATACCTTTGAAGCTGTGGATGCGGAGGAGCTGGTTTAGCCCAATAAATTGCTGGACGATTCAATTCCGTCATTTTAAATTAAAACTCAAGAATGTCAACTTGTTTCAAACACTCAAGGTACAAATTACATTTGTTTGTGTTGCGGTATTGCTAAAACAAAACAAAACTTGGTATATAGAAAAAAATCGTAAAAAAACATTAGAATTTAGATATTTTTTGATAGAATCATTTTGAGCAATCTACTTACAGATATTATAGAACCATTTCTTGATAATTATGTAACTTTAATCTTTAATGTAATTGTTACTACGTAGTATAGGAAATCATAAAAATTGTCTATTTCATCTTCGAAACTGAACATAACGATTTACAATATATTCTATTTGCGATGCCAGTTGTGAAGAGTTTGTCGTTCATATTAGATGGAATTTTTTTTTCATGTAGGTACAATCAAAGCCTTTGAGATCCTTCAAGATAATTGTTGGTTGTAACGTTGAAAATTTGCCCTTTGAATTATACTAGACACATAAACAGTTACTGAACATTTCGATACGTTTGTTTGGATGTCTGATGTTGTGATAAAAATATTATTGTGAGGTGTGTTTACGTTTATTTTCCATAGATGTCCTTTGCACAACAAAAGCAATTTAATTCGTCAAGTTTTTTAATATCAATTTAGATTTTTTCAACTCAATAATGGAAACAGAATATTTTGACAAATCATAAATAATCTGCTGGAAAGACAGCTGGGAATCAACGTCACAAAATTCAGCAAACTCTGCGCAAACAGGCCCTAGTGGATTTCAACCAGACTCAGAAGAAGTTAAATTAATAATTTAGATAACAATAACGTGAAATGTTTTATAATAAGCTTCTTAAATTAATTTTTGTTTTGAACATGGAAACATCTTTTGCAATTTTAATTATTTAAATCGTATGTACAGCACAATTATGCCTCTATTGAAGGTTGTGCTTTAAATATAAAAAAAATATAAATTTTACGGTGTCACTATTTTTACGACCGGAATTGGCGGGAAAAGCGTTTTCCCGCCAAAAAGTGTCTAATTACACGACAAATTTTCTGACGTCGTCTATGTTTTTAGGTCATTTATAACCATAGAAAGCGCAGATAAATCAAAATACAAAAATATTTACCTGTGTCATTTTTTCAATGGTCATAAAAATGCATCATGGAAACCAACTTGAAGAAAAAATTAATAATATTGGCATCTTATTACATTTACTTAATTTTATAAATAATTTTTTCATCGAGATCTACAATTATAACAAAGTATAAACAAAGGTAAATATTTTTATAACTTGATTTATCTGCGTTTTCTGTGGTTATTTTTGGTTTTCGTCTATGGTTGAGTCGTGTAAATAGTCGTAGCCTAAATTTTAATATATTTTCATTAACACAGTGGAATTTATTTTGGGAATTTATTATGTAATTAAAATTATTAAGGAAAAATGCAAATTTGAAAAAGATTCAGAGGTAGAAGATAACCAAAAAAACGACTTTAAAAGCAGCTATAATAAATACATAAAAACAATAAAATGTTTTTAATAATTTCCGAAAGTCAATTTCAATAAAAAACTTTTCAGTGATGTTGATGAAGGTACATATATTTGACAATGGCACCTTCTTGACAGTGTTGGTGACTTTCGGCCCGCTCCCACTTGTCATGCACTTTTCGTGTGTTAGGTCCGACAAAATGTCGGGTGATCTAGTGGCAATACGTTTTAAAAAGAGATGTTCACACTTGTCGTTATCGTATAAGTGTGAACCAGCTCCATTTAAAATGTATTGCCACTAGATCATCCGATATTGTGTCGGACCTAACACACTACAAGTTGGAACGGGGTCTTAGACGATATAAAAATATAAAAATTCGTGAGTGTGATTTTTCAAGAGAACAAAAAAATCTCTAATACTCCTATAACCTCAAAACCAGCACTGGTTACGCAAAGTTGGGTACACACGCATATACACACACACACACACACACACACACACCTTTCCTATCCTATCCTAGTTTACCTCGGCCTAAAAACAACCTACCTACATACCTGCCAGCTATATGCAAAAAAGTATTGTTGCATATAAATTTTCTCATTATATCAACTGTCATCTTGACTAACACACCGCACCGCACCGCTCTTAAAATTATATCTTCAAAATCCGCTGAAATTAATTAACTTGTGAATTACTAGTGAAGTGTCAAAGTTTTCATACGCTGTGAATGTGGTGAAAAGATTATTCAGAACCAGCACAATAAATATCGAGGCAAGGTAACTCCCTATACCTTTATCTTTTCCACCATATTCCTTGGTCCTTCGTCCCGTATATCTTGTATTTTCCCGCATTCCTTGTTCCTCTGTCCCGCATATCTTGAATTTTCACGCATTACTTATCAAATTTATACATTTTTATACAAAATTAACATTATACATACGCTATTTACATTACATATTTCATACATACCCGCATTGATTGTAGTACCTAAGTACTTAATCAAATTCTTGTTTCATTAATTTTATTGTTGTTTAATCAATAATGGCTTCTTTAAAAATATTGGAAGCTAAACGGCTAAGTTTATTTGCAATTATTCAGAAAGCTTATGACTTGTCAAAATCATTAAATACCGCTGAAGAAAAAACTAATTTTCTTATCCGCATACAATCGATAGATAAAATTCGTTCTGAATTTTGTCAAGTTGTAGAAGAATTAAATTTGGGAAAAATAGCTGTAAATCCAGAATATGTTCCGTCTTTTCAATCTATTGAAGCCCTTGACGAATTATACTGTAACATCAAGCATATTGAACAATCTTTAAAAACTAAAGTTGACTATGTTCCTCCAATTATTAAATCATTTGAAAAAGACTCTCAAAGAACACACAAATTGCCAATATTGGAACTTGTTAGTTTTAATGGTGATCCAACGAAATGGCCATTATTTTATCAAAATTTCAAAGATCTAATACACGACAATATTAATTTGTCGAATGGTGAAAAAATACAATATTTAGTGTCAAAATTGACAGGTACCGCTTTAAGTGTTATTTCTGGGATACTTCCTGTCGCATCTAATTATGATATTATATGGGATAGGCTTGTTGATCGATTCCAGGATTCACGAATTTTAGCTACGCATTATTTAGAAAAAATAATCAATTTTAAACCCTTAACACAATCAAGTTCAAAGAATTTGGATTATTTCATAGAAAATTTTTGCTCTTCATTTGAAGCTTTAAAATTATTAGATATTTCTGATTTAACTGATTTCATCATAACGCACATTGCTCTTCTTAAGTTAGATAGAGAGACGTTAAATTTATTTGAGCAACATATTAGAAATGAAAAAATTCCAAACTTTAAATTATTACAATCTTTTCTGAGAGAGCAAAGCAAAATTCTCTCTAGAACGCAGGTTATATTCCACAAAAGTGCACCAAATGATCGACGAAAAAATAATAATAATTCACATTCATTTGTTATAAATAATACGCCAATGGATATCACAAAATGTTTTTTGTGTGAATGTAATAAACATCCATTGTATTCATGTAAAAAATTCTTACAGTTGGATGTATTCACAAGATTCAAAATAATCAACAAAAGATCACTATGTAAAAATTGTTTTGGTACTCATTTAACAAAAAATTGTAAATCGGAAAAAAATTGCTTTTATTGTATTAAAAGGCATCATTCATTGATTCATTTTCCTTCTTCACCAACATGTGATGATGAAGATAATCAAAATAAAGATAATTATCATTCAAAACAGGTTCCTAGCGCAGCTGATATTGTTAAAAACGATGATAATATTACCTCATTCGTCAATTCTGACCGCAATACGAGCACTTCGGTGAATAATATCGGTCGACGACATTTGGATCAACCATATGAACCTAAATGTCAAATCGACAATTGTTTGTTGATCCATAATGTAAACTGTTATCATGTAATACCAACCGCTATAGTATATATTAATGGAATTAAAAAAATACCATCCGCACATTAATAGATACAGGATCAAATGCAAATTTTATAACGGAAAAGATATGTAAAAAATTTAATATAAACATTACGTACGAAAATGCTTTTGTGTACGGTATTGGGTCTGCTGTAAAACCAATATTAGGATATGCTATATTTACAATTTATTCAAGATATGATACAAGATTCTTTTACGATATTAAGGCTTCGGTTGTCGAAACTATTACTAATGATTTGCCTACGTCAGCCTTAGAAATGACAGATTGTTTTAAGAATTTGCCGCTAGCGGATAATAATTTTAATCTTCCTGCTAGTATCGATTGCATAATCGGAGCTGGTTTATTCCCGCATTTACTTTTACCTGGGAAATTAACACATAAAGAAACTCGTATGATCGCCTTACAGACTACTCTTGGTTATTTGATCATGGGCGAAACGCAAATAGATAACTTCTCATCATGTCAATTTCAATGCACGTTACACGCAATTGATGATTCTAATTCAAAAAATAAGTTAGATGAAATGATTCAAAACTTTTGGAAACTAGAATCTGTACCATCACGTCAGTATTTAAGTCCTGACGAGCAACTTTGTGAACAAATTTTTGAGAAAACAGTCTTGCGAGACAACGAGGGTAGATATACTGTATCATTACCTTTTCGTGAAAGTCCCACAGTTTTGGGTCATTCAATAAAAAACGCTAAACATATGTTGCTTTCATTGGAAAAGAAGTTGCAATCAAATTTAGATTTACAATATGGTTATAATGCCACTATTCAAGAATACATTGACAAAGGTTTTTTGAAAAAAGTTACAGATACACAAACTTCAGATTGTGTTTATTATATACCACATAGAGCTGTATATCGGCCTGATAAAGATACTACTAAAATTAGAATAGTTTTAGACGCCAGTTGCAAAACTTCCTCTGGAAAAAGTCTCAATGATATATTGCATTGTGGACCTAATTTGCAAACAAATATTTTTGATTTACTTATAAATCTACGCCTGTACTCGGTAGTTATTTCTGCTGACATAGAAAAAATGTATTTTCAATTGAAAATGAATCCAGATCATAAACGTTTTCAAAGGATACTTTTTAGATTTAATAACTCAGATCCTATTGACATTTATGAATTTCAACGCGTTTCTTTTGGGCTTAAATGTTCCCCTTATTTAGCAATGAAAGTCATTCGCAAACTCTTAACAGATGAAGGCGATAAACTGCCTGAAACCACACAACTTGCTATGAAATATTTTTATATGGATGATTTTCTTTATTCAGTCAATTCACCTGAGGAAGCTTTACAAATTTATTCTCATTTAGTTCACTTATTTTCCTCTGGAGGTTTCTGTCTAAATAAGTGGATTTCCAACTCTGTACAATTTTTAAAGCACATTCCAGATAATCTACGTGTTAACCAACACATTACTTTTAATTCAGATTTTGACGATAAAACCAAAATTATAGGTTTGTCTTGGAGTCCCACCTCTGATTGTTTCACTTTTAAAATCAAACCTCTCTCTTTAGATACATTAGTATGTACGAAAAGATTAATTCTTTCTAATATGGCATCATTATATGATCCTCTAGGTCTCCTTGCTCCAGGTATCATCGGTTTGAAACTTCTAGTGCAAGAGTGTTGGAAAAGAGAATTGTCTTGGGATGAACGGGTTCCTGAGGATATAAATAAGATTTGGTTGAAATTTCAGAGTGAACTCGAAAACTTATCAAATTTAAATATACCAAGACATATAGGTATAGTAAATGATTCATTCATCAATTTGCTTGGTTTCTCAGATGCTAGTGAACGTGCCTATGGGGCGGTTATATATATCCGCATTGGATCACTTGAATCTAACGCCTCAAATGTTTCACTACTATGTGCCAAGTCAAAAGTATCCCCACTTAAAAAGGTATCTTTAGCACGTTTAGAGTTATGTGCCGCACACCTTCTTGCATTATTAATGAAATCTGTTCTCTCAACTATTGAGATTAGATGTAAGATTGACAAAATGTTTGCATTTTCTGATTCAACTATTGTACTTTCATGGATACATTCCTCACCGCATAGATGGCAAACCTTCGTTGCCAATCGCACCGCAATTATTCAAGAAATTATTTCTGAAGAAAATTGGTTTCATGTTCCTGGAACTGAAAATCCAAGTGATATTGTATCCCTCTCCGTTACTCCTAATGAATTTTTGAAAACCTCTTATTGGTTTAATGGTCCAGCCTGGATCTCATTGCCACAGAGTCAATGGCCTGTGACTAATTTTAAAAAGGAAAATGCCTATCAGAGTATACCTGAATCTAAAACTGTTGCTCTCATACAAATTAAGACTCAATCTGAGCCTCACTTTATTTATTTAATCGCTAACAGGATCTCTAAATGGAGTAAATTATTAGACATACTTGTTTACGTTCTTCGTTTTACAAGAAAACTTAATACGTCTGGAATGATTACGGTCTCAGACTTAGAAACTGCTGAAAATCATGTAATTAAATGCATTCAGAATAACCATTTTTCTCAAGATATACATTCTCTTGAACAGAATAAATTGAGTAGTCCTGTATTACGCAAACTTTTACCATTTTTAAATAATAATATCCTTAGAGTTGGTGGTCGAATTCAAAATTCATCATCAATGTATGAAACGAAACATCCAATTTTATTGCCTTCTAAAGATCGTATTGTTCAGTTACTTATTGAATATTATCATTATTTACATTATCATACAGGCCCTGCATTATTGTTAGCATTATTACGACAGAAGTACTGGATTTTATCTGGTCGTAGTTTGGTTCGTAAGATTGTTCATTCTTGCAACATTTGTTTTAAAAACAAACCAAAAGGAACCTTCCCGTTAATGGGCAATTTACCCGATTTTCGAGTAAATGAAATAAAATATTTCGCAAAATGTGGAGTAGATTACATGGGTCCAGTGTTTGTAACTCTGGCAAAGAGAAGAGGCATTAAAAAGCAAAAGGCATATGTTTGTTTATTTGTTTGCCTAGCAACAAAAGCTTTACATATAGAATTAGTTTCAGATCTCTCATCTGAAATGTTCTTAGCTGCATTTAAACGTTTTATAGCCAGAAGAGGACCTGTCACTCTCATTGTAAGTGACGGTGGAAGATTTTGTTGGAGCTCGTAAAATTTTAAATGAATTATATAAGTTTGTTTGTTCCGATGAATATAATAAAGCAATACTTCATGAATTGACGCCTAGAAAAATAGAATTTCGAATAAATCCTCCGTATTCTCCTCATATGGGTGGTATATTGGAAAGCAATATTAAGTGTATTAAAACACATTTATTTAAAGTCATAGGCTCACAAGTATTAACTTACGAGGAAATGAATACCGTATTGATTCAAATAGAGGCTTTATTGAACTCTAGACCGCTTTGTGTATTAAGCAATGATCCTTTAGATCCTGCCGCATTAACCCCTGCGCATTTTTTAAATTTAACTCCGCTAAATTACATACCCGCTTACAACGTTGATGATATTTCAATAACCCGCATTCAACGATATGAGTTGATCGATAAATTAGTACAGTCATTTTGGAAACGATGGCATGTAGAATATCTCACCTCTTTACAAATGCGTGAAAAGTGGAATACGTACACAAAACCCATTACACCTGGCCAAATAGTTATTATTAGAGAGGAAAATCTCCCTAAATTATCTTGGCCACTTGGCATAGTTAAGGAAATATATCCGGGAAAAGACAACGTCATTCGAGTTGTAAAAGTTCGAACCCGGAATGGTACATATTTAAGACCAGCTATTCGATTATGTCCGTTACCTTCCCAATAATCAAAATGTTTTTAATTTAATATTTCTTTTTATTTTTTAAGTTAGTTTACGTTTATTTGAATTTTTCACTCTATTGTTTAAATTTGTATTCTTCTTTTACCATCCGGTGAGTCATATGTTTTTTGAATTTTTTGTTGGAGTAATACTCCAAGGCCGGGAGTTATGGTTACGCAAAGTTGGGTACACACGCATATACACACACACACACACACACCTTTCCTATCCTATCCTAGTTTACCTCGGCCTAAAAACAACCTACCTACATACCTGCCAGCTATATGCAAAAAAGTATTGTTGCATATAAATTTTCTCATTATATCAACTGTCATCTTGACTAACACACCGCACCGCACCGCTCTTAAAATTATATCTTCAAAATCCGCTGAAATTAATTAACTTGTGAATTACTAGTGAAGTGTCAAAGTTTTCATACGCTGTGAATGTGGTGAAAAGATTATTCAGAACCAGCACAATAAATATCGAGGCAAGGTAACTCCCTATACCTTTATCTTTTCCACCAAGCACTAAAACATTTCACAACACAAATTATACTTTTAAAGAAAAAAAAACTTTCTTTGTCAATATTTAAACTAAGAAATTTTTATAAACCTACAAAATAAATTTCTTTTTTGAAATCATTTTGATATATCTCCCTCTCTCTTTTGGATACAGAACTATTTTCTGAATAAATTTTATCTTAAGAAAAGAGTGTATTAAAAGACGTTATGGCTAGCTTAAGTAGTAGGTACAGTAAATTTGCCCCTAATTTACACATTTCAACGAACTAATATCGAAAAATAAACAAAAACCTATTAATAATGAAATAATCTAAAAAAACATTTTAAAAAACCAACCTTAAGGTTAGTTTTGTTGGAAATGAAGGACAATCGATTAGAGAGAAATTCACAATAATATTATGTAGGTACTAACAAATATAATACAATACATGATTAATGGACCTATGAATACAAATATTATTATAGTCTTTTCAGTATATTTTCAATCTTCTGGTATAAAAGAAGAATACAAATAGATTGTGGCCAACGCTTTACTATTATCCACAATCATAATAAATTGTTTAACATTGAAAAATTGCTTTTATTAAACGAAAAAGAGAAATTTCTCTTGTAAAAACAAATATTTACTAAAACTGTGTGTAGGTTACCTCGTGAAATTTACAAAAAATATAATAAGTGTATTTGTTATAAATATTATTAAGTATGAAATATTTAAAAAAAATAACATGAATGCAACAAAGTGTTGCATTAAAAAAACTTATAATAATTACCAAAATGAAAATTCAGAAAATGATTTTATAAGATGCATTCAGAATGTTAAAGATCTCATTTTATAAGGTAGTGCACACCGCATGCCTGTCGCTGGTTTTATTTTTATTTTATTTTATTTGGGACACTTACAGACATCGACAATCGCATACAAGAAAGTATATCTTTAAAATTTTATACAATGTCAATACCCTATTGTAAGTGAACATGAAAAGTTCATCAATATTTCACACAAACATATTAAAGCATCCGAGATAAAAACAGTAAAAGAAACTTTAAAAATAATAAAAATAAATTTGGGATAATTTATATAGCGCCGCTTTTGTGAATATCTCACCCCAAGGACGCTGAAAAATTGATTACGTTGTATCATTTTGGCTCTGGTAAGATTTTCGAAAAAGGTGCGTTTTGAGTTTTTTTCTGAACGAAGATATATTTTCGGTTTGTCTGAGGGTGTGTGGGAGCTTATTCCATGCATTTGGTCCTGCCACAGCAAATGCACGATCACCGAAATTAGTTGTGTGCACCCTGTTTATTTCAACTAATTTCCCAACCATGGACGAAGAAGCAGAACGAAGTGATGATTGTCTGTCATTTATTGAAAGCGGAATGCACAGTTCGGAGAGGTAAGTAGGAGCCATACCACGAAGTGCTTTAAAGATTATGAGACAGAGCTTATATTCAATTCTTTCGGGGACTTTAAGCCAATGTAGATTGCGAAGATGGTGAGAGATGTGAGAAAATTTGGAGGCTCCAGTGATGAGTCTGGCTGCAGCATTGAAAACTGGCTTTCTTTCTTTGGTAAATTTGCATAAGAAATAATTATACAAAATCTATACAAAGTAAACATAAAGAAGCATATATACAACAATAAAAAGTAATGAAACTTGTGCATATAACAATAAAAAGCAATGAAACATGACCTTATAAACAACACATCAACATAAATTCTCCTCTCTACTCAGAATCAATAGAATTTTTTTAAATACCTCTCTTGTGTTGCAGAAGATATCAACTATTACCCCACATTGTGGGATATGCCGTGATAGTAGGAATGAATGAATGAAGGAATTAAAAAAATATGCAAATATTCAACAAACTTACTTTTAATATAGATACTACAAACGTTGCATTTGTTACATTTTTTTAGAGCTTCTAATATATTTGCGCATGAAGAAACAGCACATTTTTAAAACATTAATAACCGCCACTGGTGAAGTTCAAATGTAGAATAAAATTTAATATGACGTGGGATAAATAAAAGCACAACTCTATGAATATTAAAAAAAGAATGTGTATAGTAAAATTGTTTAAAATCCATTAGTATAATAATAGATAATGAACAATTATAATTAAAACGTTTACTTTTGTCGTTAAAATGTGATTAATAGTTGATAATTATTGTCATAGACAGTTTTAATTGTTTGTTATAAAAATAGTACGTAATATATTCAATAAATTTTTAGCAATACTATAAATAACACACAATGATTTGTTTCAACATGGAAATAATGAATTTAATAAACTTAATGGACAGTTATCACGGAAAATAATTAAGTGACACCTAACACAAAGTAAAATGGCGTGTTTTATTTATTTTTTATTGTAAAAAATATTTACATACAACAAGGGCCATATTCAATACATTTCTTTCTTTGTATAAAATAATCGGTTATGATTTACAATATACCTACATTTTAAGGTAGAAAGATAAAGTTCCCTATTTTGCGTATTATACTAAAAGTTTCGTATAAAACAAATTGATTTCTTGAACAATTGATAGATTATATATTTATTTTTTCCAATTAAGCAAAATAATTTAAATATCTCGTGCATTTAACTTCTATCAACACTTACTGGCAGGCTTTAAACTTCGGCTTCGGGTGCAATAATATAATGGCGCGTATACAATAATCTTCGGATATCAACGATATAGCAGCTCTTCAAGTATGTTTGCGGAGGGGCGATGTCATGTATTTCTTGGTGTCCTCACCTCAGATATCGAATCGCAGCATACCGTGAGAGAATATGGAATAATCCTAACTCGATCATAAAGAGTTTACAACACGTACAGGGGCACCAATGATCGAGTCTGTCACAAAGATGGGCAGAAGTGTTGGATCGAGGACGATAGTAGTATGACGTCTACATAAAGTAATTTTTATTTTTCATAATATGTCTTTGTTGTTCTTTCTTGTATATGTGTGAAAGTATGTGTATGTATATGTGTATGCATGTATGTGTATATACTCTTTTATATATTTTGTAAAAAATGTTGTAAATTATTGTTCTTCTTTATAACGTCAAATGTAAATTTTGTATGTTAAAGATATGGTTTGTGTAGCATTGCACCCCCCTGCCTGGACTGGAATAAAAATCTTCTTATTATCCAACTGTTGATTTGTTCATGAGAACTTTGTTCTCTTAACATATCGATAATGTTTCAAGCCAGAATACGCGAGAATTGTATGCAGGGTCTACTTTTTTCACGGTTTTTCCAACTTTGAAATAAAAAACACCAACTTAGAGGCTTCGCAGCATATATGTTTCATATACGGATTTGCTCAGAATTCGGAGTAGAACATTTCGTGTGTCTGTGTGTGTGTCTGTGTGTGTGTGTCCGTCCCCCCTAATAACTTTTGATCCGCTCAATTCACAGAGCCCAAAATTTCAGAATATATAAATAGTTATAGGCTTACAAACTTTTATACTCACAATTTTGAATTTTTGTTTCAGTCAGGGGTTAGCAACTTTTGAATTTTTACTTTATTTTTCCATATATCTCAGAGACTATAAAAACTAGAACGCTGAAAATTGGTACAAATAGACAAATAAAAAATCTCAAATAAGTTTTTTCTAAAAATTCCAGAGTTTCTCAAACATTTTTTATTAAGAAAAACAATTATTTTATCATAAATTTATGTGTTTAACTGCCTTATATTTCCAAAGATTTTAAAAATATCGAAAAAAGCCGAAACACCCCAACTAGATAATTTAATTTTCTATAAAAAATATTAGCATTGTAGTAGTACATCTAATTTTTTTTAACAATTTTTATAAAAAATGAATTTAGTGACGACATTGCTTCATACTCTGTATGGCAGTCGCCTATACACAATACATAGGTATGTAAGAAGACTTAATAGTTTGATACTTATCTCCAAACATACATACATACCATCATGCTGTTTTCATATTCCGGGTAGGAGAAAAGGACTGACCTCCATACTGTCCTATCTTGACATACATGCCTACATGTGTTGTATAGAAAACAAAATATCTTAAAATATTCAATAATTTGGATTTATGGGTTTATAGTCTGGTACTTATTCTTTAACAATACATACAGTCGCTATCGACAGTTGGATCTCATGTGTTACATACAACTAGTTATTATTAAAAATCACTCGTTACAATAACAAAAAGAGGTTGCACCCGCGCTTTGGGGAAGTTCTAATACATACAAAGAATAATCAATTTATTAGAAAACAATTTATACCAAAATATATCGTTTAAAGCAGTGATTCCCAAAGTGGACCCCCAGGGGTCCACGGGAGACTCGACGGGGGTCTACGTTGGGATGAAATAAAAATGGGGGGTCCACAAGTTGTAAGTGAGGGTCCACGAAAATTTATCTGGTTTCGTTAGTAAAGAATAAAAAAATCAGCTAGATTTTACCAATCAATGCACTACATACTTAAAAAAATTAAAACGAGCAAAAAAATTCCAAATTTTTCGGTAAGTTTTGACATTAATTTCTCAATCATTTATCTCATTTAGCCTTGAATACTTTTTTAAAACCTCCCTTAATTTTCTTTTTATTTTTACCACTCCGAATTTAAATTTCCATCGTTAGATCTAATCTTCACATTTTTTGTCGAGTTTTGAAATATGGTAGAAATCTTGCAGCAGGGGATCCACCGAAATAAGTAAAATTTTGAAAGTGGTCTACGAGAAAAAAAGTTTCGGAATCTCTGGTTTAATGAGTGCAATATACTTTGCGCAGGTCAGGTGGGTGTCAAAATAATCAGTACAAACAAAAAATGCATATATTGTTAACAAGGAAGATGCTAACTCCACTATTAGAGAATACCCTGCTGAACACATAGAGGCCTGAAGAAGTTTTGTACTGGGAACTGTACTGTTGGGTATCACGATCCTCCAGTCATGAGAAAACCTCGCTGAGAGATAAAGATTACAGTACTTTTTTGAAAGCAAAAACTATCCATAACTGTCCAAATATGTCTGTATGAAAAATGTGTCGTCATTCTAAATCCACACCTTATACAAGACTAGACTGGTCTTGCAATGACACGTGCAGATAGTCTTACATTTTATGCAAGACCAAAACTAATACTAAGTACAACAACTGCAAGACTTTTGCTCATTACATATATGAATGGTTCCAGATAAGGGGTGGAATAAAAGAGATTCAAAATAGTTACAATATTTTTAATTTAATTTATTGTAAACTAGCTTTTATGTCCCGCCGTTGGCCAAGAATGTAAAATTGTGAAAGAAAAAGCAATCGTTTTTATAATATTGTCACCCAATTATTTTGCAATATCAGACTATGAAAAGTGGTTTGAAATTTGATTGAGTTTAAGTATTGTAAAATGTTCAAGTGATGGCCACAACCCATTCTTTTTTATATATTGCTATAAAGTGTGAATGAAGTATAATATTTATACAATTTCTGCTCGCATGGACTATGCGTAATGGTTTTAAATATGACTGTTTATCAACGTTGTAAAGAGATTGGTTTGGCCACAACCCCCATTTTTAAATATTATCATCGAAAACAAATTGTAATGTGTACCTATTGAAAATTTAGTAATTTTGGATGTTGGGATGTGGTTAAAATTTGATTAAACAAACGTAGGTACTGAAAAGATCTAGTATTGGTCACATCCCATTCGTTTTTATATTTTTTCATCAAGTGTGCATTATATTTTTGCTCAATTTGACTGAAAGTCTTCATTAACGAAGAAGAAGAAGACTTGAACTATAGTAAATAGTTTTTAATTTGAATATAAATGTTGTGAAGAGTTCAGTAATGGCCACAACCCCCATTCTTTAAATATTAGGTGTTGAAAATTATTCAAAATAGGATGATATAAATGGTTTAAATTTAATTAAACAAAAGTATTGAAAAGATTCTAGTGCAGGTTATATCGTCACATCCCATATCCCATTCATTTCATATGTATTTTCATCAAGTGTGCATATCGTTAATAATATTTCTACACAATAGACTATTAGACTTAAAACTAACCCAAAAGACTAAATAAAAAAGAGAAAAATAAGTATAAGACTATAAGAAATAGTTTGTATAAAAAACTATTCCAATGGTCTACATAAAATAAGTAAAAATACATATACCTAATAGAAGAATTAGACTATTGGAAATAGATTGTATAAAAGCTCACCCAAAGGTCTACAAAAAAGAAGAAGAAGAATATTTAGACTATTGGAAATAGTTTGTATAAATACTGACCAAAAGGTCTACATAAAAGAAAATGAATAAGACTATTGGAAATAGTTTGTATTAAAACTCTCCCAAAAGTCTACGTACTTAAATGAAGAAGAATAATAATTAGACTAAAGGAAATAATTTTTATAAAAAAATGACCCAAATGTATACATAAAAGAAGAAGAAGATGAATTAGACAATAGGAAATAGTTTGTATAAAAACTGCCCTAAAGGTCTACATAAAATTAAGAAGAAACAGAATTAGACTCCAGGACCCGCCGCTTCAGGCCCTTCAGTACCTCCCGTCCCTTTAATCCCTCATTACGTCCCTTCCCATCAGACCCTTCACTACCTTCCGTCCCTTCAGGCAGTTTTATACCTCCCGTCCCTTCAGGCCCTTTAGTGCATCCCTTCCCTTCATTACATCCCGTCCCATCAGTCGGTTAAGAAAAGTTTAAATCCAGAAACCATCCTGGAAGAACCGCGAAGAGATGAAAGAACATTCTTTTCCCAGGATGCTCTACTTAATAGGTAAAATGACTAAATACACGAAGAAGAAGAAAAAAGTTTAAACCCAGATACCTGCGAAGAGATGGAAGGACAGTTGGACCTTCTTCTCCCAGGATTCTCCAACTTCATAGGTAAAATGACCAAAAATACACGATGAAGAAGAAGAAGAAGAAATAAGTTTAAATCCAGATACCTGCGAAGAGATGGAAGGAAAATTGGACCTTCATCTCCCAGGATAGTTCATCTTCATAGGTAAGATGACCAAGTACACGTTGAAGAAAAAGAAGAAAAAAGTTTATATGCAGAACCCGTCCTGGAAGACCTGTGAAGAGATGGAGGGACAGTCGGACCTTCTTTTCCCAGGATACTCCCCCTTCATAGGTAAAACGACCAAATACACGAAGAAGAAGAAGAATAAGAAAAAAGTTTAAATCCAAAAACCATCCTGGGCATACGCTCGACACTTCACCAAAGTTTCATTATAATCGGACAAACGGTTGATAAATAAATAAATAAAATAATTTTCCTATAGGAAATCAGTATAGGTATATTATTGTTGATTTGTAAGTAAATAGTATTAGGTAGGTACCTACCTACAACAACCTTCTAAATAAATTCGATTCCTAACAAATTTTATTTGAATATCACATTCTTTCTGTAGCCATGGAAACGATTCGAACACGTAAGTAATATCGAATGGTTCGGATACATTTTTTGAATATGTAGGTACCTACATTGGTTTGTTCGATGCCATAAAAATGAAAATTGTCCGAAATATCAAATATTATATACAAATTATGCAATTTTATTATGCCCATATCTTTACTAATAATTAACAGACTTTTACAATATACGTCTTAAAACTTGCTGTAATGTCTTGTGTTTCATTTTATTATTTCATATTTATATTTATTTCAAAGGTTTATTATTTTCAAGAACATATTCATTCGGTAGGAAAATGAAATATTGTATGAAAAGATATTAAAATGGCGGCATTTATGTACAAAACGCTTACTTTAAAAATAAGTTAAACATTATAATTATACAAAATATTCACCATGTTTTTCACTTAAACGCTAAGTTATACTTGAAAGTAAATTTTTTTCGTGTAAATACGTACTTCTAACTTTTAAACTAACAGATATATGCGTGCAAAATGTACACTTTTTTGACAGATACGACTTGGAAAATTTTGTATGAAAAAAATAATTATTGAAATATTTTTAAAATTCAGCATTTTTATCGCATTATTTTTAGCGTGACACTGCATCAGGTATACAGGTACACGTTCGCACATAAATTAGATTTTTAGATGCTCTTGGTTTTTCAGAAGGCGTGAGACAAACACACACACACACATACACACACACATACACTAACATTTTGATTGCTTTATTACTTTAGATGAATGTATGAAGAAACCTACACATAAAACAGGTTTTTATAATTCAATTTACATCACTAAACCTACAAAACTAACATTTCTATCATTTATTAAGAAAAATAACAAGCATACCCTAATTCTTGACATTTATCTTATATTTCTAAAAATACAGCAATATATATTTTTTTTTTAATTAAAGAAGAAAAAGATACATGAAAAAATATGTTGCGACGTTGCATTAATGCATCAGGTAAATAATAAAAAAAAACTTTTATTTCGCAGCGTCGCTGAATGGAAAATAAATTATTTTGGGCTTCTTTACTAAACCTGAAGCATTAATGCAACGTCATGACATATTTTCCAGATATTTTTGTCTTCTTTAATTTAAAAATATATATATTGTTCTACGCCTAATAGTTTATTAAAAATATAAGATAAGCGTTGAAAATCGGGGTATGCCATTATTTTTCTAGAATAATTTATACAGAACATTACCAAAAAGTTAAGGTATATTTTTCTTTATTAATACCCAAACTATCTAAACTATTTTTTTTTTCAAAACGACTTGATTAGAAATAATGATGGTGATATATCAATTGATATAATTGAAAATTGAAAAATAGGTACGTTGGCATCAGTCGCCCCCTTAACAATTTTTTAACATGTTTAGATTCAGATCGTATACTTATTTATACGCATTTCGGCATGTATGTAAAAATATAACTCATGTCGGCTTTGAGAACTGAACCTCATTTCAGCATGTTTAACTGAACTTCATCGCTTTTATACGTAGAACTGCAACTCACTTCGGCATGTAGAACTGAACGAGGACTAGTTCATAGGTAACCACGGTGCTTGCTATCTAAAAATAAGTAAATAAAAAATAGGATATTATTTTCGAAGTTTTCTCCACGTAAAAAGTAATTTTAAAAATACTCCTAGTTTAATGCTTATGAGTTTACTTTGTATGAAATACAAAATTGTTCAATTTAACAAAATATCAAATGAATCCAGCTGAAAATAGTTTTACACAAATTTTGAGCTAGTATCAGAGCTCTGATGGTCGGTAAGTTAGTCGGTAAGTAAGACTGACATGTGAAGCTAATTAAAATGATGTATAAATGTGAGATATGTGAATGAAAGAGATAGCATGTCTGTGTGTGTATATAGTGTGTGAATAGGCACGCGGCGCGTCATTCATCGTTACGCCGTTGATAGCTACCTCCGTGAATTGTTATAGTATTTGACCTTGATTTGTATATTGTATATTTGAAGTGTTGTAAATAAAAGTGTAAAAGAACTATTCATCTTTTACTTGCAAAGTACTAAGAGTTTCACCCCAACAATAGTAGTGTATAGGGACACTATACTGGCGCAGTCGGGAACGAATTTACACGAAGAAATTGGGAATTTTTCAAGAAGGAAAAATTTCGGCTACAACAGACGACAATAATTTTTTTTCACTGAAAAAAATTTGGAGGTACAAGTTCGTACAAGTGTACATAGACACTGTAGTGTACGAAAAAAGAAGATCTTCGAGGAAGCAGTATCGGAGCTGAAGAAGACAGGGATCTTCGAGATACGACTTCGGGAGACTTCGACTGGACTTCAAGGGGACCAGAGGGGACCAAGGAAGACCAGGAAGGACAACGGGAACGAGAATCAGAGAGGACCAGGGGACCACAAGGATTGGACAAGAGGATTGGCTGCTTGCTGTGAACGAGCGTCGAGCAGAGGCAACGGAAGAGGACCAGAGAGCTGGAAGACCAGGATTCGACAGAGACGACTTCTGCAGAGACAGGGTTGGGCCGTAGTGCAGGTTCAAGCGACTGGACAGGATCGAGTTAAGATAAGTGTATTTTTCTTTTCTTGTCTGTAGGTATTCTTTTTTCGGTAATATGGAACAAAGGAATCTACCGCTTTTCAATCACGAGAGTGATTTGTGGAGTGTGTTCAGGGTACGTTTTGAGCAATTCATCATAGCTGATGATGAAAAAATGTCTGAATCAAGGAAGAGAGCAATATTTTTAACCTCTTTGTCTGAAAAAACTTTTGTTTTATTACAGAACTTGTGTGTACCAAGAAAAGTTACTGAAGAAAAATTGTCGAAATTATTTGATCATTTGGATAATTTTTGTAATGAAACTGTTTCTCCGTATATTGAGAGAGAAAAATTTTATTGTATGAAACAGTCTGAACATGAATCAGTAAAAGAGTTTGCTTGTAAATTAAAAGAGCGTAGTATTAAATGTCAATTTAATGATCGTCTGGAAGAATCTTTGAAAGATATTTTTATTATCGGTTTGTGTAATAGTCAAATAAAAGAAAAGTTATATTTGGAGGACGAGAAAAAGGGTTTTTCTCAAATACTCGAATATGCAAATGTATTGGAATCGGTATCAAAAAATAAAAATATGATAAAAAGTTGTAAATCAGAAATTTGTGAAATCGCAAGTAAACAGAATAGTAGGTATAATAAAAATAGTGCACATAGAAGGAATTTCAACGAAGTTGATAAGAAAAGGAATAGATCAGTATCACCGCATGTTAGTAATAGGAATTTAAAATGTTTTGCATGTTTATCTGATAGTCATTTAATTAAAGATTGTAAATTTAAAAATTTTAAGTGTAATAAGTGTAGAAAAATGGGTCATATTGCGAAAGCATGTAAAAACGATATCAGTTTGGTAAAAGCAAAAATAGTATTTTTACTATGGAAAATAATACGAACGTAAATGTTGTTTGCAATACGGAAGGTAATAATGAAATTGTAAATCCATTCATGATTAATATATGTATTGGTAGTCAGATTATTCACGCGATGATTGATACAGGTGCTAATGTATGTGTAATTCCGAAAGATATTTATTTTAAGAAGTTTAAAAATTATAAATTGAATAAACCGACAAGTATTTTGAAATCATACGACGGTAGTATTTTAAAATGTATTGGTATGTGTATAATGGAAGTAACATACAACAATATCAAACAGGTGATTGAATTTTTTGTAGTAAACAATGGCAACAGTGTAATAATAGGTAGGAATTGTATTCGGAAATTCACCTTATTGGGTGATAGCCAACCACTGACGAGAATTCTTAGTGAAAAAAAGAATATACCGACGTTAGCAGCAAATAGATTGCAAATGAAGTCTAAAGATAATTGTTCTGATTATTTATCGAGAGTACCGGTTAGTGAACCAGATAATAGTTGTGATAACTTGACAGATAATTATTTAAATTTAATATGTGACAGTGAGCAAATTTGTATAAACATTGAGCAGATTAGTGAGTCAACTAGTTGTGATGATGTGTTAGTGCGTATTATGTATTGTTTACAATCAAAATGGCCGGATAAAGTTAACAAAGACAGTGATTTGTGGCATTTCTGGATAAAGAGAAATGAGTTATCGATTATAAAAGGGTGCATTTTGTGGAATCATAGAGTAGTTATTCCGTCAAGCTTGAGAGATAAAATTTTAGGTATGTTACATAGATCTCATCTTGGTATTGTGAAGACAAAAGGTCTTGCAAGAGGTTATGTTTATTGGCCGAAAATTGATAAAGACATTGAAGAATTAGTAAGTGAATGTTTTGAATGCTCAAAAGTTGCCGCATCGGAACCAAAAAATGTATTGACAAGCTGGCCTAAGGAAGAGTCGGTTTGGACGAGAATACATATTGATTTTTTTGGACCAATTGCAGGTAAATCATTTCTTGTAGTATGTGATGCATATTCAAAATGGATTGAATGCTTAGAAATGAAGAATATTAATGCGTTTTGCACCATTAAAGCATTAAAAAAATTATTTTGTCAATTTGGATGTGTCAAAACGATAGTATCGGATAATGGTAGTGCTTTTATGTCAAATCAATTTCAGAGTTTTTGTGTTGAACATGGTATAAAACATGTAACGTCACCAATATTTTCACCTTCTTCCAATGGTCAAGCGGAAAACACGGTGAAAACGTGTAAAATGTTTTTAAAAAAATTATTAATAAATAATATAAAATTTATGAGTGATTATGAAAATAGAATTGATATTTTTTTAGTTGATTATCGGAATTCTCCGCATGTTTCAACAAAGGTTGAACCATCAGTTTTAATGTTAGGTAGAAAACTAAGGACAAATTTTGACATTTTCATTCCTGAATTTAATTGTAATGATAATAATGATCATGAGGATATTATTGGACATAACTTGTTAAAAAGCCAAAAGAGGCAGCATTATTATTATGGAGGGAGAGAGAGGAAGGAATTGAAAACAGGTCAAAAATGTTGGGTAAAAGACTACAGGGTAGTAAACAAACCAACATGGGTTTTGGGACAGATTACTAGGAAAATTGGGAAGGCAATTTACTTGGTAAATGTTCTGGGTACTAGTTACACATGGAAAAGGCATGTTAACCAATTAAGAACCACAAGTGTAAAGTGGTCAGATGGGGGGTAGAAAGTTGTTCTCATAGTTCTTGTGGGTCTCGACTCTGAAGCTTATGGATTGCTTGAGTTTGGACCCGGACACCCCAGTTCACTCCTCGGATGCTAAGTTGTGTTTCCTCTTGTTTCAGGTTATCGGGAGGGTTGCCTGGAGGCAGGATGGAGGAACACTTGGACACTCGATCCTGGACATCGGTTATCCCTGCAGGCCAGTGTAAGGGATGGATGTCAGAGGTTAAGTGTGGAGGAGTGTGAGATATGTGAATGAAAGAGATAGCATGTCTGTGTGTGTATATAGTGTGTGAATAGGCACGCGGCGCGTCATTCATCGTTACGCCGTTGATAGCTACCTCCGTGAATTGTTATAGTATTTGACCTTGATTTGTATATTGTATATTTGAAGTGTTGTAAATAAAAGTGTAAAAGAACTATTCATCTTTTACTTGCAAAGTACTAAGAGTTTCACCCCAACAATAGTAGTGTATAGGGACACTATAATAAATCGAATAATCTCTATAGATATAAAAAAACACTATTTTTACTCTAATTTTATACGGGTGCAAATAACAAATAACACTTGAGGAGTGCAGAAAAAAGATAGTTTAAAATAACATTTCTGATACCTATGCATAGTCTTGTCAAAATGATCATGAACATAAAAAAATGTGTCAAGTTTTGGAGCATAATCATATAAAACTAACTGCAGAGGAAGCAGCATATTTTTTTGAAACCGATTTATTTGTCGATTTCACAATAATACAAAACATTAATTGGCTTACAGAAATTGTTTATTAGAATAATTTCCGAATTGTTGATTACATAGGAAAATATAAAGTACTTACAGTGAGAATAAGTTTTCTTGTAATATGGAAAAAGTTGCTTCCAGATATTGCCACCACATCGGATATGACGTGATCGATAAATCTTTGTACCTATAAATTAATAATTAAGTTTTCAGAATGTATTCAATTTACATTCATTACTACATTTGTTTTTAAGTGCATTAGTGCAACAAACTATTAGTGCCTAATTCGTGGCAGTACATGCCTCCTAATCAACACGGAAAGGTAAATACGCGTCCTAGGGGGCAAGTCTGGTCCGACCGGCGAAATCAAAACCCTCGTGATTACCCATATCATGGATATAATAATCATATGGAGTTCTATGACATCTAAAGATATTATAGAACTCCATATAATAATTATATCCATGATATGGGTAATCGTGAGGATTTTGATTTCGCCGGTTGGACCAGACTTGCCCCCCTAGCTGAATTATTTATCTATCTATCGGTATATAGATAGATTTCACCATATTGCCATAATATTTCGACTCTTTGAACTCATCAAGTAATTGAAACTCTCCAACTTACGAATATATTTCAATAATAGTTTTACTAGCTTAAATGTAATAATCACCTCAACAGAATAAACCTTTGGTGATACGAAATACAAAGGTCCAAGTGGCTTTTGAGAGTTTTGGTGAACTTGAGCGGCGCACATGGCAACTGTCAAAAATCTCGCCACCAAAAATCCAAACGAAAAGAAGAAGTAGATTGAATTCGCCATCCCGCCAAATAACCTGCGTTCAAAATTAATTATGCAGGTAACTATCGTTTTTCAATTTGCAATAAATTATTTGTTTTTTTAGTCTCTGTGTTTATTAATAGAAAACAAGATATTTAACATAATTTTTTTTAGATAAATCAAAAGCAGGTTTTTTAATTTTTCCAGCAGCCTAACTATCGACACTTGACTCCAATCGCAATCTCAGGTATGAGCGGAATTGTGATATCATATGACTTGTCAGAAATAAATTGTGATATCATAATATGACTTGTCGCACATTTTTTGTGACAACTCAACTCAAAGGACAACTCACAGATAACTCAACTGACAACTCAAAAGATATCACAATTCCAAAACATTTCACATTGCTCATACTGGACCCCCCAAAAAGTATATGTTGAGATTGTTTTACAGTTTATTATTTTTTTTACAAAACTTACCCATCTGGACGTTTCCAGCATGAATTTTCATCTGTCGGGTTTCCAGATCTAAAAATTATAGGCACCTGTGTATTTTTATTTAGATTATTTATGTATAATTTTGTTTTCACAATATAACGATATACCAAAGAAGTAATATTTTTTCTATACTTCTTCTTCTTCCCCTTAGCGCTTTTATCCCGTTTCTATCGGCGTACGCTTTGTCCATGATCCTGGAATTGGCGAGTCTGGTTATTACATTGAAGCGACTGCCATCTGACCTTCGTAACCCTTAGAAAGGGGAACCAGACGAATTGGATCATGGCTACACATAGCTAGTGATATAAATCCGCACATAGATTTTTTTTTTTAAAATCCAGAGGTGCGTACCCCGCCCGGATTCGAACCGTCGACCTCACGCATGTGAGGCGACAAAATTACCGCTGGGCTATCACCGCTCCTTGATTTTTTTTTCTAAACTTCGTTAAAAATATTAGAACGTTGAAAGTAATATGTATAAGCATATAAAATATATATTTTTATAATTATCATATTACGTAAAAAAGTAAGTAATATTAATAATTATAATATTACCAAATGAAAACAGACCATAAAAAAATCATGAATGCAAAGTTCAACAATGTGACTGTACATGTACTGAAATAAAAAAAAATCTAGACAATCTAAATACTTGGAAATAATAATTGATCAATGTCTAAAATGGAAACTCCGTATCTCTCTTGTAAGCACTAAATAAAAAAAATCTCAACTCGTATCGACATCTTGAAAACATAACTAAAGCTGATAATATAATACTTACTTGACTGTATTAAAAAGTTGTTTACAGATAATGTACAAATTTTGTATAAAAGAAAGAAATACAATTTCACTAATGGCTTTATCAACAATATTGACCAGTTGACAAATCTGAGCATATTCGTTGCGAACAATGCGCCAAAAGCTTCTGGGATAATCCTAAAAACAACAAGAGTGATACTGTGATACCTACAATTTAATCGAAAAATACTGTTATCTAAATAGTGCAAAATATATGATACCCAATAATGTTCTATTTTCATTAGGAATTGCAATTGCTGGATCCAGCACATTTTTCAGCTTGCTGGATCCAGCACATTTTTCAGCTTGCTGGATCCAGCACATTTTTCGGCTTGCTGGATCCAGCGCTGTAGATCCGCAATTAATAAATTTTCCATATAATGGCGTAAAAGTCTACGTTGTTTTAAAAACATTAAGATTCCGTGTAAAATTGAAACATCTATTATTCTTCATTTTTTGTAAAAAAGTTATACCTAATACGAGTGTATGACATTTGGAGATTTACCGATATTAAAATAAAGTCATTGTCATAGAGATGTTTTGCAAAATGTAAAAAAATATTAACCAATATAATAATTGTACACGACGAAATAAAGACAATTAAAGACAGATATGACTTATGCAAATACAACTAGTGTAAGTTGTTTTATATTTATGAGCATATTTTAGTTTTTTTAAAATCAAAAATTTCTGGCCAACGAAGATCCAGCAATTTTTAAACAAATCCGGAAAAATCCTACTGGATAAACGTTGCTGGATTGCAATTCTTATTCTTTATCATTCATTTATATATTTATATACTTATATATTTATATATTTATATATTTATATATTTATATATTTATATATTTATATATTTATATATTTATATATTTATATATTTATATATTTATATATTTATATATTTATATATTTATATATTTATATATTTATATATTTATATATTTATATATTTATATATTTATATATTTATATATTTATATATTTATATATTTATATATTTATATATTTATATATTTATATATTTATATATTTATATATTTATATATTTATATATTTATATATTTATATATTTATATATTTATATTATTATATTATTATATATTTATATATTTAAATGTGTATATGTTTGTTCGTTTGCTATTTTGTTCGATGGTTCGTTTGTTCGTTTTTTCGTTTGTTCGTTTGTTCGTTCGTTCGTTCGTTCGTTTATTCGTTTGTTCGTTTGTTCGTTTGTTCGTTTGTTCGTTTGTTCGTTCGTTCGTTCGTTCGTTTGTTCGTTTGTTCGTGTGTTCGTTTGCAGATGAAATTCAAAAACAACTAAACTGAAAAAAAAATTAATGTTCAATTTAAGAAGATTAAGGATGAAAAAATATGTTTGCAATCCTCAGCCAATACAAATATCTTGATATTTTTTTGGATTTTACTGAGGAATGCATAATTTAATGTAGTCGGGAAGAATATTGAACATGAGTGGAGCCTGATAATCATAATTTCGGTAACCAAATAAGTTTTAGAATAAACTGTTATCTTCTTCTTCTTCGTCAGCTAGGACTATGTCCTGTAGTTCTCGGCACCTACTCCTGGTAGGAGGACGTCCAGCTGTCTCTCTGGAGGTCTGCTACCTGTAGGATGTTCATCAGCTGATATCCTCACTACTCGGTCTGAGCTTGCTCTCGCCACGTGATCTCTCCAGAAACGTCTTCTTGTTCTACCCCATCGCACCACGTCCTCAACAACACAAATTTTCCTTATTTCGGAGCTCCGCATTTGATCACGGGGGGTTACTCCTGCGATGGGCCGTAGAGTCTTCATCTCCGTGGTTCTAAGGAGACTTTTTGTGCGGGTGGTGTCAGCGCTTGTCTCTATGGCGTATGTCATGATTGGTCTTCTGCAAGTCTTGTAGATCCTGACTTTACTCTCCCTCAGCATATCCCTATTTCTCCACACAGCACTTCTCAGGCATCCAGCCACTACAGCAGCCTTGGTTGCTTGATCATGTACTTCGTTATAAAGATCATTGCAGCTGGATATTTCTATGCCCAAGTACTTAAATCTCATCACTTGTTTTATAGTTTAATTGTCTATTGCAAGTTTGCAACGAAATCAATATATTGAGGTTACCATGCTTTATGTTTTCTCTATTGAGATTTGCATAATATTTAGTCTTTGGGAAGATAAATGGAATTTATAAAGTAGTCTCTGAAGATCATCCTCGAAATTAGCAATTAAGACAGCATCATCTGCATAGCATAATATATTTATATTTTTGTTTCCCATTTTGTTTCCCTACTGCAACTGGAATTTCATTTGAGAGGTCATCTCCCACCTTTATGCGCATTCTGTTGTTGCTGTTTAAATTTTTGATAGATTTTATAATAGGATGCAGTATGTTCTTTTCTATTAGGATATCCAGTACATCTTCCAGGAGCACTCTGTCAAAAGCTTTGGTTAGGTCGACAAAACACATGTAAGCCGGTACATTATATTCTAAGGATTTCTTTTTAAGTTGTCTCACAACAAATATTGCGTCAGTGGTGGAACGATTTCTTCTAAATCCTTGTTGTTCGTCCCTATTTTGTATAATTTCTTCCAGTTTCACATATCATAGTGTTTTAAACAAATAAGTACCTACACTAGAAAAAACTAGAATCAGAATTCCTAAAAAAAAAAATTTAATACTTGATTTTTTAATGGAATTCGGGATTTCGAATCATATTACTTTTTCTCTCAGTTGTATAGTGAACTCTTACTAACTAATAAACCACAAGGCCGACATTTCTTGTGCAGTTTCTTTCCATCGACCTGCGTTCTGTATAAAAGTTAATAATTCAAACAAAACCTTACCTTTCCTTTGGTATCTTCTAAAATATCATTCAAATGTTGAAAACGATGTGCTAATCCGAGACTTAATAATATCACAAAAAGGTCCATGAAATTCCACGCAAATGTGGCACCCAAATTTGTTATCTGAAAAAGTATAATTATAATATAATGTAATTGTAAAGAGAGTAAATAGGCTTGGCGGTTTACATAAGGGTGTGTTGATTGATCGAATCAAAGTAATTAACATTTTAAAGGCAAATTTAAATGCTTATTATGCATTGTCGGCCTTCGTGGCTCAGTTGGTTGGGTATCTGACTGCTGATCCAAAGGTCCCGGGTTCGATTCCCGGTGGAGACACAGTTTTTAATTGTGTTTTCAGTCTGGATCTGTGAGACGATAAATATCGTAAGTCTCCAAAATGTGGCAACATGTTATTGGGTGCGTGTTAAATTAATATTTGACATAGTACCTGTTAGTTGTCCGAGAAGCAATATTAAAATAAAAAAATCTCAAATGAGCTGTATAATGTCGTATAGAACGACAGCAAAATAATACACAGAATGCATGTTTATATAGTGACGTTATATGATAAAAACGGCATTCCAAGGACGCTCTTTTTTAATCGCTTTGCTCTGCGAAACAATTATGTTGTAGTCTTAAATAATTTACTTAGAGCTTCGAAGACTAGGCGCTCCACGATAATCAGATGGTAATTTTATTTTATTTATTTATTCCACTTAATAAGTCCGATTACTTAACAATATCGCTCGATGTCGACCGTAGCTTCGGCTTATTTAGAGAGTGATTTGGTTTATTCGCAAACAAACTAATACTTACTTCCAGATAAATTATACCTACTTACTTGAAGAAAAATAGCTTTCCAATTTGCATACTTTGACCACGAAAAGACCTGTGGAAATGCCGACACGTAGTGTCCCTGCATTACAGGGGTGTATTGGTCACAATTATATACACTAGCAACACCGGATAATATACACAAGCCATGTTCCACTGAAATTATTCAAAATGATATCTACAAAATATTCATTTGAAATCTACAAACTTATTCTGTAAGTAAATACAAAATTTAATATGACCACAAAAAAAGCAACAGAAATATTATGGTCGCAGGTCGCACCTATTCTCATTTTTTTACCTTGGTCATTGTATTTATTGATTATATCCCACTTGGTGCTGTGATACCTGAAGTCGGAAAATATTTTTTTGACAAAAAATTTCTAAAGGTTCAAACAATTATTTATTTATTAAGATCATTATATTATAAAGAAAATAAATTGAAGATAACTGATTCACTACACAGTCTGTTCCAAAGCAAATATCTGTATAGTTTGCATAGTTATTAATTTTTTTTAAATGAATATGTCCTTGTTAAACAAGTACATATACATCTTCCTACGTTCCCTAAAATAAGCAAATAAATGCTTGTGCTATAGGTGAACGAAATCGGTCGAGGCAGGATTCGAACTCACGACCACTGGATTTATAACCCAGCGCGCTAGCCGCTCTGCCATCGAGCCATCATTTTATTATTATAAAATATACATTACACATATGTAAATATTATATGATAAATGATAGCAACATAAAAAATAACAATCATAACAAAAAAAATCACAATAAAAATAACCACAAAAATACAATATGGTGTTGAAATTTTTGAAACATTTATTTACCTACTTCAAGTATATAGACACTTATATATTTGAAAAAAAAATAAGATTGAACTCACCAAATGCCAGTGACAATATAACACAACTATAACAGTTAAATTTTGTTTTCAACGAATTGAACCAAGAATAAGGTAGCGATGGACGCGGTGTCAATGAACTGAGACCTTCCACCCTAGCCACTTCACAGGCCAATGTGGGCCATCGCCACGACAGGCGCAAGAATAAAATTTGCACTATGAATGCACTCCCATAAAATACCATCATGCCTAAAAGGTACGACACAACAAGTAAAATATAATGGTGAAATATACATTGCTTTATTTATTATATGTAGGTACTTATTACGAACCTGCATTGTCAACGTTGAATCCAGTAAAGAACATGTGACGAAATGATAAGATTGTCAAAAATGCTGTCCCGAGCATCAACGTCAAGCAATAAACCATACGAAAAGATAGTATTTTAACCCTAAAAAACAATTATTCAATTAGTTAAAAAAACAATTATTCAATTAGTTAAAAAAAACAATTATTTCAATCAATGTATGTCGGGTAAGGCCCATGGACATATTCTATTGGCCTTACTTACTATTTGCAATTAGTGTTTAAGCTGATACTTAACCAGTTTTTTGTATGGCCGAAACTGACTTAGCATCGGATTAAACTCGAATTTTAAATAGTAAGTAAGGCCCTATATGTCTAGGAGCCACACTTCTTTTCCCTTAGCGCTTTTGTCCTGTTTCTATCGGGGTACGCTTTGACCATGATCCTGGAATTGGCAAGTCTGGTCATTACATTGAAGCGACTGCCACCTGACCTTCGTAACCCTTAAAAAGGGGAACCAGACAAATTGGATCATGGCTACACATAGCTAATGAAATAAATCCGCACATAGTTTTTTTTTAAAATCCAGAGGTGCGTGCCCCGCCCGGATTCGATCCGTCGACCTCACGCATGTGAGGCGACGACATTACCGCTCGGCTATCACCGCTTACAATACGTCTAGGAGCCACACTATTCTAGAATAATTTGTTGAACTTTTTTATTTGTCGCTGCTTACCTCATACTGTGGGATTTGCCGTGGTGGTACAAAATGAATCTGCTAATTCTTTTGGGCACAGCTAATAAAAATTCGATTCACTCTTAATGTATTTTTTATGGAAAGGGACTAAGGAAAAGGGAAATAACATCAAAAATATGTGGATAACATTGCTTTTTTTGTTTTTATTTTGTATAAGTACATAATTGTATGCTTATTTTATAGCAAATTATTTTAGTAATTTTTACTAAAATATGAATAACAAAAAACTTTCTATATTCCACTTCACATTTATATTTCGTTAGAACGTTTTCGGATTTATCAATCCATCCTCAGTAACAACTAAAATGTGACATTTCTAACGAACATTGTTCTAACGAAATATTAATGTGAAGTGGAATATACAAAGTTTCTTGCTATTCATATTTTAGTAAAAATTACTAAAATAATTTGCTATTAATATGGAATTCCACAAAGTTTGTAAAAATAATTTAAATAGCTTATTTTATCTTTTTTCTTTGTAGTATGTATTTGTCATGTTTACCATGCTATTGATTTTTGTTTTTTGGAGTAGGTACACATACCTACATTGTGCTGTTCACCGCAGTGTTTGATAGTATCTTAATGTAGGTACACAATGTAGGTACACATACCTACATTGTGCTGTTCACCGCAGTGTTTGATAGTATCTTAATGTAGGTACACAATGTAGGTACACATACCTACATTGTGCTGTTCACCGCAGTGTTTGATAGTATCTTAATGTAGGTACACAATGTAGGTACACATACCTACATTGTGCTGTTCACCGCAGTGTTTGATAGTATCTTAATGCATTAACTTTTTATTTGAATTATTCTATATTTTTTTTCTACTTGTTTTTATGTATTTATCACTTTTAAAATTGTCCAACTGTCGATTCGTTCATGAGAATTCAATTCTCTAAATGAATCGACATTATTAAGCCAAGATGCGTGTACGAAGGAAAATTTTGTATGGTGTAGTGGACTTTTTGCATGCTAATAACACCAACTAAAGGCCTCGCAGCATATATGTTCCCATACATGGATTTACTCAGAATTCGGAGTAGAACATTTTATGTGAGTTTTGTGTGTGTGTGTGTCTGTGTGTGTGTGTGTGTGTGTGTGTGTGTGTGTGTGTGTGTGTGTGTGTGTGTGTGTGTGTGTGTGTGTGTGTGTGTGTGTGTGTGTGTGTGTGTGTGTGTGTGTGTGTGTGTGTGTGTGTGTGTGTGTGTGTGTGTGTGTGTGTGTGTGTGTGTGTGTGTGTGTGTGTGTGGTGTGTGTGGGTGTGGGTGTGTACCAAACATTTTTTATTAAGAAAAATATTTTTTTTATGATAAATTTATGAGTTTAACTGCCTATATTTCCAAACTTTTTAAAAATATCGAAAAAGCCGAAACACCCCAACTAGATAATTTAATTTTCTATAAAAAATATAAACATTGTACCTATTTGTACATCTCAAATTTTTTTTAACAATTTTTATAAAAATTGAATTTAGTGACGACATCGCTTCATACAATTTGTATGGCAGTCGCCTATACACAATATGTAAGAAGACTTAATAGTTTGATAGGATCTTAATATCCAAACATACATACAGAACCATCATGCTGTTTTCATATTCCGGGAAGGAAAAGAGGACTGACCTCCATACTGTCGTATCTTGACATACATACCAACATGTGTTAAAATTTTCAATAATTTAGATTTATTGGTTTATAGTTTGATTTTTATTCTTCAACTATACATACTATTGCTATCGACAGTTGGATCTCATGTGTTACATGCAACTAGTTATTTTTTAATGCGTTAAAGGCACAAAGGCCGTAAATTATAATAAATTATAATAAATAATAGCCGTAAATTATAATAAATAAGATTTCTTATCAATATATTAACCTGAGGTCAGAAGGTCCATTTCCCAAAATTCCTGAAACGGGCATTATTCCAAAACATTGTCCTATTGTGAAAATTGGTCTAATTGCGCGATAAAATGAGTCGACTGTTTTATTGTCAGTCTGTACATTTAGAACTGGATATATTTCTATAAAAAATAAAAAAAATATTCATTCAATAATAAAACAATGATGATTCAAATAGGTATGAGGTAGTTAAAATTTAATTAGAATAATTACCATCCCATATTATATTATTTCTATATTTCATTGTGTGAAGATGAACAAAATTATATTTTGGTAAAAATATATTATATTAATAACACTAGCGTAATTTAAGTTATCCTCTATTGATTGATTGATATCTTTTGATGTAGAATTTTCCAACAATTTACATTTCGGTCATTTTATCAAAAATATTTTTTTGTTCACACCTTTCGTGAAAATTCAATAAATTTTCATATCACAAAGTCACAAAATTTCTGATAAAGGAGTAATTTGATTTTTATTTTAAACACAAAATTATATATAAAACCACCATTGAAAATAAAGTTTATTCATTTACAATTTACAATGGGGAATATATAATTTATGTTGTGGTTTATCAGAGAAAAATGATAATTTTTACTACCCGACTGACATTAAAATTGAATAATATAGGGGCGGGGGTAAATAATTATATTCAATAAAAGAATCATTATAATAAATTGTGGTTTTGATTACTATCCAGATAAAGCAATTGAAATATATTTATTTTTAAATAATATTATCACCCCAGAATCATTTTTGTCACTCCCGAATTTAGTAGGGTTATTAAGCGACTAAATCCCCGGGTTCAAATCTTGCCTCGAACGATTAAATTTAGAGCATTACGTTGTTTATTTTATTTTAAGAAAAAATGTATGATTCATTCCATAGAATTATAATGTACAGAAGCCGCGTGTAGTACAAATTTCGAATTCAAATGTATGCCAAGTTTTTTTTTTACATGTGTGTGAGGCAGTAGATCGGTTGGTCTACGTATTATGTAGGTGTGCGTATCGGTAGATGTACGTATACGGCCGGGCGAGTGAAATTCGTTTGTTTCAGCGTAGTTTTAGTTGGCATACATTCATTGCGCTGACTACGTATCTGAATCATATATAATCTAAGGATTCATTCGTTAAAAAAAATAGTTTGCCAAAACTTATGGGTAGGTACTCTAGTATTTGCAATTTTTGTATATCTAAAATAATGATATTTTTGCCCTAATATTCCTTAAAATCAATCATTCGTGCTGGTGTAACTCAAAACCCAACTTTATTGTTACTGAATTTGAAAATAATTTGTACACTATTATTTATACTTTGTAATTAAAACAAATAAGTTACCTACGCAATAGTAAAAAATAATCAAGATAAAACGTCAATTTGGACACCGCATATTAAATTTAAAATATGAAATAATTACGATCCCTGTCAGTTGTCAGTCATAGAATAATTGTCTTAAGTAAAAAATGTGGATTTTTTATGAAATGAAAATGACTCATGTTACTCATCATTTGATATAACCATAATATAACATGAGTTTAAAAGTTTATCATTTATTTGTAAATAATGTGTACTAGCTGGCCTTGTCCGCTTTAACTTCGTCGGAACCGGAAGAATTTATTAACGACTAGGATAAAAAAAATATTTTACGTGGCTAGAAAGGAAAATTAAATATAAACATGTCATGAACAATCATGACTCGACCTCTACAAAGAAAAAACATGAAACGATGAAAAAATGAGAGTTGATTGAAAATATAATTGAAAAATTAAGTCGAAATTAAACACACGTCATGTCGTGTCCACCTTTATTAACGCGAATCGGCGTTCCTTGCGCCCAGAAGACAAGCCGGCAGACATCGGTCGGGCCCTGCCTCTTGGAGCCACGAGGACCTATCCTGAAAATGCCAGCGATAAATGTCGCAACACCAAACCAGCGGCCATGCTGCCGCGGTACTGGAGAGTGGCGGATTCTGTATCGGATAGGGCTCCAATGGCATTGAGCCGTACTCATCCTGGTGCGGCAGCCTGCAGCTTCACTGGCGTCTGGCGTCTATATTCAGGAATGCCTTACCTATGCTCGACGCAATATGAAAAACACTCCTCTGAACTCAGAATATCATCGGTATAATACGCGAGGTGCAAACAACATCAGACCTGCAAAGTGCAGACTGGCAAAAGTCGCAAACAGCTTTGTGGGGCAGATTATTAAGCTGTATAATAAACTGCCACCTCACATACGGTATTTTCTTTGTTTATTAATATTATTTTTATAAATTTTAATCAATGACGACTCCGAGTGCTCTGTTTGGGAGCCTATGGAGGATAAACCAAAAAATACAAATGCAAATACTATCGTGGCCTACCATCCTGGGATCAACCCAAACGCTGCCGTTCCCGATGCAGCCACTCAGCCAGCATCTGCCGCTGCCTAAGACAGGGGAGCATATCCCTAGCATCCTGCCACCATTAGCCAACGTCAACATCCATCCTGACATTGGACGTGTACTTGAAATCATGGCAGCGTGAAAGGAAGAAAATACAATATTTATTTGCTGAACAGCACAATCGCCTTTTACATAATAAAATAAAAATACACACATTGAAAACATAGAATAATAAAAATTAAACATTTAATTGCTAAGTAAAACATTAATTTACCTTAAGAATAGAAAATTTTATTTTTTTACTCTATTTTATAATTGTGCTAAATAATACTAAGTAACTAAAAATAAAAGCCTACATAATATCAACAAACAAAACAGGCAATAAAAAATATCTGAAGTGAAAAAAAATGGTACCTATACATATTAACTCAAAAATGAACATTGAATAAACTTACCATAAAAATATACAAATTCGCAACGAAAATACCTATCACAAGCCATTTATCTCATAAAATAATGTACCTATAAATCTCCGTTTGTATTTATTTTTGGTAAGCATAAAAATGTTACCTAAATGAAAATATTAATTTCCAATATTACGGAGGCGGCTGACTACCGAATGGATATTCTGTCTGTGTAGGTACGTGTATTGGTTAGTAAAAAGGTATTCGTGTAATAAAATATGTGGTCATCAAGAACAATAATATTAAATGTAACAATTCTAAATTGGTGATATTATTTTCGGCTGTTCGATTTTATCCATTCAAATTTTTATTCATTTTATTGGCTTGATAAAACCTCCATAACGAGCATTACAGCTTTATATCAGTTTGAATTTTAGCCTTATTAGTTGTAACGTCAAATTGTGACAATTATTTTACATAAATCGTTTGTGACGCCCAGTTTTATTTTAACAATAGTTAGTATTTATTTTAAATTTTATTTGATCGATGACTAGCTTTTGTGACATAATAATAATAATAATAAACACTTCCTTGCACCCTACGCAAGTGGCGAGTTTATTGCCATTCGGTAATAATTTTCCAATTAACCAGTGTGGTCAGTCCAAAAAAGCAATATTTAATATTTCAAATCTTTGAAATTATTGTGAATTGTGAACCGTCAACAACGATTCAATACTTCAAATTTTTATTAAGAGAGAAAACATTTAACAGACAGGGTATCAATATTACTTTTTTTTATTATAAATTGTATACCTACACTGGTTTTATGCTTATTTTATGATTATAACCACTTATAACTTTTTATCAGTAAACGCTCATAACGCTATTTTTTAGTATTTTATTTTATTTATTGCTTCTCGGGCAACTAACAGGAACGATGTCAATATTAATTTAACACGGCTCAGCAGTCAGATTCCTAACCAACTGAGCAACGAAAGCCGACTGAACAAGAAGACTAGTAGTAACTGATCAAGAATAAAAAGCCTTTATAATACGAGTATGTATAATAGAAATTTAATAGAATTTCAATGTAAAATGGAATCCTACTCAATTATTAGGTACATATATACATACAAGGAAAAGCGTAAAAACGAGTTATTGGCTAAAAAATATGGCGTGGACGATATAATGTTAACATTTATAGACAGACAGATCTGTAAATTAGACCTTTTGACGATCTGTAAACTGTTCCTAATATGCAAAATAAATATATTATAAGTCCAAATAAAAATAATGGAATATGGGTTTCTTTGCTATTATAATTTATAACAATATTTCAATCACAATACCTATCTGAATATTGTAATAAATAATCACCATTCAAATACTATTAAATCACCAACGAAATGAACGACTCGAACGATCGTCTCTTACTTAATCTAATGCAAATATATTTGCATATTTTCTCCGCTAATCTTATTTAAATATCGTGCAAGAACTCAAAAAAATGTCTCGATAAAAAATAATCATCGTTCCAAATAAGTAAGTTTATAATCGTAATAATTTTTTTTTTTCTAAAAATGAATATGTCCTTGTTAAACAAGTACATATACATATTCCTACGTTCCCTAAAATAAGCAAATAAATGCTTGTGCTATAGGCGAACGAAATCGGTCGAGGCAGGATTCGAACCCGCGACCACTGGATTATTAGCCCAGCGCGCTAACCGTTCTGCCATCGACCCATCTGAATAATGTATAAGATTATAAATTTTGTATAAACTTTTGTGTATTTAAAGTGTATGACGTTCATTTTGCCACTTGAATTTTTTTTGATAAGTTAAAACTTAAACAAATCATTGAAACTAAAATGGGAAAATTTGTTGATTGCCGATGATAATACTTCAGTAAAAAAATGTAATGTTAATTCAAAAGGTTTAATCATCTCAAATTTCAGCATCAACTCTAAAAAAGAAATAAGATTATTTTAGTCAAAGATATATTTCCAGACATAGATATTAATTATGGCAACATAATTTCTTCCCGCCTTATTTGACACTTGTCAAAGTAAAAAGTTAGAAAGTCAACGCAAGTCAACGTTTGTGAATTTACGATGTTTTGATTGTTTTAATTTCATAATAATATATTTCAATAATATGGGATTGCAAAATACTGGAAAGTATCGCGCTGAAAAGGGCGAATCTTCGAAAAATGATAAATCCAGCGGAGGATATAGGTATTGCTAATTTAAAAATAAAATCGAATTTGACAAATCATTATAAAATGTTGTAAAAATTGTCAATAATGTTTGTATTTTTTTAAGAGAGGACACCTCAGAATCTAGAATACGAATATCAATCGAAAATGACAGAATAGATTCAAAATATGGGTTTGATCGGCTTCGCGATCATCGTGAAAGGACGGGTTTCTTAATAAACATGCACACCGTAAGTCCAAGAGATATTTAACTATTATATTTACCTCGAAAAAGCATATAACTTTGGTCACCATAAATATCTATTATAAATAAATATCTATTGTTTGTGTATTGTTTTTATATTCTTTTAGACGGAGATATTGGATGAAGACAAGAGGCTAATTGCTGCGATGGATTATTATTTTATAGAAATGGACGGATCCCGTTTTAAAGTTTCATTGGCCTTTCAACCTTACTTCTTAATAAATGCCCGCAGACAGTGTGAACAAGAAGTCATTATGTTTTTGACAAAGAAATTTGCAGGGACTATTGCTAAGATTGAAGTCATAGAAAAGGAGGACCTAGATTTGGTAATCTGTTTATTTATCAATGACATTATTTTTGTTTTTATTTATTACCTATCTGATTAGTTATATCTCAGAAAAAGTTCTCACATAAACAACAGCAATATGTTTAGAATCTGAAGCCTTTCAAACATACACAAAGGTTATTTCGACTTAATTTTTATCATAGACAAACAAAACAAAAGATCTTGTTTGAAATATCTCAATACAATGATTTTTGAATCCCTACACTAGAGAACTAAGATCTCATGATATGTTCGGACTTTAAAAAAAACTTTAAATTATAAAAAAACTTATTTACATTTTAAAAATCCAAATTGATTACGTATCCAAATATACTCATATAATACAAATGAAACCTGGAATACAGTCTATAACTCATGGAACGCCGACGAATGTGCACGAAATTTTCATGAAACACTCGACTCACACATCTCCCAAGCAAATTGTTTGGAGGGGGTAACTTCTAAGAAGTCCAAATATAGAATCATTAAACCTTGGATTACATCCGGCATGATTGTCTCGATAAGACACAAAGAAAAATTATATAAACTTATGAAAAGATTCCCTTATGACCATAGACTTAAACATAAATTTAATGGATATAAAAATTCTCTTACGGTACTAATAAAAAAATCAAAAAATTTGTATTACTCAAAAAAAATAACTCAATACAATAGTATGAATAACACCAAAAAGGTATGGTGTACTATAAATGAATTTATAAATAAAAAACGTAGACGACTTGATATCCACGAAATTCTACAAAATGACATAATAAGGAACGCCCAGGAGTCTCCTGTGGAAGTTGCTAATATTTTTAACAATTATTTTGCGAAAGTAGGAGAGAAATTGGCGAATACAATCAGCTCACAACAGGGGAGTGTAACCAATGAAAATCAATTATTAGTAGAAACTAAACTTAGTAACTTTCAATGTATAAATGAGGAAGCAATAGTCAAAATCATTGGTGGTATGAAGGGTGGATCCTCTCCTGGTTTTGATTGTGTTACAGTGGAAATTCTCAAACAAAACTTAGAAAGTATAAAGTCACCATTAACCCATATAATCAACGTTAGCTTAAATAATGGTGTCTTTCCGGATATTTACAAAAATACTCATGTAGTTCCAATATTTAAATCAGGTGATCCAAGACAAGTAGGTAACTACAGACCCATCTCCCTGACCTCTAACATTGCAAAAATATATGAGAAAGTTGTAAAGATACAATTGACAAGTTTTCTAAATTCAAACAATATAATCCATAGTGGGCAATTTGGCTTTAGAGAGCATATGGGCACAGAAGACGCTCTGGCTAGAGTGTCTTCTGATATTTATAAAATATTGGACTCGGGTAAGAAATGTCTGGGTATATTTGTGGATTTACGTAAGGCATTTGACAGTCTGAGCCACGCTAAGTTAGTAGAAAAAATTAAAGTCGTTGGGATACACGGAGCAGCGAAAAAATGGATCGAAAGCTATCTCCTGAATAGACGTCAGCGTGTAAAGATAGGGAACCACCTCAGCAACTGTGAAATCCCCACTTACGGAGTACCTCAGGGTACGGTTCTGGGACCAATACTTTTTATCCTATACGTAAACCAATTATTTGAGATTGGTCTTAAATCAGAGATACTTGCGTACGCTGATGACACCGTCCTACTTGTGGAAGGCAACTCCTGGTCTCAAGTGTCTGAAATAGCTAGCTCGGATATTTCTCTGTTAAAAAAGTGGTTTGATTATAATTTACTATCCCTTAATGTGGACAAGACCGTCTTTGTCCCATTTGCCCATCAATATAAATCAATACCATCAGATATTAAAATAATTATACATAGCGACCAATGTTCGATCTGCTCAGCTGGTTCGTCTGACTTGTGTGGCGACTGTAGGATCCTCTCTAGAGCTGATCAAGTAAAATACCTGGGAGTGATTGTGGATTGTCTTGTTAAGTGGAGGGAACACGTAAGCTGTGTCACTGACCGTGTCAGAAAAATGTACTATATTTTCTATAATCTTCGTGACATATTAGATAAAAAAACAATAACTTCTGTTTACTACGCGTTGGTGCACTCAATCCTACGTTACGGAATTGTAGCATGGGGAGGAGCTTATGTAACCACCTTAAACCAATTGTATGTGGTCCAGAGGAGCATCTTGAAGATAATCCTCAGTAGACCACGCGACTATAGCACTAACCTGTTGTACAATGAATTGCCTGTTCCTCCGGTGCAGAGTATATACAGGAAGGTTGCTGTCTGTCAGATGGTCAAAGAACTAATCGCTAATATAGATAACGAACGATATATAACTCCAAGGCTACAAATCGAGGGTTGCTTAAGACTCCCGATGAGACGTACAAAGTTGGGTCAGAGCCACTATTCATTCCTAGGCGTAAAATGGTACAATGAGCTAGAAAGGAAACAAAAATTGAAACCTTCTGACTCACTGTTAGCTTTCAAGAAAAGGTTTAGATAGCTTTTCGTCTCATTGTGCCATATTAAATATTCTTGAATGATTGAGTGCATTGTATAGGCATGGTTGTGTATCGTTAACTGTACTATTTTTGTATGTGTATGTGTGTGTATGTGTATATATGTATGTGTGTGTGTGTGTGTGTGTATGTATGTGTGTGTATATATATGTGTGTATGTATGTGTGTGTATGTATGTATGTGTGTGTGTATATATGTATATGTGTGTATATGTATATGTGTGTATATACATGTATATATGTATGTGTGTATTTTTTTTTCTCTCTTCATATCAAATATATATATATTTTTTTTTTTTTTTCTTTTTTGTTGTTTTTGTGATTTTTGTGGTGTTATCTTCTGTACTCCTCCCCGAAGCACAAGGTTTTCTTATTTTCGGGGAGAATTCCTAATTGATGTTATTTTTTTTTTCCTATTTTTTGTTTATACTGTTATTATTGTATTTGTTGTTTGTGTTTTTATTTTTAATAAATATTATTATTATTATTATTAATATAACCTCATCATTTTAAGGTACAGGCTGAATAAATATGTGATATTAATATTTTATTTTCATTTTATAGGCTAATCATCTGTCAGGTTTGCAACAAAGCTACATTAAATTGTCATTTGCATCAACCAACGACATGAACAAAGTTCGTAAGGAAATACTTACCGCTGTAAATAAAAATAAACAAAGAGAGAAGACCGACACAATATACGCAGAAATGTTAACAAACGCATTGACAAGTGCCGCTGCATTAGAGCATGCAAAGAAAACAACAGATCACATGGAAAATATATTAGATTTAAGGTAATAGAAAATGTTAATAGCAAAAACAAGTGTATTTTCTAAACTATGCAAATATTTCTTATACTTGGGGCATTGTCTAATGGCCATTTTGACGTTTGGACACTTACTTGATGAAGTTCCGTAATTAATGACAGTTAGGTCTGAGGGAACAAATTCTGTAGTTTATTGTGGATAGCATTACATACATACACCTACTTAATGAAGTACTGTATTTGTTCTCCCATTCTTAGCTGTCAATAATTACAAAACTTTGTGAGAGCCCATATGTCTTAAACACCCTCATAGGTTGTCCCAAGTATAATTCCTAGGGTATTTTTTTTTTCAAATAAAAAATATACTTACTTTGCTTATGATGTCAAGATAATAGTAAGCTTATGAATCCTCTTATTTTCAAAAAAAAAATACATATATAACTCTTTTCTACCAATTTACATTTTTACGCATCTAAATAGATGTTGCAAGAAGGATTTTAAATTAGAAAAAATACTCTGTAGAAGTATTAAAGTTTGGCCACATCGATGTGCTTCAGCTAAGTGATACACTTATTTATACTGTACGTGTAGTGGCGCAGAGTGTGTTCCATTGCGATAGTAAAGTGTGCTTCAGTTGTTATGATATGTCACCTACCTCGTAGCATAGCACCAAGTGAAGCACCTACCTGTGTGACCTTAGCCTAAACTAGCAGCAATGTATGACTTTCGTGAAGTTCCGTTATTAGTGACAGCGAAGCGTTGTGGATAAAATACTGTACTTCATTAAGCAGGCCCACGCTGGGATAAATTTTGAAGAAAATAAAAATGTAATTTTTATAATTTATTTATTTTCCAGAGAACATGACGTACCATATCACGTTCGTGTCTCAATCGATTTGAAAATATTCTGCGGTCTGTGGTACAATGTGAAACCGCGCGGCACTTCAACCGAACCACCAATCATCAAAAAGAGAGAAGATATTCTGGAGAGGCCCGATCCCATTGTTCTGGCCTTTGACATTGAAACTACAAAACTGCCTCTAAAATTTCCCGACAACCAAACCGATCAGATCATGATGATATCGTATATGATAGACGGACAAGGATATTTGATAACCAACAGAGAAATCATTTCCACAGATGTGGAGGATTTTGAGTATACACCAAAGCCGGAATTCGAAGGGTATAATTTTCACTTTGCATTTTTTTTTTAAAATAATTATCTCTTTTTACTTTTAGAAAGAATTAGCACTTTGTTATCTATCTACCTTTTCATGCATTCAACTCTTTCATTATTTTTGTTGTGTAAAATTTGTTTTATATGTTTTTTTGTTAATAACTTTTTAAACTTTGTGAGCCTTTTGTGAGGGTGGCAGTTTGCACATATATCAAATGTGGCATGAAAAAGTTGGTATTCGTAAAAAAGAAGGGCTATCCTCTAAAGAAGGCTAACAGTTTCTCAACATTATGGAATAATTTGCGATCGTATTTAACAGCTTCCGAAAACATCACTGAAGCGAAGAAGTTTAAAAAATGAGAATGAAGCATTCATTAGAGGTTTCCATTTAAATGTAGATTTTGCAAATTATAGCGAAGAGTGTTTAAAAGAATAAAATAGGTATAAATATTAAAAATTTTAAACAGCAGTATTTTGTATTTCATTCAGAAGTAATAAGGCAAATTTATTTCAAAGTTTATTTATATTACATTTTTGATTTTACTTAATATTGTTTTTTTTTTGATAAATAAATATTAGTTGTTGTTTAAATACACATAGGTATTTATGTTTTATAGGTACGCCTCTAGGCATATCCTAATTACCTCCCTCTGTACGTACCGAACTCTGATATAACAAGTAATGGTTATTACAAGCATAAGTTGTTAGTCCTTTTGTGCTTGTTATGACCAAGTTCGATTGTACGTCTTTCATCAGCTGGCGCTGTCCAGTTTTTAACTTGTAGTAGCTACACTGCATCCTTTTTTCTCATCCTAATGAAAAAACGTGATTCATTATAACATTGGTGTTCAAATACATGAAAAAATCAACTCCTTGAGAGTTCATCGATTTTATATAAGCAAATTTCTTGACATAAATACAGAATGTAACAACTAAGAATTTTTTGTTGTCAATATCAACTCAAAAAAGTTTTTTGAACAAGTACATACATCCTCATACATTCCCTTAATTAATCATAAATGCTTGGGCTGTAGGTAAACAAAATTGTTTGTGTCAGGATTTGAACTCGGGACCACTGAATTACTATAACAGCACGCTAACCACTCTACCACTACCCATCTGAAAAGTTTTTTTATTTATCATAAATCTTTTCCAATGTCATACATAAGTAAATAGTTTTGTTTTTATTTTTCAGGTTGTTTATTATATTTAATGAATTAAATGAAAAAGCCTTGATTCAGAAGTTTTTTGATCATATTTTAGATGTTAAGCCACACATATTTGTTACTTACAATGGTAAGTATATATTCAATTACATATTTTAGATGTTAAGCCACACATATTTGTTACTTACAATGGTAAGTATATATTCAATTACATATTTTAGATGTTAAGCCACACATATTTGCTACTTACAATGGTAAGTATATATTCAATTACATATTTTAGATGTTAAGCTACACATATTTGTTACTTACAATGGTAAATATATATTCAATTACATATTTTAAGCAAAAATCATCTTGAAATTCCTCCTACTTGCATGCTTTAAAATTTTGTTATCCTATTGTATGATTTTTAATAATCTATGGTTCTATTACGTGACACTATTAATGGTTACATTTTTTGCTCAACAATCAAGTTTTCAAAGGTCAAATTAATTGTAAAAAAAATAGCTTGTTGAATGCATAAATATTTTACTGTTGCATATAATGCATAATGATTTAAAAAATATCGCATATTCTAGGTGATTTTTTTGACTGGCCATTCGTAGAAGCGCGAGCTTTAATCCACGGATTGGATATGCGCAAAGAAATAGGATTTTCAAAACAAAATTCTAGAGATGGATGTTACTTGTGCAGACCAGCCATGCACATGGATTGTTTATGGTATGAATATATTATTAAATTTTTTGATGATCTTTATAAACATCTGATGGAGTCATCTATCAACATGATAGAATCTTATTATCAGATAGTTTGATAGTTATTTTTTTTTTAAATAACTAAAAAAAATGTTACTTTCAGCTGGGTGAAACGTGATTCGTATTTACCAGTCGGATCCCAAGGTCTAAAGGCAGTAGCCAAGGCAAAGTTAAGGTATGATCCTGTAGAACTGGACCCGGAGGACATGTGCAGGATGGCAGTGGAACAACCTCAAGTACGTATTTTTTATTTCATCTAAGATGTCATAATAATAATGTTTCAAACAGCAGTGTCTTAAGTTAAGCCTTGTATAATATTGAAGTATTTAAAAATATTACATGTCATGTAATCAATGTTAGTATAAACAAAAAAACACGAGGTTATTTAAATCAAACAAATCTATTGTAGTATCCACATATGTATTTTCTTTTTATAAGTTCACCATTGTTATATTAAGCAAAATAACCCACAGTAAAAACATAATAATAATAATAATAAAAACATTACTTATACAGGGTGTCCCAGAAGTCAACGTCAAGCCGAAATCGGGTAACAGGCAGTCATAATATTTATCAGAAAAATATAAATAAAAAGCACACTTTCAATGATCCTTTCCGTCGTCTCTATCACGTTAGTGTCACTATCTGTCTCGCTCACACTTCATAAAATGACTCTGTCCTTCTCACTCTAACTGTAATATTAAGTTATGTATTTTAAAAATTATAGGCATTTCAAAATACTTGTAAATCAGCAATAGCTGCCTGCTTATTCAGTAATAATAAATAATAGTTTTATAATTACAGGTTCTTTCAAACTACTCTGTATCAGATGCAGTTGCTACATATTATCTTTATATGAAATATGTCCATCCATTTATATTTGCTCTCTGCACTATTATTCCTCAAGAACCAGATGAGGTATGTAAAAAGAAACTTACTGAAGTTTTATATTTATCAGAAATAATCTAGTAGTTTAAAATTATAACACCTTCAATAAATTATTTAAGATTACATTTCGTAGCGTCCTTGAATGATCTTTTATCAGTAAACAGCACTGTATAAATTATTAGCATGTAATGGAGAACTTTCTGCTTCAAACCAATGCTAAGGTATGTATCGGGAGTAATGAAACATCTCTAACATAATTTTTTTTCAGCTTATTGATATTCTTTTTCGAATATTTATTTAATTGCATATGTGCAAACTTTGCATTTTTTTTCTTGTCAGGAGTCAAATGATATTTTTATTGGCAAAAGTTTTAACATCTCAATACAGACGAAGTTGGAATATTATAGAAGAACCAGGAACGCAAGGCACCTACAGGGCTTACGACCTGTTATCGGCTGGTTTACGTGATCACTTAATGCGCTTGCGCAACGTTCACCAATTATGCCTTCTTATTGAGTTCCCTTATCAATGTAATTTTTGAAAGTTCTATATATTTGAATAATGTGTAACAATTCACCCGAAAATAAGGAATTATACTATTGCCATCTATGAAGTAACGAAAAAACCTTTTTTGTAACGTCATCTATTGAGAAATTAGTTTATTCAGTTCATACTCATGGTACAATATATTCAAATTTGACAGTTGCATTTCACTGTATGGTCTAATAAATAAGTGATTATTATATTTGTTTTTATATGACTGCCATCTGTTGAAAATTGCTCATACTATGATCTGTTTTCATTTTCATTCATATTTCTATTGTCCATTCTTGATGTACATTATCTTGAAATAACTTTTAGGTGTTGAGGAAGGGGTCAGGTACTCTGTGTGAATCCCTATTGATGGTGGAAGCGTTCCACGCTAATATTGTATTTCCTAACAAGCAAATCGAAGAGCTTAGCAAATTAACTCACGACGGTCATCTTCTGGAAACTGAAACATACGTCGGAGGCCATGTGGAAGCTTTGGAATCAGGTAACGCATTTCAGAAATTAAATATTTACACTTTATTGTGTTTTTTTTTGTGAAGTTATCAAACAACTTTCCGACTAATAAAATTTGTGAAATATTTTTTATTACTCGATCATCAGAAATGTAATACTTACATTTTGTTTTGCAATGTTTAACCCTTTGAACGTGTTAAGCAAAAAATATAATTTGATCTAAAAAAATGCAAATTTTCAATAAAAAATAAAGTATTCTGTAAAATTCCTTTTAATTTTTTTTAATCTATATCTTGATTTAATACACCAAAAAATAGTTGTCACGTTATATTTTGGGGGAAGGGGGGCTCAAAAAATTTAGTTAAAATATATATTTTTTATATTACTTTCACATCCAAAGGTAACGTTTTTTACAGGCCATGGACTATAGTTGGTTTACGCGTCGAAAGGGGAAAAAAATCGGGTGACTTTAGTCGATTTACGCGTTCAAAGGGTTAAAGTTTACATTGACGAATAATATTGTTGGTATAGTTAATTTTTGTTTTGTCAAATATGTTCATTGATAACTGGGAATATTGCCAATGGATTGTATATATAAACTTGAAACTTGTTTATTTTGAGTAACTTTGCATTTTTTATGTGGTTTAATGATATAATAAGACTTGCTTAAAAATGCATCAGTTTCCTTTGAAATAAAAACATTTTATCAAAAAAAAAAAAATTTAAACTTCTTTTATGTTATTTAAAATAATAATTAGTATTTTTTGAAACCTTCATTAAAACCCTTCATTTCTTGGTTTCAATAAACTAATTGTCTGTGTTAAAATAAATTTTATTTTTGCATAAACTGTTTTATTATTGTAGTTGAACAGTGTAAGAATATGATTGTGGACTTCTATGCGAAAAATGCATTGTCACCTCAGATATAAGAATTGTAGCTTTCATTATTTACAAAAAACCAATTCTCTCAATAGATGGCGTTCCAACAAAATAAATAAAAATAATAAGATTGTTGTTCATAATTTCACCCATAGATGGCTGTAGTAAAAATTCCTTATTTTCAAGCGAAAAGAATTTCAGTATTACAATATATATAGAACTTTCAAAATTGAATTAATAGGGATCTCATTAAAAGGCATAATTGGTGAACGTTGCGCAAGCGCATAAAGTGATCACGTAAACCAGCCGATGACAGGTCGTAAGCCCTGTAGGTGCCTTGATTTCCCGGTTCTCCTACAATAAATATTCCAACTTCGTCTCTATTGAGATAATTAAAAATCTGTTAAAAAATATCTTTGACTCCCGACAGGGAAAAAAAAATCCAATGTTTGCGCATATGCAATAATAAAAATATTCGATGATTGTGTAACATATATATTATGTGTTTGTGGTTTAATTGATAAGTTTACTCAGATTTTGAATAGTGTCAACTTATCAATTTTGAAATCTTGAATGATACAAATCAGTTGAAACTAAATCAAATGTACATTTACTGACACACGCATGTTAACTAATCAAAACATATTTATTTTGTTTTTGTGTTTGATGTTTTTGATAAAAGGTACCAGGTTCATATACTGTAGAGTACAAAGAAATGAAAGATTACTCTTAAACTATATTATCTATATAAAACTTATATAAAATATAATTTCACCAAATTATAAACATAAGTAATGAACAGGAGAGTAAATAGATTGGCACTGTTTTGCACGTCCTCAATCTTTCTCTTAATATATGTTTCCGTGCTGTTTCTGGAAAGTTCGACGCCTTCTATTGGTCTCGCTGTTACAATTGGAAATTGACGCTTCTATCTGCTGAAAGGTTGACAGTCCTTGTATCGGCATCATTGTCTTGATATGGATTAATTCTCAGTGTATCAGAAAGTAGAATTCATTAGTTATTTTTAACAATCCCTTTTATCAAGGTATCATTTTGTTTTGTTATATATCTTTTCAGGTGTCTTTCGTGCTGATATTCCTTGTAGATTCAAGCTGGTCCCCGAGATGTTTGACAAATTGATAGATTCTGTTGAGAAAGTGATGAAACATGCCATCGAAGAGGAAGAGAACGTCCCCTTAGAGATGGTCACTAACTTTGACGATGTTTGTGCACAAGTTAAGGAGAAACTCAGCGCTTTAAGGGAACATCCAAATCGATTAGAGAATCCAATCATCTATCATTTGGACGTCGGAGCCATGTATCCTAATATTATTTTGACAAATAGGTAAACTTATAATTTTAATCTAAAGTTTTATTTGAAAAGCATTGTATTAAAAAAGAAATAAAAATTCAAAAGCGTCCTGGGTTCGCTTCCCAGCAGAGGAGAAATTTATTTCTCATGCAAATATTGCTTCTCTGGGCTGGAAGCACTGGTTAGTTGGAAGAAATTGCCATACGTCAATAAACTCGCCACTTGCGAAGGGTGCAAGGAAGTGTTTATTATTATTATTATTATAAAAATTTTGAAAAGTTGTATTATTAATTAATAAAAGTTGTAATTTTAACCTTTAAATCAAACATTCTCGCACTTACCTACTGCTCAGCTTTAGTTCGACATCAAGCAGGCATGTATCCATTTTGAACGGCAGAAGTCACGCGTAACCTAAAATTTACAAGACTTATTGCTAATTTTAGGGATTAAAACACTGAACAAATACTTAATCATTTATGTATTTCTTTAAATGTAACACTTATTTTTAAGTTAAGAAACTTTTTCACTATAAAAATTTACTTGATTCTAATAAATTACTGTTAAATTTATTGGTACCTAATCAAAAAATGTCTAATTTCTTTTTTTGATTAGATCACTATTTGAGGACATTATTATTACTTATACATTAAAGTAAAATCGAAATTGAATCGAAAATGTATGACTTTTTTGGATTATAGCATATTTTGGCATCATAAATCCTTATTATAAGATTTGCGAAATCTTTTTGACGGGCGCACATAATCTTTTTGATGCCTATGACGCAACGGACACAAAAGCGATTTGTACAACATGGTGTTTTTTATGAATTCATATTTCAACTTAGAGTTAATTTACTTTTTTAAGGTTACAACCATCAGCTATGGTTAATTCAAGTGTATGTGCTGTCTGTGACCTGAATAAGCCAGGAGCCACATGCCAAAGGAACATGGACTGGGTTTGGAGAGGAGAATATTGTAAGTTTATATTTGTACAGTTATGCTAATGTTGAAAAAAGTTATGCACAAGGCAGTTGTAAAAATACAGATTATGACAGTAATTGAACTTCAAATGGACGTGTTTCACCCGTTTGTCTATCAAAGGTGTTATCGCAGTTATAAATCATAAATAAATTGATAGTGGACTGTATTTTGCAGGGGTCTTTGATTTAAACAAAGATGATATTATGTTGCAACCACTATAAGGCAGAAGGAAAAGATATCAACGGAACACACAATCTTACTTATGTTTTCCAATGTCTTCTTCTTGTCTCAATGGTTGTATATTGTGGTACTATTAATTTGTCACATGCGCGGTGAGAGCACAATGTAAAGATTTATATGCGTGTGGTGGAGCGGTAAAGGACAGAAACGTTGCGGTTTCGATATATGTCTTATCAGGACTCGGTTTTAAAGGATACTGACGTGGGTGCAGGGCGGGCAGTGATTGCAACAATTTTAATTGTCATTTTCACATTTAAAAAATGCAACAATGCTTTTACTTTATTTTGGCGTTAAAATTTTAGGATTAGACTCTGTGATAGTTGCTATACTTCCTAATACTAACCCTATTCTTCAATTTTATATCAGTTCTGTTATGTAAAATTAATTTTGCCATTCTCTTTTCTTTCAATCTTCTTACTTACTAAGATCTTAACATTTATCTTCCAAAAGTTCAATACTCATGTTGGCTTCTAGTTTCACCTAATTATTCTTTTCATTTAAATGGGAATTTAATGTAAAGGGATTTGATTTAATATTTAAAATGTATTGCCTGTTAAGCTCCGGCATCAAGAAGTGAATATCAAAGAATACAACAGCAGCTGGAAACTGAAAAATTTCCGGCACTCTTCCCTGGTGGACCGCCCAGAGCCTTTCACGCACTTCCTAAAGAAGATCAGGTAAATAAATTTAAAATATCAAGTTCACATGTATGGTCCTCCCGCTTCATAGCTGAGTATTTGTACTTATGGGGTACCTATTTGTTTTTATGTGCATTTTGTGTATATATGTATAAAAATAATATATATTATTTTTTATTTTAAATTTTAAAAAAATTAATTTCCTTGTAATAAGTACATATACATCTTCATACATTCCCTAAATTGAGCATAAATGCTTGTGCTACAGGTGAACGAAATCGGTCGTGGAAAGATTCGAACTCGCGACCACTGGATTACAAACTGTTCGCTCTGTCACCACTCATCTAAATATAAAAAAATATATATAAGCAACTTTATTCCAATAAATGATTAACAGAGGAAAACTTTGTTTTACAGGCAGCTTATGAGAAGAAACGTCTGGCCGACTACTGCAGGATCGCATATAAAAAGACCAAAATCACAAGAGAGGAAATTAAAACTACGACAATTTGTCAAAAGGAGAACTCATTTTATGTTGACACAGTCAGAGCTTTCAGGTTTTATTACAATTTCAATTATGATTCTGAAGTTTTCAAGATCAAATTATACATCTGTCTTCTATAAATAGCTGTGATTATGATATTCACATAACAGTGTTGGGTTAGATTCCTAGCATTGTGTATTAAAATGAATTATCATGCAATTTTTGCTTTTCTTAACTAGAATCACCATTCTCATAACTCACCATTTACAAGATTTTTTTACTATGCATCACAAGGATGCAGGCACAAAAAAGCATAAGTCTCATAGAGATAAAATAGATGCATAGAGATAAAAGCATAAGTCTCACTCGACCATTATTTATTGTTGTATTTTAAACACTTATGTACCCTGTGCAAGTAGTGAGTTTATTCCAAGGGTAATTTCTAAATAACCAGTTTTCCAGCCCATCGAATCAAAAATTGCATGCAATAGTTTTCAATAAACTTCTCTTACAAGCAGCAGAATAGTCCAGAAAACCAATTATAACCATTGCCTCGTTCCACCATTGTACTTAACAACTTTTCGCTTTGCAATTTGAGAATTTCGCAAAGTGCAAAACGTTCGCGTTCCACGAAAAAAATGGTTACTTTGCGGCGTCGCCAAACATTTGCGGTCTTTTCAAATGACGCTAGCGACACCTAGTGATATCTTAGTAGTACCAAGTGTTTTGCGCATGAAGCTATAGTTTCGTGTGTAGCGTAAACGATCATTTGACACCGTTCGTTCTTGCCTGTTCTGTGATTTCGTTGTTAGAAAATGAGCCGGAAAGACAATATTAAGAAAAAAATAGCCGTGTTAAAGAAAAGAAAGGAGTTCTTTTTGGAGCATTTAGGTAGTGAAACTATCACTAATACAGTGAAACAACTGGTGCTTCACTGAATTATTTGCTGTTGAAGAGACAATCCTTTGCTTCTCTTTAGTGCTGTTCTGTACCTTAAAATATAGATGAATAGTAAAATAATCATACAAACTTAAAAAGTGGACAAAATAATCACATAAACGAAGTTTAAATTACCTAAAAAAATAAGAATAAATCGTCTACTTACTCAAGACATATTCACACTGAGTGCTATTTATTCGAAAATTTTCGAGGAACTGTGGGTAAACTATTTTCAAAATTTATCCTTTCTCTATATTTTTTTACAACCCCGTCTTCCTCATCCCTTTCTAACAATAATCTCTGAAACATTTTATAATAAATTTACTTTAAAATTCTAAACAAACAACTTCTACTTTCACAACTCGACGAATGGCAAATTTAAAATGTAAAAATAATCTTTTCAATTCATTCGCAAAGTTATTTATGAAAAGTAGCGATGGTGGAACAGAACGGCATATTTGCTTTGCAATAGGTGTCTACTTTTCGCTTTGTACATTGCAACTTTTACTTTGCGAAAAAATGTAATGGTGGAACGAAAACAAGCCGACGAATTGCAAAGTGCAAAGTTGAAAAGTACGATGGTGGAACGGGGCACAGATCTCCTAATTTTTACGCAAAGTATTTTTCTAAATATTATTCAATATCAATTTATTTCTTCTGAAATATGTAGGACTCAGAAAGAATTTTGTTTCAGAATCAATTTTATTTCAAGAATGAATAATATGTCTTTGTAACAAGTATAATACATCTTCATATTTTCCCTAAATAAACCATAAATGAAATTGGTCGAGGAGAGATTCAAACTCGTGACATCTAGATTACTAATCCAGCTATCTAGCCGCTGTTATTTCATTATTATTGATATTTCTTTAAATTTATTTATTTATACATACAACATACATAGAATTGACAATATGCTGGGTTTATAACATTTTGAAATAATGTTACTGTACTGAATGATGTAATGTAATGTTTTCTATTAACAGAGATCGTAGATACGAGTACAAAGCACTGAACAAGCAAGCGAAGCAGAAAGTGAATGAAGCTCTGGCTAAGGGTGACGCTGGAGAAATCAAACTGGCCAAGAGCTGTGAGGTCCTTTACGATTCCTTACAGTTGGCTCACAAGTGCATCCTTAACTCTTTCTACGGATATGTTATGCGAAGAGGGTAACTTTTTTACTGACTCACGGTCTGTTTCACAAATAAAATATGAAATCAGAATATAGACAAAACCAGTTCAAAATAAAGTTTTTTATTTTTTTTATGTAGCTTCTCGGGCAACTAACAGGTGCTATCTCAAGTAATTATTTAACACGTGCCCAATAACAAATTGCCACATTCTGGAGACTTAAGATATTTATCGTCTCACAGATCCAGACTGAAAACACAATTAAAAACTGTGTCTCCACCGGGAATCAAACCCGGGACCCTTGGATCAGCAGTCAGATACCTAATCAACTTAGCTACGAAGGCCGACAAAAGGATTACATTATTATAAGATTCAGTTTGTATACTGTGCGGCAATTTTTTCACATTCAAGCTTAGATTTGCAATATAATTCAAGCACGTTTGAGTTTGGTGAAGGTAATTTTAGAGTTCGTTTGAATTTCGCTATAAATATATGTATGTTTGTCAACTCGCCTAAAGTGACGGCTTGCAAGTTCCATTCCAAGTGTCAGACACCTTTAAGTCTAACATTACCGAAGGTTGTATGAATTGAACTAAGAGCACTTTGGTGTTGAAATATGAAGACGGATTTGACATCTATTTTACTAAATTTATTTGGCACTAGGATCCAACGCGCCACTGTTTTGCCACCTATGGATTGAACCACAATGTATTTTGAAATTAAGCTATTAGAAGTTAGTCAATTAAGTGTGGTTTAGTTATTATTATCAGACAAGCAGCCAAGCTGATGTATCTCACGTCCAATATCAGTTATCATTGAATTTCATCAACTAACCACTAATGAAATTTTGATTTCAGTGCTCGCTGGCATAGTATGGAAATGGCTGGAATTGTGTGCTATACCGGAGCCCATATTATAATGAAAGCCAGAGAGATAATTGAACAAGTGGGTAGGCCACTGGAACTTGACACAGATGGTATCTGGTGTGTACTGCCTTCGTCTTTCCCAGAGACATTCAATGTTCTTTCCAACCATGCCAAAAAGAAGAAGATGATTATATCTTATCCGAATGCTGTGTTGAATTCTATGGTTAAGGTATGTCATTTAATTATGTTTATCATTATTAAATAACACAAGTGGGTTGTGGCCAACGCTAAACTCTCCACTACACAATGAAGCTTCCCTGCTAATATTACACTCTAATATCAATATGAAATCAAATAACTTTCAATATGAAATCAAAAAATTTCTCTTGTTATATCGATACCTCCTACGTAAACTACCGTAAGTGCAAAAAGTTAAATTTAGAGGAGAGCAGTTTAAAGTTGCAAATGTTCACAGGAAACACAAATCTTAACATATTGCGTTCATATTGATTACGAGTTATAAAAAAATATTATTTAAAATTTACGATTTAAATAATTTCAACAGAGTCAATACTTTTGGGAAAATGCTACACTAGCGTCACAGAATTATCTGCGTTTTTCTGCGTAAACAATAGTATTTGTTAATACCGTACTACACGTCGTTCTAAATTTTAGATACAATATTTTAAGTTTGTAAGAAACGTATTTTTAGGACTTTTTGAATTTTTTTGTTTGTGTTTTTGATAGATCGATCCAAAAGGAACCCAAATATGTAAAAAAAAACTCAAAATCGCAAAAATGTGGCTTACGGTAGTTTACGTAAGAGGTATCGATATATATTTTTCATACAAAAATCTATTATTATGAACATAATTTTTCAAACGGTTGTATGTTTTTCTTTTAACGTTGACCAACTTTGAATGCAGTTTTTTGAAGATTATTGGTATAGTATAAATAGTTAAAACAAAATTAAAATATATCAAATTTCCAAGTCGTGAGAGCATTTTTCAGTTTTAACAGATGAAATTATAGAGAAACATTGAGAAAAAATGAATTGTTGTCTATGGAAAACTAATCAGGGATAACCTAGTTTTCACACCATTTTTGTAAACCTAACCTACAAAAGTTTGGTAAAAATAGGTTGGTTAGGTTTGTTTGTAGTTGTAATTGCGACTGGCGTGAGCCAGTTGCATTATATATTAAAAAAAAGTAACTATAATATTAAAATAAATGACTAAATTGGTATTTTTACCAAACTTATGCCAGGTTATGTTTAAAAAAAATGCTCTAATCAGCTCTAAGTTTATGTACTTCACACATTTGGTATTAATATTAAGTCCATCGACCTTTTAGTTTGATCTGTACAGAGGACACAAATTTTCATATTTGTGTACGGCATACAGGATACGGCATACACACAAAAACATCACAACGAAACTCAAAGTAGCACTCTCTACATGATAACAATTGAGAAATTGATGTAAAAAATACTCTTAAAATTTTTGAAATCATGACTCCACTTTTCCATAGTAGTGAAGAGTAAAAAGTAATTATAACAATACTTTGAATTTTCATAGTGTGATTTGTCAAATCAGGATCATGAAATGGGGGTTACTGTTTGAAATAATGAATTAAATTATTTCTTAAGTTGAAATCTTCTAACATACCGTTTGTTTTACTCAATTCTCATAACAAACAATGTTTTTTTTTCAATACATTACAGGATTATTTTACAAATGACCAGTATCATGAGTTGGACGATCCCATAGAAAGGAAATACAGTCAAAGATCCGAAAATTCCATCTTCTTCGAAGTGGACGGGCCGTATCTCGGTATGGTGTTACCCGCATCAAAAGAAGAAGGCAAGAAATTGAAAAAACGCTACGCCGTGTTCAACTTCGACGGAACCCTCGCAGAGCTGAAGGGCTTCGAGGTGAAACGTCGCGGAGAACTTCAACTGATCAAGATATTCCAGTCTTCTGTGTTCGACGCATTTTTGAAGGGCGACTCCTTGGAGACGTGCTACGCGGCAGTGGCGAAGATAGCCGACTACTGGTTGGACGTTTTGTACAGCAAAGGGACCAACATGCCCGACTCTGAGCTGTTTGAGCTCATCTCAGAGAACAGATCCATGTCCAAGAAACTAGAAGAGTACGGAGGTCAGAAGTCCACGTCTATTTCGACGGCTAAACGTCTTGCTGAGTTTTTAGGAGATCAAATGGTGAAAGATGCCGGGTTGGCTTGCAAGTTTATCATTTCTAGGAAACCAGACGGAGCTCCCGTTACAGAGAGGGCGATTCCTTTGGCCATTTTTCAAACTGTGGCCAGTGTAAAAAGGCACCATTTAAGAAAATGGTTGAAAGATAATTCCATTAATGATGACATCGATATCAGAGATGTGTTGGATTGGGGATACTATATTGAGAGGTTGAGCGGTGCTATTCAGAAAATCATCACAATTCCAGCTGCTATGCAAGGGGTAGTTATAAACATATTTTAACTTTATTTATTAGTATCTGAGTTGTGAATTTTAGTTATTATATTTTCTAAAGTTATTATATTTTCTAAAAATTTGAAATATAATGGCATACTCAAATCAGGGCTGGATCTAGGATTTTTGGCATCTGGTGCACTAAATTTAAAAAATGCCCTCCTTTCCTTATATTTGGTGCCCCTAATTTCTTTGCATTTGGAGCAGCTGTAACATTTTCGATCCTGCTTAAAATAGTATTAATGTTAAAATTATGAAATATGGGAATAAATGAGTAAAAAAGTAAAGAGCTAATGGATGTGCAAAAGGAGGTATAGAATGGATGAATTTATTATGTCCTGTCTCCTTTGATTAGCAACATTACTGTGATATTGTTCTATTGTATACCTCTGCACAACATTAAAATATTGTATATCTTACATGTTATATTAGGATTTGGAAAAATGTAATTAAGTGGGAGAAGCAAAAGTTACTGTTATTTCCAGACATCCCAAGGTATACTTATAATATCCAAATATTTCTTATAGTTGGCAAATCCAGTCGCCCGTGTGAAGCATCCAGATTGGCTGCATAGGAAGATGCTGGAGAAGAATGATGTGTTCAAACAGAGAAGGATTAATGAAATGTTCATAACTAAAACCAAACCACTGCAGGACTCCAACTCGCAAACCAATGAATCAAACGATCAAAACTCTGAATCTACAACAGTAAGTAATAGAAGAACTAAATAAAAAAACTCTTCGTCTTTCTTTGTACCAAAATCTCTTTTGCCTATCCCATCTAACAACATCTTCAATCTCGCATATTTCTCTGACTCTCACGTTCCTCACTCTCTCTCTAAACGTAAGACCTGCTATTGTTCGGAGAGTTCTCATTTCCGACACTGGTTGTGTCATCCCTGCATTCTATTCCATACGTCATATGAATCGTACACAAGTCTTATATTATATTAATTTAGCTGTTGATTCTCATTTCTGGGTTTTTCCATACTGAGTTTCTTAAGTACCCTGAGACAGAAGCAGCCTTGTTAATTTGACCCATAATTTCTTCTGGAAGGTTTATATTTGCACATTTTATATTTGTTAAAATAACAATTGTTTATTTGTTTTGTTTTCCTCACTATCTAATATTACATTCAATATTTGTACAAATCAGTTTATAAGAATGTCACAAAAATACTTATTTAGGTGATAATTTGATGTCCTTTCAATTTCCTATCCAGCTAAAACAGGTGCGTTCCTATTCCACTTAGTCCAAGTTGATATTCTATAACACTGAAATAGGAATGTTCCTATTTAGGAACGTTCTTACTTGAAGCAAGTCATGAATTAGTTCAATTCTCTATTCTATAATCATATTTTAGTTGAGTCAACTGTCAAAACGTTTCTTATAACTAGTTGTTTTGACTGCAGTCTGGGATATTTTAGAATTTTAAAAAATCAATTGTGTACAGAAAAATAATAAAAATGGATTATTTACATGTGTTGCTTATGCTGAAAATAAAAACCAGAGAATATTAGTGCAGATCAACTGAAATTTTTGGTTAGGCGACACGAAATACACATGGCTGAAAAGTGTGCAGTACACATGCGTGTTCTGCTGCATAGACAATTTGAGTTCATATTACTGTCTATGGTGCACTTATTTTGTAGATTTTAGTTTTAAGAACAACATCAGTTACAGAGTACGAAATTAAGTTCAAAGATCTTAATTCTAAAATTTTAGAATGTTTCTACTTAAGTTCAAAATATTACAGAATTTAGACGTAGTATCAAAATATTATTTTCATAAAAATGCTTGAATGATATTATTTCTTCTGCGTCCTTCAGTTAGCTCCTTCCTTTCCTCATTGTTATAATCCTCTTCCTCAGTTGTATTTTCTTTCGCTTTTCATGTACCATATACCCTTGTACCATATTTATAAAGGCTTGGGTGGATTAGAGGAGATTGCCTCATGGGAAGAAGTGTTACCTTTTCTATAATTGTTGGCTTAAATGTATTGTATTTTCACAGATTGATATAGAAGATATTGGTAATAAATCAAAAAATCTAACTGCTGGAATAATAAAGCCAATGGTAACGGTGATGAAAAGGAAAAGAGAAGCGTCTGCACAAGAGGAGATCACTAAACATTCTTCTTGGAGAGAAGCATTGGGACCTCCTCCACCATTTGGAAACACCAAGGTTGGTATTTATTGATTTATTATTTATTTATTGAACATACTATGTTCTAATATACACATAAAGATATAATTCACAAGTATAGTAATTTATACAATAGTTTTTTTTGAAATGCCTCATCAAAAATATTGCAATCTTGATGAGGAAATCATTGAATATTGCAATGCATATTTGAACTTCTAGTAATATCCAAGTGTATTTGAGAAAAGGAGGTTAAAAATCAAATGTTGTGTCCCCATCGTTGAGAAATATTATGGTTTTTCTTACTCTTTAAAAAAATTATAAAATTTTAATAAATAATTTAATTTTATTTTCATAAATAATAATTTAAAATATTATTTATGAAAATAAAATTAAAAAAATACATTTTTCATTAAAAAAAGGAGTTTTTACATAATAGAGAAAACAGAAAAAGATGAGTGGGTTGTTATCAACTCCTCACTACCAAGTCACTCTACAAAGCAATAAAATTTTGTATCGAAAATTTTCAGCATTTTCATGAATTTCAAGTGTTATGCCTTTTTAGCAATTTAAAAATAAAAATTACAATTTTAAAGTTTCCTGAGATGGGGTCTAAGGGAGTATTAGATATACAAATTTGCAAAATTTGAAAATAATCGAATTAGTACTTCAGTCTATAATCGATAAAGTAGAGTAAACACGCCGTACATAGCACACACACACAGTACATTGTGATGAATCTTTCAGAGTGCAATCTCAGCATGATACTAGTTGATAATCTGCAGTAAAAAAATAACCATAAAAGTTGCGAATTCATAACTCCCCACAATATCCCCTTGGGTATGTGAGGAGTAAAAATGTATATACAATAAAAAGCAATAAATACATGTGAAAATAAAATAAAAACATTTTTGTATACATTGTAATGTTAACTACATATTTGAATATTGGCGCCAATCAAATTAGTTACCCAGTTGACCGCCAGAACGATTGTGGCGCCTAGCCTCAACCAATCACACGCGCCTGCTTGCACATACGCGTTTCCCAAGCAGGATGGTAACATTACCGACTCAATGTTTGGCTACACTGAACAACCGTTGGGTATTGCCCACTTTTCCAGCACTGTTTGAATCGTAGAGATCTCTTTCGCGCGATATAGACATCTGTATTCTGTGTTAATTAAATAACATTATTATAATTGCTAACAGTAATTATTATATTATTATCGTCTTTGATCCAACACTTCTATCCATCTTTGTGACAATCTTGGACATTGATGCTCCTGTTTCAATGGTCCCTGTATGAATTTGGGTTATTGCATATTCTATTACAGTATGCGGCAATTCAATGTCTCAAGATACAAATAATAATTTCCATCGCATTAAAAGAACATCTTTGATTTCTTTCTGCGAATTTGTTCAATAATTAGCTGTTACTATAGAATATTAATGACTTCAATTTTTCTGTATTTCTGCAGGAACAAAGAAGGGCATGGATTGTGTTTCAAAAAAAGAAATGGGCTTGGCAGATGGCACAAAGAGGAGGAGGTTCAAGAAGGAAAAAAGGTAATAATCATATCTTAATAGATGAAAACATCTCATATCTAAAATAGATTAAAACATCTCATATCTCAATAAAGAAAAATATCTCATATCTCAATAGATATAAAAAATTTCATATCTCAACAAATTTTGAAAAAAAAAAACTAAAATACATCAATTGCAAGGGATTTTTCAAAATGAAATATTTATTCAGGTAAAAAGGACACGGGATCCAGAAGGATTGATGATGATGAATGTCTAGCACCTGTGAGAAGTGCAGGACCATCAGCTACACTTGGAGGATTCCTGAAGAGAGCCCAAAGAACACTATTAGACACACCATGGCAGATTGTACAGGTTTAATAACTCTTCTCAATGTAAGATTGGTGGGGGAAGAATGACAAGTTTGAATCTTGCCTCGACCAATTTTTTTTACCTATAGCACAAGCATTTATGCCTAATTTAGGCAATGTGTGAAGATGTAAATATACTTGTATCAAGGACATATTCATTCTTTTTAAAAATATATAGGTATAATATTTTGTAGGCGGCCATCATAGTGGTAAGTAAGGATTGCAATCCTTACTTACCACTATGATGGCCGCCTACAAAATATATAGGTATAATATTTTGTAGGCGGCCATCATAGTGGTAAGTAAGGATTGTAATCCAGCAGTGTTTTCAAACTAGCAATATTTTTGCGAATTTTTTAAAAAATTGCTGGATCCAGCAATTTGCAGTTTTTTAATAAAAACTTAAATATTCTCATAAATATAAGACAGTTGTCATCATCATTAGTGGCTCCACAGCCCAGGATGGGCCTTGGCTTCCTCAAGGAATCATCTCCATTGCACCCTATCCATGGCCTTTTTTCTCCAATTCCGCACACTGGCTATCTGAAGGTCTCTCTCGACTCCACCCATCCATCATAGTTTTGGCCTTCCCACACCTCTTCTTCCCTCCGGACGTGTTGTGAGGATTCTTTTCGGTGTCTGGTCATCGTTCATACAATGCACGTGTCCTAACCAGCGGAGCCTCCCTATTTTTATCGTTTGGACGATATTTGGTTCCTTGAATAGGCTCTGTAGTTGGTGGTTGCATCTGATTCCCCACGTGCCTTGATCGCAGAGGGGACCGAAAATTTTTCGCATCCATATCCTTTTTAGCAAGTACCCAACACTCAGAGCCGTATGTTAATACAGGTCGTAAAGAGATAAGACAGTTGTGTTGTATTATAATATAAGTACATTTTAGTCAATTGAAAATAGTATGAATAATTCTATCCTTAATTTGTCGTGACGAGAGGTCGGAGTCGTCCAAAAAAGTATGGCACGACAATGTGAACGTCCTGAAAGAAGGTAATGTAAGAAGCTTTCACAACAGACGAACATGTATAAGACGATGCATGAATGTAGATGAAGCGATGAATACCTTTAAATATAGAAAAACATGGAGCTCGGTTAGCCTGTGAAGGACATGGCGTGATGGAATGTAGTGTTTGTATAAATCTATAAGAATTACTACTAGATATAATATAGTAAATGTTTTTTACCATTTCTTCATTTTGTCTTACTTGGATATTAATATTCGTATTATAAATTCCTTACAAAAAAAATAAGATTCCTTGTAAGAGTTATTACAATTTTAATGTTTTATTAAAACTACATAGACTTTTGCATTATTACTTGGAAAATTTATTACCAGTGCATTTTGCTGGATGCAGGATCCAGTAATTGCAATCCCTAGTGCTAAGTTTATTATTATCACTATGGCTTCATTCCTTACTTTTTCATTATAAAATATTTCTTTTAGGCATTATTTTGCTATTATTATTTTGTTATTATTTATTATTATTATTTTTTGTTATTATTTTTAAGATTCATTTTTTGCTCATCTTTTTATTTGTTTTGTAACTATTGAATATTGTTGTTATAATTTTCTATAGGAAATAGAAATAATATTTTATGGATCACTATTCCTGAATATATGAATAATTCTGGAGAGCAAGTCTGGTCCAACCGGAAATCAAAACCCTCGCGATTACCCATATCATGGATATAATTATCATATGGAGTTCTACATCTAAAGATATTATAGAACTCCATATAATAATTATATCCATGATATGGGTAACTGTGACGGTTTTGATTTCGCTGGTTGGACCAGACTTGCCCCCCTGCTTTTCTGGTTTGATTTAGTTGATTAATTGATTTTTTAAACATTTGCCTAGTTTTTGAAAACTTTAGAAATACAGTTTATTCTTGTGTATTGCTTAAAAGTTAACTTAGAAAATGATATTTCCTTTGAAGTTATTTCAAAATAAAGACTTGTTACTCAAGATTAGGACTCCACCTTCAACTAAAATTTTACAATTCAGGTATATGAAACCAATGAGCCGGGCCTATTCAGGCTTTGGGTTCTGGTCGGTTCTGAGCTTCGTCAAATAAAGCTACGTGTCCCTCGCATATTCTACGTGAACCAAAGGGTCTGCAGGCCAGAAGAGCAGGGGCCCATGTGGAAGAAGTGCAATAGAATATTACCTCGTTCGAGACCCGTTATATACCTCTATCAGTACACTGTTCCTGAAGAACTTTACAGACAGCATCAAGAGTAAGTTGTTCTTGTGCTCTTCTGTTCTTTGAGTTTGTAACGTACATTTTATTTTATAATTATTATGTTATTTGCATAGTTCAAAGAAATTGATTTAACAGTTATCGGTAAACACCTAGAAAAATTTCTAGAAGTTTGACGATTACTATACCAAATTATTCAGTTACGCTAAGAACATATCTAACTGCCGCATAAAGGATAGCATCCATACAGGTGCAGCCGACGGAGCGAATCTGACTTGTTTATGGCAGTGTGTACACAGAGGCGCACCAATCGGATTGCCAACACAACTGTCATTTGGATTTGTTGACAATTTTCCATGGATAATGCAAATACGATTTTTTTTCGGCTTGGTTATCTCATGTTCAACTAGTACATGATTTTGTTCAATGAAAATATTTAGTGAAAATAAGAATGAATGTATAAAATGTACAGCCCATACATAGCCTTTTCTAGAATATACATATCTTAATGCCGTTTCATACAAAATCATTCAGCTGTTTTTGCGTGATTGAGTAACAAACACCCAAATATTCGAATTTATAATACTATTGAGATACTTCCACTATATATCTACGTAAAAATTATGAAAATCTGCCTGAGGGAATGGGCAGTACCGAAACCGGTTTCAATTTCTATAATGTGGTTTATACAAAGAAATAAAATTTATTTTATTAAAAAAATTAAATGTCAATTGTCCATAGAAAAGACAATATCACCATAGAAAATGTACATACAACAATGACAGATCCGAACATAATTTCGCCTCTCCTAACAATGGAGTTGGCATTCCGATAATCTAATGCGCATGCTCTGTCCGATGCTGATCAGTGAACGGACTTCTATGAATTTCTATACATAGAATTCTAAAATCCATATGATGCACTCCGTCCGATCCCTCCGCTGTATGTATGGATGCTAACCGTTATTCTCCCTTATAAAGGTAGGTTCTATGCTTAGATTTGATATTATGATTGGAAAAATTTCAACAATTGAATAATATACATATTTGAATTTTGATAAAGTTTTTGTAAAAGTCTACTTGAGAAGCGCCGTAAAGTAGACTTTTACAAAAGGGTATAATTCTACCTACTCTTTGACCACGTGTTCTATAGTATGTCACCCACGTGTTGTTATGCGTGCATACTGTGCTCCTAGAAACGTGCCATATAATTTAGCCATATGTTTGTTTCTGGACGTGCTGGACGTGAGATCATCGTTCGCCGCACTATACACAGTGGAGACCGTCATCCTCGTACGACCTTTTGACCGACATTCTTCTCTTCTCACACTGTACACAGTCGTCGAGACCGTCAACCTGTACGACTCTTGGCCCACACACTTCATTTACTCCGTCATTTGAGCAATTCTGTGATGCGGCACATTGTACGCTGGACGTGAGATCATCGTTCGCCGCACTATACACAGTGGAGACCGTCATCCTCGTACGACCTTTTGACCGACATTCTTCTCTTCTCACACTGTACACAGTCGTCGAGACCGTCAACCTGTACGACTCTTGGCCCACACACTTCATTTACTCCGTCATTTGAGCAATTCTGTGATGCGGCACATTGTACGCGTAAGCGACCGTTTTTGTGAACTACAACTAGGACGACATCCGCCACAGCAAATTCGTCACCATAGTGGGTCAGGATTTTTGTAGAAATGCTTGTAACAAAAAGGACATTCTTGCTAATTTTAAGTATTTTTTTTTAGTGTTTTAGTGTAATGTATACTTAGTATGTAAGCAACAAAACCCCCTGGATTCCTTCGGGATACATCGATGCAGCCTGCCACTCGTCATGTAACGGTCCAGGGGGTAGGCAAAAAGAGGAGAACAGAATGCAGAATAGGAGTGTGGAATATTAGAGGTGGAATGGATAGAAAGATGAACGAAATGTGTGACGTGATGAAAGAGAAAGAGATTGATATTATGTGTGTAAGTGAAACAAAAAAGAAAGGTAAAGGGATGAACGTACGAAACGATGGTATGATAGAGCTTTGGTCGGGTGTGAAGAGTGACGATTTTGCATGCAAGGGAGTCGGGCTGATTCTAGCGAAACGAATGGGGACATGTATGAAAGAGTACAAGCTTGAATGGTCTAGACTGATGTGGGTAAGGCTGAAGATTGGAATTACAAGCGTATTTCTAATTATAGGATACGCACCTGTGAACTCCGATAGCGAAAGTGAAAAGGATGAATTCTGGAACAGGCTGACTGAAATAATGAACATGAAAAAAGATAATGAAAGAGTGATTCTGGCTGGAGATCTTAATGGGTGGGTGGGCGTCCGTCGGAAAGATTTTGAGTCTGTCCTTGGTCCCCACGGTGATAGTAGAGTGAACGAAAATGGTAAGAGACTTCTGGAAGTCTGTACGGAAGGAAATCTATTTGTGGCGAATACTGTATTCAGCCACAAAAGAGTTCACCAGTATACATGGCAAAGAGGGAACGAAAGGTCGATAATTGATTATGTATGTGTGGACGCCGCACTGAGGAAAGCGACAGTGGATACTAGGGTGTATAGGGGCGCGGAGCTGGAAACAGACCATTACTTGGTGATATCCAAAATTGATCTGTTCACCGGTTGGCGCTCAAAAACCCACCGTAGTGATCCACCGAAGCGAACCAAAGTGGAAAGGCTGCAAGATGAGAATGTAAGAAAACAATATGTGAAAGATATCGGAAGCAAACTTCTTTTAGCTATAGACAGTAAAGGAATCATCGAAGAAGCATGGACGACCTTGAAAGAGACCGTATGTAAGACTGCAGAGAGAGTTTGTGGTGTTGCTAAAAGAGGCGGAAAGAAAGGCGACGCATGGTGGAATGAGAGAGTAAAATTTGTTGTGGGTGAGAAGAAAAAAGCATGGATGGCATTAATAGCTGCGAAAGGATCTAACAGTGAAGAAAGAGCAAAAGAGAAGTATAAAGAATGTAAAAAAATGGTAAAAGATATTGTAAAAAGAGAAAAAGATTTTCTGAAAGAGAAAGAAAGCCTGAAAATAGCCAATGACTTTCCTGGTAACATGAAAATGTTCTGGAAAGGCGTGGCGAAAAGAAAAAATGGAAGTGTCAAAGTATCGCAAGGTATAAATGATAAAGATGGAAAATTAATTATGGATGAAGATGGCGTAAAAGAACGATGGAAAGAATACTTCAAGGAGCTGTATGATTGCGGTTTGAGTGTTGACATGAATCAGAGAGCATGGCAAGTATACGAAGATGAAAAAGATGAAATTACGAAAGACGAAGTGTTTGAAGCAGTTAAACACGCGAAAGCGGGAAAAGCTGCTGGGTATGACAGTGTATCAGCTGAACTTATAAAGTATGGCGGCGATCAGATGTTGGAGTGGTGTCACTCTCTTTTCAACAAATGTTGGGAAGCAGGACGCACTCCTTCAGACTGGAGAAATGCAGTCGTGGTCCCCTTGTACAAAGGTAAAGGATCGAAGCTTGACTGCAAAAACTATAGAGCCATAAGTTTGCTAAGCTCAGTTGGTAAGATGTATGCAAGAATTTTGGATCAAAGAGTACGAAAGGTTACAGAAAGCAAGATATGGGATGTCCAAGGAGCGTTTGTGGGCGGCAGAGGATGTATAGACCAAATTTTTTCTCTGCGTATGGTTACAGAAAAGGTCCTGGATAAAAACCAGAAGCTTTTTTGTGCTTTTATAGACCTTGAAAAGGCCTATGATAAAGTCAACAGAGAAAAACTATGGGATATATTGTCAGTGTACGGAGTGAAGAGCAAGCTGATACGCGCAATCGCGTCATTGTATGAGAATAGCGAGGCATGTGTTCGTGTCAACGACACAGTAACGTCGTGGTTCTCTATTAATAGTGGCGTAAGACAGGGGTGCGTGTTGTCACCATGGCTCTTTAATCTGTACATTGATTTCTGCATAAGAACCCTTAGGGATGAAAATAAGGGTCTGAAACTGAGTACTGTAACAGTGCGTGATTTGATGTATGCAGACGATAAAGTCCTGTTAGCAGAAAGCGTGGAAGAGTTACAGTATCTAGTAAGCATGGTATATGAAGGATGCATAGAGTACGGACTGAGGATGAATGCTAGCAAATCAAAGGTAATGGTCTTTGAAAAGTGTGAAAGCAGAACATCGTGTCAAATAAAAGTAGAGAATGAATGGCTTGAACAAGTCGACGAATATGTTTATCTGGGAAGCATGTTCCAACGGAATGGACGGCCTGATGAGGATATTGAAAGAAGAGTTATGGCAGGAAACAGAGTGAATGGAGCACTTAAACCAGTTATGAATGATCGTAACGTATCAAAGGAAGCTAAAGTTGCCATTCATAACGCAATTGTAGTGCCAACCTTGATGTATGCAAGTGAAACCTGGACATGGCAGAAGTCGCATGAAAGTAGAATAAATGCAGTGGAAATGAGATCGTTAAGAAGAATTTGTAATAGAACGATGTATGATAGAGTTAGAAATGAGGTCACTAGGAAAGAATGTAAGATGAAGAAAGATGTAGTAACTAGAATGAAAGTTAACACACTTAGATGGTTTGGTCACGTGGAAAGAATGAATGAAGAACGCTTGACGAAAAAAATATATAAGGCTGACAGGAATGGAAAAAGAGGTCGGGGGCGCCCAAGAAAAGGATGGCACGACCATGTGAACGATATTCTGAAAGAAGGAAATGTTAGAAGTCTGAACAATAGAAGAACATGCATGAGACGTAGCATGAATGTTGACGAGGCGGTGAATGTATGTCAAGATAGAATAGTGTGGCGTTCTGTTCTCTCTGCCTACCCCGCGAGGGACATGGCGTGATGGTATGTATGTATGTATGAATTTTGATATAAACTAACTATAAACCACTTATTTTTGTGAGTCACTTCGCAACTTGTTTCTGAAGCGCTGTCCTTACATCGACCGGCGTGTCGAGACACGCCGACATGTTTATAGCTAGTTTATATCAAAATTCAAATATGGTTATCAAACTACCACAAAATATTTGCCGAATAATTGAATAATAAATTGAAACAAAAAGGATTAATAATTAATTTTTACTATTATGTTTTTTTCGTTACAAGGTATTATTAATAACATTTATTTGTTTTATGTGTGTAATAACCTTAAGTTATAATAGTTATTATTGTATTACAGAGAACTGATGGCAGAATTGTCTGCTCCAGAAATAGAGGGTATCTATGAAACACAAATGAGTCTCGAATTCCGAGTTCTGGTGCAGTTGGGTTGTGTTTGTACTGTTGACAAAAATGAAGCAAGAAAGTAAGTCAAATGAATTTCAATATACATATTTTTCTGTGAAAATTTATTTATAAACAGTTTATAATTTCTATCTCATACTTATTATTTGATTCTTTCAGATTAATCTCCCGTGGTTTTACCAACATGGACAACTTTACACTCAATCAATTACAGTTTAAGAGTATTGCGTATCAATCTTATCTGGAAAAAACTGTGAGTTCATCTGTACTGTAAAATACATAAATGTATTATTGCCATAGATTTTTATTATAATATACTAGATGTAGTACTCCATGCAAAAAGTGAGTCATGGAATATCACACGTTTGACGTTTTGGTTTGAAAAAAAATTTCAGTTTTCCTTACATTTCAACACATCCTAGATAACTGTTCTCTAAACCTTAATAATTAAAATGTTTATTAGACAAATAAATGCGAAAACACTTCACATTAGTTGTTATTCTCTATAGAAAAACGATGTGGTTTGGAACAAAACGTCAAAAATCCCCCCTAAAAAATGACTCACTTCGATTCATACAAAATTTGCTAACTACGACATCTAGTATATTATAATAAAAATCTATGATTATTGCACAACGCAGAGACAATAATTACATAATATTTCAAATATATATGTATATATATACTAATGACACATCTTTATGCTTTTATTGTGTTTCTTCGGCAATATTAACATGATTTATTTAACATGGCTATGTATGCGACACCAGTTATTAAGATTTGGGTCCATTATACTCTTCCAAAGAAGGGCACTACGTAGCATTGGGTAGGGTTTGCAATCTGCTCCGGAAGATATTAATTTGAATTTTAAAAAGATCCGGGTTGTAAGAAGGTGGAAACACAGAATTGGGAAATTCGTTCCACAGCCGCGCTGCTGTGTTAATAAAAGAGTTCAAGAAGCGATTGGTTCGTGTATAGGCTTACTGTGAGATTGAGTAAAACGAGTGACTATAATGAACGGGTGCAAGAGGGACCAGGGATGCTATAAAGATGATAACATTTGACCGCCGTGGCACAGTTATTAAGCCGTTTGGCTTCCTTGTGGATGTCCTGGGTTCGATCCCCAGAACAAGAAGAATTTATTTTAATTAATTTCTCATGCAAATATCGCTTCTCTGGGTTGGAAACACTGATTAATTGGAAGATTGCCATATGGAAAAAACTCACGCAGGTTGCAATGAAGTGTTGATTATTATTATTATCTTTTGCAATGCAGAGATAATACTGACACACTTCAAATATATGAGTTCTTTCTCATTACTGTATATGGATTTTCTTTCCATTGCAATGATCAAGGTTATCAACCCTACTAGACAATGTGTCATTTAGCTTAAGAAAAGATAACTCAATGTATGGAAGTGACAGTTGTCACATGACTGGCAACTGTCACTTCCATACATTGAGTTATCTTTTCTTGTTTCTTTTCTTGAGCTAAATGACACATTGTCTAGGGAGGCAGGGACCCTTCTAGTAATATGTCCAAAGTACTGAATAATGCACTCAAGGTAAATTGTCAATATGTATTATGTATCTTCAATGGATTTATTACTTATTCTCTTGTATAATTTCAGAATGATACATCACCTTTAAAGTACATCTACCTCTACCAGCATGTGGGCAATGCCTCAAGTAGAGGCATGTGGGCTCTGTGTTTGGGTCCTACCAAGAAAGTGCTCATATTCATACACGACACTGTCCGCACTAATCAGATGCCAAACATGAATACCCTTTACAGCGCAGAGAGGATAGCCAAGTAATATATTTATATTGTTATGAAATTAAGTACTATTTCTATTTAAATTGAAAATTTAAATAGAAATATTTTGAAAATAAGAACCCAAGAAAAATAAAAACAAAAGATTTGAGTAGTGAGTTGGAAAAACTAGACAAACCTGGTAAAAATATAAATTGTAGAAATATAAATTGTAAAAATAAATAAGACTTTGAACCATAATAAAATAAATAAATATAAATTTCGGTACATTTGGTGTCAGGTGTGGGGTATAAAAATACCCAAGTATTTTTTGTGTAAGAAAAAAATAAAATAGTTATTTATAAAGACATTTATTATGGCATCAAAAAAAATAACTCTTTTAGAGTTGAAAGTGGTTGATTTAAAACATGAGTTGGAGGAGAGAGACGCTGATACATCAGGAAATAAAAATGCACTTCAACTACGATTGAGAAAAGTGATGCAAGAAGTAGGTGAGGATCCAGACACATACCTTTTTGAAATGCCTTGCTCTAACAACGATCTTTGTCAAGTCTTAAAAGAACATTCCAGAGACATAGAAGAGAAGTTTCAAGAACATTCCAGAGATATAAAAGGAGAAATTAAAGAAATCAAAGGAAAAGTAGCGATGCTTCAAAAGCATTCAAATACTATAGAAAAGAAATTCCAGAATTATTCTATGACCTTTGATGAGAAGATAAATGAATTAACTAAACAGATGAAAGTTTTGGAGAATCAAGTGCTTCCTTCAATCACGCCAATGAATTCCGAGCAAAATTCAGCTGTAGATACAAATTTTAAGTGTGTAGAAGATACAAGAGTACCAACAGTGGAGTGCGTGCGAAATGATATGCCAACCTTTGATGGAAAATGCCCCTGGGAAGAATATTTAACATTGTTCGAGACAGTGGCCATGATAAATGGCTGGTCCATGACAAGAAAGGCCTCAGTGTTGAGTGTATCATTACGAGGTGATGCTTTAAAAGTTTTGGAGACAATTCCTCTAGCTGAGCGACGAGATTTAAAATTGTTGATTGGGAGACTTGAGATGCGATTTGGACATAAGCACATGGAACAGTTTTACAGGTCACAACTTAAGAATCGTAATCAGAAATCTAATGAAACTCTCCAGGAATTTGAGGCGGATATAGCGCGTCTAATTAGATATGCATACCCTACGGTTCCTGATGATGTGTGTGAAAGCCTTGCAGTAGAAAAGTTCTTGGATGGATTGTGGGCAAATGAGACACAACAAGCTGTAAAACTAGCTAGACCACAAACTTTGAGTGACGCTCTAACCCAGGCACTCGAATTTGAATCTATAAAAAAATCTTTACGAGGTCATGCTCAAGCCCGCGTTGTTGAGGCCGTTGAAGAGAATCAAAAACTCATCGAATGCATTGTCGAAAAGGTGATGAAGGCATTGCAAGGAAGAAAAAGACAGTTTCGCTGCTGGGGTTGTGGACGAGCTGGACATCTACGTAATCGGTGTCCAAATGAAGCAACAACGCAACAGCAACAGCCACAGGAAAACTAAAAAGGGTTGATGGGAAGGGGCAACTGTTGACCTACATTACCAATGCCTCAAAGAGATCTGCAGTTGTTGCATCATTCAGTGGTCGAGATACCAGTATGTTTATAAATGGCAAAGTAAATGGAAAGAATTTGAAACTTTTGCTGGATACTGGAGCAACGATGACAATCATGAGACCAGATTTGCTTTATAACAAAAAGTGTATTACACCAACTAAATGGACATTACGAACAGCTACTGGGGAGTCGGCATCTATATGTGGTGAGACATATGCCAACTTTCAAATTGGTAGTTCTATCTTCGATCATCAGGTGCTAGTGGCGAATATAGAGGAGGAAGTTATTCTCGGAATGGACATAATGGCGAAATATGGATTCCAGTTGGATCTAAAGAGGCGATCTTTGAAAATTGGAGATGAAGATGTTCTCGTGCAAGAGCGTGAGGAATTTTCTACACGTGTTCTTGCAGCGGATGTTGTAACTATTCCAAAACAAAGTGAGATGTTAGTACGAGTCAATTTAGACTGTGTTATCCCGAATGGACATGTTTTGGTTGTGGAGTCCAACGCCAACAATGAAGCAGGAAAAGGAGTATTAATTGCAAGAGCACTGATTCAAAACCAAAAGGAAATTTTAGTCAGATTAATGAACATAAATGAATATCCAGTAACTGTCAAAAAAGGAGCTTATTTAAGTGTGTGTTCATCAGTTTCATCAGTAACACAAAATGCCTGCATCGCACAAGTTTCTTCAGAGGATGTACCAAAACATCTTGAAGACTTTGTAAAAGATGCTTGTAAGGAACTTACCAAAGAACAAAGCAAACAAATTAGATACCTCATTGCTCATTATCAAGATGTTTTTGAGAATGCGAGTCTTTCTAAAGGAAGAACCAATGTTGTTCAACATCAAATAGATACGGGTGACGCAAGGCCTATCCGCCAATTACCTAGAAGGCTACCATTAGCAAAGCGGGCGGAAGCAGATCAAATTATTCAAGACATGGAAAGGGATAGCGTTATTGAACCATCAAGCAGCCCATGGTGTTCACCAGTAGTGTTAGTTAAAAAAAAAGATGGCTCAACTCGGTTCTGTGTGGACTTTCGCTTATTGAATAATGTAACTAAGAAGGATAGTTATCCACTGCCTCGAATCGATGACACCCTAGATACATTGGCTGGTTGTAAGATCTTCTCAACTTTGGATCTAAAGAGTGGTTATTGGCAGGTTGGATTGGAACCCAAGGATAGAGAAAAAACGGCGGTTTCTGTAGGAAGTGGATTGTGGCAATTCAAAGTGATGCCATTTGGACTTTGCAATGCACCGGCTACGTTTGAACGACTAATGGAAAGTGTGCTAAGAGGATTATCGTGGGAGACCTGTTTGGTATACTTAGATGACATCATCGTACTTGGGAAGCGTTTTGAAGAACATTTAGGAAATTTGGAACAGGTATTTTCACGATTGAGGTCGGCCAACCTTAAACTCAATTGCAAGAAATGTATATTGTTCCGAAAGCAAGTCAACTATCTAGGTCATGTTGTCTCTGAGGAGGGAGTAGCAGTAGATCCTGAGAAGATTAAAGCTGTTCGAGATTGGCCAGTACTTAAAGACAAACATGAAGTAAGAAGCTTTTTGGGTCTGAGTACCTACTATCGACGATTTGTTCCAGGCTTTGCTGACATCGCAAAGCCACTGACAAAACTCACGGAGGAAAGCAGTGAATTCATATGGGATTTCAAGTGCCAACATGCATTTGAAGAATTAAAACAGGTTCTAATTAATTCTCCGGTTTTGAGTTATCCTCGAGCTGAAGGAATGTTTATTCTGGATACAGATGCAAGTAACGTTGGTATCAGAAGTGTGCTCTCCCAAGTACAAGATGGGGCAGAACGCGTGATTGCTTACTTCAGTAAAGTATTGTCGAAACCAGAACGCAATTACTGTGTAACACGAAGAGAATTGCTTGCTGTTATCAAGTCAGTTGAGCACTTTCGCAAGTATTTATATGGACGGAAATTTCTTTTAAGGACAGATCACTCGGCACTTGTGTGGCTTTTGCGATTCAAGAATCCTGAAGGTCAAGTGGCAAGATGGATAGAGAGATTGCAAGAATATGACTATGATTCTGAACATCGAGCCGGACTTCATCATAGAAATGCCGATGCACTGTCAAGGCGACCATGTCCAGAGGATTGCCAGCACTGTAATAAGGCTGAGGAAAAGTTTTTTATAGCTTGTAGAACCACGGTCGTTGACAATTTTTGGCAAGATGATGAAATACGAGCAGACCAATTGGAAGACCCAGATCTCAAGTTTGTAATGCAGTGGAAGGAAAATGATCAAAGACCTTTATGGGAAGAAATAGCTTCACTATCTCCAAATATTAAGTCATACTGGGCTCAGTGGCAATCCATTGTCGTGGAAAATGGGTTGTTAAAGCGTGTATTGGAGAATGAAGATGGAACACAGCAGAGACAACAACTATTGATTCCAAGGAAGAGAATTCCTGAAGTTCTTAAACTGCTTCACAATGATGTGTCTGGGGGACACTTGGGAGTTAAAAAAACCACAGAAAAAATTCGTCAACGTTTTTATTGGGTCAATTACAATGGAGATGTAAAAGATTGGTGTAGAAGATGTGTAACTTGTGCCACTTCAAACGGACCTCAGAAACGAAGGCGTGCGCCAATGAGGCAGTATAATGTTGGTAGCCCATTTGAAAGGATAGCCATTGACATAGCGGGGCCGTTTCCCACAACGGAAAGAGGGAATAAATATATTCTGGTAGCAATGGACTATTTTAGTAAATGGACAGAAGCCTATGCACTACCGAATCAAGAAGCTACCACTGTTGCTGAAGTCTTGGTAAGGGAACTGATAAGTCGTTTTGGAGTACCATTGGAGTTACACTCGGACCAGGGAAGAAACTTTGAATCAGCCGTATTCCAGGGAATTTGTGAAGCATTAGGAATTCGAAAGACGAGAACAACTGCTTTGCATCCACAGTCGGATGGAATGGTGGAGCGAATGAATCGAACAATTGGAAGATTTTTGTCAAAAGCAGTGTCCGATCACCAGAAGGATTGGGACGAATACATCCACTTGTTCTTATTAGCTTATCGAGCAGCAATTCATGAGACAACAGGGCAAACACCGGCAAGTGTGATTTTTGGCCGTGAGTTACGGTTACCTTGCGACCTGCAGTATGGATCTAAGCCTGGAGAAGATCTAGTTGGAGAAGATTATGTGTCAGATCTTCGGAGGAAAATGAATGCTATACATGACCGTGTACGGTCCAATATTCAAGTAGCTAGTGACAAGATGAAGGAGCGATACGACATTAAAGCTGTGGAAGGTGGTTATCAGGCTGGAGACTTGGTTTGGTTATTTAATCCACAACGACGACGAGGCTACTCACCAAAGCTTCAGAAATCCTGGGAAGGACCGTATGAAGTGATCAAAAGGATTAATGATGTGGTTTATCGTATACGAAGAAAACCAAATGGGAAACCAAGAGTGGTACATTTCAATCGCCTGGCTCCCTTTTTAGGTGATAACAAGGATGAGGAAAAAAATCCAGTTGCTCAAGTTTGCAATGTCCAAAGTGAAGAAAAGACCTTCGAGGAATTCATGATGACTCCTTATCGACGCACTCGCCATGGTGTGACTGTGGAAATTGAGCAAGACCTCTTCGATATCCCAGAAGATAATGTTTTAGCTAACTGTGTGGCTCAAGACATGAAGATGACTAGTGGTATAGCCAAAGTTATCATGAGAAAGTATGGGATGTTATATGAGCTAAAAGCCAAGAATCTGAAGATTGGAGAAGCGGTCCATTCACAGCATGGAAAACAGCATTTATTCTACATGACGAATAAGGAAACGTCTGAGGAACGAGCAGAGTATGCTCAGATGTGGAACTGTCTACGAAGTATGCGGGATCAAATGTTACAGTTGAATCTTATGAAGCTCGGCATTCCAAAGATCAGTGATGGTATGGATTGGAAAGTGGTTCGGAATATGATAGAAGAGATTTTTCATAATACTGGAATTAATGTTCTAGTTTGCTGCTATAATCCAAGATACAGTAAAAATATAAAAAAAAGTGTACCATGTTACTTTTTCAAAGCATCTCACTGTAGAGAAGGTTCAAAATGCCGATTTATTCATCTAGAGAATTCTGTTCGGGACGAACTGAACTAAGAGGGAGGCAGTGTTATGAAATTAAGTACTATTTCTATTTAAATTGAAAATTTAAATAGAAATATTTTGAAAATAAGAACCCAAGAAAAATAAAAACAAAAGATTTGAGTAGTGAGTTGGAAAAACTAGACAAACCTGGTAAAAATATAAATTGTAGAAATATAAATTGTAAAAATAAATAAGACTTTGAACCATAATAAAATAAATAAATATAAATTTCGGTACAATATTCATTATCTGAATGGCAGGTGAATCATTAAAATGTATGCAACGAGTATACTATAAACAAATAGTTGTCACCCACACAAGGCTGTGTTCAGATACAACGCTCAATGTCGGGCGTCGGATGTACCTGAAGTTGCAGATTATGGCGTTTTTCACACCAATCTGACTGAACGCTTTCGAGCTGCATTTCATATGAACGCAACATCGGGCATTTTAAATGTCAAATGTCATTTATTATACATGTCTATATTTAGGTTGTATTTTCATCGAATGACAACAATTGGGCAGTGGAGTAAATAATGATCTCTGACCTTTTATTGGAAATTTTTGAATGATATTTTTATAAATTAACCTCTTTGTGAATGCATTATTTATGATGATCGCAGAGTAGCCATAGCAATTTTAAACTAGTACTGCCTCAGAAAAGACTATATCTATGTCTATAAATTAAATTGTATTTTGTTCCTTTATAATATTTATACTATTGGAAATATATTATTCATTCATTCATAATAGATACCACAGAAACAAATAGAAGTCATCATTCCACAGATAAAATAGAGTCAATATATACTATAACTGTCAGAGCATTTTTCACCCGACAATTTTACCGAGCGTTTGGTGCGTACACTCGACGTTTAACCTGAACACCACAGAGTGTCATTCGAGCGTGTGTCATTATAAACGGCTTAGAGCGTCACTAAGTGCACTCAGCGTTCATTGTGAACACAGCCTGGTATTGAAATTTTCACCCAAAATATTTTGACTAGAAGTCATATGAAAATGTCATTATAATCTTCCTCCTTGGCCTCATTAGTGATGATGGAACTCAATGAATAATCCGTCTCCATGTAGGATGGTTTAAGGCAGGTAGAAGGACTTGGTGATTGAAGGTCCTGTGGTGGACTCAAACTCACTCCATTAGGTCAGTGAGCTCTTCTAAACATTTACTTTATTTAAAATTTTATCTTCGTTTTCTTCATTGCTGAAGATTATGTGCATTTTAATGAGCTGTTGCCTCCCTGACAAAACTTCTCCAGCTGCTTCTGTCCTCAGCCTTTCTTAGGGTCTCAGCTACCGAGAGATCAGTTAGTCCAATTATTTGGTCACCCCACCAAGAAGAGACTCGTATCTGAGATTGCTGTTCTTCCATTTTTACGACAACGATTAATCTTTCGTTGATTGAACGATTAAAAATAAATCGTTTGTCAACGATTAAAAGATTAATTTTTATGACTTATTTCAGGGTTTCTTCTGGAACGGAAGACAGCAAACTCCCACCGCCTGATATGACATTCGAAGTGCGTTGCGAGACAGACATAAAACAGATATACAGATTGATACAACGAGCATTGCTCGATTACAAAGAAGAAAACAAGGGACCGACTGTATGTGCTGTTCAGTCGACTCATTCAATACCTACCTTACAAACAATAATGCCTGGTAAGATTACACATTTAAGCCTACATCCTTATATTCCTTCTCTTTCTTTTTTTTCTCCTACATTTTACATACACCCAATAACAAGTTGCATATATTATTCTGAAGACTTGTGATATTCATCATCTCACAGATCCAGACTAAAAACACAATTAAAAACTGTCTCCACCAGAAATCGAACATGGGACCATTGGCTCAATAATCAGATATCTAATAAATAAAGCCACGAGACCGACTATACGTTGTTTATACAATTGTTTGTTTGTTTTCGAAAATCGTTTCGGCTTACAAGGCTCAACAGTCTTGGAAGTTTAAAAAAAATATTAGAGAAATTGCATGTGTTTATATTTCCCATAAATTATGGAATGCTGCAAATTGGAAGCTATCTCAATCAATAGATTGAAGACTACTGATTTAAGGTCTACTTCTAAATAGATGTCTGGAAGAATGTAATATACCAGAGGAATGGAACAATGCGAATATTACATTATTACATAAAAAAGGAAATCAAAAACGCCTCGAGAACTATAGACCCATCAGCTTATTATCACACCTATATAAACTATTTACAAAAATCCTCACCAGCAGACTTTCAAACAAACTAGATTCATACCAACCAGTAGAACAGGCAGGATTCAGAAAAGGCTTCGGAACAAATGACCATCTACAAACTCTAAAGAATGTAATCCAGAAATATAATGAGTATAATATCCCCATAGCATTGGCATTTATAGATTTTGAAAAGGCCTTTGACTCAGTCGAGACATGGGCGGTGATGAAGGGTCTAGATAATTGCAGAATTGACTATAGATATTCCCAAATTTTGAATAATATTTATGAGAAGGCCACATCCAATATACAACTTCATGAACCATCCAAGAAATTTTACATTAGAAGAGGTGTCCGACAGGGTGACACTATTTCTCCCAAACTATTTACATTGGCCCTCGAAGATGTCTTCAAAATTCTGGATTGGTCTAAGAAAGGTATAAATATAAACGGCGAGTATCTCAGCAATCTACGGTTCGCAGATGATATTGTCATATTTGCCAAGGATGAGGAGGAATTGAAAACTATGCTGACAGAAATAAATTCAGCCTGTGTGAACATTGGATTGAAGATGAACATCTCCAAGACCAAAATGATGAGTAACGTAGAAGAGTCCTTCCCCATCATAATAGATGGAGTGCAAATTGAAAGAGTAGACAGATACATATATCTAGGCCATACCGTGATGCTTGCCAAAGAAAATCAAGAGGCAGAAATAGAGAGAAGACGTGGCCTTGCCTGGGCAGCTTTTGGAAAATTATCATACATTCTGAAATCCCGTAAATACTCCCATTATTTGAAAAAGAAGCTATTTGATGCATGTATTCTCCCAGTGCTTACTTATGGAATGGAAACATCGGTCCTAACAAAAAGAATAATGCACAAGCTGTTAGTGACACAGAGAGCTATGGAGAGAAAGTTGCTGGGTATTTCAATAAGGGACAGAATTCAGAATGTCATGATAAGACAAAGAACCAAAGTAGCCGATGTAGCGGAAAGGGTCGCTGGCCTTAAGTGGAGCTGGGCTGGGCATATTGCCAGATGCCAGGATTCACGATGGACCAAAAAGATCTTAGAATGGCGACCGAGAACAAGCCGAAGAGGTGTTGGCAGACCCCAGGCAAGGTGGTCTGATGACATCAAGAAATGTGCCGGAGGGAGATGGATGCAGTGTGCCCAAGACAGGGAGTTGTGGAGGATCAAAGGGGAGGCCTATGTCCAAGAATGGATGAAGACTGGCTGAAGAAGAAGAAGGTTAGCGTCCACATAAGTGTAGCGTACGGATCGAACGCAGTGCATCAGAATGATTTTAGTATTCTTTGTATAGGAATTGGTTGGAAGAAATTGCATAATGGCAATAAACCCGCCAGTGTGCAATATATTTGTTTATATTATCTACAGAAAGATAAATAAAAGTTTCATATAAATGCATCCACTGATTGATTGGCATTGTACGGAGCGCGTACAATCGGACCATTGTTGGTAGACAAAAATCCGACCATGTGGACGCTGATTTTCAACTTGCCTTATTGTGTAGCATTACTGATAACGTCCAATTTAAATTGAAAATTCCTATTTGTAGGTCTCAGTGAGTTCCCGATGGTCCCAATCCATGTAAGAGATGTGGAGACTTTGTACAGTTCCTTGGATTGGCAGAGAGTGGGGGCTAGAGCCATCATCAGACATTACCTTAATCTGGATACTGTTATTGATCTCACAATTGAACAATGCAGGTAATATTACAGAAAAAATAGGAATATATTAATATTGTAGATCAATGACGAGAAAAATTATATATAGTTGAATCAATATTTTTTTGCCCTTTAGACCAAAAAAAAGCTTATTGTGCGGGTGTGCATTACCTTTTAAAAAGATGCAAAGCACATGCTTGTATCCCCACGCTTCAGTCTCGTCTCATCTAAAAACGCATTGCAACCTCATTGCTGAATTATGCGAGATGTTATTGTGCCTGTTGTTTTTTTTTTATTATCTGGCTCTTACGGGACACATGAAAATAATGATATTAGAAAAGATTGGAAGCACTATTCAAATGACATTGTCATTACTAATATACAATATATTTAAAATCTTGGTTAGGGACAATAATATGGTAATTGAGTAAATTTTATTTAAAAAATGACTTAGAACAGGCAACGAGAGATGTTATTGTAAAGGATGATGGGCGTTTTGACACCCATGTCTTATAAAGATGGGTCATACATTATTAGATAGCTCTTTTAAAGTGAACAAAAAAATACTATTTCTGTTTTGAAATATAATCATTAAAAGATATTGGATTTCAAAAATAAATAACTTTCAGCCCCCTAGACAACGTGTCATTTAGCTCAAGAAAAGACACGTTATCTAAGGGGGCTGATCAGACAGTGAATCCAGACTAGCGCCACAGCTATTCTTATTCTACACAAAAATACCTTTTCAACGATGTATCATTAATTTCGACTGGTGCCAGTACCAGGTTCCCTATATTTATTCCCATCATCCTTTGTAAAGCCAACATTTTTCCTAATTATAGCAAACTTAACATGCTCGAGAAGCAGATACTTAATTGTTATTTTTCTCTAGGTATTTCCATGTGCCCCTGGGCAATGTGCCGGCCGATCCGACCCTGTTTGGAGCCGACCTCTTCTTTGCTCGCCATCTCAACAAACACAACTTTGTGCTGTGGTGTTCCAACATGGACAGACCCGATCTCGGAGGACGAGAGACAGATGACAACATGTAAAAATATTAATTATTTTAATAGCTAATATTAATTATTCTTAACCCATTGTAACAAAAATAAAAAGACATAGGTAATTTGTTCATATAATGCACTATATCATTTTGACAACTTTTTTATTACAATAACATAACTATAATAAATAAATAAAAAAGTTCTCTACCACCGTTTAATAATTCAGAATCATTCCAAGGGCGTCAAGGGAATCATTTCAGTCGTAAGTTGCTCTACGAAACAAAGCTGTTTTCAGTCTTTTAAAGAAGTTGCTCTAAGTATTCAACATTTTACTGAGACTTTTCCGTTCTTATTTTTTGATTTTTCTCAATTGGGTTATTTCACATTTCAAGAATATCAATGAAAATGTTTGAAATCAATTTAGGTTTATAAATAGATGGTTTGGAATTAATATAAATATTGTAAGAAAATGTTTTTATTATTAATTTTTATAATGAGTTTGTACAGTTGGTAAGCCGTTTGGCTTTTGTGCGGGCGTCCTGGGTTCAATCCCCAGCAGAGGAGAAATTTATTTAAATTCATTTCTCACCCAAATATTGCTCCTATGGGCTGGAAACACTGGTTTGTCAAAAGAAATAACTATATGGCAGTAAACTCGCCACTTGCGCAGGGTGCAAGGAAGTATTTATTTTATTATTAAAATAATATTTCGTGCGAAAAAAGTGAGTTTCACATCCATCCTGAATAGTGACGTCATTCTGATGTCAGCATTCGTTTTTTTTATGGTTAAAGATTCTTCCCACATCATTTTGACATATTTGGATAGAAATCAAGTATTTGAAGCAATCATTTTTAAATATTTTTTTTTTATTTTTTGTTTTCAGGCTAGTGAGTGAGACAGAGGAGTTGGGTGGTTGCAATCAAAGTATGAGTGGTGCCTACCCGGGTGTATGTGTTGAGCTGGAAGTGGAATCCCTGGCTGTGTGTGCCCTCCTCCAGGCGGCGCAGGTCCTACACGCAGAAGGGACAAGCGCCGCCACCTCCTTTGGTGCACAGCCGCAGGCTCTCATTCAGGATGCCATCGCACTGTCGGGTAACAAGATAATTATTCAGATTTTAAAATAATATATATGCCAATGTGCAATTTAGTAAATTGCTAACAAACAGCAACTCATGAAAACTCTTGGTAAAACCCAGACCTGTTGAAAAAAATTTGCTTTCACTGTCCGAAAAGAACAACCAGATACTTGCACTTTTTATTCTTAATAAATTGTAATAACAACTACACTCAGAATGCTTTTGTGTACCGTGCTTGCACGGTGTAGGTACAATGCTTTCTTTAATACACTCGACATATCTGCGAGCTCTCTAAGTGCGTTTAGGTCAGCTGTCTCCTCCTATCTTTTCTAGTACTTTGATTTAATCAGCTGTCTTATTTTAGTGTTTTTTTTATGTCCTAGTAAATTAATCTTACATTATTTGTAATTTTTGTATCAATATTAATTATCATATTGAATAATGCATGGAGTTTTCACTGGTCCACTAATAAAGCAATGTACATTTTCTGTTTTATAAATTGTGTAGACTGTATAACTCTCTATCGATCCCCTGATCCTTATAATTGTCTCTAGTGATTCAATAATTCGCAATCCGGTATATTTTTAAATACCCTTTTTTTTATACTTCACATGTCTGTCCATACTGGAATTTCGCAATAGATTTTTAACTAACTTCCCAACCTGTTCGAGCTCTGAAACTAACAAAATTTGTGTATTCCCGATGACAATGCATGTCAAAACTGTTTTCAGCTTGATTCACTTGATATTTTGATAAATAATTAAACTAGTTTATATTTACAATAATAATGATGTAAATATGCACTTTGCTAAATACCACTTATTGAGTATAATTAAACACTACTAGTTTCGGGAGAGCACTCCTCCCATCGACGGGTGTATTATAACTAAATAATATTATTTACATACTACTGTGTCTACTATGTGTGTTGTGTTGATTGGTGGGGTGTAGGTGGGGTATTCGTTATTGTGATTGGTTGGAGAGAAGAATGAGGTACGGATAACGGGAAAATTGTCAATAATGGCGAAGAATTGGGGAATTTGGTGTTATTGATAAGTGGTTTACCTAAATTGATGTTTCTGTGAACTTAAAAAACTTATTACAAAATATAATAATAAAAACTTATTATAAAAAATTAAAAAACTTAAAATCGAAGCTACCATTAAATAACTCGGGCACACCGAACCTGAACACTAATAAAACCCACCATAAATTCAGTGAACGCATAGTGAATCTTTCAAACCACTCGTTTAATACAGAACAATACGAATTGTTAAATAAAGGTCTTAAATACAATATCCAACCACAAAGCGAAAAATCACTCATTCAACTCGCAGCAGATATCGACACTGCACTGACCAAAGATCCAATTATACATAAATATAAATGTGCAGAAACATTAAAAGAAAACACCCATGCTTTTAAAAATTTCCATAACAAGGAAGCCATCACAATGAACAGCATTAAATCGGCATTACAGTCAAATAACTTGACACTAACGAGAGCTGATAAAGGAAATAGTATTGTGATCCTTAACACTGTGGACTATGTGAATAAAGTAAATGATTTCTTAAATAATGACAATTTCGTGCTAGTAACAAGCGACCCTACCAGCAAATATCTAGAAGCAGTGAAGAATACAATAAAGTATTGTAAAAACCTTTGCGGATCCTATACCAACTACCTGATACAAAGGAACTCAAGACCACCCCAGCTATACGGTCTTCCTAAACTACACAAGACAAACATTCCGGTAAGACCTGTTGTCTCCTACTTCACTGCTCCAAACTACAACCTGTGCAAATTACTAAACGACAAGATTATTTTACATGAACTTTCCACACCGAAGTATACAATTAAGAACAGCCTTGAACTGACTAATAAGTTAATTAATAAGTTTATTCCTAACAACGCTAGATTAATATCTTTCGATGTCACTAACCTTTTCACAAATGTACCAATTAAAGACTGCTGTAACATTCTGAAAGAAACCTTAGTTAATTCTCAGTTAGGAGATGATATTGTACAGGAGTTGGTCAGAATCTTCAATGTCTGCACGAATCAAAATTATTTTGAATTTAATAATAATATTTATTTCCAAAAAGACGGCTTACCGATGGGTATGCCAGCCAGTCCGATCCTGGCTGACATATTCATGAACAAACTCGAAACAGACCTGTTTGATTCTGACCACCCCCTACTCAAATGTGTTCTAGAGTGGTTCCGCTACGTGGATGATATTTTCTGTATTTTTATAGGGACAGATAGACAATTAGACAGATTCCTCTCATTAATTAATTCACAACATCATAAAATCAAATTTACAGTAGAAAAAGAAGTTGATAAATGTTTGAATTTTCTAGACCTCTCGATAAAAATAATTAATAACAGACTTAATAATAATAATAATAATTGATTGTAGCACATATAGAAAGCCTACGCACACTGACATGATTATTCCTGCATCTTCACACCACCCAATTACACATAAACTCGCATGTTTTTATTCATTAATCGATAGACTGTTAAAGACCCCTCTCTCACAGAAAAACTATGAAAAAGAACTTATTACAATTAAACAGATAGCGTTCAATAACGGATACGAACAACAGTTGATAGACAAAATAATCAATAGGAAAGAATTTAAATTAATTATTGATAAATTTATTTATCCACCAATAAACAATAATGAAAACCAAAAATGGAGAAAAAAATTCTGTACATAGATAAATTATCCACAAAAATAACGAAACATATGCCTACAACAATTAAACCAGCCTTTTATACAAATAATAACCTCGGTAAATTACTTTGCAATTCTAAAACAAAAATAGATTTTAAAGAGAAAAGCGGAATTTACGAAATATCATGTGGAGACTGCGATTCATTGTACATTGGCCAAACCTCTAGAAACATTAATACGAGGATTAAAGAACATAGACGATGTATTATGAATAGCAACTTCTCGGAATTCGCAAATCATATAATAGATACCAACCACTCATTCCATAGCCACACAGTTAAACTCTTACACCAAGTCACACACAAAGGTCATTTGATGAATAGTTTAGAAACAATAGAAATTCACAGAAACATCAATTTAGGTAAACCACTTATCAATAACACCAAATTCCCCAATTCTTCGCCATTATTGACAATTTTCCCGTTATCCGTACCTCATTCTTCTCTCCAACCAATCACAATAACGAATACCCCACCTACACCCCACCAATCAACACAACACACATAGTAGACACAGTAGTATGTAAATAATATTATTTAGTTATAATACACCCGTCGATGGGAGGAGTGCTCTCCCGAAACTAGTAGTGTTTAATTATACTCAATAAGTGGTATTTAGCAAAGTGCATATTTACATCATTATTATTGTAATCATGGACTACCACAAAGTTACCGTCAAATCCATCAATCTTATTAGTTTATATTTAATTCAGTTTTATTTTCACGGAAGTAACTTTGTGGCGTCATTATAATTTTTATTTTATAATATTAATAATAACTTAGTATACACCACTTATGAGCACAAATATCTGTCGACCGGTTTCGAGAAGAATGTTCTCATCTTCTCTTCTCATGTTACGTATTGAGTACGTATTGAGGATGGCATACGTATTGAGTACGTAAGTCATCCTGAAAATGAGAACATTGTTCTCGAAACCGGTCGACAGTTATTTGTGCTCATAAGTGGTGTATACTAAGTTATTATTTATATTATAAAATAAAAATATTTTATATTTCATACAAAGTAAACAAACATTAAATATTTTTTGCATTAAACCAGGAGTTTTTTTTATGAATTTCTTTTGACAATTACATTTCAACGTAAACTTTGAATATTGTGCTCAATTTTTTGAACATTGTACACAATCATACAATGGTTGGTGAATATTATGTGCATAGAAAAAAGATTCAGTTATATTTTATCAAGTATGACAATATATGAAAATAAATAAGTATTTCACAATGTAATACTATGTATTTGATGAGATGTCAAGATAATATATAGATAGGTTATTTGAATTGTAGCAAGTAATCATATAAGTTGCTCTTTTTAATATTTGATGTGGTGATTTGCATGTATACCAACGAAGCAAAAAGACACAAATTTTCGCTCTGCACACCCGGTAGTCATGTTCAAGATTTTTGGCAAAAGCTATAATATACTTTTTAATGTCTTTTAAAGGTCCCGGAGCCGCCATTAACTATGATGAAACATCACAATGCAGCGCAGCATTCAAAGTACTAAGATCTATGGTCGCCTCTTGGCTGAGGGATGTATCGTCGTATAAAAATATTTTTGCTGATTTTCAAATATCTCATTTCTACAGGTAATTTGTGTTAACTTAAAAAATACTATCATCGTTATGTTGATTGCATTATTGGTATATTCACATGATATTTAGTGCTAGAATTATATAACATCATGCCAACTGTTGTGGCACAATTGGTAAGCCTAATAAGTTTCTGTGCGGGTGTCCTGGGTTCGGTCATTTTATTTAAATTAATTTCTCATCATAATGTTGCTTCTCTAGGCTGGAAACAGTGATTAATCGGAAGAAATTTCCATACGGCAATAAACTGGCATAGGGTGCAAGGAAGTGTTTATTATTATAATCTCCTATGTCTGTTTGTTCGAGATAGATTATAATGATAGAATACCTTGATAGAGTATTGAATGTAATAATAATTTGGGAAAATTTATATAGTGCCGTTTTTGTGAGTATCTCACCTCAAGGGCGCTGAGAAATTGATTAAATTAAATAATTTTGGCTCTGAAAAAAATTGCGAAAAAGTGTTTCTTTGAATTGAATAATGCGAGATATGCAGTTTAATAAATACGGTTCAAATATCAGGAGTACATAAAATAAGGTGGGAAATAACACTACAATATACTATTTACAAAATATTTTCCATCTATTCGTTCACCTATAATACAAGCATTTATGCTTAGTTTAGGGAATGTATGTGGATGTATATGTACTTGTTACAAGGAAAAAATCTTCATAATAAGTACAATAAAATGAAATTATGCAATTGACTTCAAAATATAATCTTTTGCAGATGGCTACGAACTCCGACATGTCTCCTTCATGACCCAGCACTGCGACGCACTCTCCACAATCTCATGAAGAAACTGTTCCTACAACTGATAGCTGAATTCAAAAGACTCGGATCTCAAATTGTATTTGCCAATTTCAATAAAATTATTCTGTGGACAAAGAAGCATTCCATTACAGACGCCATTGGTATTGTTTATATACTATACATTTTTGTTTATTTTTGAACTAATATATCATGTAGATAGGTCAGATAGGTCTAGAAGAATAGGTCGGGGTTGGACTGCTTTTGGTAAAATGAATTAAATTGAGGCATGTTTTTGAAAACAAGGAAGTCCCTCTGTGTCTAAAAAAAATGTATGATTCATGTGTTTTGCCCGTAATGACATATGGCTTGGTAACAACGACCCTTAGAGCCACAGATAGAATCCCGCAGTCTCCTACCCCACTCCATTGGGAACATTCCAGAGCTTGTAGCCCTATTCATTCCCGGAGCAGCTGCCCGTCGGACGAAACAAGAAACTACTGTCTAGCATATTTGATACCACTACCCCCAAGAGTCCAACCACAAATGTAGAGACCCGCCAGTCACGGCAAGGGTCTCCACAAAAGTATCCACAGGTTAAATGTTGCACAGCGATCCATAGAATGCATGTCTAAGTCTGCGAGAAAATATAAAATGAAGAGATTAGATGCCGTACTATGATTGCCGATGTTATGGATCATGTTGCTGGATCAAAGTGACAATGAGATGGTGACTTGGCCAGACAATGGGATTCTAGGTGGGCATCCAGAATACTTCAGTGGAGACCTTGGACAAATAATAATATGGAAAAGGCCACATCCACCAGTGGAGGGACGGGGGCTGGAGAAGAAGATATTATGTACCCATAGGCATTTTGAATTAAATACATTTTTTATTTCACACATACGATCACACCATGTCCCTAATGGGGTAGGCAGAGAGAATAGAATGCCATTTTTTTCTATCTTGCACACCATACATATTCATCAAGTCTAGTCAAACAGTGAAATCAAAACCCTTTTGTCTATCCATATCATGGATATAATGAGAGCTGCCCGCTTGAATGAACCTGCTGAGCTGCCCGCTTATGGAGGGAGGGTGCTCTGAAGAGGATTTGTGGCAGGCCAATGAAAATGGAATTATGGCTGCAAATTACTGGAGGGACACAGTGTAGGCGGATGACCTTGGACACGGAAATGAATGAATGGATATAATTATCATATGGAGTTCTATAATATCTCAAGACATTATACAACTCACACTTAGGATTATTTAATAAGTCAAATAAATAAGTTCACTTTATATCTTATGTGAAAACATTTTATTGGGGTACAATGAACTTACCTATATGGGTAATCATGAGGGTTTTAATTTCGCCGTTTGACAAGACTTGCCCCTCTGTTCAAGCTTCCCTTTTTCAGAATGTCGTTCACATAGTAACCATCCTTTTTCTTGGACGGCCCCAACCTCATCCCATTCCTGTCTGTTATGTATATTTTCTTTGTCAGGTATATTTTTTCTTCGTTCATCCTCACCATGTAGCCAAACCATCTCAATGTATTTTCTTTCATTCCTGAAAGAAAGGCATAAAACATAAGCGGAACAGCTTTATGTTGTTATAATATAAAACATTGGAGATTACGACAAACAAGTACACAGCATAAGATTATAACAAAACCATAGAACATAATTACCATAGATACATATCTGGATTGACAACTAACAATACTATTGATGACATCTTTCTTTATAATATCTGAATTTGTACATCGTCTTGTTACTTATTCTTCTCAGCAATCTCATTTCAACGACATTATTAGTTTCAAACAGAATTCCTGGAGGCATTTCTTGACCAATATAGTTGTGCATGTATGGAATGGTCTGCCATCGGACCTTGTTGCAACACAAAATGTTTTATTTTATTTTATTTTCAAGGCATTGCATTCTATTGGATGGTTTGTGCCAAAAAATCAGCAAATAAACAAATTAACACAAACAAATAAACTCAGACATGGTACTGAAATAAATTTTTTACAAATACATAAGAATTAAATATACAAATTAACACAAACAAATAAACTCAGACATAGAACTTAAATAAAAATGTATAAAATTACAAATACATACAAATTAAATAAAAAAGTAATGCAAACAATTAAACTCAGACATGGAACTCTAATAAAAAAATAAAATTTACAAATACATAAGAATTATAAATTACAAATTTGGCCTTAAGTGATTTTAAGAGGATCGCTTTAGTAGATTCTGAAGCTGAGCTCAATAACGATTCCATTCTTATTGGTAGTTGAGAAGCTATTTGTTGATACGTGTCGTAAGCGTACCTAATAGGACACCCTAGGAACACATGGTTAAGTGTTTCCTCGTCCAGACCGCACTCACAGTATGGGCTCTGGAAGATTCCAATTTTATAGAGATGCGCATTGAGTCTGCAGTGACCAAATCACATCCTGCAGATCATAGATATCTCCGATTGTGTTAATGTGTTTAAAAATAATCTTGACAGAACAAATGTTGTAAAATCAAACATATCAGCATATGTAGCTGCCTGTCTGATAACACCTTCAACCTTTTTAAGACGAGCGTCATGTATAGATGCCCACCGGCCACGTGCCTGAACCCCCATATATTTGACTTCAAGACATCTATCGGTGAATCAACCAAACAATTTTGTTAAATTATTTAAAAAATTAAGAACTCTAAACATTATAATTCATCGATCATCACCGGCTAAATTTACACTCTCCCGCGCTTTGTAAGGATCTAATACGCATGCGCGTAGGAAAGAGGGATACTGCGCATTTTATTGTTTCACCTTATTCCTTATCTGCATCAAATGCTGGAAGGATCACGTGACATATTGATGCCGACATGTACTTTTTTATATGGAGATAACTACAATAGCATTTATCTTATGTTTATGTTATGAAGTGTTCAATTTCATTGTGTATATGTGATCTTTTGTTTATTTTTGATCTTTTTATGATATTATATCTACATCGTTAGATTTTTTTACTGTTATTATATTCAATTAAAACAAGATTTAAAAAATCTGTGTGTGACGTGAAATACTGTCCATCCTTAGGTAATGCAAGTACTCGTACCTACCTGTCTTAATTGGGTTAGTAATAATAATTTGTGTGGTTGTCAATAAATTAAATAAACATCTTGTATTTAAGGTTATGTGGAATTTGTTGTCCAGAGTATCAGAAATAAGGAGCTATTTCACGGAATTGAAATATCTTACAAGCAATGTTGGTCTTATTTACTATGGTTGGACTTAGCCAACCATGCCGGTATTAAGGTAACCAATTACAATAGTATAATTTTTTTTTATTTAAATCTTGTATCTGACTCATTTGTATCACACACATTTCTCACGGAAATCTTTCTTCTCTGGACTGCAAAAACTGGTTAGTTGGAAGAAATTGCCATTTGGCAATAGACTCCCAACTTGCACAGGATGTAAGGAAGTGATAAAAACTATTTATAACCTTACTTTACATTACAGAAGAGAAGATTTTTTTACATTATGTATTGACATTTTCTCTCTATTAAATCTCTGACAATAATTATTATGTTGTTTAAGAAAAAGTTGTCTCGTTATAAAGTTTGAAAGTGATTTCAAAGGATAAATGTAAACAATTTTCCTGATTCCTGTTGAAAATGCACATTATTATGTCTCTTGTATTTTGTTTAAAAAAACTTGTCTAGTTAAAGTGTGTTAAAGTCTGATTTTTTTAAAAGTGCCAAAGCTCATAGGGTGACCATGGTGTAAAAGAAAAAAAATATTATGGGATTTTTTTTATCATTTCATGATATAAAACGGTTGTAACTTGCACATGCATATATCTTCAAAACCTTCAAATCTACTCATACCTTTACTTACCCCCGGTACCATGCGGCTTTGATGGGTCTACATTATTAGGTATTTTCTGCAAATGTTAATGGGCATCTCCTGGGAAAGTAATATTTAAACAAAATATTTATTTGATACATTTTATTAGGAATATAAAAATAATACATTATGAAGAAATTAATCCTTATAATAATAAACAGTTACATATTATTTTAAAAAAAAATAAAATAAGTATATTATACAAAATATTTATATAATAGTTCATTGAGGCAAACACACATACATAAATGATATAACTATGTAACTAATACAAATAAATAATGGACACTTATTCTATACTAAGACACGGTGATAACACATTTTTATAATAATAATTATATAGAGAATATCGTCTGCTGACAGGAAAAAGTCACTAACTGCAACAAACATGTTTTCGAGATAATGGCTGTCAAAGTTTTTTGGCAATATTAACTCTCATAACTTCTTTAATTGTTTATAGATTGTTATGAATTTTTCAACATATATAAAAAGTAGCCTAATCTAACTATATTTGATTTTCAAATTTGACAAAAACTCATAGGGAATGAAAAAAACACAAAATTGCATATAATGAGATTTTCCTGACGGCTCATCTGCCATACTGTGTGAGATTGTATGTAATATTTCTATGTGGTAAAACTCATTATAATGCTTTCATAAAAAAAATCAAATTTTAATCACTTCTTTGCAACCTGCACAAGTGGCGAGTTTATTGCCATTTTGCAATTTCTTCCAAACTTTTTGTATTCTTCTAATATTCTAATTTTATTAGTACCTACATATCAAGAATATTTCAGATGTTTCAAATGAAAGGTACCTATTGTGCCCAGGACCTCTAAATTTTTTTCTTGACTTTAAAATTAATAGAAATTTAGGTATTTACTCACATTTTCAGAAGATATACAGATCAACTTCTATTTTCTGTCTTATATATTTTTTTTATGAATTAACCAATATTAAACCTGGGTTTGTTCTAAATCATATTATGAATTCTAAACCTTAAATACCGTCAATATCAACAATACATGTAAAAATATAGTTTTTTTTTTAAAGAACGAATATGTTCGTTTAACAAGTAGGTACATTTATGCATCCTCATAATACCCAAATTTAAGCATAAACTTATGCTGTAAATGAACAGTGTCAGGCAAACACCTTCTCTCTCTCCTGTATTTACTGATACCTAAGAGATATTGTACCAGGAATGCAGTTTTTCTGGTAGGTATATCACTACAATATAAATATTATTTATGCTGGTTCAACCATACGAACGAAATGCTGTAAGAAAGAAATCTAAGAAACTTGAAAAAAGATGAACCTGTAATAATGATTTATAATATTGATGAGTCGATGTATGTGTTCCAGGATATAAAAATATAGTGTTTGGTTCTCTCTGCCTACCCCGTTAGGGACATGCATGGGTTGATGTATGAGAATAACAGACTAAAATGTTGAGATGATGTATCAATGTAAATAAGGCGATTAATGCAATCCGGGATAGAAAACAATGGCGTTCTTTTCTCTCTGCCTACCCAGTTAGGATGTGATGCTATGTATTTATCGAAAATTATTTTTTTAGTTAATGTGTTAAAATTTTCGAATGTTGGTAGTTAAATACAAAAATATGTAAAAAAAAAGACTTCATTACAATGATAATGACTTTTTCCAGACGGCATAATTGAAAAAAAATGCAGATAATGAATATTTTTCCGAAAAATCTCCGCAACGGGACCTGATATGAAGATAATTTTTTTACCAGATGTAAAGTGTGTTTTGGTGAATATGATAGCATAGTTAACTCAATTTTGCCAAAATAGGCAGTTAGTGACTTTTTCCTGTCAGCAGACGATATTAAACTAAAAATAAAATACACGAGTTAGAAATAAAAAATCATCAATGAAAACAATTTTAAATAGGTACAATAGATATTAAAATATGTATTTTAATTATTGTTTACAATTTACGATCATTCATCACAATCCAATGTACAATCACTGTTAGAACACATGGTCACCATAAAAAATCAAACGTGCGCGCACTTCGAGAGATAGATACGTACTGTCGGGTTTGTTGATGTTTGTTGTTAAGGACACCAAATGGTGTAAACCAATCAGCAACCACGATTCTACTAATACATTTACATGCGTAAATACTATGCATTTTTTTTGTTTATGTATAGAATTGGCACTTTAAAAAAAATCAGACTTTACCTACATTTAAAATTGCACTTTGTGGTTTAGTTGGTATGATTGAATTTGGTGTTGTTATACATAAAAAACAAGATATTCCCTACAATTATGGATTTTTTTTCTTTTGTAATATTTGTAAAAATTGTTTCTGTTAAATCTACACAAATCATTAAAAAAAATAAGTATTTTGTTTAAATTAATTAAAGAAAACATATTTCATTCCATGACATATATTTTAGATTGTTTTCTTTTACAATTTCATATTATTTAGATTTGAATATGAGATTAGAACTTAATTTGGTGATATGGCAACATAATTCAGTTTATTTGACAGTTGTGCCAACATTACTATTTTATGCACTTGTGAAATGCAGTACACAATATTATGTTGAATTTTGTTATGATGTTTGAATCAAAATATAACAACTAAAAATCCTATTTTTTTTTTTACATTTGAAAAAATTCTGCCTTTAATTTTGATAAATTTATGTTCACTGTTCAATCTTTTTAGGGAAAACTCCCCAAAGGTCTAACTGAAGTGGGTGAATCGCAGTTAACAGAGAATGCTGAATTAAATGAAGCCAATATGGAGGCAGATGATGAGGTATTGAATTATTTTGTATAACAAATACTGTTGTTTATCATTTATCAGTAGGGTTCTTTAAGAATCCCATATGTATAATATATTCCATTACGTTAAAATATATAATTTTTTAAAAGAAATTTGTTATTAATGTTTTAGGAGTCTATTGAAATGAACTGGAACTTGATGGAATATCTTGTTGCGAGTGTAAGACAACAGTTTACTGGAGCAGTAGCGGGATACATAAGCGCGGCACACACGCAACCTGAACAGCTTGCAACACTCATTCGGGGAGAAATATCACAAAAGCTATTTCAGTCAGTACATAATTATATTTCACATCAGATTATATTTTGAAATTTATACATTTACCAATCACTCTTTATGCCATTTTGTTTTTACTCTCCACTGATATTGAATAGGGTTGTTACTGATGCACATTTATTTCACATCATCTGATGCTTTAATAATTTTGACTTTTAATAACAAAAAATCAATATTATATGATATTATAGTTCAGTTATTAGGTAGACTGTTTTTATAATACAACTTAATATTTTTTTTAAACATAGTTTTAACTGAGGATATTTTGTCAAGTTTATCCATACCACTTGGAAGGGTGTTAAATATTTTCGGTATGCTTACTTTCTGTATTGGTATTTTGACAAAGGCAAGTTGTATGTATTTTAAAAAAAGTAACAGTTCTGTTTTAACTTTAAATATGTACCGAGAAGGTTTGTATATTACTGGAATATTAGCATAAATAATCAGCTCAATCAATGTGGATGCTGATATTAAAAAAGATGCTAATGTTTGCAACAACCCTAATGCTAATGTTTGCAACAACCCTAATGCTAATGTTTATGGAATAATGGAGAGTTATATTTTAAAGTATTTTTTGCATCTATTACTCAATATAATGTAAAGAATGCATACCACTGAGTTTGATCATGATGTTTTTGTGTTCATGGCTTACTATAAATTTTGATGTCCTCTGTGCCTTCCAAATCATGATATCAATTGAAATAATATCTAAAGTGCATTGACTTAACCTTTTTAAGGCGAACTTATAGATGCCCACCGGCCGCGTGCCTAAACGCCGAGCATCGTCTATACATGCCCTCATGGCTATACATAATTGTGAACCTTCATATCTCAGTAAATTCATACTTGATTGAAACGAAAATTGTATGAATATTACTCCCATATATTTGACTTCAAGACATCTATCAGTGAATCAACAAAACAATTGTTAAATTATTTTAAAAAATAAGAACTCTAACCATTGTAATTCATCGATCGTCACCGGCCAAATTTATACTCTCCCGCGCTTTGTAAGGATCTAATACACATGCGCGTAGGAAAGAGGGATACTGCGATCCTTACCAATACACAATCGGCACATATTCCTTATCAACATCAAATGCCAAAAGGATCACGTGACATATTGATGCCGCCATGTACTTTTTTATGTGGAGATAACTACAATAACATTATTCTTCATTTATCTTATGTTTATATTATGAAGTGTTCAATTTCATTGAGTTTATGTGATCTTTTATATATCTTTGATCTTATTATGATATATCTACAACGTTATTTTTTTTTTACCCTTATTATATTCAATTAAAACGAGATTAAAAATGTGTGTGCGACGCGAAATACTGTCCGTCCGTAAGTAATGCGAGTACTTGTACCTACCCATCTTAATTGGGTTAAAGCTGACTAGTTTTTGATGGACATCCAAGCATTTTCCCTATAATTTCATCTATCAAAATTTACCAAATGCTGTGACGGTCTTGAAAATTGATATAAAAATGCATTCAGGGATTGTTAAACTTAGTGTGTGCAATAGAGTTTAGTGTTAGCCAAAACCCAATTGTTTTATTCTTGAGTTTGTTGAAATTCATAGTATTTATTAAAATTGCATCGTGTTTTAGGATCACAGAAAAAATTCACTCCAAGATGCCAACATTGGAATATGAAAACGACGGCAGTCTGATGAGTGTGTACTTTGATGGTCATCAGAATAAAAGAAACCCAGCTTTGGAGTTTGTCAACGCTATTTGTAAAGTTTTCGACTTAAGCAGTGACATGCATGATGAGGTACCATTACTTTAAAAATGCAACTTGTCGTAATGTTGGTACTACAAGTCTATCTGTTAAGAAAACTAAATTATCTTGCAGTATCGCCAAATTTAGTTTTTCTTATCTCATATTTAAAAACCAATTATATTAATAAATTTTAAATAAAAAAATAACAGCTTTATATCACAGAATGAAACATGTCTTTTATATTTATTTTAAACAAAACACTTATTTTTTATTAATGAATTCTGCAGATCCCCAACTTCAAAAAACGGAGGTTATCAATGTGATATTTTTATTTATGTATGTTCAACGATAATTCTTTACCGCATTGTCCCATTTCAATGATTCTTTTTGCACTTAATGGGGATATCTCATGATTTGTCATTTTTTGTTGTCTGTTTATATTGTTTATTTTTATTTATTTCACTTTTAAAACTGTATTTTTTAATTTAAAATTATGTAAGTATTCCTAATGTTTATTTTTATAGATTTCTTATTCTTTTGTTTTTTACTGTAATGTAATAATTTCACAAATGTACAGGTGGCTGCTTCAGAACAGATTTATTCTAGTGAGGCGGCTATCTTATATTAAAATAATGTATATGTTTATATGATCATAAATAAATAAATAAAATAAAATAAATAAAATTTGAATTTGATAAATATATGATGGGCCTTACTTACTATTTAAAATACGAGTTTAATCCGATGCTAAGTCAGTTTTGGCCATACAAAAAACTGGGTAAGTATCAGCTTAAACACAAATTGCAAATAGTAAGTAAGGCCCATGATGTTTAATGATTCCTTTTTTCATTAAGAGTGGCGACAACTTCAAAAAGTGATTTAATGTAAATAAATATTTTGCAACCTATGAGTTAGTTACAATTATTACTAAATCTAACTCTAAGTTTATTTTTTTCTGTTTGCCGGGTCGAGTCCAAGTTCGGTCGGTTTTTTTTCTTTATGGTTTCGTAATTAGTGGGGATTGTTGGGTAGGAAGGTGATTGGCCATCCGTACCCTAGATCTCTGGTGTGGCTGCCAACCTAAGGCCTGTAATCCTTCCTTGGTTTTCTGTAGGGGTTTTCCTTCCCTTAGTTTGGAGGTTCTGGTTTTATGGCGCTGGAAGCTCGCCTTATCTGCTATGGCTAGTAGAATTGCCAGTGGCCACATTGCCCGGGGTACGCGGGGTCTTAAAGACCCACTCAAGGACGCTAGGAGTAGGACTATTGGTAGTGTTGCTGATGGGATGCAACAAAATGTGCAAATGTGCATCTCCGTGGCCCTAACAAACTTTGAGTTTATTTTAACCGACAATATTATTTTTTATTGCAATTATAATATGTTTTTGATTATATTTTAGGTAAACCTTTTACGTCGCAATCTCTTGCGACTGATTGGCATCGGAGAGTTCAGTGAATTGGCAGTTTGGAAAGATCCGTGTACTTCATTTATGCTTTGTGAGGTCATCTGTAAAGTTTGCAACCACTGCAGGGATATTGATATGTGCAAAGACAACCACAGAGATATTGAAAATGATTGGTAACGAACTTATGTACTTTTTCACAATATTCAGATCCAATTTTTACTATTCCAACTTGTGTTTATTACAGATGATCATAAATCGATGGCTAACCGAACATATATTACATGTCCAATTTTTGGTGAAATTGAGTTATGATACACATTTTGTAGAGATTGTTGATCTGTGAAAATATAGTATGTCCATATGCAATATAGCAAAAGATATAGGCCCGGTATTACAGTCGGCCCTCAACTCATTGAGTTTGTTAAACTCAAGATTAATGTTAAGGGGAGATTGAATCCATTTCCCTATTACAGTGCAATATGACATGTCAGTTACTAAATCTTCAATTATAGACATATTTTACTTTTTCTGTAGTTATTATCGGTCAAATTTTAAATAACCTCAAATAATACCAACTACAAAACGGGACGCTACCACTTGAAATATTATTGTTTTATTATCCAACATGGTAAATTTAATTTTTTTCACCAAAATAATGCTTTTAAATGCCCATGTTCGTTTCAATATGGCTGTCAGTTTCTTTTGTTGCGTGGCGCCACCGTCGATACAACTAACGCCTCTAGTGATAGAACACTGAAACTACACGCGTTGCCTAGCAACGAGTCGAGAAATGACAGTTGACTCACCGTTAAGTACTTAATCCGCCAGAAACGTTGAGTTAAATATTTGTCGTTTTAGTGACGTATTTGAGGGAAGATTAGGCCTAAACGGACACTGTAATACGCTATATTTTTGTGAAACTTGAGTTTAGCTCTTAAACTGACACTGTAATACCTACCTACCACCTACCTACCACCATTGTGAACATTCATGTTGAGTTTTCTCATAACTATCAATAATAGACATGCAATATATGTCCGGTCAGCCATCAAAATTTATTATTCATGCATTCATTTTTTATTTTTGTATTTCTTCTCGGGCAACTAACAGGTAATATTAATTTAACACACCTAATAACATTTTGTATTTCTTCTCGGGCAACTAACAGGTAATATTAATTTAACACACCTAATAACATTTTGTATTTCTTCTCGGGCAACTAACAGGTAATATTAATTTAACACACCTAATAACATTTTGTATTTCTTCTCGGGCAACTAACAGGTAATATTAATTTAACACACCTAATAACATTTTGTATTTCTTCTCGGGCAACTAACAGGTAATATTAATTTAACACACCTAATAACATTTTGTATTTCTTCTCGGGCAACTAACAGGTAATATTAATTTAACACACCTAATAACATTTTGTATTTCTTCTCGGGCAACTAACAGGTAATATTAATTTAACACACCTAATAACATTTTGTATTTCTTCTCGGGCAACTAACAGGTAATATTAATTTAACACACCTAATAACATTTTGTATTTCTTCTCGGGCAACTAACAGGTAATATTAATTTAACACACCTAATAACATTTTGTATTTCTTCTCGGGCAACTAACAGGTAATATTAATTTAACACACCTAATAACATTTTGTATTTCTTCTCGGGCAACTAACAGGTAATATTAATTTAACACACCTAATAACATTTTGTATTTCTTCTCGGGCAACTAACAGGTAATATTAATTTAACACACCTAATAACATTTTGTATTTCTTCTCGGGCAACTAACAGGTAATATTAATTTAACACACCTAATAACATTTTGTATTTCTTCTCGGGCAACTAACAGGTAATATTAATTTAACACACCTAATAACATTTTGTATTTCTTCTCGGGCAACTAACAGGTAATATTAATTTAACACACCTAATAACATTTTGTATTTCTTCTCGGGCAACTAACAGGTAATATTAATTTAACACACCTAATAACATTTTGTATTTCTTCTCGGGCAACTAACAGGTAATATTAATTTAACACACCTAATAACATTTTGTATTTCTTCTCGGGCAACTAACAGGTAATATTAATTTAACACACCTAATAACATTTTGTATTTCTTCTCGGGCAACTAACAGGTAATATTAATTTAACACACCTAATAACATTTTGTATTTCTTCTCGGGCAACTAACAGGTAATATTAATTTAACACACCTAATAACATTTTGTATTTCTTCTCGGGCAACTAACAGGTAATATTAATTTAACACACCTAATAACATTTTGTATTTCTTCTCGGGCAACTAACAGGTAATATTAATTTAACACACCTAATAACATTTTGTATTTCTTCTCGGGCAACTAACAGGTAATATTAATTTAACACACCTAATAACATTTTGTATTTCTTCTCGGGCAACTAACAGGTAATATTAATTTAACACACCTAATAACATTTTGTATTTCTTCTCGGGCAACTAACAGGTAATATTAATTTAACACACCTAATAACATTTTGTATTTCTTCTCGGGCAACTAACAGGTAATATTAATTTAACACACCTAATAACATTTTGTATTTCTTCTCGGGCAACTAACAGGTAATATTAATTTAACACACCTAATAACATTTTGTATTTCTTCTCGGGCAACTAACAGGTAATATTAATTTAACACACCTAATAACATTTTGTATTTCTTCTCGGGCAACTAACAGGTAATATTAATTTAACACACCTAATAACATTTTGTATTTCTTCTCGGGCAACTAACAGGTAATATTAATTTAACACACCTAATAACATTTTGTATTTCTTCTCGGGCAACTAACAGGTAATATTAATTTAACACACCTAATAACATTTTGTATTTCTTCTCGGGCAACTAACAGGTAATATTAATTTAACACACCTAATAACATTTTGTATTTCTTCTCGGGCAACTAACAGGTAATATTAATTTAACACACCTAATAACATTTTGCCATATTCTGGAGACATGATATTTATCGTCTCACAGATCCAGACTGTAAACACAATATGAAACAGTGCCTCTACTGGAAATCAAACCCAAAACCTTAGGCTCAAGATTCAGATATTTATCCAACTGAGCCATAAAGGCATACATATAATTGCATAATATGTCAAAAGATCAAAGTGCTGTTAGCTTCTAGAAATAATAATAATAAACGCTTGCACCTTGGGCAAGTTTCGAGTTTATTGCCATATGGCAATTTTTTCCAACTAACCAGTGTTTCCAGCCCAGAGAAGCAATATTAGAAATTAATTTAAATAAATTTCTCCTCCACCAGAAATATACATCATTCCGCTGTATTTTTTGATTGCATTAAAGTTTATGAATTTCAAATATATTATTTTTATATTTTGTTGTAAAATTTCTTAAAATATTGTCATTTTGTTCCATTTAGCCCCGTGTGTCTATGTCCAATCTGTGGTACTGCATACGAAAATGTAGAATTGGAATGGAGGCTCTTGGAGGCGTTAAATAAAAAGGCAATGTCTTACACACTTCAAGATCTTATTTGTGTTCGCTGTCATCAGGTTTGTCATTCATTTGTTTATTCATAACATTATTGAATATATTTAATAGCAGAAAACAAAAATAGTAATTTTCAATCATTCAATAATATTTTTATCATCTTTTCCACACAAAAATGTTTACTGGGGTGGGGGTGTAAGCAACCCTATTTATGCCGCTGTACAGATGTGTTGATCTGCACATACACTGCCAATGTGGAATGGTATTTTCTAGAATATTTTGAAAGTAATACTGGTACTTGTTAACTGTAGGAGCTCACTGTACTGTAAACAAATATTTTGTACTCCCTAGGACAAACATTTAGGTATATAAAAATGGCAGTTACCAATAGTTAGAGTTTAAGGTCCGAATGCAGAGTCCGACCTAAAAACTAAATTCTAACCTTGTTTTCATTGCACAGTCGCTCACTTAAGTTAGGAGATCACATGGCTTCCTAGCTGGAGGATGCTACGAAGTTTTTTTATGAGAATTGCATTGCAGAGACATATCTAAATACTTAGCGCATGCGCGTTGGTGTAAACTAACATATGGGAACTGTCAAATAGTAAGGTTGATCACGAGGAACCTTACTGGTGGTTTAATACTTAAATACGAGATGTTTTCTATGGATGATGATTTTAGCGACTTCGTCAAATATGTATTTGGTAATTTTGTCAAACACCAAACAGAGTATACAGCAATCTATACGAGATGCCGAAAATTCGGTGGAATTTCAGAAAATTTTTGTGTTATGACAAAAAAAAACATTTTAAACGTCTCTTTTCTTCATATGCAATAATGTAAAACGCTACGCCATCGACCTTAAGTTTGGCGTAGTATTTAGTTAGTGATGTTTCTGCAACGCAATTGCTAACTTAAGAATACTAAATACTCCAGTGAGGTTAGGAGTTAGTATTTAGGTACCTAGGACTCTGCATTCGGGTCTATGAGCTTGAAAAAGTATTTAAACTCAATTCAATATACCTAGACTATCCTAACCAAAAAATTATGTAATGTGGAAAAAAAATATACAGACTCCTATAAACACAATGTCAATAAAAATTCTGAATAGAAAAAAATGTATGTTTCAGGTAAAGAGAGATAATCTGGCAACAGTGTGCACATGCGCTGGCGATTTCAAGTTGATGGTTTCTAAAAATGATCTGGTATCCAATTTAAGAACCTTCAAAATCATCTCGGAATATTTCAAAATGCCGCTGCTGAAGGAAGCTGTTTCTTTCAATTTGCAAATAACTTAGCTAAATATGTATATACCTATATATCATTGATAATAATTATTTATTTTCGAACTGTGAATTTTAAATGTGACAATATTTAGTGATGAAATTTAAAACAGCCGACCGCCGTGGCACAGTTGGTAAGCCGTTTGGTTTCTGTGCGGGTGTCCTGGGTTCGATTCCCAGCAGAGGAGAAATTTATTTCAATTTATTTCTCATGCAAATATTGCTTCTCTGGGCTGGAAACACTGGTTAGTTTGAAGAAATTGCCATACGCCAATAAACTCGCAACTTGCGCAGGGTGCAAGGAAGTATTCATCATCAATTATTACTGCACAGTTCCAAATTATTCAGTTGCAATATAGTCTTTAATTTGTTGTCATAAATTCCAATTATTCCAGATTAGTTTTTAAGCCCAACTTCTAATATTGTAAATTTAATCATTCATAAACAATACTTTCATATTTATACCCTACAATTAATTTGAATGAGTACAAAACTAAAGTATATTTTTGACTGCTGTAGCGTAGTGGTAAGTCATTTAACTTCTGTGTTGGAATCCTGGGTTTCCTGGCTAGTTAAAGGACTGAGTCTCACACAAACAGAAAAAATTAAAAGCATTAATGTTTTAATGAAATGAAAAAGAACAAATTAGAATGGTTATAAGACAGTGTATGAAGCTCAGCCTTTTCTGCTCACTAATAAGATGTGATAATAGCATATAATAAAAGCAAAAGATATTGATATTTTTGGCATTATTGTGCAAAAATTTGTAATAGTAAATATCACATTTCCTATTAATTTATGTTTATAATTCTTCTCCCTTTACCTTACATGGTATTCCACCCACAGTTGAGGTTATTGTATTGTAGATTGAAACCATTACGGTGAAGAAATTTTACTATGTGGAAATCATGATTGTATAATTATAGTGAAAATAGATATGCATGATTGGTAGTGGAGTATTAAGTGTACAAATCATGTTTGGTGTGGATTGGGCATTCAAAAATGACATGGTCCCAGGGCCTTGACTTCCTCTCCACAAGCACACGAAGGGTTATCCCTTAAAGTATCTTGTAAAAAGACTGCCAATAAGGCAGTGTCCTAGTCTTATGTTATATTATAATATTACGTGTATAAAAACACAGTTTTGATCCATGTACTAGTTACAATGAGCCTGAGCGATTTCAATAGTTACACCATCATCCTCAGGTGACAATTAAAATTAATAAATATGGTTCAATGAAAAAGCCAGTACATATGTAGTTTGAGGTAGGGGGGTGTTCCTTAGTGGGTGTGCAACTGGTTAGTAACGGTAAAAAATACTCGTAATAATTTCTATATGAACTTCAACTCTGTGAACGAAACAATATTAAACTTAATACATATGTATTATAAAATTGTCAAAACAAAAAAATATTAAATAAGTATAAAAAGATTATTGCAATTCTTGCTTCTTGCAACAATTGTTTTGATGGAACAAATAGCCATTGGATTTAAAACTTGTCTTACGAATAGGTGGAAATACATAAGTATTTATAATACAATAAAATAATACATATATTGCCTTACAAAACTGAATAATTTGGAATAAAATTGAATCTTATTTTAGAAAGTTTGAAACATTTGATATTAATATTTTTGTGGACTAAAGACCTAAATAAAAAGAATCTGTGTATTTTGTAAATTTATTTTTATGTAGTATCATGTATAAAATGACAAAATAAAATTTTAATAAAACGAAGGATTTTTAATCATCACATATCTATAATAACAGGTCAAATATGTTTTCATAGTTTAAAATTTACAATAGCCTTGAAAAATATGAACAGCTAAAAAATAAATAATAATTTAAATCTTTTTATTTCATAATAAGTGAATGTTGCATTACAAAGTCAACTTTTAAACATTTTGATTACGTAATCCCCAGCAGAGAATTTTTTTTTTAATAAATTTATTTTTAATTAAATTTTTTTTTAATCTCATACAAATATTGCTTCTCAGGGATGGAATAACTAGTCAGTTGCCATATGACTATAAATGCACAGGGTATGTGTATTATTATTATTCATTTTAGTATCCTTTGCCTTGGGAACTATTTCTTTATTTACAACAATTCTGTAGATATATAACATTGTGTTGATGAATTCTGCGTAAATGATGACCTGAGATATCACATTGTATTGACGTATTCTGCATAGATGATGACGAGATATCACATTGTATGACGTATTCTGCATAGATGATGACTTGAGATATCACATTGTATTGACATATTCTGCATAGATGATGACTTGAGATATCACATTGTATTGACATATTCTGCATAGATGATGACTTGAGATATCACATTGTATTGACATATTCTGCATAGATGATGACTTGAGATATCACATTGTATTGACATATTCTGCATAGATGATGACTTGAGATATCACATTGTATGACGTATTCTGCATAGATGATGACTTGAGATATCACATTGTATGACGTATTCTGCATAGATGATGACTTGAGATATCATATTGTATTGACATATTCTGCATAGATGATGACTTGAGATATCACATTGTATGACGTATTCTGCATAGATGATGCCTTAGATATCACATTGTATTGACATATTCTGCATAGATGATGACTTGAGATATCACATTGTATGACGTATTCTGCATAGATGATGACTTGAGATATCACATTGTATTGACATATTCTGCATAGATGATGACTTGAGATATCACATTGTATGACGTATTCTGCATAGATGATGACTTGAGATATCACATTGTATTGACATATTCTGCATAGATGATGACTTGAGATATCACATTGTATGACGTATTCTGCATAGATGATGACTTGAGATATCACATTGTATTGACATATTCTGCATAGATGATGACTTGAGATATCACATTGTATGACGTATTCTGCATAGATGATGACTTGAGATATCACATTGTATTGACATATTCTGCATAGATGATGACTTGAGATATCACATTGTATTGACATATTCTGCATAGATGATGACTTGAGATATCACATTGTATGACGTATTCTGCATAGATGATGACTTGAGATATCACATTGTATTGACGTATTCTGCATAGACGATGACTTGAGATATCACATTGTATGACGTATTCTGCATAGATGATGACTTGAGATATCACATTGTATTGACATATTCTGCATAGATGATGACTTGAGATATCACATTGTATTGACGTATTCTGCATAGACGATGACTTGAGATATCACATTGTATTGACGTATTCTGCATAGACGATGACTTGAGATATCACATTGTATTGACATATTCTGCATAGACGATGACTTGAGATATCACATTGTATTGACATATTCTGCATAGATGATGACTTGAGATATCACATTGTATTGACGTATTCTGCATAGACGATTGATACCGGCCGGTCAGTCGTCACAATTGACGTGAGCGAGATAAGTCCGACGCCCCTATATGACGTGCGGGTGTTTTCGGGTACCTACCCAAAATACCGTGGGAACCACCATTAATTTTTGGGGAAATAATGATAATGATTTTATTACTTGGGATAATTTTTTATGAAATGGCAACATTTTGTTTTGTCAGCCGAGATAAGTAACGAAGAAAAAAGGGAAAATATTCGATTTTTAAAAAAGAGGAACGATTCTTTTAGCATCAATTTTATTTTTTTCTAAAAGGGAAAATTTTTAAAAGTCTGGCCGTGCCGCCAGTCGTCGATTTTCAAGTCCGGTGCCCCAGGGCCGGCAGTAATTTTTATTGTTTTTTTTTTTCTCTCTACCCTACGAAAAGAAAAAAGCTCTAACTTGAGCCAAGCCTGGTGCAGCTGGCTGGGTTTTTCCTGAAACTGTTGCCTTGGCTGAACCGTAGATGCCTTTGCACGTTTCGGCGAGTCGCCTGCCAGGGTTTCGTCCGACGGATTCCCTCGGTCAGGTTGTGCCACCTAGGCGTTTCCATCGGCTCTAAGCCAACTATAAGTTTTAAATCTTCTTTGCATACGTTGGGCTGAACACGGACCTTCCCAGTGGCCGAGGACGTCCACCGACCCGTAGGTCAACGCAGACTACGCCTGGTGGGCTGTCGATCCACCATCATCGACAGGGGTCCAAGCTGGGAGACCACGTCCTCACGGTGAGTGGCCTTTAATGTTCTCTTACCTTGGTCCAGTTAGTATTAACATTTTATTCGAGGGGAGTGACACCTTGAGACGACGCTTTACGTCGTCCCTAGCTCCGCCTTAACTGAACACGTCTGCGCTGAGTGCTGTTCGGAGTTGGTCAGCGGCCTTGCCCTCTGAGTCTCTGGACAGCGTGAAGCGAAGGAGTGTCACGATGACTTGAGATATCACATTGTATTGACATATTCTGCATAGATGATGACTTGAGATATCACATTGTATTGACGTATTCTGCATAGACGATGACTTGAGATATCACATTGTATTGACGTATTCTGCATAGATGATGACTCGAGATATTACATTGTGTTAATAAATTTATTTCAATTCATTTCTCACGCTAATATTGCTTCTCTGGGCTGGAAATACTGGTTGGTTGGAAGAAATTGCCATATGGTAATAAACTCACCACTTGCACAGGGTGCAAGGAAGTGTTTATAATTATTATAAATTCTTCATATATGATGACTTGAGATATCACATTGTGTTGATGAATTATATTTAGAGACTACTTGAGACATTGCATGATGATGGTGATGAATTTTGTTTCTAGTTAACTATTTTAAGCAACCCATTTATGGATGTGCCATCGTTCCAAATAGCTTGCTATTACTCCAAAAATGCGCTCATGAGAATGGCATGCTAAAATGGAATTCCAAACGACCAAAACTCCATCGTGCTGCGCCTGTTTGGGCATTTACATCCAGTTGGTACGGCATGCTTATGAGTGTGATAACCAGCAGTACTACTCGCCATGCCTTCGCGTCAAGCTGTGTTGTGTTAACTAAAATTGGTGAATGATGCACCTGTGAATGGGCGGTTTAATGGCTGATTTACACGATGCAAGTTTCTTGTACATACCAGAGCAATAATTGAATGCAATAAATTAGGCGCAAAAATTGACTTTCAAGAATTGTAAGCAAGTGTATACACGCGCATATTATTTAAAAAATGGAATGCAATTATTGAATGCAAATCTTGACAAGAAATAATGTGTGTGTTTTGTTTACACCAATACAATTATTTCTATGACATTATTGCTTTCCAGTCTTGACTTGTCTAAACACAGACTTGTACCATTTACAGACGTGTTGCTTCAAGTATTGCACGTATTTGCTTTGGTGAATTTTTCATTCAAGTGTTGAATGTTTTGAAGGGTGATTGTTCATTTTTCAGTAAAAATTTAATCAAAAAATATTAAAATTCAGTTTCGCTGATTTAATAAAGTTCATTGAAATTTATCGGAATCTTGAGTGTTTATGGGACACTGAAAATGTACAAGCAGCATTTGTACAGGAATTTGGATTTGAAGATTTCGGGCCTAAGGAAATCTTCTATTATCTCCTAAACCGTTCACCCAATTGCTATGAAACTTTGGCGAATTGTCGAGCGAATGCCCGGGATGGTTTCTGAATTAAAAAAGTTTACTTCTTCTTCATATGGTATTCGGGTCATTTTACCTATGAAAATGGACTAGAGAAAAAGGTCCAATTTTCCTTCCATCTCTTCGCAGGTCTTCCAGGAGGGTTTCTGAATTTATTTTTAACCAACTGAAGGGAAGGGAGGTACTAAAGGGCCTGAAGAGACTGGAAGTAGTAAAGTTCCTGAAGGGTCGGGAGGTACTAAAGGGACGGAAGGTACTGAAGGGACGAGAGGCCCTGAAGGGTCTGAAGGGACGGAAGGTACTGAAGGGAAGGAAGGTACTAAAGGGCCTGAAGGGACGGAAGGTACTGAAGGGCCGGGAGGTACTGAAGAGCCTGAAGGGACGGGAGGGCCTGAAGGGACGGGTGGTAATGAAGGGACGGGAGGTACTGAAGGGTCTGAAGGGACGGGAGGTACTGAAGAGATGGGAGTTTCTGAAGGGTCTGAAGCGACGGGTGTTAATGAAGGGCCATTTTTAATTATACCTACAGGCAATTCGAAGTTTGCCGGGGGTTCACTAGTAACTAATAAAATGGAAAATTTAAGGACGCAGTATCACTGGGAAAGGAAAAAGATTCTATGGGGACTCGTTCCGGTACCACACAAAAAGATTTTTAGATGCTCCGGAACCTTTCTTCTTGCTATCCATTTTTTGATCCAACACCTTTTTTACGATGGTTTTTCAATATTTTTTGCCTCAGAAGAGCAGCAACGATCAACACACCCTCAGTCACTGCACTCATGTTTATTACTTGAATACAAGAATTGCATAAGAAATTATTGTATGTACTGTTTAAACCAAGAACAGTTTTGAATGCAATAATTGCCTTGTACAGCAAGAATGTCACATGTTGTTTAGATGATGCAAGTCATTTATTGCTTCAATATTAATGTATGCAACAGGCAAGAAACTTGCATCGTGTAAATGGGCCTTAAGACTACTACATTATGTTGATGAATTCTGCTTAGATAAAAACACTTCAACCTCACGCTAATGCGATTCATTTGAAAGGGTATTTAATATAGAGATTTGATCGAATATATTTTTTTAATTACATACGCAAACATCGGATTTTTTTCCCTGTCGGGAGTCAAATGATGTTTTTATTGACAATAACATCTCCATAGAGACCAAGTTGGGATATTATAGAAGAACCAGGAACTCAGGCACCTACAGGGCTTACGAGCGCATAAAGTGATCACGTAATCCGGCCGATGACAGGTCGTAAGCCCTGTAGGTGCCTGAGTTCCTGGTTCTTCTATAATATCCCAACTTCGTCTCTATTGAGATGTTGTCAAAAAAAATAGAAATTTGATCTTTGTATCATGCTCACAAGTAATAATCACAAACATAATTTGCAAAATATTTTTTTTTATTATTAAATACAAAACTTCGTATAACATAAAAAATAATTATAGATAGGTACATTTCAAGATTAAAGACATTTTTTATTGTACACTTGGATTTTCTATTAAACCTATTGTAAAAAATACCATTCTGAAGAATTAAGAAATTTGAGTCTTTTTTTAAACTTTAGATTCTTGTATTAGATTTTGAAATGATCAGATAAATAATTGGATATTATAATTGAATCATTTTATAAATTTAATTTCTTACGAAACATTTTTAAATCATGTTGTGAATTATTAAATGTATGAAACTATAAAATGGGATAAGAAATAAAACTTTTGTTTTAACGTAATGCTAAAAAAGTTTAATGATTGTAACAGCACCTTCGATTAATTTTTAAGCTGTAACAATATTATGTACATACAGTTCTGGAGAATATAGTTTCTGTCAAACTTCTTGAGCCATTTCACCATGGATGGGGCAATTTGCACATATATCACGAAAAAGACAAATTTGTTATCTGCGCACCCACATGACTGGCTCAAGTTGTTTTATGATAACTATATACTCTCTTATGCTGGGTTTCCGCCAAACGGAAATTTAACAAGAAACAAAACTGTTTTTCTCAACAATTAGAATAATGTTAGTAAAAAATGAACAATTCTGAAAACATTTTTGTCAGAGAGGTGTTTTTTAGAAACAAAATATTTTCCAATCTAGAGTTGGTACACTAAAGGAAAACAATTTTTCTGAAAACAACTGTCCATTTGATGGAAACCCAGCACTTAATACTATACAAATAGTTCTTTTTATGTATCAAATATTTTTATTTTAACACGGTTCATTTTAAAGATTTACATTCCTCCATCGTCTTGGTTTCCCAAGTGACCTATCCCTCTGGCGACTTCACTGATACAGGCCCACTGTCCTTCGTTACTCTCCCTCCACAGGCTAACTTTGTTGTCCCCTCCGGAGACAGCCAAGATGTTGCCAGTTAACGACCAACTGACGCTCCAGACAACGTCGTCGAACGTGTGCAGGATTGTAGAGTGCCACGAGATGTTGTCATCACTGGTCCATATGACTACCCTCTTGTCTTGGGAGCAAGAGGCGATGACGGATCTCGGGAGACCGATGGAAGGGGCCCAGGCGACGTCACGAATCCAGTCGGTGTGTACCTCCAAACGATTCTCCTCTGTCCATTGGTCGTTTTTCTCTACCCATATCTACAAAATAAACATTGCTATAAAGAATGAGTAAATAAGATAAAATTGATGTATTTTGTGCAGAGCACATATCAGGGTTTTCTGCTTGGTTGGTATATGTGCAAACTGCCGGTAAATGAAATTATACATATTTCCTCTTTTCTCCCCTCTATCCTTTATTACTTATTATATTGTAGTTTTTTTATTTAATTTATCAAAAGAACTCTGATGTGTAGCATTTTAATGCTACGTTTGCCTAAGTATTGTTTTTTTACAAACTCTGGTTGATTGAAAGAAATTCTCCATTTGATTAAACCTGCCTGTGTACAAAAACTGATAAACAATATCAGAATTTAGAATCATTTGGTACACTGAGATCACAATCAAACAACCATTGCTCCAAGACAACTTTAATCTATAATTCAAAAAAAATTATAACGGGTTTTTTCACAGAATAGTTAAATCGGTAGTTAGTTAAAATATAGCTATGGGTTATACAAGCAATAATTAAATATCTTATAACGGTTTTTTTCAAGTGTAGTTATGTCATAGTTAAAGTTACGGGTGTTGCAGGTATAAAGACACCCAATATTCCATACAAATTGTAAACAGTACATTCCGAGCGTTTCCTATATCTTTCTTGCTCAAACTATATAAAAGAAGATATAGAGTTTCTCGTTTTCTATTTTTTATGTATTTGTGGTTCCGAGTAATGGCGGTTGTCATAAAATTGCTGTAATATGGTGAATGCATTTGAATTTTGAATGTTTGTGAATGTCATCAGTAATTATACAAAGAGATATCTCACTATTTATTTATACAGGCATTATCGCACTAAAAAATCACTTGTTTCATCATTTATGGCATACAAACATGCATAAAAAAAACATATTGAAAAGAAAACAATAATAAACCTAGCAAAAAAAAAAGGAAAAATCTATCCATATACCTCCAAAATAAAACGAAAAAATTCAATAATATAATTAAATTTCTATCTTCTTTCCTTCCCTTTAAATAGTATACATATTAATATGCCAGAAATTCTACTATTCAGTGATACTTCTTTTTATGAACGCAATTATTATGGTATTTAATATATAACAAGGAATTTAATATAAATAATTAATAACCAAAAAAAATAATATAGGTACTATAAATTTATGATGTCTCTAAAATATAAAATAAAATTTAATGTTACAATGTAATTACTATGGTAATGAAAAAAATAGAAACCATAATGTATGATGTAATTCACTTACATGAGTCAGAAACAAAATTGACCTAACTGAAAAACATACAATTTGGAAAAGGTCTACATTTTTCATACATTATTTATACAGAAGATGATTTCCATTGAAATCCCCACATCTCTGGTAGTAACAAGCCCGACATAATCACATTACGATACCTTGAACCAATCAATTCCAGCGGTCTCAAATGTATTAAAATACGGGACCCAACATTCCTGTCTGGTCGTCAGTCACTGATGCACGCACATCGCATGCACCTTCATCACACTTATCTTCAGCCAAAATGCAAACTAACCACCATCCTTCACCCATATCTCCATGGCAGCTATCCATTACGAACAATGCACTACAAATGTACTTGAAAAAAATACAAACCTTAACAAGATTATCACATCCTCCTGACACAAGTCGTTTGATGGCACTCTTGTTGCCGAGGGGATCGGCATTAGGGTCTGCCGAAACAGCGGGACACCAACTGACTGCATTACATCCTATAGCATGAGCTCCTGGGATCTTTCTGGCTTCCCAACTACCCCCTTCCTGACTGTATGATAATATAGATATAGATCCATCGGAACTTCCACAGGCCAGTATCAGCCCAAACTCCGACGGTGCCCAAGCAACGGAATTCACGGAAGATTCGTGATTACTATATTCATACAACTTGCTCCATTCTCCCGCTTCTTTCCAAATTATAACTTTTCTGTCGTACGAACATGAAGCTAGGAGGTTGCCATATTTAGGATGCGCCCATGCAACCTGCCACACAGGACCAAAATGTCCTTTTAAATCGGCGGCTAACGTTTGAGTACCACTTTTGATGTCATACACTTTCACGGAATTGTCGGAAGAACATGTCGCTAACCTCAAACCATAATAGTCTAACTCTGCATCATGAATCATGTCCTCATGACCCGTATCGATTGTGTTTAGTACAGACACCATTGTTTTATAGTATTTTTATAAAATAATGTAAATAGTTATGACTTTTGTTTGTTGAAACGTCAAACGCCGCGTTTCAAATCAGTGGACGTGGAGCAAAATATTGCCATAATATAAAAATTTATAATTTATTGCCAAATAAGCAGTACTTACTCACAGTTTATTGATTCCAACACACTGTTATCGCATATAACAAAGAAGAGCGTTGATAAAAGTGTTTACATGCCGGCTAGTCAATACAATAATTAAATATGGTGGAGACGAAAGACCGTGTTGAGAGTATAAAATAAAACAATGCTTAAATTGACAGAAATACACGCGTAATAGTAATTATCGGTTAATAAAAATTGCTGTAAAATTAAAAAAGAAAATAAATTAGAAAACCAGTGATGACGGCCGCTGAAAAGAATTATTAAATACAGGAAATACACGTGGAACAGAGAATAATAGTGCTGAAAAGAATAATCAAATACATGAAATGCACGTGTAATATTGATGACAATCTTGCTAAAATAAATTACGTAACGAAACGTTCAGAGCAAAGAAAACAAATAATAATAAATCAAAAGGATCTTACCAACCGCTGCTCTCGTTCCGGGTCTATAGATGAAACACTTACACTACATAATATCACTTTTTATTAATTGAAAATAACTTAAAACTATCTTAAATTCACCCCTCGTTGGTTATATGGACCTGAAACACACTTATTCACTATTATACGATTATTTAAGTTATGTTTATTCTTAAAAGTTATTTTTAATAGTAACTTAAACTATCTTAAATTCACCCCTCGTTGGTTATGTATGGACCTGAAACACACTTATGCACTACCATGCAAATATGAAATTTAATGCTGAGCATCGAGCAGACGCCTCGCAGAGATAAGACTTTTTCTTCAACGTTCGCGGTCTACGTTCGTTTTTTAAAAAAAACATATAAGATATCTTTCGTACGCGTGAGTTAATATTCGTCTATCCCGGCAGAGCGGCTATTCAATACTGATTCAAACCAGCTATCGCGTCCATCGCTGGAGACAGGGGGGGGGAGGAGCTACCCCACCGCGCAGCGGGGCGCATTCTACCATCTACCAATAGGAAGCCTCCATTTCACCTACCAAGTTAGAAAGTATAAAGTTCCAGGAATATGCATTGAATATAAAATTATTAGAAATGACATATTTACAAAATATAAGCATTGTTTAAACACATTAAGGACCCAAAGACCCGTTAATATGATAAAACCATTATAAGAGAAAGTTTTCCAAGAATCAAGGTATTTTGTTGAAACAAAATAATAGATGTCTGGCTTCTATGCTACCATAACCCATGGTAATATTTTGATCATAATACCTATGTATATATCAATCGGCCCTCTTTTTTGATCAAGATATACCATGTGAAGAACAAAGAAACCAAACATAATGTAAGTAGACAAAAACTATTATGCCGGAGCTGAACGAATCTCATCGGCATGAACTTTAACAGGCTTCCCGCGACGTTCTACCCAGTAAACGTGTCCTCTTCCGATGGGCAATAAGATCCGATGCGGACCACTCCATTTAGGAGCAAATCCAGCGTGAAAACCGGTATTCATATCAGACTGAGGGTGTTCTCTAAGTAATACAGCCTGTCCTATATCGTATTTCGAAACCGTATCATTATCAGGTGCGTAACGTTGTCGATATTCCTCCTGAGACGCTCGTATTTCGTTATCTAACTGGGTACGCTCACGTGCTCCCGCTGTTGGGAAGATATCTCCATCGGGAGAATGAATCATCCATTCACCTGGACGGGGAATGTCGTAACCTAATAATGCCGTGCTAGGAGATACGCCTGTTGACTCATTACGACGACCACGTAACGCATATAAAATAGTCGGTAAATGTTCATCCCAACGATTATGAGGTTGACCTTGTAAATAAATACGCAACGCTTTCTTAATTTCTTGGTTTCTACGTTCCGTAATATTCGCTCGTGGATGGTACACTGCCGTTGTCCAGTGCAAACATTGCCATCTATCTAGTGCGCTGGTCCACAAACGATTCTTAAAATTAGTGGCATTATCCGACAAGATCGCTTTTGGATATCCGTAACGAGAGAATACGTCATCTTCTAATATTTTAATTATAATCGGAGCTCTACTCGATCGTACCGCAAACGCTTCCACCCATCGTGTATATAAATCCGTAACTACTACAATAAAACGCTTGCCGTGTGTGGATATAGGATATGGTCCCATCAAATCGACTGCGCATACGTCAAATGGTTTATGTACGTGAGTATTACCTAATGGGGCCGCAGGACGAGTCGGTACGGCTCTCGATAGAGCACACGTCATACACGCTCTCACATATTGCTCAACGTCAGTACGCATGTTCGGCCAAAAGAAATGGCGTGCCGCAGCCCGAGTCGTTTCTTTAGCTCCGGGATGACCTGCCACACGATTATCATGATACGTAGATATAACCTTCAAAACCATCGATCGGGGTACAAATAAACGCATATCATCATCCGCAAATTTTCTCCAAAGATAATCACCCAATAACGCATAATCACGTAAATATTGTTGTTCGTGACGTGCCGTCGATGTATTTGGTCGAGATAATAATATACGCAACCTATTTATACGTCGTTGTACGTCGGTATCTCTTTTCTGTCGTAACCGTATTTCTTCCGCAAGACTTACATCTAATACCTCAACATCGTCGGATGACTCAACCGCGTCCGGCTGGTCCTCCGTCACCTCCGTTTCATCTTCCGTTTGATGTACTTGTGCCGTTATCTCATTCGTTTCCGTTGATGGGTACATCATGCGACTTAAATCTTTTGTGTCTGCCTCCGTTACTATTGGGGACGATTCGGGATTTCGGGATAACGCATCAGGGAGTTCATTTTTACGACCGGGACAGTGTTCAACTGTAAAATCAAATTCCTGTAAGAGGAGTGCCCATCTGATGAGCTTTGCCCTATCATTTTTCGCCGTATTCAACCACGTTAATGCTTTATTATCCGTACGTAGCTTAAACGATCGTCCTTCTAAATACGGACGATATCTTTTAATGGCCCACACGGCCGCAAACGCCTCCTGCTCATTCGAATGCCATTTTTGTTCGGCCGGTGAAAAACGCATACTCGCATATGATATAACATCCCGTTCTCCGTCAGAGCGTGGATGATATAATACGGCCGCAATACCTAACTTACTCGCGTCTGTTTGTAAAATAAATTCGCGATTAAAATCGGGTCGTGACAATTTTAACGGTTGTGACATAGCCAACTTAATATTACGTATAGCGGTATCGGCTTGGCTATTCCACCGATACGGCCGATTAACCTTTAATAAATCGGTTAAAGGAGCAGCAATCTCAGAGAATCGCGGTACATACTCTCGTAACCAATTACACAGTCCTAAGAAGCCACGTAGTTCTTTACGAGTTCGCGGAGCTGGTGCAGAGAAAATCTCCTTGCAATGAGACATTTGAGGATAATTTCCTTCCGCAGTAACAACATGTCCCAAATACTCTATTTCTGACGTGGCTAATTTACATTTATCAGGCGAGCATTTCAACCCGAACTGATCTAACCTTTCAAAAACCAGTCTTAAGTGATGAAGATGACTCTCCCAGTCAGAAGAATAGATTACAATATCGTCTATATATACAATGCAAAATTCTCTTAAATAACCGGCAAGAACCTGCTGACACATCGCTTTCTGAAAGCAGCTCGGGGCTCCCTTAAGTCCGAAGGGCATAACCTTAAATTGATATAACGCACCGTCAGGAGTAGAAAATGCCGTATATGGTTTAGAAGCAGGATCGAGAGGCACTTGCCAATACCCCTTTGTTAAATCTAACGTGGAAAATATCTTTGCGTTTCCGAGATCCTTTAATGTTTCGTGGATGACCGGTAAAGTGGAGACCTCGCCCTCAGTGACGTCATTTAACCGACGGAAGTCTACACAGATACGATAATCATTATCTCCCTTTTTCGGAGCCATCACGATAGGAAAACAATACGGAGATCTACTCGCTTCTATTACGTCATCAGTTAACATTTCTTCGATTTGTTTATGTAAATTACGTTTCTTAGCGTCTGATAAACGGTACGGTGGGATACGAATGGGTGTCTCATCTTTCAGCCGGATAACGTGCGGCTGCAAGCGAGCAGGGCCTGCATATGGGGTAAATAAAGCATTAAATTCTCGCAATATTTTATGTAATTCATTTTTTTTCGCATTAGATAAGTCGTTCGTAATATTTGGTAATTGTACGTTAGTTAAATTTGGTTGACGCTTCGTCGAATGAAAATATGCCGTAATCCTTTCCTTCTTGCCGAAATACAATGCTCCACGAATAAAATCAATCACGCCGTGTTCCGCTATTAACCAATCTATACCTAATATTACGTCATCTCGTAGGCCGTCTACTACTAAAAATTCATTTTTCATCTTAACATCTGCTATCGAGCAGTCTATTTCCGCTTTCGCTACTACCGTCATTTTGGCCGAAGTATGTGCAAGATTTAAACTCTTTACGTCACAAAATTTTCTTCTACACTTGTGTACTAAATCTGCACGAATTAAACTGTGAGAGGCGGCAGAGTCTACTAACGCTACATAGAGACGATCATCGATCGTCACGCTTATCCGTGGGAGGCTAACTTTACCAATCGCACATACACCGTCTACTTTATGTTCTAGTTCGCAAATTCCGTCACTGTACTCCTCTTCGTACCTACTCATCTCTTCCGCCATCTCATTACTACCCAGCGCAACTACTGCAGTACCTAACTTGTGATCCGGCGCGACAACCGGTTTCCTTTCTTCGAACTCCTCTGACGCAACTACCAGCTTCTCATCATCCGACGTACCTGACGCAACTATCAACTCCCTATCGTTCAACATATCTACCAACTCTACCTCCGACGCGAATTTCGAACTATCTCGTATGTAACCTGCCTTCTCATTATTAGCCTCCGCGGTTTCAATGCTATCCTCATCATCTTCTCTATGCACATCAGCCTCTACCACCATCTCAGTAAAACCTACAGAGTTTTGATCGCCTATTTCTACCATTACTTCATCAACATATTCAATCTTTTCATTATTAGCCTCCACGGTCTCAATGCTATCATCCTCTCTATGCACATCAGCTTCTACCACCATCACAGTAAAACCTTCAGATTTTTGATCGTCTCTTTCTACAATTACTTCATCAACAGACTCAATCATATTAATAGCATTCTCATTATCAGTACAGGGCGCCAGTTCCACGTTTGTTAACCTGGTGGAACGCAGGTTTAATTTCTTCGGGAGCCCGCGACAGGTCGAGGTCCGTAATTTGTGTTCCTGTCGGGGCGGCGAGCGTTTCCCGATGCCGATGCGATAAACTCGTTTCTTTCCACGCAATCTTTATTAAAATGACGACCAGGGCAAAATTGACATTTTGGTAACTGTTTTCTGTTATTTACTGGGTTATTATTATTAGGGCGCGAATTCGCATTACGGTTGTTTGGACGTATATTATAATTATCCTGCCGGTACGTTGAGGTATTATAGTTATTACCGCTTTCGCACGAATTGTCACGTTGGGTATTCCTATTTTCATGATTACGTTCGGCAACTGGCTGAAACAACGTTTGTCGGGGGAAATCAATCATCATTACTTTTTCTTTAAGCGACGTGAACGTAAAATTTCCGAAAATCACTCCGACATCTAAAATGTTGCGATACGTGTCTCTCATCAGGTATATTAAGTCGGAGCATGAAGCATCCGACGGAGCCGTTCCAAAGAGCCGCATATGAACCGCTTCCTTCCGCTTAAGGAATGCGATTCCACCCTCATCCGCACGCTGACGGTCACCATAATAATTAGCCATAAGCGAAGACCGGGCAACGTCTATTCCGTATCTACCAATTAAAAAACCTTTGAATTCATCCCATGTCCATTTACCCTGCGCATGAGGAGACCACCAACGCTTGGCTTCTCCTCGCAACCTCTGAGACGCACGGCCGACCATTGACGCAGGAGAACAAAATATGTGGTCGAAAAACGCTTCGCATGCCGTGATAAATAAAACAGGGTCTTCTTCTGGAAGACCGCTGAACGTATCTTCCAGTTCGCGACGTTGTAAATATGGGAATAAATGTTCAATTCCCGGGTTATCGTTTCTTGGGGGTTCTGGAATATCGCGGCTTGCATTATCATTTATTCTAGCCCTAGTTACCCGTCTATTATCCCCTCCGCCGCCATCGTTTTCACGCTCTACTACTCCGAAAATAATATATTTAAATAAACGAAAAACAAGTTGAAATAACATTTTTTTTTTTTAGTTAATACGAGAAAAAAACTTCAAACGAAAAGAAAACGCTCAAAACCTCAGGGTGGTTCGATAAAAACTACTGTTTTTAAAAATGGCTACACGTTGGATAGCGCCAAATTGTTATCGCATATAACAAAGAAGAGCGTTGATAAAAGTGTTTACATGCCGGCTAGTCAATACAATAATTAAATATGGTGGAGACGATAGAACGTGTTGAGCGTATAAAATAAAACAATGCTTAAATTGACAGAAATACACGCGTAATAGTAATTATCGGTTAATAAAAATTGCTGTAAAATTAAAAAAGAAAATAAATTAGAAAACCAGTGATGACGGCCGCTGAAAAGAATTATTAAATACAGGAAATACACGTGGAACAGAGAATAATAGTGCTGAAAAGAATAATCAAATACATGAAATGCACGTGTAATATTGATGACAATCTTGCTAAAATAAATTACGTAACGAAACGTTCAGAGCAAAGAAAACAAATAATAATAAATCAAAAGGATCTTACCAACCGCTGCTCTCGTTCCGGGTCTATAGATGAAACACTTACACTACATAATATCACTTTTTATTAATTGAAAATAACTTAAAACTATCTTAAATTCACCCCTCGTTGGTTATATGGACCTGAAACACACTTATTCACTATTATACGATTATTTAAGTTATGTTTATTCTTAAAAGTTATTTTTAATAGTAACTTAAACTATCTTAAATTCACCCCTCGTTGGTTATGTATGGACCTGAAACACACTTATGCACTACCATGCAAATATGAAATTTAATGCTGAGCATCGAGCAGACGCCTCGCAGAGATAAGACTTTTTCTTCAACGTTCGCGGTCTACGTTCGTTTTTTAAAAAAAACATATAAGATATCTTTCGTACGCGTGAGTTAATATTCGTCCATCCCGGCAGAGCGGCTATTCAATACAGATTCAAACCAGCTATCGCGTCCATCGCTGGAGACAGGGGGGGGGGAGGAGCTACCCCACCGCGCGGCGGGGCGCATTCTACCATCTACCAATAGGAAGCCTCCATTTCACCTACCAAGTTAGAAAGTATAAAGTTCCAGGAATATGCATTGAATATAAAATTATTAGAAATGACATATTTACAAAATATAAGCATTGTTTAAACACATTAAGGACCCAAAGACCCGTTAATATGATAAAACCATTATAAGAGAAAGTTTTCCAAGAATCAAGGTATTTTGTTGAAACAAAATAATAGATGTCTGGCTTCTATGCTACCATAACCCATGGTAATATTTTGATCATAATACCTATGTATATATCAACACCAAAGATTTCCATGTAATATACTAGATGGAGCACGCAGTGAAATGAGTGAGTCATGGTAAATCGTGCGTTTGATTTCTTGGTTGGCAACATATTGCAGTTTTCCATACATTTTCCCGATATGTCTTCATTATTTTCAATAATATTCCGAAACGGTGCTTTCTCTTTAGTGTAAGTGCGTATATTTGTAAAACTAGGGACATTTTGTATTGTTTTCATTCATTTGATTTATTTTTTTATTTTACAAATTATATCGATTTATATAAATGTAGGTACATAAAGTATATTTTTAACCCATTGTAATAATAATAATAAAAGACTTTTATTGATTCATACAACGTGGCGGACTTATTGCCCGCAGGCAATCTCTACCAGTCAACCACCATGGTAAATACAGTCAGTAACAGGGATAGAAGAATACAAATAGAAAAATAGAAAAAAAATCATTAATTAAAAATACAAAATAAATATAAAAAACAAAAAATAATATATGTATAAATAAGAACAAAAATAAGAATAAAAAAATACATCAGATAGATACACTATATTTATTGGATGGAGGATATGAGAGGAGAAAGGAAGAGGGATAAAGGGAAAAAGACGTTAATTTGTGTTTATGTGGATAGAAAGTGTGACTTCAGACGCTTTTTGAATGCTATCAAATTAGTGGCATCTCTGATACTCTCTGGCAATAGATTCCACATCCGAGATGCATGAACTGTGAACGAGAGTATAGGTAGAGTAGACTAGAAATTTTGTTTACTTAGTTCAAAAGTAGGTAGGTATAATCTTTATTTACGATATTTTTAGTGATTATTTCTATTCATTTGAGATTATTGTATACAAAATCACTGAAATTTGATTTATTGTTGGAATTATTAAATACACGATAATTAAATGGTAAAATGGTCACTATTTTGATCCTAATATATTTCAACACTTCCTAAATAACTGGTTCTAAGGTTGATGAACAAAGTGTTTTTATCGACAAATAAATCCGAAAACAATTCACACACAAAAGCGATTTTTTTCTGCCCACCTTGTCAAAAGTCCCGCGGAAAAAAATCCTCACTTCGATTCATACAAAATTTGCTAACTACGACATCTAGTCTATAATATGAAAATCTATTATATCAATACGTAACTGGATGAAACATGGGCGCAAAAACCGAGCCGACCCGGAATTCGGCGGGAAAAAGCTGTTAGGCAAAACGCACCAGATTCCTTATAACTGAAAACAACAGTTTTATACACCTGACATATATTTTGTATATAACCACTAGTTTCAGTCTTGTAGAGTATTATTCATAGAAAATAAATTTACATATTTGTATTATTCTGACGATATGCCTTGCACAAAACGAGTCGATAATCATTTAAATTTAAAATAACAAAAACAAATATATTTTTAAATTAATAAATAAATATTTAACTAGTTGCATGTAACACATGAGATCCAACTGTCGATAGCGATAGTATGTATAGTTGAAGATTAAGTACCAAACTATAAACCCATAAATACAAATTATTTAATTTTTTAAGATATTTGGTTTTCTCTACAACACATGTACCTAGGTATGTATGTCAAGATAGGATAGTATGGAGGTCAGTCCTTTGATCCTACCCGGAAAATGAAAACAGCATGATGGTATGTATGTATGTTTGGAGATTAGTATCAAACAATTAAGTCTTCTTTTTTTTTTTTTTTGCGGGTGGCAGTTCTTGAGGAGAACACACTTAGGCCAATTTGGCCCTTTGTGATACCACATTGGGGTTGTCCTCCCACTCACTCATCCCCCCTGAACCAGCCTGAGCGGCTAATGAATGTCATAATGTCTGCGATGTCGGCCGACGCTATGTCAATTAAATCATCATAGAAGAAACTTCCCAAGGAGCCTCTTCTAATTCTAGAGAGAGCAGGACAGTGACAGAGGAAGTGGACCACTGTCTCCTCCTCCTCCTCGTCCTGGCATGCTGAACGAGAGTATTTCTCTGGTTCTTCTGAGATCATATTTTGGCCATGTTTGTCTGGCAATGGAGCATGTGCTCTCCTCAGACCACCTTTGGTCAGCACAAGCAATAATTTTCTCACTGACCCGGAGTTTACATGTTGCCATGGGGACTCCAGGTCTGTGTTTGATATTGTCTAAAGATAACAGGGTACCTGCTCTGGCAAGTTCGTCTGCCCTACAATTCCCCGCTATATTACTGTGACCCGGCACCCACATGATTTGTAGATTGAACCGCTCCGCTGCCCCATTTAAGATGTTGCGGCAGTTCAGGGCCACTCTTGAAGTAGTACTTACGCCTTTTAAGGCTTTAATAGCCGCTTGGCTGTCTGTGAGAATACGGACAATGCTGTTTGATACTGCATTGCCTTGTATCCATTCTACTGCTTCCTGGATTGCCAAGATCTCTGCTTGAAAAACACTACAGTGGTCCGGCAACCTGAAAGAAATATTAATATTTAATTGCTCCGAAAAGACTCCTCCGCCCACCTTACCTTCCAGTTTTGACCCATCAGTGAAAAACACCTGAGCTTCATCGTGACGGATCAGATTCCCCTTCCACATTTCCCGCGAGGGGATTTGGGTTGAGAACCTGTTCTCGAAGAAAGGCTTGGGAATGACATAGTCGATACCTTCGGATGGCTTTTTGAACTCCTTAAGAACCATGGAGTGTCCAATGTGTGTCTCCCTCCAAGGGTTGACACAATTCATTCTTATGGCAGCTTTCGTTGCCATTTGTTTTCCTAAGAGGTCAAGCGGCATCAGATGCAGGATGGTGTCAAGGGCTTTTGATGATGTAGTTCTCAGACAGCCAGTGGTTGTCACTTCTGCTAGTCTTTGAACTTTTGCCAGCTCTTTTAGGTGCACTCCTTTTTTCAAGCTGTGCCACCATACCACCACTCCGTACATCATGACTGGCCTTATGACCGCCTTGTACATCCAGTGGGTTATCTTGGGGTGTAGTCCCCATCGTTTTCCCACGATCTTTCTGCAGGTGTACAGTGCATTTGTAGCTTTCCGTACTCTTTCCTGCGTGTTGGGCTTCCAGCTCAGTTTTCTATCCAGGATCAGACCTAGGTATTTTGCTTGAGCTGAGATCTCTAATGTCACCCCTTCTAGGGTTGGCAATGTAAATGCCGGGATTACCCGTTTATTTGTAAAGAGGATCAACTCTGTTTTCTTTGGGTTCACTCCCAACCCACTATTCTTACACCACTGAGTTATCCTGTCTAGTGCCCTCTGTAAGAGAGATGAGAGTATGTTGAGGATCTTACCGGACACCGCTATGGCGAGATCATCTGCATAAGCGATTACTCCGACCCCGGTGTCGTCTAACTCCATCAACAGTTTATTTAGGGCTAGATTCCATAAAAGAGGTGATAGAACGCCTCCTTGGGGTGTTCCCTTCACCGGGTATCTTTTTATCTTTGAGCCCCCAAGTTCTGAGTTTATTATTCTATTTCTCAACATATTGTCGATAAATTCTATGAGCGAAGTCTCTATCCCCAATTTCCTCAGAGACTGAGTCATTGTTTCATATTTAATGTTATTAAAGGCTCCTTCTATGTCTAGGAAGGAGACCAGTGTGTACTCTTTATACTTCATCGATTTCTCGATTCTGTGTATCAGGGTATGTAATGCTGTTTCTACAGATTTCCCTTTGCTGTACGCATGTTGAGACTCCGACCACTTTGAAGGTTCTATTTTACCCCTTATTCTGGTTTCTATGAGTCTTTCTAGCGTTTTAAGGACAAACGAGGATAGACTAATTGGTCTGAAATCCTTGGATGTATTATTAGATGTTCTTCCACCTTTGGGTATGAACACCACTTTTACTTCTCTCCATAATTTGGGGGTATAACAGAGTTCTATACATGCTTCGAAGATTATCCCCAACCAGGGTATGACAGTCTCCGAGGCCGCTTGCAGTTCCGCTGGAATGGTACCATCCGGACCTGGCGACTTGTATGGTTCAAACTCGTAAATTGCCCAAGCAATCATTTCTGTATTAAATAATTTCTGGGAGTTTTTCTGTTTCCTGGTTTGGTTTGTTGTCTCAGGCATGCTCTCTCTTTGCAGGTGGGTCTGCGCCCCCCCTATCGGGCGGACGGTTTCCCTAGGCATGTCGAGTTTACATCCAGGAAAGTGTGTTTCTGTTAATAGCTCTAATGTTTCAGAGCTGCTTGAGGTCCAGCTGCCATCGTTTTTCTTTATATATTCAGGCATCTCTGGATCCGTAGCTAGGATTTTGCGAATCCTGTTTCCCTCGGGGATTGTTTCAATTTTTGTGCAGAAATCTTCCCATGAGGTTCTTTTTGCCGTTTTTACTTTACTTTTAAAAACTCTTTGACTAGCCTTATAAGTTTCCCATTCATTGGTTTTCTTGGCTAGGTTAAATAGTTTGCGACATTCCCTTCTTAGGGCAATTATCTCTTCTGTCCACCATGGTGGTCTTTTTCTCCCTTTAGCTATACGCACCGGGCACGATTCCCTGGTGGCTTGGTTACAAGCATTAGTAATGGTCTTTACCATGTTATCCAATTCCTCTGTTGTTGAGGGTTTGGTTGGTATTTCAGAAAGAAATTCACTGAGGACAGTGTTGTACTTACCCCATTGTGTGTTCCTTCTATTGCTGTACATGACTTTATCTGGTTTCTGAAAGTTTAAGTTAAATTCAATGTACTGGTGATCAGAGAAGGAGTGGTCAGCTGAGACTTTCCATTCTTTTACATATTGGGCAGCATATTCATTGGCAATTGTTATGTCTAGAACTTCGCGCCTTATTGCGGTAATAAATGTTGGAGTATTACCTATATTACAAATTTCGAGGTTATTTGATAAAATATATTCAAAAAGTAACTCACCTCTCTCGTTTGTGTCCGTGCTGCCCCAGATTGTGTGATGTGCGTTGGCATCTGCACCTGTCACCACAGGTATCCTGTCATCTTCTGCTCTATGTATGGCTTGTTGAAGGATACCTGGAGGGGGCGGTTCTTCGTGATCATGTGCTAGGTAGGCAGAAATCAGCCAAATGGTATGGGACTGAAGTTCTACTGCCAGCACCGTGATATCTTCGTTGCAGAACTCTGACACCTTAAAGGCATTGAGCTCCTTCTTTATCAGAATACAGGACCTTGGCTTACCATTATTGTTTGTATAGAAGATCCTGTAGTCTTTAGATTTTAACCCAGCCACTAGATTTTTAACAACCCATGGTTCTTGGGCTAAGACAACATCTTCTCCTTTTTCTAAGAGGCGGAGGAGTAATGCGGCAGACGCCGCCTTCGAGTGGTGCAGATTAATCTGAACCACTTTCATGCAGCACTCTCCCCTCCTCCCCCTCATCGCTGGATATATCTGGACTCTCAACATCTATTGCACCCACTTTTCTAAGTGCGCCAGATGTCGAGGCTTGGACTTGGATGAGATCGAAGTCCCTCTCGAGGTAGGTATCACCCTTTGAAGGTTCTCCCCCATCCACGTCCATATCGTCTATCACCTCGGTAATTGGAAGGAGCGTTGGACTAGATGGTTCTAAGGGATTTTGTTTCTCGTCCATCACCTCTGTAATTGGTAGTGATGATGGACAGGATGGTTCGGGAGGATTCTTAATTATACTGCTTGCCTTCGAGTCTTTCTTATAGACTCGCAGTGTTATGACATCAAAGCCATAGCCTATTTCACCGCGAGTCTTTTCTAGAGGTGCAAGCGACTCCTCGTTCAGGATAATCAGAGCATTTCTCGTGTTACCCTGAACTTCTCCTACCTTAGCAACTTTCCAGTCTTGGGTAGGCAAATGTGGATTACTCCTTTGTATGAGCTCCAGTATTTTCTTTGGATCAGCAGGTATTTCTGGGATCCAGGCTCGGGATCTTGGCCTGTTCGGGATTAAATCCTTCGGGACAGCCTCAATCCTCGCTCCTGGCCATACCTCGCCTATCTTTGAGACCGCCAATTTGTAAAGGTCTGCGGAGCGTTGGTCTCTACCGGCGATCAGTTTTATGCCCCCTTGGTACCATCCTGCATCTTTGCATAGTGGGACTGGACCAGGGTTGTCATCGATAACCTCTATATACACTCTATATAGTGCTTCTGTTACTTTTTTCCAGTTACTCGGAGAAATGGAGCCATCTGGAACGCTTCTATCGATGACTGCCCATGTAATAAAGTCTTTTGCAGCCTCACTGTATGGACGTGACCTATTACTTGGGGGGAGCTCCTGCTTTGGCTTTTTAGCCATTGATTGGGGCCCCTCCCCTGATCTCTGTCTTTTTGTCTCACCAAGAGGTTTGTTGGAAGCGGAGGACGGTGGACTGGGTCCAGTCTCCTCTCTATTCTTCAGGAACTCTTTGGCCCATTTCAAAGAGTCTGCTTCCTCCTTGGTCAGATCTTTTTCAAGAATTCTCCCTAATCTGCCCACCAGTCTTTGTGCTTTTCTCCTCTCCCTATATCTCAAGAGTGAGGGGTTTACACGTTTACTGGTGGTCCTCTTTGCATCTGATCTAGGCTTCACGGCTTTGGATGCTTCTATCGTGGTTTGCGACCCCCCTTTGCAGACGGGTCTTGGTCCCCCCATTCGGGCGGGAGTAGCTGTATTACCTCCGGCTACGGTTGATAATGACTCCCCTGTGTAGGCGAGTCTAGGCCCCCCCTTTCGGGAGGACGAAGGTGGTGGTGGGTTTTTTGGTTTATTTGAGTTCATTCTGGTTCGTACGGTCCTTCAGTCGACAAGGCAACTTCCAGACCTTAGGAGAGTAAGGGGAAGTAGACGGTCCACCATAACGGAGCCCCACGTCATGGCAAGTCCTGCTTACACTCCGGATTCGGACCGGTTTCCGGAGGGCACAACGCTTGCGACACCATATAACCCCGGTGCCATTCAGCCCTAGGCACGTTGTAGCATAAGACCTGGCTTGGGTGGTTTTCTGTCGGGGTTTTCCTTCCCTTAGCTGGGGAGGGGGAGTGGGGGATTTGGAGGGATTCCAGTTATGAGGCGCCAGAGAATCGCCGTTCATCCTCTCCTATTTGCTATGGCTGATGGCATTGCCAGTGGCCACATTGCCCGGGACTCGCGGGATCTTAAGACCACTCGAGGACGCTAGGAGTAGGACTATTGGTAGTGTTACTGATGGTTGTAACTGTGGCATTACACGGTATTTGTATGATACATATTTCCAGCAAAAATATGCATCACCGTGGCCCCTACCAAAATTAGAGTCCCTAAGTATTAAGTCTTCTTAGATATTGTGTGTAGGCGACTACCATACAAATTGTATGAAGCAATGTCGTCACTAAATTCAATTTTTATAAAAATTGTTAAAAAAAAATTGAGATGTACTAATACAATGTTAATACTTTTTATAAAAAATTAAATTATCTAGTTGGGGTGTTTCGGCTTTTTTCGATGTTTTAAAATAAATTGGAAATATAGACAGTTAAACTCATAAATTTATCATAAAAAAAATATTTTTCTTAATAAAAAATGTTTGAGAAACCCTGGAATTTAAAAATAAAACTAATTTGAGATTTTATATTTGTCTATGTTTATACCAATTTTCAGCATTCTAGCTTTTATGGTTTCTGAGATATATGGAAAAATAAACCAAAATTTCAAAAGTTGATAACCCCTGACTGAAACAAAAATTCACAATTCTGAGTATAAAAGTTTTGTAGGCCTATAACTGTTTATATATTCTGAAAATTTGAGCTCTGTAAATTGAGCGGATCAAAAGTTATAAGGGACACACACACACACACAAACGTTTTTTATTAAGAAAAATATTAGCGCATCTCAATTTTTTTTAACAATTTTTATAAAAATTGAATTTAATGACGACATTGCTTCATACAATTTGTATGGCAGTAGCCTAAACACAATATCTAAGAATACTTAATAGTTTGATACTTAAATCTCCAAACATACATACATACCATCATGCTGTTTTCATATTCTGGGTAGGATCAAAGGACTGACCTCCATACTATCCTATCTTGACATACATACCTAGATACATGTGTTGCATAGAAAACCAAATATCTTAAAATATTAAATAATTTGTATTTATGGGTTTATAGTTTGGTACTTATTCTTCAACTATACGTACTATCGCTATCAACAGTTGGATCTCATGTGTTACATGTAACTAGTTTGTTAGTCCAACTGTCGATTCGTTCATGAGAATTCAATTCTCTGAATGAATCGACATTATTAAGCCAAGATGCGTGTATGAAGGAAAATTTTGTATGGTGTAGTGGACTTTTTGCATGCTAATAACACGAACTAGAGGCCTCGCAGCATTTACGTTCCAATACATGGATTTACTCAGAATTCGGAGTAGAACATTTTATGTGAGTTTTGTGTGTGTGTCTGTGTGTGTGTGTGTGTGTGTGTGGTGTGTGTGTGTGTGTGTGTGTGTGTGTCCCTTATAACTTTTGATTCGCTCAATTTACAGAGCCCAAATTTTCAAAATATATAAACAGTTATAGGCCTACAAAACTATTATACTCATAATTTTGAATTTTTGTTTCAGTCAGGGGTTATCAACTATTGAAATTTCGGTTTATTTTTCCATATATCTCAGAAACCATAAAAGCTTAAACGCTGAAAATTGGTATCAACATAGAAAAATACAAAATCTCAAATTAGTTTTTTCAAAAAATTTCCAGGGTCTCTCAAACATTTTTTATTAAGAAAAATATTTTTTTTATGATAAATTTATGAGTTTAACTGCCTATATTTCCATATTTTTTAAAAATATCGAAAAAAGCCGAAACACCCCAAATAGATTATTATTATTAGCACATCTCAAATTTTTTTTAATAATTTTTATAAAAATTGAATTTAGTGACGACATTGCTTCATACAATTTGTATGGCAATAGCCTACACACAATATCTTAGAAGACTTAATTGTTTGATACTAATCTCCAAACATACATACATACCATCATTCTGTTTTCATATTCTGGGTAGGATCAAAGGACTGACCTCCATACTATCCTATCTTGACATACATACATATGTAGGTACATGTGTTGTATAGAAAATCAAATATCTTAAAATATTAAATAATTTGTATTTATGGGATTATAGTTTGGTACTTATTATTCAACTATTCATACTATCGCTATCGACAGTTGGATCTCATGTGTTACATGCAACTAGTTATAGATACTTGGAATGTTCATAGGATAATACCTACTAAAAAAAACAAATTATTTAAAAAAAAAAAGTGATTTTTTTATATCTGGTGGTAAAAATTATTCTTTTTCAAAATAAGAATCTTGTCTAAATTTTAGATGTAATATTAAATATTATGAAATATTTTAATTAACTGTCAAATTAATGAAATACGTACATTGAAAAATAAATACAACTGCATTGCATTGATTTACACTGATAAAAATGTCAGATGAAGAAAAAATGAAACTATTGGCAGATATTAACAAACGAAAGATTCTTATAGAAGATCCATTAATCCAATTCACTTATAAATATTTACCAAAAGAAAAGTCTTCAGATTTAGATCTGATACCCAATTCTGAATTGAATAGTAAAAAATTAAAGGAGATTGTTGCAGAGTTTAATGAAGAATGGGATACAGCTGTGTTGAAACTTGAAGAATACAAAAATTATGCAGAAGGAAATGAGATTTCAAAAGATGAAATAATAAACGATATACAGATATTTGTTAATTCGGAACAAGAAAAATGTGAAGAATTTATTAAACATGTTGATTCTGAACTTGGCAAAATGTCTGAAGAAACACAGGCTGAGGTTTCAAAGGAATTACAAGCATACAAAAACTTATACAATATATTTGTTCAAAACATAAAAACTAAAATGAATGCTATAACTGAACAAGATGATATTACTGAAATAATATTTGAAGAAATCAACAAAAATATTGAATGGTTATTAAAACAAAAAATGGATTCAGAGAACAAATTAAAAATTAAAATAGAATCAAGGGTAAAATAATATATATATTTGTTTCTTCATTGCTGACACACATGAGCTAGATAGGTATATCACAAAGGTGGCACGGAGATAGAATATTGTGTAGTAAATAGGGAGCTTGTAGACAAGGCTAACTAACGACATGTCACTGTATGATTAATGTCCCCCACCCCCACCCTCCCAACACAAAATAGAAATCGCTGCTTTACAGATTTCTGATACATAAAAGAGAGTACATAGGCAACACTGTCTGAGTCTTCTAGTAATTTATATAAAACTACACTAAATATATGGATAATTTTATCAATTACAAAATATGCAGTTATTTATTTTAGATCAAGAATGAACTTACTTTTTTTTTCAGTTATTTGAGTGGATAAAGGAAGCCAATAATCTTTCATTTTAACATAGTAACATATGGTCTAATTGTCTAAAACATTCAATGTAGACAATTCAATCCAATATTACTGCAAATGTGCATAATTTTCATCCTAAATTTCAGATCAAAATAATCAGCACATATACAGCCGTTGCCTTGACGGAAGCATGCAATGAAGTTGAAAAAAAAATAATACTGTTGGAAGATAAATTAAAAGAAAAAAAACTAGAAATTGAAGAAATGCGTTTTCTCAAATTGAAAGCCCAATTGTCCGCTGAAATACAAGCGCTGAGATCACGAAAAAGTTATCTCGATTTAAGAAAGCAATCTCTCATTGACTTGGAAAATGCTCTCAAAGAACTTGATGAAGAATTACGCCAAGAATTAGAATATATGAATGAAACAGAGATTTTTTTCAAGAATGAAATGTATGTATATGATATTTTATTTGACACTAAGATATTTATTTATTTTAATTATACATGTATTTTTAGTATTGGTGTATTGTAGGGTAAGAGTTAAATAATATGTATATTATAATTAATTAAAATTCCATATTTGTTAATCAGTTGTTAAAAAACTAAAATACACTGATCTTGCTTCAAATGGAACTAAATTCACCCACTATCTATGAACCCTATTGATCCCTGAATATTAAAATAAATAAATAATAAACAAATTAAATTTAAACATTTGAAAATAATAAACACTTCCTTACACCTTGCGCAAGTGGTGAGTTTATTGCCAGTGTCTCCACCCCAGAGAAATGATTTTAAATAAATTTATCCTCTGTTGGGGGTCAAAAGCCTATACAAAATAAAAAGGCTTACCAACTGTGCCACGGCATATTCCTCATATTATGTATATTTAAGAAATCTTTAGATATTCTACACACATTTAATTACATTTCTATCCGTATGCCTTTTTTGTTTTTAATGCGGTTATTCCCTGACATTGCTTGAATTATTTATTTTACTTTATTTTATATAACTTCTCGGGCAACTAACAGGTACTATGTCAAATATTAATTTTAACACGCACCCAAAAACAAGTTGCCACATTCTGCAAACTTACGATATTAATCATCTCACAGATCCAGATTGAAAACACTATTAATAACTGTGACTGCAAACTATCAATTAACTTTATTATATTACTAAACCAGAGACATGATTATATTTAGTTGTATGTATTGCATATTTGAATAGAAGCAGCTTACATGCAAATATCTTATAAATCAAAAAAATATATAAATTAATTAAATATCCCAAAGGCTCCTGCCTCCCTAGAAAATGTGTCATTTAGCTCAAGAAAAGATAACTCAATGTATGGAAGTGACAGTTGCCAGTCACGTGACAACTGTCACTTCCATACATTGAGTTATCTTTTCTTATTTCTTTTCTTGAGCTAGACACAGACGACATGATGTGATGGTATGTAAGCATGTAAAAAATTAAACTTCATAAAATCACCTTTCTCTACCATGATAAAGAAAAAATAATATAATCTTTATGCAAATGTCATTTAATGATTATACATTATTTTTTTTTTTTGCGGGTGGCAGTTCTCAGGAGAACACACTTAGGCCGGTTGGCCCTTTGTGATATCACAAGTAGAAGATTTGGGCTGTCCTCCCCCTCACTCATCCGCCCTGAACCAGCCTGATTGGCTAATAAATGTCATAATGTCTCCTATATCGGCAGACGCTATGTCCATCAGATCATTATAGAAGAAACTTCCCAAGGACTTTCTTCTATTTCTAGAGAGAGCAGGACAGTGACAGAGGAAATGGACCACAGTCTCTTCCTCTTCTTCGTCTTGGCATGCTCTGCAGTAATCGTATGCCTCCAGCCCCAGCCTTCTGGCATGCTTACCTATGAGCCAGTGTCCTGTTAGTACCGATACAATTCTGGCTAGTAAATCCCTCCTGAACGTGAGTAGTTCTCTGGTTCTTCTGAGGTCATATTTTGGCCATGTTTGCCTGGCAATGGAGCATATGCTTTCCTCCAACCATCTCTGATTAGCACAGGCTGTCGTCGTCTCATTTACCCGGAGTTTACATGTTGCCATGGGGACTCCAGGTCTATGTTTGATTGTATCTGGAGATAGCAAGGTACCTGCTCTGGCGAGTTCATCTGCCCTGCAATTCCCTGCTATATTACTGTGACCCGGCACCCACATGATATGTAGATTGAACTGCCCCGCTGCATCGTTTAAGACTCTGCGACAGTTCAAGGCCACTCTAGAAGTTGTACTTACGCCCTTTAAGGCTCTAATAGCCGCTTGGCTGTCTGTGAGAATACAGACATCGTTGTTTGACACTGTGTTGCCTTGTATCCATTCTGCTGCTTCCTGAATTGCCAAGATTTCTGCTTGGAAAACACTACAGTGATCCGGCAACCTGAAAGAAATATTAATATTAAGTTGCTCTGAAAATACTCCTCCGCCCACCTTACCTTCCAGTTTTGACCCATCAGTGTAAACCACCTGGACTTCACCATGACGGATCAGACTCTCCTTCCACATCTCCCTCAAGGGGATTTGGGTGGAGAATCTGTTCTCAAAGAATGGTTTGGGAATGACGTAGTCGATACCTTCCGATGTTTTTTTAAACTCCTGAAGAATTACGGAGTGCCCTATGTGTGTCTCCCTCCAGGGGTTGACACAATTCATTCTTATTGCAGCATTCGCTGCCATTTGCTTTCCTAGGAGGTCAAGCGGCATCAGATGCAGGATGGTGTCAAGGGCTTTTGATGGTGTAGTTCTCAGACAGCCAGTGGTTGTCACTTCTGCTAGTCTTTGAACTTTTGCCAGCTCTTTTAGGTGTACTCCCTTTTTCAGGGAATGCCACCATACCACCACTCCATACATCATGATTGGCCTTATGACCGCCTTGTACATCCAGTGTGTCATCTTGGGGTGTAGTCCCCATCGTTTACCCACGATTTTCCTACAGGTGTACAATGCATTTGTGGCTTTACGTACTCTTTCCTGCATATTGGACCTCCAGCTCAGTTTTCTATCCAGGATCAGTCCCAGATATTTGGCTTGAGCTGAGATCCCTAGCGTCACCCCTTCTAGGGTTGGCAGCTCAAAGGTCGGGATTACCCGTTTATTTGTAAAAAGGACCAGCTCTGTTTTCTTTGGGTTTACTCCCAACCCATTATTATTACACCACTGAGCTATCCTATCTAGTGCTCTCTGTAAGATTGATGAGAGGATATTGGGGATCTTTTCGGACACCGCTACGGCGAGATCATCCGCATATGTGATAACCCCAACTCCAATATCGTCTAACTCTGTCAATAGGTCATTTAAGGCTAGGTTCCATAAAAGAGGTGATAGAACGCCCCCTTGGGGTGTTCCCTTCACCAGATATCTTTTGATCCTTGAGCCTCCTAGTTCTGAGTTTATGACTCTGTTTATTAACATATTGTTGATAAATTCTGTGAGCGATGTCTCGATCCCCAATTTCCTCAGGGATTGAGTTATCGCTTCATATTTGATGTTATTAAATGCTCCTTCTATGTCCAGAAAGGAGACCAGTGTGTGTTCTTTGTACTTCATCGATTTCTCGATTCTGTGTATCAGGGTATGCAATGCTGTTTCTACAGATTTCCCCTTGCTGTATGCGTGTTGAGACTCTGACCATTTTAATGGATTTATTTTACTTTTAATCCTGGTCTATGATTATACATTAAATATGAAGATAATTTTAGAGAAAAAACTTTGACTAATCCAGAGTTAAGCGGAGAAGAGAAACTGGAACGTCTTGAAAAATTTAAAGAAGAATTTGATAAGGGAATGTATGCTCATAAGAAGTTGATAAAAAGTATTGAATTGAAGAGGGAGGAAATCAAAAGAGCCCTACTGGATGAATTTGAATTACAAAGTAAATAAATATATGGCAATGTAATTAATAATTTTATAAATATTTAGGTAAAATACACATACATACTATCACTGTAACTAATGAAAATGAAAATGAGTCATTTTTGCATACAAAATAAAGGGAATACAACTTATTTATTGGGTACTTAAATGTTTTCCATTTGGATAAAAAAAATTAAAATATATTTACTTCCATTTTTTGTGATACCTACTTTACTTTTCAATATATTATATTTTCACAATCTTGCACATAAATCAGGGGGGCAAGTCTGGTCCAATCGGCGAAATCAAAACCCTCGTGACTGCCCATATCATGGATATAATTATCATATGGAGTTCTATGACATCTAAATATATTACAGAACTCCATATAATAATTATATCCATGATATGGGTAATGACGAGGGTTGATTTTGCCGATTGGACCAGACTTGCCCCCCCAGATGTTTCAGATCATTAATTATTATTGAGATATTTATGTTTACAGTGTAAAAGTTGTCATCTTTGTCTTGAGTAAAATTATACTTTCAAATTACACAATACAAAAAAAAGTTTTTAACAAAATTCTTTGAAGTCACATTGTTTAGAAATTTCATAATATTGTAAATTCAATACATAAAATATAATTTAACAATTAAATTTATTATATTTTCTACACATATACATACATTAAAAAAAAGCGTAAAATATTGACTATTATATTATGACTAAACCTTTAGACAATATTTGATAATATTTTGAATATGAATTCCAGTGAATCTAAAACAAACAACGGATCAAGACTTGGATGAAATTGACGAAAACCTCCGTGAAGATGTATGTATTCAATATTTTCTTACTCTCACTCTCGGTTCTTTAGACTGTGAGTGGTATTTACCTCATATAATTGGGTGAAAGTTTAATAAATATTTCTCTCAATTTTTTCTCTATACATACATACTATCACGGTATATTCCACAATGTGGGGTAACCGAAGACAGGTGTGCATTATCTTATAAAAGGTAGCATGACACCTTCTTATACACCCACTCACCACTCGTCTCACCTAAATAAGCTAAAAAAAATGTAATTTGTTTGTATTCCTTCTTGTATTTATTTCAGATATTCCCAGATAATTTAACATATGAATACGATGAGTTTGGAAGATATTTTATCGATATCCAAGGTCGTAAAATATATAGAGAAGATGATAACGCCAAAGCATATATAATAGATGAATTTGGTAATTTTGTCGAGATACCTATTCCACAAAAAGGCTTTGAAGGTAAAAAATATGAACAGCTACAAAACTAACATTTTCTCTCTTCGTCCAAATCTGGCTATGTGTATATTAAAGTAAGAAATACAATATATGAATAAAAAAAATGTTAAATTTCAAAGGTCCAGTCCGTTTGGAAGATAATGAATATCTTAAGAAGGAAGTTGGTGAAGCACTCGTTAAAGGATTGGCTCTAGCAGTGTTGTATCGGCCATTGGACCCCATTTTATACCTTGCACATTTTATTTTGAAATTTAGGTAATTAAAATAATACATATTTTATAATAAAACAGCACAGACCCATTTTTTGACATTGTATCGTCAAATGGAGCCTACATAACGTTTTTTTAGATTATCAGTGAGACAAAATTTACATTTATGCCATATTATACTTTCCTGTTATATTGGTTTTAATAAAAAAGTTTTTGTAGGAAAAATATAGACTTGAAAAAGCAAAGACAAGAAGAAAGGAACATAATTGCTATGCAAGAGGAAAGAGAAGTACGATATTTATCATGTTTTTTTTACCGTTGCATGTCATTAAGCTACATAGCCGGTGATTCACCGGTTTGCCGAGTGTTTTTTTTACATAAAAATTGATTGACAATAACTTCATCAAAGGTATTTAGATATTAATTTTGTAATAAAATATAATTCCCACATAGTGAATTTCATTTTATTACAAAATGTGTTGCGAATCTCAATGGGAATGCTTATCATACCTTTCCAAAACTAATGCTCACCGATAATTTAATCGTCCGAGCGCAGTAGATCGAGAAGTACGTTGTCAGTGTTGCCTAACGAAATGTCAGAAAACATGGATGAAATAAATATTGATTCCGAACAATTAATTATATAATATGTTGAAGCACGTCCTTCATTGTATGATAAAAAATTAAGAAAATATTAATAACTGGTTGGGAACAACTAAATCATAATAAAATAACTGAATTGGGTAAGTTATTACTTAATTGATTAATAGTTACATAGGTAATTTAATAAATATTCCACTTAATGAATAAAAAAATCCATATTTCTAATCATATGTATATTAAAACTTGTGAATATACATATCTTGGAGGAATAAATAATACATATTGTATTTTAAATATGTGAATGTTGGCCGCCGTGTTATTTCCAATCGCACGATTTTATAAGCTTCCATGCGCGCCTTACCTAAGGCCTATTACATTTTGTCGTTATGATTAATATAAAATAATACAATAAGTTTGCAAAAAATCATAAAATATGATCATAGGTTGGTATGTAGGTAAGAGCAACATTTCAAGTTTACAATTATTCAAAACATAATATTCAACTAAAAGGAAAAAAGAGAATTTAATACCGTCAAGGTTTCCTATAATAAGCGGTTATTGATCTTCTTTTGTATAGAGTATTTGAATGTTGTGGAACTGAGGTGGAAGATGTCAAACTTTTGAAATCTGTTAATTGTATGTATCGCACATTCTATGAATTGCCATGTTTTGTGCGTAATTGGTGCGATGAATTGGAAGGTGGAATAAATGTGTATGTCTAGTTCTGCGAGTAGGAATATTAAATGAGATGATATTGAGTATTGAGGGGCAGTCAATTATCTTTTGTTACTGTGAAATTAGGTTTAATTAGCTATTGAAACCACATGAAGACGAGTCTTGGTGATCTACCTAATGAAAAAAAAATATGATTTTATGTTTTATTGTTTTTTATTTGTGTATTTTATTTATTTATCTAATCACGGCCTATCGCTTCAATCTGCTGAACGTACTACATTAACTATCCCCATTCACAACACTGAATTTTTCAGCTCTTCTTTTGAAGTGCGTTCAGCAAGACTCTGGAATAATTTGAGTCCTGATATAACTTTGTCAAACTCGCTTTCCATTTTCAAGAAAAGACTAAAGCAGGGATATCTCTCGGAAAACACCTGATCCCTTCCTTCCCTTTGCTATGTAATATTTATCCCTAAACACCTGATCTCAATTTCCTCTTCTTGTTCCTTGCCAATCCCTTTTTTTTGCTATGATTTATCTTGGTGTTATGTATATTTTCTTTGTTCTTTTGTAGCTTTCATTTTTTGTTAATGTTCATGTATAATTCTGTCACTCTGTAATCTGGTTGGTTGGAAGAAATTGCCTAATGGCAATAAGCCCGCCAGTGTGCATTATATTTGTTTATATTATGTACAAAAAGTTAAATAAATAAATAAATATTTTAGTCTTAGGCCCGAATGCAGAGTTGACCTAAATACTGAAAACCAACCACATTTTCATTGCACAGTCGCTCACCAAAGTTGAAGATCATGTGGCTTCATAACTTGATGCTAAGCTTTTGTATGAGAATTGCATTGCAGAGAGACATATCTAAATACTTAGCACATGCGCATTGGCGTAAACTAATATTGGTGAACTGTCAAAAAATAGGGTTGATCGCGAGGAACTTTACGAGTTGTTTTAATACTAAAATACGTAATGTTTTCGATGGATGATGATTTTAGGGACTTCTTTGAATATGCATTTGGTAATTTTGTCAAATCAAATCCCACATAGAGTATTCAGCGATCTATACGAGATGCTGAAAATTCGCAGGAATTTCAGAAAAATCGTGACATAGAGCTGTAAAATAAAAAAAATAGGATTCTTCTTTTACGATTTTACTGTGCCATATATTTATCCGCGTCCTATTGGATTTGGTTGCGCAGGGGAGTAGAGTATCAGTTGGAGGTTTGTGGGTGAGTGGTGAGCGTGACTTGAGTCATAAAGGGGCCCCTTAATCTCACATAGATGGTCGCAAGTCCATGTGGCTCGCATGTTCTGGCTGGTACTCTGGTCGCCTGTGCTCGTGGGCCTGGATTCATGAACCTAGTGAAACCACGATTGCCTTTCTCTTTTGTATCTTCTGGACCGAACATATTTTATAATATCAAATCACAGATTCTGAAATTTATTCCCAGTTGAACCTCAATTTTTAAAACTGTGATTTCAGTCTGTTTTTGTGAGACAGCTAACATTTCAAAACTAACGTTTCCAAAGAATTACGGCTTTTCATCGAGTGTTTGTTACAATTTTATGTGCCATGATATCAATTAGTTGCCTGAAAAGCAAATGGAACAGTAAATCCAGCTCTGATTATTGATGCCAGTCCACAGTCCTGTTGAAGTTGATTTTGATTCTAAAATTGACTTATTTTCTTTGGTTTAACAATGATAATGCATTATAGGGAGCCTTTTTAAAAATACTGTTGTGATTTTACAGACATCAGCTAAACGTGACACATCTCCACGCAATGCTCTATGGGGCGAAGATGGAAACATAGATTTTAATATGAGAAATTATGAAACACCACTTTATATCAATAGTGAACAAATGTTCAGTCGTCATTCAAGCAACCAGTGAAGAACAAAGTTTTACACAATTATAAATAGACAAAATAAAACAATAGAATTGACACATAGAGAAACAGAATAAATCACTTTTATTTTTATGATTTCATTAAAGAAATATTTTATTTTCTATTAAACCATAAATTTTTAGTTACATTCTTGATATTTTAACTTTTTTCTTGCTGATTGGGTAGATTTTGTCACAGCAAAGTTTATCAATACGAAAATACTGACTTATTCTGTTTCCTTGTTAATTTATTACAGGCATTGGTCTATTGCAGACCATCTCTGTACTCTGATAAAAATCTTTGATAGACCGATAACAGTAATAAATTGACAATGAAAATAAAATTAGTGTTTTATTCTATGTAATCAAGGAGTTTCACAAAGTATTGTCTGTTAAGAAACTAAATAAAAAATATAATTTTCCTTAACTCTTAAAGCGTAAAAAATAAATTTAAAAATGACTATCAAATATGTATTTTTTTATTTTTATTTAATTACCTTAATTTTGAATTAAATTGTGTGACATAGTTTTATTGAATCACTGATATGAAAAAGACAGCGGCATGCTGCTTTTCCTTTTTATGTCGAGAGAATCAAATGTCACACTCGGGTGTTCTGACATACAATTTAACATAATTTATGTGACTGATGTTCTCTCTCATTAACCTTGTTATTTTTTATACTCCTGCAATTCCATCTTTTATAATAGCATTTCCATGATTGACTTTATACTTTTCATCACTCTTATTTGTCTGTGATTTTTTTTACACATTCTTTCATCTTTATTGTTGGGTTATCTATGGATTATATTGTTTTGTAACAGGCGGGGATACTGACCACTGGTATGGGACTGTCTAAAGTACCTTGAAAGACTAGGCGAATACAACAAAATACATCTTGTATGGGTACCTGAGCAAAAAGGTATAGAGGGAAACGAGAGAGCAGATAAGCTAGCTAAAAAGGGATCTGGGGGGCAAGTCTGGTCCGATCGGCGAAATCAAAACCCTCACGATTACCCATACCATGGATATAATTATTATATGGGGTTCTATAATATCTTTAGATGTCATAGAATTCCATTTGATAATTATATTCGTGATATGGGTAATCACTAGGGTTTTGATTTCGCCGATTGGACCAGACTTGCCCCCCAGGGCTAACTTTCATAGGACCTGAACCAGCAGTTGGCCTATCTGCAACTACGGTTAAAAAATGGATTAAAGACTGGAAAACAGTTCAACACAGGGAATTCTGGAAAGCCAGTTGTGGACAACGACAGGCGAAAGAATTTATTGAAGGGCCCTCTAAAAAAAGGAAAAAGAAGCTGCTAAATCTCAGCAGAGAACAGTTGAGAACAATGACTGGTTTATTCACTGGTCACTGTCATCTGAAAAGACACCATTACATAATGGTGATCGCTGATGAACCAAACTGTAGAAAGTGTCAACAAGAGGAAGAAACCGCTTTACATGTGATCTGTGAGTGTCCAGCTCTAATGGAATCCAGATATAGACACCTGGGAGCCTTTATACTAAGACCCAAGGATGTGGGAAACTGCTATTGAAATGACAACCTTAAAGGGAGGTGCACAATAGATCAAACATGGTCGCAGTGCAGGGGCGAAAGGTCTCACTCCTATCCAATAATAATAATATTGTTTTGTAAATACATCCTTACATTCCTTGTAAGGGACAAAATGCAGAGTGTCATTTTTTCCAACCCAAATAATGTAATATAATATGATTTATAGTAAAATTTCTTCTGCTAGGAATCAGTAACCTAGGACATCAAACAACCACCACTTTGACAGGACAATTTTTTTCAAACAAAAATAATCAAACAAAAAAATCATCATTTTCTTTTATTTCCAGTAACAATAGTATTATGTACACAACTTTAGGTTCTTCATGGCTTCATTATTAACCTATCTACGTATGAGATTTTTTTAAATGAATGACTACGAATTAACACTACGAAGAAGTTATATAATATAATAATACTTAATTAAATTTATTATAATATTTTTATTTCATAACAAAAACTGAAACAAATACAAATAGAAATTAAATTTTAAGACCCAAATGGACAAAAAAAAGAATTTTAATACAGTAAAAAAAAAATAGTTGTATTGTTTTTAAATCCCTTTTTTATAAATGTCCATGGAAAAATGCCTCAAAAAATTATTTTTCATTTTAAACTATTATCAGATCGGTTCATTTAAGCAGTTCAACTCTTCGGTCCACCATAGGACCCGAGTATTTTTTTTAACAACTGAGTTTTATTTTTTTGAAGTATCAACGTAATACAAAAAAAATCATATAAATTACTATATATAATAAATAAATAATTAATTACAACACATGCAAGCGGTCGCATATCTTTTAAAATAGCACCATTAAATTTGTTTCCACGCAAAACTCATTCTACATGGATTATATAACCGACCAATAGACTGCTGAAAATAGACCAATCCTAAAATTCAACTAATCAGATCCTTAAAAATAGGAATCTCTCAATAAATCTTTGCCAAAATCAATAGTGAGAAATTTATGCTATGAATCTTTAAGGATTAGTATCATCCCATGAGTTAGAAAGATTGAACAGTGACTAACAAACATCTAAAAGTACAAATCTTTATTTTAACATTAAATAATGAAATTCATATTAAAAAAATATTTAATGATAATGTCTAATAAATTTTGATTAACACACGAATAATGTAAAGTCGAATAAAAAATAATGTAATTGAAAAATGGAATGTCGAAATAATATTGTTATAAGAAAAACAACAAATTAAAGAATAACAGAAAAAAGCTATTCGAGTAAACATTAAAGATACGTAGAATATGACAGATGTACAGAAATATTGACCATCCAACAATCGGCCAGTGTCAAAGAGTAACTTAAGTATGTATTTTCTTCAAATATATACGTGCCAAAAAAAAATTAATAACATACCAGAATGTTACAATAACCATAAAATATGAAATATACTTTATCAATCAATGGGTGGTATAGTTTTTATCGTTACAAAAATATATTTTTTATAAACTAATCAATGGAGATATTCCATATACAGTCCATACTATAATTGTGTTTCAGTCATTATATACTTTATATTAAATATCATTTTTATCATTGCCGTAGAAAAAACTTCGGTTTCTTTTAGTTTTGATAGGCACTAAGTCACCGTCTTCACTGTTTTGCCTGGAACAAACAAAAAATACATGTGAAAATAGCAACACAAGATCAAGATAAAAAAATAATAATATTCCCATCCTTAGGCTGCATAAAATGTATAAACCAAATACCAGATACAATAAGGAATATAATAGATTACAAATTATTTACAAATCTAATATTGAAACATACATATTTACCAGTTTGATCACAAAAATGGCTAATTTTTTCAATTTCATTAGCATTATATATTTTTACTCCTCACTAACCCAAAGGGATATAGTGGAGAGTTATTAGACTAGTATCATGCTGAGATTGTATTCTGAAAGTTTCATCACAATGTATCTGTGTGTGTGTGTGCTATGTAACAAACTCATTTCATAAAATGCTGAATATTTTCTATACAAAATTTGAATACTTTATAGAATGACTTGTTAGTGAGGAGTTTAGCGTTGGCTACAACCCACTTGTTTTTTATCTATAGAAATAAACATAATTTTGATTAAATCTCCATTATTTAAAGTTGAAATAATATCAATATTATACTCCTTCCTTGAGCATAAGATCCAATCTCAACTGAGTGATAAATAAAACTAGATTGAACTTATCATTCAAATTTACGTTTTTCTATTATATCGTTCATAATTTCTTATAGTATGCAATGTGTATATTTACCTCGACAAAGTAAAATTTAAATTTAACATTTCCGGTCTTATTCATAATGACTTATGATAGATTTGTAATAGTTCATAATAGCATCAAATATAAGGCAAAAATGCTTCGCAATGACTTACTACTACGTCTCTTCATAATATTCATAATATAAAGACAGTCCCAGGCAGTTTTAACAACATCAAAACAAGATTATAGGAACCTAACATTTCTGAGTAATCCTTAATATATACAATGTCACATTATAAATCAATAATTTTTGACGTTTCTGATTCATCAAAAATAATAAAAATGCACAGTATTTTAAATATTATTTCCACATTATATTCCATTTCATAAATTAATGATAATAATCAAAAATATTCGACATAACCACTGACACTCGAATGATTAAATGAGAATAGCTACATGAATTTTATGTTACTTTTTCATTATTGCTCCAGATTTCACAACGGTTTTGCCAATAAATATCTAAATAATGATATTCATGAAATAAAAAATGAAAATAAATCATGCTAACTATAAGAAATGTCTACACTATAAAATCGTCGACCTTTATTGCTCAGTTGGTTAGGTATCTGGCTGCGAAGCCAAAGGTCCCGGGTTCGATTCCCGGTGGAGACACAGTTTAATTGTGTTTTTAGTCTGGATCTGTGAGACGATAAACATCGTAAATCTCCAGAATGTGGCAACTTTTTATTGGGTACGTGTTAAATTAATATAGACATAGTACCTGTTAGTTGCCCAAGAAGTTATATAAAATTAAAAATAAGTAAATCAAAGAAAAAACATGAATGAATTGCGACGTAGACAGATCAAACAACATCATAGCAACACATTTGTTATATTATTATTAATAGTCAATATTATAAAAGTTTATGGTGTGTTTTAGTTATATATCATATCACAAGAATTATTTAATAACCATTAAGATAAATAAATTTCAAAGGTATAGCGGTAAACCTAGTTTATATTCTTATAGATTACCACTTCTCATAGATTACTACTTAGTGGCAATCTATGTATAAAATATTTGGTGACAGGAAAATTATTCGAAAAACAATTATTCGAATGCTCAATTTTACGAAAATCAATTATACGAATGGCAATTATTCGAATCACATTTTTTCGAAAAACAATTTTCCGAACACACAATTATCAGAATTTACAATTGTTCGAATTTTTATGACGTCATGTTGGTAATATTGTGAAAGGAATAAACCATAGATTTTCATTATAATATAGTTAGCAAATTTTGTATGAATCGAAGTGAAGCATTTTTCTGGGGCATTTTTGACATTTCAGTTTTTACGTAATTGTTTTCGGATTTATTTGTCGTAAAAAACACTTTGTTAATTTAGATTTAGAGAAAAGTTATTTAGGATGTGTTGAAATGTAAGGAAAACCGAAATATGTTAATAACCAAAACGTCAAACGCGCGATATTCCATGACTCACTTTTTGCACGGAGTACTACATCTACATAGTATATTATGTATAATAAAAATCTATGGAATAAACAACACGGCGACGCACCGCGCTGTCAGATATCCGAGGATGTACACCGTTTTTTCAAACCTAAACCTACAAAATTTTGGTAAAAATAGGTTGGTTAGGTTTGTTTGTAGTTATAATTGCGACTGGCGTGAACCAGTTGCATTATATATTAAAAAAAGTAACTATAATATTAAAATAAAATAATTAGATTGGTACGAATACTAGATAAACTGTCTGTACATGATGTGTCAAAATAAAAAACTGGTGTACAAACTAGGCTATCCCGCGCTGTCAAACATCAGTTATTAAAAATGTGCATACATACGTACCCAACAATAATACAACAAGTAATAATAGTCTTCATCGAATATATTTTACTGGCAACAAATATGTCAAAGGAGGCAACATAATGACACAAAAATATATTAAATTCGGTCAATTGGTTTTCCAACAGATGTTAGTTCGAATAATTTGCTTTCGGACAATTGTCATTCTGATAACTGATTTTCGAAAAATTGTTATTCGTACAATGGCGCATTCGAACAATTGTGTTTCGAAGAATTTTCATGTAATCAAAATATTTTTGGATGCTCTAATTGTGCATAGGTACCACACTAAAAAGTCAGTTGTATTTTTAATAAAATAAAGTTATAAAAATCTTGCTTAATTTATTACTATATAAGGAAATATGAATGAAAAAGACTGATAATATTTAATGAAGTATAAAAGACATAAAATATTGTAATTTTACAATTATTGTACATATCCACTCGTCTCACCTCGGTCACCAAGTCCAATTCACTGTCGCTACACTTTGAGACACAGAAAATTGTAATAGCTTTGTAAAATATAGTCATCCTACTCATATTCGTGAAAAATATTATTTAACCGTTTCAGTGCTAATCCCGAGACGTTATCGTGATGAATCATTCGCTACACCAGTGCAGATCATCCACTTAAACTCGCTGTAGAAATCTTATTTATCGACATATCCAAAATATAATAATGGGCGTGATGACAGTATGAAAAAATCATTGAAATTTTAATTTTATAAAATAAAATAGGTTATAAAGATTTGAAAAAATACATTTCTTTTCATTTTAAAAGAGCAGTTTCAATACAATATATATGAAATTACTTTGCATCGAAAAAAGACTTTTGCTCATCAGAATTTAGAAAGGTAAAAACTTACATATAAGCGTATTATTATTATTCTATGCATATAAGTACTTCATTTATCTATAATTTAAATACAACTTACATCTCGAAAATCGATAAAATATATTCTTTCTTCTCTCTACATTATGTGTTCATAAACTAAAAGCATACCTACGCGGTACTACGGTAGACATGACATGTGTAAAGCTGCGTTGCACCGCTCAATTGCGTCGATTCTGTTCACTGCGACGGGTGTGTTAACTCACTCCTTCGAAAAGTATTGGCTCACGGCGCAGTGAGTCGTGAGTGCTAGACAGGGAGAATGCGAACCTTGATGCGAACAGTGTTAGTGTATTGAGTTGCCTGCTTTTTAACCGACATACTATTACTTTCCCGATTCGATTTTAAAAGTAGAATCGGGAAGGTTGTGATATTTTTAAACATGTAGGTACATGAAATATAATGAATACAATAATAATCTTTGCTTATATTAAATACAATACCTGCATATTATACTTTTATTATTATTTTTTAACTAGCTTAATGACCCGGCGCAGTGAATAGGCGTGATGAGAGTAAGAAAAAATCATTGACATTATGATTTTAAAAAAATAAAATAGGTTATAAAGATTTAAAAAAATTTATTTATTTTCATTTTAAAAGAGTGAATAATATTTATATTATTAAAATAAAAATACAAAATACTATAGACCGCCATTTTATGAGAAACGCCAATCAGAACGAATCAAAGCGCATGACGTCACGATATTCTAGGTCCACGTCCAGTGTTGCCGATTTCGGGAAATTCAGACTTGCGTCGGCACTTAATCGGGAAACGCTTTAATTCGGCACTTTTCGGGATTAGAATGTATCAAAAAAATTATATATTTTTGTTTATACTAGATGTATTAATTTTGTATTTTTTACGTCTAAATAAAAGTAACTATTTTTATTATTAGTAGTAAACATACAAAGTAAATATAAGTTATTTCATTTCAATAAATATCATTTTATTATTTCACTGGTGCTTACATAGTTTAAGCAATTTCTTTTTGTTTGTATCTTTGTTACTAGCCCCTTCACTAGGCATGGCCTGTGCTAAGGTAAGCTAGTTTTATGTTATTGTCTATTACGTTGTTTATTTAGTAAGTATGTAGGTATGTCGGTTAAAAAGCAAGCAACTCAATAACTCAATACTCTAACACTGTTCGCATTCTCCCGGTCTAGCACTCACGACTCACTGCGCCGTGAGTCAATACATTTCGAAGGAGTGACTTAACACATCCGGCGCAGTGAACTGGGTCGATGCAATTGAGCGGCGTAACGCAGTGGTGTTACACAGGCCTAATGCCTAATACGCGGGAAACTTAAGATGGCGTATTTTGACGTTTGGACATTCATGAAGTTCTTTTTATGCTTATTGCCTTATTAATGGTAAATATTTTGTAAATGAATTATAGTATTGAGAGCTAAAAGTGAGGGAACAAATACTGTATTTCATTTAAACGCATACTTAATAAAATACACTTTCTGGGTCTCGCCGTGCCAAATTTAACCACTTATTTCTCGTTTATATTCGCGTGGGACGAAAACAACTACCTCAGTAAGTGTTTTTTTAGACGTGTTTGTACATTTTGGGACCGCACAACACTTATGCACTTTTGAATTTATTTTAAATACACAAATCGTCTTAGAATACATATAGTACATATAGTAGTGATATGAGGTTTACGAAACCGTGACGTCACCGTCAGCTCCGACGGACGCCATTACACTGCAAGCGTTTTTTGACGTAAATGTCAAATTGGATTTTGAAATGGCAATTTTTGCTAAACCTTTATTTTATGTAGAAATGTATATATATTTGAAAACAGTGGATGCGTAAAAACATCGTCAGATAGTTTCTCAAAATTAGTCATCATGCCTATTACATCGTGTAACCGAACCATTTATCTAAGTAAATATGATTTTAAAAAAATTAAAAGAAAATTTGGTAGATGGGTCTATTTTCATCCCGAGACGTAATCGGGACCCACACTGAGACACCGCTTTGTATGGATATTAATGTTGCTTATAACCCATATCCAAGTTCGTAGAGATTGTGCGCCGGTTTAGAAAAATATTTATGTTCGGTTTTTATTTAGTTTATGAAACAAGACAAAGTATTTTGTTGTATATTTATATGTTTTTATTTGTGTCTTGAATGTTGATTCATATTTCAAAATAACTTTTTTTTATTAAAGTTCATGTGTTTTTGAGAGTAACTTCGATTTTTTGTGTTACCGACTTTTAAAATCTTACTAGGTGATAGACAAAATACATTGAACATTTTTTGCTATTATGAATGAATTTTGCTTTTATAAATGTTCCGAAAAAGTACTCAGAGCCTGTTGAATTATAACAGTATTATTTACAACAACCAATGATTTTATGACTATTTTCTACTATATGATATATTGTTAAAATTGAATTTTTTGTTATATTTGTTTGTATGACTGTATGTTTGTTAGGTTTCAATAAAATAAAAATAAAAGTTGACAAAGTCACGGTACAGCGGCACATAGGTCATAGCGCATTATATACAGATAAACTTCATAGGTACAAACGTATAAGGTACTAAGCAATTGTTGAAAACTGTGTTTGTTTGTTTTCAAAGAAATACTTGAAAATTCACATATTATAAGTTGATTTTTATTCACTATATACTTCCCTATATCTTTTTTTACACATGTGATATTTTTTTACTAATTAGTCATGTTTTTGTAAGCTGGAATGTTGAAAAATCAGTTAAATAGTATGCAGAAAAACAAAATAAACAAAAAATTGTATTCAACATTTAAAACAGTTAAAAACGAATATTCTCATCGAAGATTTCAAGTATCTCAGGTGTGTAGTTATTGAGATATGACGATTTTAATTTTGTCCGAAAATTGCGCCGCACTGAGGTGTTACATTGTTTAGCATACGCCTAGCACGGAAAAGGTTAGTTCATTTGCCATCTCTTTCTCAGATATATAGTTAAGTTTGTTTCCCAATGACAGCGCTATGTTTTCGACTTTGTAAACGTAAAAACTTTAATTTCAAAGTTGGTCGACGGTTGGCCAAGTGAAACATGAGTTGAAATAAATGCTTCAAATTTACATATTTTAAACAGAATATAACTATTTGATTATATATTTTATCGTAGTGTACATATAGATAAATTTTAAAGTAAAAATATATAGATCAATACTATCATATCCACCTTAAATTGGTTTAGTCGCAAAATTCGGTTATATGACTTTGTTCCCTAATAAAAATTAAAACGGCAACAATTAACCTTTTTAAGACGAGCGTCATGTATAGATGCCCACCGGCCGCATGCCTAAACGGCGAGCGTCATCTATACATGCCCTCATGGCTATACTACACAATTGTGAACCTTCATATCTAAATTCATACTTGATTGAGTCGACAATTGGATGAATATTACTCCCATATATTTGACTTCAAGACATCTATCGGTGAATCAACATTAAGAACTCTAAACATTATAATTCATCGATCATCACTGGCTAAATTCACACTCCCCCGCGCTTTGTAAGGATCTAATACGCATGCGCGTAGGAAAGAGGGATACTGCGCCAGTTCATTTTGTTGTTTCGCGCTCAACATTCTGCTTTGAATTCGATTCTTACCAATACACAATCCGTGCATATTCCTTATCTACATCATGTAACATATCAATGCTGCCATGTACTATTTTATATGGGGATAATTAAGATAACATTATTCTTCATTTACCTTATGTTTATATTATGAAGTGTTCAATTTCATTGAGTATAGGTGATCTTTTGTTTATCTTTGATCTTTTTATGATATATCTACATCGTTAGATTTTTTTACTGTTATTATATTCAATTAAAACGAGATTGAAAAAAACCTGTGTGTGTAATGCAAGTACTTGTACCTCTCCGTCTTGATTGGGTTAAGACAGAAAAAAATATGACAAATAGTGAACAAAATAAATACAAGATTAAAAGTTTTTGAAAATGAGATTTGTGTTATAAAAAATAATTTTGTGGTATATGCCGTGCGAGAAGCAACCACCCGAAAACGAGGGGAATCAACGGTATAATGGTCCGCGCGCAAGGTGAAGCGAGTGGATATAATATGTTAATGCAAAATTCATTATATAAATAAAAGAAATAGATAGTAAATATTATATTAATAAATGAAAAATGCGTATAAATATTTTACACAAGAAAAGCAGCTAGATATAAATAAAAATAATAAAAGCCATGCTCAATCACCTGATATATCTAATGTAGGTATATAAATGTTGGATGGTTGACAAATATGTAGTTTGTTTTGTACTTCACGGTAATGTTATCCTGAAAATCCATTATTTTATGTACTACGACATGCACTACATTCAATTATTGGTTAAATATAATATGAACTGATATAAACACATGCATATTGTTTAATAATGATAGACAATAAACAAAATTAGATGAAATTAATAATATTAATTTAATAACACAATCAGTATGTATGTATAGAAAAAGAAATAGAATCATTAATTTATTTGTATCTTTTTGTACACATAATTTGTACACTGATGGGTTTATTGTCAAACGGCAATTTCTTCCAACCAATCAGAGTTGATGTTAATATACAATACAATGTGAACTTTGGCAATAAGGTTATGACATGACAACAATAAAAAAATATATATAATGGATAACAGAAGAAAAACAAAAAAGATTGAATTTAATAATAGTTCATAGCATATGAAAACAAAAACAAAAAGATAAGGAGAGGAAGAAGAAATCAGGTATTACACTTATAACATGATGATTTAAATACTCACCTAAATATTTTTCCTTCTGCTTCTGAACTTGTATCAACAAATTTCACATTTTTAATGTCATTTTCATCTTTAAGGTCATCTGTTGTGTTTGCATTACTTGACTGAAGAAAAAAAACATGAATGATTAAAAAAATTAGCACAGTAATAGAGTATTTGGTATTATAAAATGTTTATAATTCAAAATAAGCATTTTGATAACTAGTTTTATATGACTTCTTGGGCAAAGTACAGACACTTTGTCAAACATGCAGCCAATAACAAGTTGTCACAATCTGGAGTCTTACGATATTAACCGTCTCACAGATCCAGACTGAAAACACAATTAAAAACTATGTCTCTACCAGGAATCGAACCCGGGGACCTTTGGATCAGCAGTCAGATACATAACCAACAGAGCCACAAAGGCCAATAAGTTAATATAAAAATAATTCTCGTTTTATTGAGAATATTCATTCTGAACAATGTGATTTCTCATTGATACAAGGTTATTGTTGTTTCTCATTAGAAAATGTAACTAGTTACTAATGTTATAACAAACACGCACAAAAATATTCCCTTCTATAATACTGTGAAGTGAGGGTTTTAAACATAGTCCGTCTTACTTACTATTTTCAATAAAGGCCTGGCTCAGTCACAGGTCTCATAAATTCATACTAAGCGCAAACTATTGGTTTTCGTCAAATCGTACTTACTAAATTTGAAATGTGGCGGCTTAAGCGAGTCAACGAAATGCATATTTTTCAAACGGCAACATCGCTTTTTACCAATATTATGTTGGTACCATCGTACAATGTCAAAGTACTTCGCGTGCATTCCAAATTACGTTGTGTTTCGTTTACTTTGCGATGTGTAAAATAATTATTAATTTTGTTTAAAATGATTACAAATAAGAAGCAATGTTCGGAAAATTGGGAGGAAGACGAAAAAGTAAGTTATATGCACTCATATAATTGGTGATTTATCATTTGACATATTTTTTTCTGTTTTCAAAAACTTTTAATTGCGTTGTTTCTAATTTAGGTACCTAGGTTTTTTTTTTTTTTTAAAAAAGGAATATGTCCTTCTTAAAGAAATACATATACATCTTCCTACGTTCCCTAAAATAAGCTAATAAATGCTTGTGCTATAGGTGAACGAAATCGGTCAAGGCAGGATTCGAACTCGAGACCACTGGATTACTAGTCCAGCGCGCAAACCGCTCTGCCACCGACCCATCTAAAGGATTAGGTTTTTTAAATCTATATTTAATTTTAAAATCAATGTCTGTTAGCGAAAACGGATCGATGCGATTTTTATATATTTTAGCCCTTCGTGTGACACTTATTTCACCTATTATATCCATTATTTCATTATAATCTCTAACATGTTCCAGAAAATCTGCCATCCTTGTAATATTAGTAATAACAACTACTAGTTGCGATGTTTCTATATAAGAATAGACTGTCATAATACGTTAAGCCGATGTAAAACAAGGGGTCTAGGTAGTTTAAAGTGACAGCTGAAATTGTGGTGGTTTAACGCACGCTTGACGCCAATTTACGGAAAGTAAGTACACTTTTTTGATAAATCATGCCGAAACATGGCTCAGCGTACCCTGATCCTAAAACCGAAAATAGTATGTAAGACGGAGTATGTTTAGACACAAATTTATTTTGACATTTGAAAATAAATACCAAGAGATATAATCACTGTTGATAACAAAACTATTTTGGGAGTATCTGCTTCAATAACTGCCGGCCACAAATTATAATATGTAAATAAATTTATTTTATAAACATGTTAACATAGAAAAATAATTTTGAATAGTCGGTATATAGAATCAAATGAATTCCACAGAAATACATTCGAGAGAAAAGACACAAGCATGGCTTACATTGTTTTCTATATTGGAGATATCTTTGTTGACACAAGTAGAGTGATTGCATTTGCATCGGCTGCCGCAAGATACGTTGAGTTTTCTACATCCGCAAAGTTTACTGTGACAATTGCTCTTGCAGGAGCATTTTGTTTGACCATCGCTGGTGCGTTTCACAGCCACTTGTTGGGTCTCGTTTATGTCTTTCAGGGGTACTCGACTCTGCTAACAAAAAAAAATATTAACATTGCACCAAAAACCTTCTTAAAAGTAATTGAAATTGTAAATTAAATGTTTCAGAAGATGAGCAGTTAGGGCATAGTGATCCAAAATTAAAAATCCAAGATTTTATTTTATTCACTGACTAGTATTTTTCCGTTTAATTACTAGAATGAGTCAATCACTTTGGAGGCTTATGTCCATTACTGGGCAAAGGAGAGTTAACAAAGAAGAATTGATTGACAATTGTTTTGATTTTGACTACATAGTCTTGCCTTATTCTTCTTCTTCTGGGTCACAATCCTAGGATTGGTCTGCACCAAACACTCAATCTTACCACTTAAATCTATCGTCCACCAGTCTCTTCATTCTCTTTATAACTGCTACAGCGCACGTCACTGATTATCTGGTCTATATAGTTGTTTCTGGGGCGACCTCTACAGTTGCCCCCATCAATCATTCCTTCGACGGTGGTAAAAAGCAGACCTGGGTGCCGGATGTTGTGGCTTATCCAAGTTGTTCTCTGTTGAGCAATTCTTTTTATAATTTGCCTTGTCTCTCCAACCCTACTTAGTACCTCATCGTTGCTGATGTGTTCTGACCAGTGAACTTTAGACAATCTTAACAAATATAATTATATTATACCTTTGATAACATTTTCTTCATCAGTGGAGTATGACACCAATCTGGATCATCATCATTGTCCCAGTCATCTTCGTCTTCATCCTCCCACGTGTATGTAGTATTTGTATTTGCCACCTTCTCAACTTTCTTATTGACCTTCTTCACCATTTTCTTCTTGCCTTCGTCCAGCTGCTTCAGCAACATTAGATTGTCTTTCTCTAACGTTTCCTGAAATGAAATATCACAATGGAATTATTTCCTATACTCACAACTCTAACTTATGTACTTTCATATATTAGATTTGATATTATTTTATATTACCTTAGATTTAATGACATTTTGATACAGTTCTTCAAGTATTGAAATCCTTTCCATGTATTGATTATTCGGCGTTGCGACATTTGCACCGTTTAATTGACGTAATAACAAACACATCTAAAACAAAAATTATTCATCAATACACAATAATCATTGCTTGAATATGTATAGTAAAAATTTAATGAAAAAATATATATAATAGAGAGCCTAAAGCTGGTTGCAGACCTAAATCTAAGCTACGTTAGTTTACCTTAGCCTGCATAACTGAGGTCGTTTTTTATACTAGTGTGCAGACCGCAAACTATGTGAGCTAGTATGAAAAATGACCTCAGCAATGCCAGCTAAGCTAAACTAACATAGATTAGTTTTTGGTCGGCAACTGGCTTGATACTTTAATGAGTGCTATTCCGAAATTTCTACAATTGTACTGAAATGATTCCCTGTTTGCCAAATCAATGGTCAAAAGAAATAATTGTAACTATTTTCATATTTTTCTGTTATAACTCAACACCTGTTGACATTCACTAAAACTGATTGTATTTTCTTGATTGATAATAAAAATCAATAAACATTATATTTAGATATGACAAGGTTTTTTGAACAACATATGTACGCATATTTAAAAGGAAAAAATGTATGGCTAGTTAATGTACAAACCTAAATAATCTTCTCTTGTAAATTTAGGTTATTATATATATTTTGTTTAGAAACATAAATCTTTTATGTATTTGAAACATCAAATATTGAGTATGAATATTCGATACCGATAAGTATAAAAAAATCCAAAATATCGGCGACACAAAATGTGATAAATATATAAAAATATTATAATTTGGGTATTTTATCCTTAAATCACTAGAAATATTCCACCAGTTTCCCATAAATATTGAACTAAAGCCAAAGCTGTATATTTTTTGTGTCATTTTAATTGAAAATCTAAGTATTTAATTGAACAATACGTCAAACTGTAATATTTAATAACCATAATATTTTCAATAACCTTTTCAATCGAACATTCCAATGATGTGCGTTCAGAATAACCACTATTCTAAAATAACGATCACCGCCATTTTGAATTGTGATAATGTCGAAAGTCAATCGGTATTTATCGTTTCAGAATAACCACTAATATGTCTGAATGGGTGATTATTCCCAATTTAAGCTTGACAAAAGCATTTTGTTGCATTTTATTTTGATCTTTTAAATAATAACTTAAATGTGATTAGTCTACCATACACAAAAGTTATTTCTTCCTTAAAACTTCCTCTCTTAAAGCATTCAAAATGCTATCATGGTTCTAAAAAATGAATAAATTTAAAGATACAATGATTATTGGTAATAAAGAAGTAACATACTCTTTCTTCGTTCTGTCTTTCAACCTCCGAGAGTTCCTTCTTGTGGTTTGATTGCACTTGTTTCAAAGTCTCCTCCAAATCTGTGATCTTATCTAGAGCTTCCTTGTGAAGATTCTTTATTTCTTCCATTTTGGTGTCTTCCTGTATGTTTTTGTATTTGTAATTTTGTATCTCACGCTTTGCCTCCACAGTCACCTCAAACAGATACTTGAGAGCACTCTTAGCTTCCAACATTGTCTGAACTGAGTCCCATCTTGTCTTGGATTTACTGTCTGAAATGTGATTCAATTATAATGAATATACAGAATACAATTTTTAGAATATGTAAGAAAAAATCTTTATTTAGTAGTTTTATTACCATAAAAGGCAGTATCATCCAACCAACCAAAAATATAGTCATGAGAGCATAATAAGTGTTAAATTAAAAAAATATAACAATATAGTAGAAGCCAACAACAAACGCATTTCACTAGGCAAGCTAATGATCTAAACTTCTCTGTGCCTATAATGAAAACTTTGTATGGACAGATATAGTTTGGAGCCATTGCTCCTAGAGTATCCATTAAGATTTATTTATTTAATATTGCTTTTCGGGCAACTAACAGGTACCTATGTCAAATATTAATTTAAAACGCACCCAATGACAAGTTGCCACATTTCGGAGACTTAAAATATTAATCCTCTCACAGATCCAAACTGAAAACACAATAAAAAAAACGTGACTCCACCAGGGATCAAACCCGGGACCTTATGATAACTACATATGCAGAAGAGAATGTTAACTAAAATAAAGGAATGGCTATTGGTATCTAGCGTACACTATACAGAAGAGAATGTTAACTAAAATAAAGGAATGGCTATTGGTATCTAGCGTACACTATACAGAAGAGAATGTTAACTAAAATAAAGGAATGGCTATTGGTATCTAGCGTACACTATACAGAAGAGAATGTTCACTAAAATAAAGGAATGGCTATTGGTATCTAGCGTACACTATACAGAAGAGAATGTTCACTAAAATAAAGGAATGGCTATTGGTATCTAGCGTACACTATACAGAAGAGAATGTTAACTAAAATAAAGGAATGGCTATTGGTATCTAGCGTACACTATACAGAAGAGAATGTTAACTAAAATAAAGGAATGGCTATTGGTATCTAGCGTACACTATACAGAAGAGAATGTTAACTAAAATAAAGAAATGGCTATTGGTATCTAGCGTACACTATACAGAAGAGAATGTTAACTAAAATAAAGGAATGGCTATTGGTATCTAGCGTACACTATACAGAAGAGAATGTTAACTAAAATAAAGGAATGGCTATTGGTATCTAGCGTACACTATACAGAAGAGAATGTTAACTAAAATAAAGGAATGGCTATTGGTATCTAGCGTACACTATACAGAAGAGAATGTTAACTAAAATAAAGGAATGGCTATTGGTATCTAGCGTACACTATACAGAAGAGAATGTTAACTAAAATATAGGAATGGCTATTGGTATCTAGCGTACACTATACAGAAGAGAATGTTCACTAAAATAAAGGAATGGCTATTGGTATCTAGCGTACACTATACAGAAGAGAATGTTCACTAAAATAAAGGAATGGCTATTGGTATCTAGCGTACACTATACAGAAGAGAATGTTCACTAAAATAAAGGAATGGCTATTGGTATCTAGCGTACACTATACAGAAGAGAATGTTCACTAAAATAAAGGAATGGCTATTGGTATCTAGCGTACACTATACAGAAGAGAATGTTCACTAAAATAAAGGAATGCATATTGAATTGGTGAATGTTCACTCTTAACTATTGCTATGGGACTCTAATTTTGGTGGGGGTCACGGAGACGCATATTTTTGCTGGAAATATGCATCATAAAAATACCGTGTAATGCCACAGTTACAACCATCAGTAACACTACCAATAGTCCTACTCCTAGCGTCCTCGAGTGGTCTTAAGATCCCGCGAGTCCCGGGCAATGTGGCCACTGGCAATGCCATCAGCCATAGCAAATAGGAGAGGATGAACGGCGATTCTCTGGCGCCTCAAAACTGGAATCCCCAGCTAAGGGAAGGAAAACCCCGACAGAAAACCACCCAAGCCAGGTCTTATGCTACAACGTGCCTAGGGCTGAATGGAACCGGGGTTATATGGTGTCGCAAGCGTTGTGCCCTCCGGAAACTGGTCCGAATCCGGAGTGTAAGTAGGACTTGCCATGACGTGGGGCTCCGTTATGGTGGACCGTCTATTTCCCCTTACTTTCCTAAGGTCTGGAAGTTGCCTTGTCGACTGAAGGACCGTACGAACCAGATGAATACAAATAAACCAAAAAACCCACCTTCGTCCTCCCGAAAGGGGGGCCTAGACTCGCCTACACAGGGGAGTCATTATCAACCGTAGCCGGAGGTAATACAGCTATTCCCGCCCGAAAGGGGGAACCAAGACCCGTCTGCAAAGGGGGGTCGCCAACCACGATAGAAGCATCCAATGAGGGGAAGGAGGGGAGACTGCTGCATGAAAGTGGTTCAGATTAATCTGCACCACTCGAAGGCGGCGTCTGCCGCATTACTTCTCCGCCTCTTAGAAAAAGGAGAAGATGTTGTCTTAGCCCAAGAACCATGGGTTGTCAAAAATCTAGTGGCTGGGTTAAAATCTAAAGACTACAGAATCTTCTATACAAACAATAAAGGTAAGCCAAGGTCTTGTATTCTTATAAAGAAGGAGCTCAATGCCTTTAAGGTGTCAGAGTTCTGCAACGAAGATATCACGGTGCTGGCAGTAGAACTTCAGTCCCACACCATTTGGCTGATTTCTGCCTACCTAGCACATGATCACGAAGAACCGCCCCCTCCAGGTATCCTTCAACAAGCCATACATAGAGCAGAAGATGAGAGGATACCTGTGGTGACAGGTGCAGATGCCAACGCACACCACACAATCTGGGGCAGCACGGACACAAACGAGAGAGGTGAGTTAATTTTTGAATATATTTTATCACATAACCTCGAAATTTGTAATATAGGTGATACTCCAACATTTATTACCGCAATAAGGCGTGAAGTTCTAGATAAGTACAACACTGCCCTCAGTGAATTTCTTTCTGAAATACCAACCAAACCCTCAACAACAGAGGAATTGGATAACATGGTAAAGACCCTTACTAATGCTTGTAACCAAGCCACCAGGGAATCGTGCCCGGTGCGTATAGCTAAAGGGAGAAAAAGACCACCATGGTGGACAGAAGAGATAATTACCCTAAGAAGGGAATGTCGCAAACTATTTAACCTAGCCAAGAAAAACAATGAATGGGAAACTTATAAGGCTAGTCAAAGAGTTTTTAAGAGTAAAGTAAAAACGGCAAAAAGAACCTCATGGGAAGATTTCTGCACAAAAATTGAAACAATCCCTGAGGGAAACAGGATTCGCAAAATCCTAGCTACGGATCCAGAGATGCCTGAATATATAAAGAAAAACGACGGCAGCTGGACCTCAAGCAGCTCTGAAACATTAGAGCTATTAACAGAAACACACTTTCCTGGATGTAAACTCGACATGCCTAGGGAAACCGTCCACCCAATAGGGGGGGCGCAGACCCACCTGCAAAGAGAGGGCATGCCTGAGACAACAAACCAAACCAGGAAACAGAAAAACTCCCAGAAATTATTTAATACAGAAATGATTGCTTGGGCAATTTACGAGTTTGAACCATACAAGTCGCCAGGTCCGGATGGTATCATTCCAGCGGAACTGCAAGCGGCCTCGGAGACTGTCATACCCTGGTTGGGGACAATCTTCGAAGCATGTATAGAACTCTGTTATACCCCCAAATTATGGAGAGAAGTAAAAGTGGTGTTCATACCCAAAGGTGGAAGAACATCTAATAATACATCCAAGGATTTCAGACCAATCAGTCTATCCTCGTTTGTCCTTAAAACGCTAGAAAGACTCTTAGAAACCAGAATAAGGGGTAAAATAGAACCTTCAAAGTGGTCAGAGTCTCAACATGCGTACAGCAAAGGGAAATCTGTAGAAACAGCATTACACACCCTGATACACAGAATCGAGAAATCGATGAAGTACAAAGAGTACACACTGGTCTCCTTCCTAGACATAGAAGGAGCCTTTAATAACATTAAATATGAAACAATGACTCAGTCTCTGAGGAAATTGGGGATAGAGACTTCGCTCATAGAATTTATCGACAATATGTTGAGAAATAGAGTTATAAACTCAGAACTTGGGGCTCAAAGATAAAAAGATACCCGGTGAAGGGAACACCCCAAGGAGGCGTTCTATCACCTCTTTTATGGAATCTAGCCCTAAATAAACTGTTGATGGAGTTAGACGACACCGGGGTCGGAGTAATCGCTTATGCAGATGATCTCGCCATAGCGGTGTCCGGTAAGATCCTCAACATACTCTCATCTCTCTTACAGAGGGCACTAGACAGGATAACTCAGTGGTGTATTAATAGTGGGTTGGGAGTGAACCCAAAGAAAATAGAGTTGATCCTCTTTACAAATAAACGGGTAATCCCGGCATTTACATTGCCAACCCTAGAAGGGGTGACATTAGAGATCTCAGCTCAAGCTAAATACCTAGGTCTGATCCTGGATAGAAAACTGAGCTGGAAGCCTAACACGCAGGAAAGAGTACGGAAAGCTACAAATGCACTGTACACCTGCAGAAAGATCGTGGGAAAACGGTGGGGACTACACCCCAATATAACCCACTGGATGTACAAGGCGGTCATAAGGCCAGTCATGATGTACGGAGTGGTGGTATGGTGGCACTGCTTGAAAAAAGGAGTGCACCTAAAAGAGCTGGCAAAAGTTCAAAGACTAGCAGAAGTAACAACCACTGGCTGTCTGAGAACTACACCATCAAAAGCCCTTGACACCATCCTGCATCTGATGCCACTTGACCTCCTAGGAAAACAAATGGCAACGAAAGCTGCCATAAGAATGAATTGTGTCAACCCTTGGAGGGAGACACACATTGGACACTCCATGGTTCTTCAAGAGTTCAAAAAGCCATCCGAAGGTATCGACTATGTCATTCCCAAGCCTTTCTTCGAGAACAGGTTCTCAACCCAAATCCCCTCGCGGGAAATGTGGAAGGAGAATCTGATCCGTCACGATGAAGCTCAGGTGTTTTTCACTGATGGGTCAAAACTGGAAGGTAAGGTGGGCGGAGGAGTCTTTTCGGAGCAATTAAATATTAATATTTCTTTCAGGTTGCCGGACCACTGTAGTGTTTTTCAAGCAGAGATCTTGGCAATCCAGGAAGCAGTAGAATGGATACAAGGCAATACAGTATCAAACAGCATTGTCCGTATTCTCACAGACAGCCAAGCGGCTATTAAAGCCTTAAAAGGCGTAAGTACTACTTCCAGAGTGGCCCTGAACTGCCGCAACATCTTAAATGGGGCAGCGGAGCGGTTCAATCTACAAATCATGTGGGTGCCGGGTCACAGTAATATAGCGGGGAATTGTAGGGCAGACGAACTTGCCAGAGCAGGTACCCTGTTATCTCTAGACAATATCAAACACAGACCTGGAGTCCCCATGGCAACATGTAAACTCCGGGTCAGTGAGAAAATTATTGCTTGTGCTGACCAAAGGTGGTCTGAGGAGAGCACATGCTCCATTGCCAGACAAACATGGCCAAAATATGATCTCAGAAGAACCAGAGAAATACTCTCGTTCAGAAAAGACTCACTCGCCAGAGTCATATCAGTATTAACGGGACACTGGGTTATAGGAAAGCATGCCAGAAGGCTAGGGCTGGAGGCATGCGATTACTGCAGAGCATGCCAAGACGAGGAGGAGGAGGAGACGGTGGTCCACTTCCTCTGTCACTGTCCTGCTCTCTCTAGAATTAGGAGAAGCTCCTTGGGAAGTTTCTTCTATGATGATTTAATTGACATAGCGTCGGCTGACATTGCAGACATTATGACATTCATTTGCCGCTCATGCTGGTTCAAGGGGGATGAGTGAGTGGGAGGACAGCCCCAATGTGGTATCACAAAGGGCCAATTGGCCTAAGTGTGTTCTCCTCAAGAACTGCCACCCGCAAAAAAAAAAAAAACTATTGCTATGTACTTGAGGCTTCACAAAGCTTGCGTTGGATGGAAAAGATTGCCTTATGGCAATAAATTCAGTTTCACTTTATTGTACATAAAACTGTATAAATCATTTGACATACCTTGATCTCCAGCTAGGACCTTCTCTTGTAGCTGCGCTATTTGTGCACTCCTTTGCTTGACTTCCTCTTGCAGTTGCGGCAGCATTGGATCCGTGGGGCATCTGGCCCTGCGCTCCTCCATCTGCTCCGTGAAAGAAGCCCTGTCCTCCAGGAGACCCTCCAGATGTCGCTGGGCGGCCACCACCCACCCCACAACTTCCAACTCTTGTTCCACATACTGTAGTATTGCCTCGCCCTTGCCAGAATCTGTACGCGATGTGACACCACTAAGCCCGCGACCCTTCTGAGCTGTCTTTTGCTTCTCCAAAGCTTCCTGACAAACCAAAACAAAATTATTGATAAATTAAAGCAGACAACAGTCAGCTTTACTATGATTTAATAATAATTACGCAATGACGCTGAATTGAAATTTTTTTAGGTGTCCTTACTAAACCTTAAGCATTAATGCATAAATGTCAAGGCATATTTTTCTAGATATTTGTGCTCTTTAATCTAAAGTAATAAAGCAATCAAAATGTTAGTGTATGTGTGTGTGTGTGTGTGTATGTGTGTGTGTGTGTGTTTGTCTCACGCCTTCTGAAAAACCAAGAGCATCTAAAAATCTAATTTATGTGCGAACATGTACCTGTATACCTGATGCAGTGTCACGCTAAAAATAATGCGATAAAAATGCTGAATTTTAAAAATATTTCAATAATTATTTTTTTCATACAAAATTTTCCAAGTCGTATCTGTCAAAAAAGTGTACATTTTGCACGCATATATCTGTTAGTTTAAAAGTTAGAAGTACGTATTTACACGAAAAAAATTTACTTTCAAGTATAACTTAGCGTTTAAGTGAAAAACATGGTGAATATTTTGTATAATTATAATGTTTAACTTATTTTTAAAGTAAGCGTTTTGTACATAAATGCCGCCATTTTAATATCTTTTCATACAATATTTCATTTTCCTACCGAATGAATATGTTCTTGAAAATAATAAACCTTTGAAATAAATATAAATATGAAATAATAAAATGAAACACAAGACATTACAGCAAGTTTTAAGACGTATATTGTAAAAGTCTGTTAATTATTAGTAAAGATATGGGCATAATAAAATTGCATAATTTGTATATAATATTTGATATTTCGGACAATTTTCATTTTTATGGCATCGAACAAACCAATGTAGGTACCTACATATTCAAAAAATGTATCCGAACCATTCGATATTACTTACGTGTTCGAATCGTTTCCATGGCTACAGAAAGAATGTGATATTCAAATAAAATTTGTTAGGAATCGAATTTATTTAGAAGGTTGTTGTAGGTAGGTACCTACCTAATACTATTTACTTACAAATCAACAATAATATACCTATACTGATTTCCTATAGGAAAATTATTTTATTTATTTATTTATCAACCGTTTGTCCGATTATAATGAAACTTTGGTGAATTGTCGAGCGCATGCCCAGGATGGTTTTTGGATTTAAACTTTTTTCTTATTCTTCTTCTTCTTCGTGTATTTGGTCGTTTTACCTATGAAGGGGGAGTATCCTGGGAAAAGAAGGTCCGACTGTCCCTCCATCTCTTCACAGGTCTTCCAGGACGGGTTCTGCATATAAACTTTTTTCTTCTTTTTCTTCAACGTGTACTTGGTCATCTTACCTATGAAGATGAACTATCCTGGGAGATGAAGGTCCAATTTTCCTTCCATCTCTTCGCAGGTTTCTGGATTTAAACTTTTTTCTTCTTCTTCTTCATCGTCTATTTGGTCATTTTACCTTTGAAGGTGGACTAACCTGGGAGAAGAATGTCCAATTTTCCTTCCATCTCTTCGCAGGTATCTGGATTTAAACTTATTTCTTCTTCTTCTTCTTCATCGTGTATTTTTGGTCATTTTACCTATGAAGTTGGAGAATCCTGGGAGAAGAAGGTCCAACTGTCCTTCCATCTCTTCGCAGGTATCTGGGTTTAAACTTTTTTCTTCTTCTTCGTGTATTTAGTCATTTTACCTATTAAGTAGAGCATCCTGGGAAAAGAATGTTCTTTCATCTCTTCGCGGTTCTTCCAGGATGGTTTCTGGATTTAAACTTTTCTTAACCGACTGATGGGACGGGATGTAATGAAGGGAAGGGATGCACTAAAGGGCCTGAAGGGACGGGAGGTATAAAACTGCCTGAAGGGACGGAAGGTAGTGAAGGGTCTGATGGGAAGGGACGTAATGAGGGATTAAAGGGACGGGAGGTACTGAAGGGCCTGAAGCGGCGGGTCCTGGAGTCTAATTCTGTTTCTTCTTAATTTTATGTAGACCTTTAGGGCAGTTTTTATACAAACTATTTCCTATTGTCTAATTCATCTTCTTCTTCTTTTATGTATACATTTGGGTCATTTTTTTATAAAAATTATTTCCTTTAGTCTAATTATTATTCTTCTTCATTTAAGTACGTAGACTTTTGGGAGAGTTTTAATACAAACTATTTCCAATAGTCTTATTCATTTTCTTTTATGTAGACCTTTTGGTCAGTATTTATACAAACTATTTCCAATAGTCTAAATATTCTTCTTCTTCTTTTTTGTAGACCTTTGGGTGAGCTTTTATACAATCTATTTCCAATAGTCTAATTCTTCTATTAGGTATATGTATTTTTACTTATTTTATGTAGACCATTGGAATAGTTTTTTATACAAACTATTTCTTATAGTCTTATACTTATTTTTCTCTTTTTTATTTAGTCTTTTGGGTTAGTTTTAAGTCTAATAGTCTATTGTGCAGAAATATTATTAACGATATGCACACTTGATGAAAATACATATGAAATGAATGGGATATGGGATGTGACGATATAACCTGCACTAGAATCTTTTCAATACTTTTGTTTAATTAAATTTAAACCATTTATATCATCCTATTTTGAATAATTTTCAACACCTAATATTTAAAGAATGGGGGTTGTGGCCATTACTGAACTCTTCACAACATTTATATTCAAATTAAAAACTATTTACTATAGTTCAAGTCTTCTTCTTCTTCGTTAATGAAGACTTTCAGTCAAATTGAGCAAAAATATAATGCACACTTGATGAAAAAATATAAAAACGAATGGGATGTGACCAATACTAGATCTTTTCAGTACCTACGTTTGTTTAATCAAATTTTAACCACATCCCAACATCCAAAATTACTAAATTTTCAATAGGTACACATTACAATTTGTTTTCGATGATAATATTTAAAAATGGGGGTTGTGGCCAAACCAATCTCTTTACAACGTTGATAAACAGTCATATTTAAAACCATTACGCATAGTCCATGCGAGCAGAAATTGTATAAATATTATACTTCATTCACACTTTATAGCAATATATAAAAAAGAATGGGTTGTGGCCATCACTTGAACATTTTACAATACTTAAACTCAATCAAATTTCAAACCACTTTTTATAGTCTGATATTGCAAAATAATTGGGTGACAATATTATAAAAACGATTGATTTTTCTTTCACAATTTTACATTCTTGGCCAACGGCGGGACATAAAAGCTAGTTTAAAATAAAATATATTGCAATACGCATTATAGTTCATTAGAAATATAAGAAAAATGTTAAAAATCGAGGTATGCTAATTATTATTCTACAAGAATATATTATACAGAACATAAAATTAAAAAGTTAAAGAACTTTTTTTTTTATTCATATCCAAAATACCCAAGTTATTTTTTTCAAAATGATTCAATTAGTAATATTGATGGAATATCAAATTGAAAAATGGGTACGCTGACAGCAGGCGCCTTCTTAATGTCCTAGTGGGGTGATGTTGTTCACTGAATATATCTAGTAGGTATTTTAATTTTCTGGAGAGATTGATTGATCAATACCAAACAGTACCTACTTACTTGAATTCATGACTCTCCACTATTCCATAGAAGTGGAGAGTAAAAAAGGCTGACTTACATAACATAAATAAAATACCTTGAGTCTTTTGTTGATGGACACGGCTTCTTCCATTTTCCTCTTGAGAACATTTTGTTGTTTGACATGCATTATTTCCATCTTGACCATTGCATTTTGTCTCTTTCTATCTTGATCACACAACTTGGCTATTCTCCTTTCGTTCTGTATCTTCCAACTACGGAAGCGGTTGTTGTCCTGCGCCATAGTTCTGATTAATTTTACCTGAAAATAATGCATTAGATTGTTACTGGAAACCTGGCAAATAAGTAGGGCGAGTGCAATAGACATTAGAGGTTGCAGTGCATGGTATGACCACAAAAAGTAATAATTTATAAATAAATCAAAGAATATTTTTTTTTATTACTTAAGTAGGTGTTAACTATTTTATGAAATAAAAATGCATTATAGCTGGACCTCAGCTTCCCAAGAAACTGATTCACAATCTGCATACAGAAGAAGAAAGAAATGTTTAAGGTACAGATCCATTCTTTCTGAATGAACAAATGTATAAAATACTTACCCTGGCTGATTTCATCTGCAATATTTCCTTGTTGAGTTGGACAATCTTGAGGTCATTCTTCTCCTTCATTTTGATGAAGTTGGCCTGCTGTTGACACTTCTTTTTCAAGCTTGATATCTCCACCTCCAGGGCCTGTACTCTTCCGTGCCTCTCCTCTTGCATTTTAGGATCCAACTTGGACTTCATCTTCAGCTGCTGCATCAGTCTGTCTTTCTCCTGTTCTAACGTGACAATTTTCTCTTCGTACTCCTTCACATTCTGGTTGTGAACTTGGATATCTTCGTTGTTGGCGGACAGCTTCTCAGCCAGGTTAATTTTCAAAGCCAGCGATTTGACCAACTCTTGAAGTTCGTGACCTTTGGTATACTGAAAAAATATAGAAGGTAGTAAATACATGCATGTAATATTTTTACATAGTTATTAAAAGATACATACCTATGGCTGGTATTACTACATCTGGTATAACATCTATAAAAGATACATACCTATGGCTGGTATTACTACATCTGGTATAACATCTATAAAAGATACATACCTATGGCTGGTATTACTACATCTGGTATAACATCTATAAAAGATACATACCTATGGCTGGTATTACTACATCTGGTATAACATCTATAAAAGATACATACCTATGGCTGGTATTACTACATCTGGTATAACATCTATAAAAGATACATACCTATGGCTGGTATTACTACATCTGGTATAACATCTATAAAAGATACATACCTATGGCTGGTATTACTACATCTGGTATAACATCTATATTGTATTTACACTATATTATTTAGTAAAAATTACAGTAATTTAATACATATTTAATAAAAGACAAGGTTAAATTATTCGATTGTTCAATGTGTCATACAGTTAGTAAGACAAATTCCTTGAGGGTCGTTTTATCCAAACTCTACTGTATTCAAAATTATGTTTACTGAAAAAATAAAAATATTTAGAAATACATATAAAATTAAATAAAAATACCTGATCAAGAGCATGAGCCTCTTCTTTCTCGTGTATATCACTTTCATTGAGATCGGGAGCAGCCTCCACATATTCTTCACAACTATCATCCTCATTCTTCACCTCGACACCGTCGTCGTGAATCAGCTTCTGAATCAACTGTCCGCATTGCTTCTGTTCTACGTGCAAGTCCATTATTCTGGTTCTCATATCGCACATGGACTGGAGTGCCTCCTCTACGGTGCTGGCATCACCTTTAGTCAAGTTGTTGATGGTCTGGTTGCACTCCTCCGTGATCTCCGACAGCTTCCTGTCCACTTTCTCCTTGGCGGCCTCCGCCAGCAGCACCTTTTCAAATATCTGAGTGTTTTCCATCATTGACTCTTGAAGCATTTTGTTGAGGTTTCGGTTCTTTTCCAAGACGACCTCGTGCTTTTGCATCAGCTCTGCGTATTTGAGTTTCTCCTTCTTCAACTCCTCGGACAAATTGGACGCGTCTTGAGTAAAACCTCCGCCTTCACCGAGTAGCTGCAGTCTAAGCTGCTGTACCAAATTGTTGAGTCTGAAAGATTAAATATATGTTTCACAATTATGTCAGTTGATTTTAATCAAATATGTATTGACAAACAACAAATAAGAAGAAAATGGTCTTTTTGGTTTCAATCTTGGGGATCTTGGGCAGCAAAGCAATGAATTTCTTCCTCTACTCTGCTCGGTCTTCAGCGACTCTCTTCAAACTGTGTAGGAGATACACTTCATGTCCTCGCACACCTGTTTTAGATACTCCCGGTGGGGACACCCTCTGCCAGTTGTTCCCTCCAAGATGATGTGTAGGCGATCTTCGTGTCGCAGCACATGGCCTATCCAATTTCCTCACCTTTTCAATGTGGTTTTTAAGATGTTCCTGGTTTTTTAATTTTCTTGATAACTTCATAATTTGTATTCGTCAGTACGTGCACATCTTGAAGGCTTCTAATCTTTTATGTTCTCTTTCACCTATGCACCATGTCTCACAACCATACAGGAAAATACTTCACATATTATGCTTTTACTAGACCTTTTCAGAGTTTAAATTCCATATTGTTGGACTGGAAGTTGGTAGTACTTAATTATCATTAAATATTGGTGAAATGAAAATGTTTTTTCTAATCGAATATTTTTATTATTGCATATGCGCAAACATTGGATTTTTTTCCCTGTCGGGAGTCAAAGATATTTTTTAACAGATTTTTAATTATCTCAATAGAGACGAAGTTGGAATATTTATTGTAGGAGAACCGGGAAATTAAGGCACCTACAGGGCTTGTAGGTGCCTTGATTTCCCAGTTCTCCTACAATAAATATTCCAACTTCGTCTCTATTGAGATAATTAAAAATCTGTTAAAAAATATGTTTTTTCTAGACTGAAAACACTGCTTAATTAGAAGAAATCACTATTCGGCAATAATCCGTGTAAGGAAGTATTACAATCAATATAATAATCCCAATAATGAATGAATAAGGAATAATAATAATCATTGCTTCTTGTTATAAAGTATCCAGGAAATTAATATGCACACAATAATAATTGGTTAATTTCTTCTAAACAGCTTATGATCGTACTCTATGAAACCTAAATGCCACCCATCTGAAAGTAATTTACTGACCTGATGATTTCAGCTCCTTTAGCGTCTTGGTTGATGATAGGTTTGTTGCGAATCTGTTTAGCTCTGTCTGCATATCTCAGTGTGCTAATTGTCTCATCCAAGTTGTAATCCGCTGGACTTACGCACGCTATCATCAGTGTCATGGAATTGCCACCTAACGAATCTATAAATAACCATAAAAATATATGAGGGATATTATAAACAATGGATTTAGAATAGATTTTAAAATACTTGCTACTAAGGACTTCTTTATGACTTCTCACCAGTAATAAAATACAAAATTTTAATTTTACACAATTTGACAATTTCGTCCATTTTGTATATTTTCTTAATCAGACATTCATTATTCATTCTTCCCATGTGGCCACACCATCTCAATATGTTCAATTTCTTTTTATTGATAATATCTATCTTAATCTTACACTCTTTCCTAATGTGCTCATTTCGTATCCTGTTATACATCATCTTGTAACACACTCTTCTCGGTGATCTCATTTCAACAGCATTTATTCTGCTACCAAAAAAAAATGTATAGAATTCAGGAATTGCCAATCATTGTACTGTGGAGGAAGGGAAGGAGGTTATCCAGGACTTATATGATAAATGAAATAAAACCTTGTAACAATCTTGTGAGTTTGCTCTCTCTGTAACAGATGAATCCCCTGTTGGTGCCGTCACCCAGAGCCGATATCACATTCCCCAAAGCCAACAGCCCTTGGTTGATCTTAACACCCTCCTTGAACCGGTTTCCAGTTGCTTTAGTCTTTTTTGATCTCTCCGAACCAGCCAAGTCCACAAGGTGAAACTTTGAAGTCGTTATCTGATTTCTAAAAATAGATCATAGAAAAAGATAATACAATTTATAGTTTTGAATTGAATCAATATGATGGGAAGCACCGGCTTAGAATAGTGCTTCTATTATCATTGTTTTTTTATCATAATTTTCGGGTGTCAAGTAAGAGCCGGATAATTAACACAACAGGCAAAAAACATCTTACATAGTTCAGCAATGAGGTTCACCACCTATTCTGGGGGGCAAGTCTGGTTCGACCAGCGAAATCAAAACCCCAGTGATTACCCACATCATGGATATAATTATCGTATGGAGTTCTATGACATCTAAAGATATCGTAGAACTCCATATAATAATTATATCCATGATATGGGTAAACAAGGAAGGTTTTCATTTCGACGGTCAACCAGACTTACCCCCCAGAATACAGTGCCTTTTTAGATGAGACAAGTCTGGTGTGAGGAGATACACACGCGTGTCGTACTTCCTTATAAGTTAATGCACACCTGTCTCTGGTTACACCACAAGGTGTGATATGCTGTGTGAATAATGAAGAGATTGATCAAAGAAATTATGAAAGACACATAAAGGCCGAGTATGGAATGCTATAGAAATAAGATCACAAAGACAAATGTGTATCAAAAGTGCATGAAATTTGAGAATAAGTGAAAATACGAACGATTCAAAATAAACGGAAGGTTTGTAAAGAGAAGGAAAGGGTCAAGAAAGTGAAGGTAAAAAAACTTATATGTTGATTCAATCTTTTAACTGCTGTGCCAGGGCTTGTGGTTCTATTATAATAGATTCTCGCATCTCTCAACTCAAAACACAGGTTATTAGGAAAAAATACCATTAATGGATTATATAAATGTACAAGATAATAATAATAATGTACGAGGCAATCCAACCCTGTACTTCCAAAAAATCTCAGTTTCAGATATAATATCCTGTGTACAAATGAGTATTGGTCACTGCTTGATTGCTACTCATCTTTGTCATACAAAATGAATAGAATCAATAGTCCAATATGTGAGTGTGGTCAGGAGGAAGAGACTCTAGACCATTTACTGTCCAATTATTTTAACCGGCTATCTTCTAACAATGTTTTTTATTTTAACCAGGGGAACAAGTCTGGTCAACAGGCGGAATTGAAACCATCCATGATATGGGTAAACATGGATGGTTTTAATTCCGTCGGTTGACCAGACTTGACCCCCTGGTCGATTTAACTGGCATATACCCAATCAACATTTCATATTTACTGTCCATCCAAAATTTCAAAATAGCAAGCATAGTACTGAATTACTTAGGGAATTACTTTGAATGACACATTTTTCTATCTTGGCACATATTCATGTATCATCTTATACATGTTGGTATGTTATTCATGCTTCTAACATTTGTGTCTTTCTGAATATCTTCACACGGTCGTGCCATCCCTTTCTTACGCGACGTCCTACGTAGGCGATTCAAAGCGAATGCAAAGCGGCGCGGCGCGAAAATAACAAACAGTCGGTAACTATGGTAGTGTCCTACGTTACCGACCGCGAGTTGGTTTTGATGCGGCGCGGCGCGATGCGAAGCAAACGCGATCAGTTGGTTTGATATTTTCGCGCGAATTGATAGCGGCGCCATTGTTTTTTGACATGTCAGAAACAGAAATTTTAATTTCTGTCCATGAACGTCCCATATTATGGGACAAATTATTATCGAACTGCAATTTTTAGGATTTGGCAAAAATAAATGGGACTACAAGTAAACACATTTATTTATTATTGCTATTTTACAATAGGATGTTGTTCAAAACACACAAAGTTTTCTCTCGCTTGCACGAATGTGTAATTTTGATGTTTCCCGGAAAGATGTAAATTCAGTCTCATTTATAAATTCAAGATCACGTAATTCTTCATACAAATCGTGATATCCCCCATAAATATGCCACTCTAAGTACACAATATTAGTTTCACTTCTCTGCTGTACATACTTCTTGAGTATTTTATATACGTACATCCATGACAGTAGCTGGCGGAAGAGGGGAACGATTCGCGCACACGTAGGACAGAGCCGCCGCGTCCCACCGCATCGCATTGAATTCGTTTATATCCGCACCGCATCGCTTCGCAATCGCGTTCGCTTTGAATCGCCTACATAGGACGTAGCGTTAATTTAATCTCAACACATTTAATCAAATTTTAATATTTCAATCAACGCACAAAGAACACTACCTACAGGGTGAGTTGCCACTAAACACAAAAAAAAGAGGCAATTAACATTTGCCCGAATAGGAAAGTAAGTATTTAAAACAAATAATTAGATATTCATGTAAAAAAAATTATAACATACTTGTCTTCCTTGCTTTCCTTCACAATCTGTATAGTGAAGATTGCGTGGCTGCGACTGGACTGGGCGTTCATTGCTGTGGCTCCCGTGGCCCTACCTGAAGATCCCCTCACAAGACAGTTCATTGTATCCTCGGCTGTTGTTACCTTCTCTTCGGTCAGACCTATGAACGTATATAATATTAATATCATTTAATGATTCGGCGGATATTTTGTGGTAGTTAATATAAACCATTTTTGAATTATTAATTAGCTATAAACCACTTGTTTTTTGAGTCACTTCGCGACATGTTTCGGAAGCGCTGTCCTTCCATCGACCGGCGTGTCGAGACTAACATGTTGAATTTGTGTGAATCTGTCTGTGAAGCGAGGGGGGTGGTCAACATGTTAGTCTCGACACGCCGGTCGATGGAAGGACAGCGCTTCCGAAACATGTCGCGAAGTGACTCAAAAAACAAGTGGTTTATAGCTAATTAATAATTCAAAAATGGTATATAATATTGTTTAATCTTTGGTAAATTTAACATCAGGCATCTGGGTCTGCTTGTTACTATCGCCGAAGGAATTATGGACAAAAACTAGAGGTCACCCTAAAGACAGTTATATGGATCAAGTGTTCAGTGATGTGCGCTGTAGCAACTACCAAGAGATGAAGAGGCTGGCGGACAACAAAGGTATGTGGAGATTTGGAGTGTGCGGTACAAACCAATAAAACTTTGCAACAGCTACATAGATTTGATCAACTGACAAGTACCATATTTAATGCAATTATTGTGCCCTCTTGGGTTTAATCTGTGCCAGGTAACACTGCCAAAATTAAATCCAAGGAAGATTTTGAATATATTTTTTATGAGTAAATATAACATATTATAACGCCATATTTGTATTTTAATTATGTTAAATCTACCCTTTTTAAAAAAAATCGGTAATACATAGCAACACAATAATCAATTTTTTTCTATTTTAATTATAAAAACAAAGATAAGCCTTTTTTCAAAATTTCATGCCCCTTGAAGAGACTAAAGATAATGTTTATAGTAGGTTTTTTTTTATATTTCCTAGTTGTTGCTAGCAGCATACAACTTTTGAGTGCTAAGGCGTTAAAATATAAGAAACTATTTTTTTTTTAGTATGGAGAGCGACACCCTAGTAGGTACCTACACAGCACACACACACACACATACATTATGATGAAACTTTCAGGATACAATCTCAGCATGATACTGGTTGATATTCCGCAGTAAAAAAATAACTACGATTTCATAAATCCCCAATATAGCCCCTTGGAGTAGATAATAGCGTTTCTGTACAATTTTGTTTCTTTTTTATATTTCATTTTATATTGCTTCTCGGGCAACTAACGGGTACTGTGTCAAATATTAATTTAACACGCACCCAATTACAAGTTGCCACATTCTGGAGACTTACGATATTAATCGTCTCACAGACCCAGACTGAAAACACAATTAAAAACTGTGTCTCCACCGGGAATCGAACCCGGGACCTTTGGATCAGCAGTCAGATACCTAACCAACTGAGCCACGAAGGTTGACAATATTATTATTGCTGAGCCAATATTGAAATAATCGTAAGATTGAAACACTAACCCCACAGGAACTATTGTTAATACACAATCAGGCAGCTATCAAGAAATTGGTGTGAAAAATATATTCTTAAAAATTGTAAAATCATTACTATCCATAGTAGGAGAGAGTAATAAAAAATATTAAATACCTGGTAACACAATCCCTCTATGATCTTCCCTGATGTCTATGATATTTTGCTCCCTAGGTTTGTTGGACAGAAGATCAAACAGCTGCTCCTGATACAGTTCCATGAAAGACACAGTAACTTTGAAGTCAAATTCTTCGCTATTAGAATCCACAAAGCGAAATATGTCTCCGACAGCCTGAGGTATAATGCCAGCATTAAATGTGTCCTCTCTCTTTCCCGTATAGCATGTCCCCATTGAGTATGTCTTGCCTGATCCGGTTTGTCCGTACGCCAGGATAGTAACATTATATCCTAAAGTGATACATTAATATTTTTATCAATGTAATAATAATAGAACACCCTCATCCCATACTGACTATATTCATTTATTATTGACATAAAGCAATTTTTTCCAACCAGGGTGTCAAGTCCGGTCAAGTAATGAAATCAAAACCCTTTTGATTACACATATCATGGATATAATTATATCCATATGTCCTTGTTATAGGTAATCATGAGGGTTTTGATTTCACCGTTTGACAGGACTTACCCCCTAGATTATACCGTGGTTTGAAAACGTAATGCTGCAAATATTTTTACCTACTCCAAACATCAACATGAAGTTGGCTGTGATTAGGTAGACATTATACAATTTCTAGAGAATTTGAGATTTCGCATTTTGAATGTTTTGAAAGATGAAATCATACAAGAACAGCTGGCTTACTCTTGACGTTCAATTCTATCCCAATTTTGAATTTTCACTTTAAGCTTACCTACCTATCGCCTGAGTATATTCAAATTATATACTATTACGATTTAAATATACCTATCTATGCCTTATGCTGCATTACAAAGGTAAGTTCTTAGTGAAAAATTCGAAATTGGGATCAGATTAGAAGTCAAGAGTAAGCAAGCTGATGTTCATGGAAAACAAATTGACTCTTAGCTAATGCATTTTACAGATATTATGTCCTGAATGCGGAGTCCAACCTAAATACTAATTTCTTAATACTAACCATGTTTTCATTGCACAGTCGCTCAATAAAGTTAGGAGATTACGTGGCTTCCTAACTGGAGGATGCTACCAAGTTTTTGTATGAGAATTGCATTACAGAGACGTATCTAAATACTTAGCGCATGCGCACTGGCGTAAACTAACATTGGTGAACTGTCAAAAAGTAAGATTGATCGCGAGGAACCATAAGAGTGGTTTAATACTAAAATACAAGATGTTTTTGATGGATGATTATTTTCAGTGACTTTGTCAAATATGTATTTGGTAATTTCGTCAAATCAAATACCAAACAGAATATTCAGCGATCTATACCAGATTCAGAAAAATCATGACATCAAGCTGTCAGTGTTAGCTTGGTTACATGTGTTTGTGTTGTTATGACAAAAAAACATTTTAAACGTCATTCTAAACCCATAGAAAAGTATCAATCTCTTTTCTTCGTACACAATAATGTGAAATGCTACACCATCGACCTTAAGTTTTGCGAAGTATTTAGTTAGTGAGGTTAAGGTAGTATTTAGTTACCTAGGACTGTGCATTCGGGTCTATGACATCAATATAAAGATCGAGTTTATATGTTTGAGTTGTACAGAGGACATAAAATTTTACACAAAATATCATGATGAACATAGAATGCACAATCTAAATCTACATGATACCTGTTGATAAATTTGTGTACTCCATAATTCCATAGTAGTGGAGAGTGATATTTTGAATTGCTTTTCAGACAACTAACAGACATAGTTATTGCCAAACATCTAGAAAAATTACACGGTGCACAGAAAACAAATAGTGTGGGAGCAAACCGTCCCGCTCCAGGCCAAAATTTGATGTTTGATGTTTGGAGATATGTAACTATACTATGTCAAATAGTATTAAACATGCACCAAATAACAATAAATTAAAATGTATATAAAAATAAATAAAAACACATAGTTTTAATCCACAAATGAGTAAGACTTTAATGAGCCTAAGCGCTTTCGCCAAACACAGCCGGCACGAATGAACTTCCACTGTGTTAAAAAAAACTTTGAAATTATTAACCAAATAACAAGTTGCCACATTAATGATGCTTATCATCTCACAGATTCAGACTGAAAACACAATTAAAAACTGTGTCTCCACTGGGGATCAAACCCGGGACTTCTGGCTCGGGAGTCACATATCCAACCAACTGAGTCACGATGACCGATATTTGTTTGATGCATAATTTATTACTATTGCTAGTATATTATCCAAATTATAAGATGTCAAATATTATAATGCACACCTTTGAACAATTTGTTGACCATTTTGGCCACAGCCGACTCGTAGAAAACCCTCTGTCCGACCTCCGGAGGGAAGACATAGTTGTAGGAGAAGGCGAGACCCTTCACTTGCACCTGACACTCGGTGGGGAAAGTCTCCAGACATATTTCACAGCCCCGCGTCACCTCTGACTCAACCAGAGGTCTGATACGCAATGCCACTTGTACTGTATCGATAACTTCTTTATCATCGTTACTCATCTGCAAAATCATCAAAACTATATAATATAAAAATAAACTATATATATATATAACTAAAACACAATGCATTCCTTTTTCACCACTTAAGAAAGACCTGTATTTTACGTACGTCTGTATACGAGAGGTAATCTAGCAAGTCCAAAATATGTTCAATTTCAGCATTTCTCACTCAAATATTAGTGGCAATAAATTTGCCACTTGCGCAAAGTGTAAAGAAACGTTTATTATAATTATATGGATTAAACATGTGCTCTAAAGTGGAATAAAATAAAAACAATTAAGTTTTTAAAGTACTGCTTACCACTAATACATAATAGTTATATGACAATAAAACAGCAAATAATTTTAAAAGTATTAATTTTTATATATAAATTAAAATAGGACTATTACCCCGATATTTGCAAAAAAATGTTCTTTATAATTTTGAAGTTCACACCTACTCGACGAGAAGTCGACGGGATTTTAGACTGCCTCAGATTAACCTGACAGGTACATAAAATAATATTTATTACAAGTACATCAATTATATAATGATTTGTCAGAATTTGTGAAGGAAGCTTCTGGTCTTGCCGCTTTTCGTCGCCTAGATATTGAATACATAAAGGAAAAGTTCTCTTCTAGATATTGTGTGCTTCCTTTGTTTTTTGTGGTAATTGGAATATTTTTTTTTTTAATTAATGAATATTCTTTTTGTTTATACTCGATGTAAGAAAATGTATTTATTTTTACATCTAAATAAAATATATATACATAAAATATTTTTTAAAATAACTTTTTTGCTAAACACAGAAAGAAGTTTGTTATTTTATCATGTATGTCAAAATAATGAATGAACTCAAATACAGTAATATCTCAATTTCATGATTTATAGACTGACTGTAGTTTTACCTCTGGGATACAGATATATTAATCATTCGTTTTTTTGTAAATAATAATAATAAACACTTCCTTGCACCCTGCCCAAGTGGCGAGTTTATTTCTTCCAACTAACCAGTGTTTTCAGCCCAGAGAAGCAATATTTGTGTGAGAAATGAATTAAAATAAATTTCTCCTCTGCTGGGAATTCCAATTGTGCCACGGCGGTCGGCACGCGATCAGCAAAATATTCACGGTTTGTCCCATATTTTGAAGATTGCCAATATGTATTTTATAAATTAGGTATCAATTCATACATGGATATTTTTACTTGAAAAATAGGCAACATACAAAATATATTTCTTTATGCATATGACTCTCTCTATAGCAGGAATGAGCAATTGATATTGGTTATATTGCTAGTCCTAACAGTTGGATTTAGTGTTACATAAAGTGTTAAAATCAGACATATCAGCTCGATAATTTAGCTTGGGTGCGAATAAGCGAGAAACTTGAAATTTCTGTAGCTCAATTAAGAAAAAAGCGGGACTCGCTTATGGCAACGTACCGAGGTCACAAAAGAAAGATTATTGCGTCTATACAATCTGGAGCTGCAGCTGATTCCAATTTATAAACCAATATGGATCACATGCAAACTTATGGACTCATTCCTAAATGAAATTGTTCGGTGTAGAAAAACTATGAACACGGATACACAGGTAAGAAAACATTCATAATTATTTCCATTACGAATTTATTAAGTCACAAGGTAGGTACCTAGGTAATATCAATAAACTATTTTATTAATTTAATATTGCTTCTCGGGCAACTAACAGGTACTATGTCAAATATTAATTTAACACGCACCCAATAACAAGTTGCCACATTATGGAGACCTACGATATTAATCGTCTCACAGATCCAGACTGAAAACACAATTAAAAACTGTGTCTCCACCGGGAATCGAACCCGGAACCTTTGGATCAGCAGTCAGATACCTAACCAACTGAGCCACGAAGGCCGACTATTAAATATAATTATGAATGCTAAAGATATATGTTGTAAATTCTTCCCATATCTGATTTGCATCCTGTGCTGATCTTCTTGGAATGTGTTGCAAGGGTCTGATGACACACGTACTACTCTTTCTTAAGAATTTGTGCAGCAATACACATGTCATAGTAATAATAGTGTTTTTTTTCTGGGTCCAGTAGTATTAGTATCAAATATTCTGAATTTTGAGGCCAGTAAGATCGTAATGACATAAACGCATTGCCGTTGGTACATTTACTTGACAGATACAAGTAACAATAAACATTTTCAAAGAATAAAGCAACAAATATATTGCACAGCGACGTTTATTGTGAATACAAATTTGTAAAATATAGGTATGGTAAAGAAGTAAAAAACAAAATAAAAGGCGATTGTAAAAATTTGGTAAACAAAAATTAGACTGAACACGACTCACCCTAGTGTATTCACTTTAAATATAAACTGTCTTTTTTTACAAATATATTATTTTAAATTTTATAAACTTAACTAGAAATCAGCAAAAACTGCACCAATTATTCAATAACATTAATAAAATTACGAGTAAGAAAATACAAAAAGTTCTAACCGCTAACTTTTTCAAATTATTAACCATAGAAAAGAGAACTTATACGAGCGGCTAAATATTGCGCATACCCCCCACTTTTCCGCTATAGTGTTGCCATAATTTTATTTAAATAAATGCCATGTAATAATAATAATTTTATTTTAAATAAAATTCATGTTACTATAATTTATCTTCAATTTCAAAAGGTTCAAGATATGCATCGATTCAAAAATTTATCCCCATCAAACCATGGTTTTCCAAATTTCGTTGTAGCAGACATGAATCTTCCGTCATATGTCGATTGAGATTCGGACACTGCTGTTCCCCTTCTCACCTAGCAAGGTTGGGTATTAAGAACTCATCTCTTTGTCAATGTGACCAAGAAGAAGGCAGCTTGGATCACATATTTTTCAATTGCCCTACATCTAAGTTCCCAATATCTTTAACACATCTGATTAAATTTAAAATATTTCCTCCTCATAATATCACCTCCTTACTCAGCCTTAATAAATTTCAAGTACTTAATGTTCTTACAAAATTTATCAGACAGAATAACGTCAAATTGTGATTTCATTTTCTACTTCCCATTTAAAAACAAAACTTTTTTCACAACTTTTTAAATTTTTAATTTCAGTATTAATTATTAATATTTTTTTTTTTTGGTTTCCCACATATTTTATAATTTGTTGTTTATTTTATTGTAATTAACAAATGCACGATTTTGTAACAAACTTGACTCTGGCCAATGTTCCTTCATTTGCGGTTACAAGTGCCAAGTTACATTTCATAATATAATTTATGAAATCGATTTGAAATTCAAATTTCGAACATGTTAGAAAAATATATATTTGAATACCTGGTAGATACCTACCTACATTAAACAATAATATAATTTATAAAATTTATTGTCGAATTGAGTAACCTCTTTTTTGTGAAGTCGGTTGAAAAATTTTCTTTTATTTATGTGTTGTATAAAACAGCTGCGTATTAGTTGTTGTAAAACCAATTAACATTCAATATTATTAAGATATTATAAAAAAATCTACCCTTTTTGCTGATTTCAAATTTTTGGGTATTCAACATGATGAGAACTCTCGTCTACCACGAGGAAACATCAAGCCAAGGTGTGGGGAAGAAAAGGAGACAAATGATGGTGACCCTATGAAATTGGAGTAGTACGGCGCATTTAATCAAAAAATCATTATAGTTGGTCCATGGCAATAAAATAATAAAAAAAACAAAACAACAGACAACAAATAAAACAGAAACACGTGGCATCTATCGAAACGAACTGTCAAACACACGCGAACACACGAAAAGACGCCGACCAGAATATACCGCTCCAGGGTACAGCGACATCCTTACTCCAGGCATGTCACTGTCTTCCACGTGGTGACGGTAGATCGGTGGGGCCCAGCCTCTGCGTCAGGCTAGCAGGTCTTCCTCGTGTCCGGCGTGGTTTCTTCTTCTCCTCCTGATCTCCTCCTCCAGACCGTCACCCATGGCTGGCTCTGTGCCCCACGGCACGCTATGACGGCGCATCTCGACAGAGGTGGCATACCAGTTGGGGCCTCACCGGAGGCGAACCGACGCTCCAGACGACAAGGATTGCCCTTCGTGGTCCAATCTGCGAGCCGCCGCATTCCCTACGCGGTGGCCCCACACTGCGCTCTGCCTCCAACCTCCTGTCCTGTTGATGGCCTCATCTTGGTTCTGGGGCACCATCAGTGTCCATGCGCGTGACGGGTCCTGTCACACAGACCTCCTCGTGCTCTTGAAAATATGGCCGCCATCGGGACGCGCGTGTCGACCGATGACGGCGTCACACCAAACCGTCCGTCCTCCACCAGCGTCGAATGCCAAAAAGAACGCGTGCCATAGCGCGTGCTAGCTGCAAGTTCCGTTGCTTGCCCGCAACGAGCGCTAGCTGCTTTCAGAAATGTTGCCGTGGAAAAAAAATAAAAATCAATGTTTTTCGGCAATATTTTTTTCGGGCATAACAAAATAAATCCGAAAACAATTCACATTAGTCGTTTTTCTACGTTATTCTCTATAACAAAATTGACGTTTTCTGCCCACCTTTAGTCAAAAGTCCCGCGGAAAAACCCTCACTTCGATCCATTCAAAATTTGCGAATGCCATGTGCCACATCTAGTATATTATATGAAAATCTATGGATTAAACTGATTGTTTCATTTTGCAAAGATTTTTTTAGTTTTGGTGCAAATCGTCTTTGGGAGTGTTGAGAGACGATCGGAGACGATCCAGTAATATTTTATTTTCGTTAATTATGGAAAAAAACGGGATTAATAAAGTGACAGTGGTTCTCGGTGGACAATGGGGTGACGAAGGAAAGGGAAAAGTGGTGGATATGCTTTCTCAATCCAAATATACGGATATCGTCTGCCGGTGTCAGGTATATCATTTTACATTTCAGTCAAAAAAGCATGTGATCATGTTACTCACGTGAATTTAAGATGAAATATTGTAATGTACATTGATGTCGCATGTTTATTTATGTTTTTTTTGTAAATTGTGTATTGTTTAATTTTTATTAGCGTACAAGCTAATTGAAAATATTCTGTTTCTTTTACTTTGAGGGTTAGATTTTGAATAAACAATATTATTGTGTCCAATAATAGAGTGTTAATTTTAAAGATCAACGAGACGTGTTTTCTAAATACGCCTTTGAAATTTTCGTTTATTTTAAAAGTATTGTGAATTTTCCTTTTTTCGGTTCTCTATTATGTTATTGATAACACAATTACATAAGGTTGGCACCTTAACATTTGACCATGTAAACATTCTAAATATTTCGCGTGTTTAATACAATATTTAGTTGAGCATTGGTATGTTGCCAAAAAGTTATCATGTGATTGTGTCTATTTACTGCTATCAATATAGAAAGTTATATATTCTTGAAGGATCTGCAAGAGTCTATAGCCATGTGCAATGTTTCTTATAGATATCATTTGACAAGGTCATACATTATTCTTAAAATATATTTTTACTTGATCACATCATTTTTAACTTAACTCAACCCTCTCATTTGTTTTAATTAGTGTCTTTTTATTTCTTAGATTTGTATTTTAGAAATAATTGAACTTATCAAATATCTTAACATAAACAAAGTTTTTTAAAAAAATGTGTACCTATTCATATTTTTTTTGCTAGAGAAAATAGGATAAAATATTTAAAACATATTTAGAAATTATATGTTTTTTTGTGTAGGTATGAATATAGTTTGATAATACACTCTAATCTGTATTTAATTTTTTTTCCAAAACTAACTATATGAATATATGTTAGGGGAAAAATATGAGAATCAAGCATTATTATCGCCCAAGTAAATTTATAGTCAACCACTGTGGTAAACCGTTAGAAACAAAATTTATTTAAAAATATTTTTCTTGTTGACAATAAATTGCCATTTGTACAGAGTGCAAGGATAGTGTTGATTATTAGGCCAATCTCTACACCTCACTCCACTTATACCAGCCTTGTTAGACCCTAATTTATTACTTCTGTATGGTCGAAACCATTTTACCACGTGGATAGTATTTATTTTCACCTTCATTACAATATCTTTTTATCCTAAGTTATTAATCTGTTATTTGCATTGTTTTAATGAATTCATCCAATATACCATTTTTATTTATTTCTATACATACCATATAGCTTTTTCTTCCACAATGCTTCTAGGCATACTATACACTTATTGAATGTTTTAAGATATATTGTTTTCTATACAAAACATATATATGTCAGGATAGAATAGTGTGGAAGTCAGTCCTTTTTTTTCCTACCCCGAATGTGTAACCGCTTGATGGTATGTATGAAAATTAAGTATCTAGATATTGTGTATTGTGCCATACAAATTGTATGAAAAGGTGTCATCATTAAATTAAATTTTTACAAAAAATATTAAGATAACTTACTGCTATAATGTTTTTTTTTTTGAAAATTTAATTAGTTAATTCTATTTGGAGTATATTTTGTTTTCTATATAAAACATGTAGGTATGTATGTCAGGATAGGATAGTATGGAGGTCAGTCTCCTATCCAGAATATGAAAACAGGATGATGGTATGTATGTATGTTTGTAGATTAAGTGTCGAATTATTGAGTCCCAGTAGATATTGTGTAGTGTATACTGCCTTATAAATTTTATGAAACGATGTTGTCACTAAATTCAGTTTTTATAAAAATTGTTAAAAAAAGTTTGATATGTACAACTACAATGTTAATATTTTTTATAACAAATTAAATTATCTAGTTGGGGTGTTTCGGCTTTTTTTTTCGAATTTTCTTTTATTTATGTGTTGTATAAAACAGCTGCGTATTAGTTGTTGTAAAACCAATTAACATTCAATATTATTAAGATATTATAAAAAAATCTACCCTTTTTGCTGATTTCAAATTTTTGGGTATTCAACATGATGAGAACTCTCGTCTACCACGAGGAAACATCAAGCCAAGGTGTGGGGAAGAAAAGGAGACAAATGATGGTGACCCTATGAAATTGGAGTAGTACGGCGCATTTATTCAAAAAATCATTATAGTTGGTCCATGGCAATAAAATAATAAAAAAAACAAAACAACAGACAACAAATAAAACAGAAACACGTGGCATCTATCGAAACGAACTGTCAAACGCAGCTGTTTTATACAACACATAAATAAAAGAAAATTCGAAAAAAAAGCCGAAACACCCCAACTAGATAATTTAATTTGTTATAAAAAATATTAACATTGTAGTTGTACATATCAAACTTTTTTTAACAATTTTTATAAAAACTGAATTTAGTGACAACATCGTTTCATAAAATTTATAAGGCAGTATACACTACACAATATCTACTGGGACTCAATAATTCGACACTTAATCTACAAACATACATACATACCATCATCCTGTTTTCATATTCTGGATAGGAGACTGACCTCCATACTATCCTATCCTGACATACATACCTACATGTTTTATATAGAAAACAAAAATAGGATGATGGTATGTATGTATGTTTGTAGATTAAGTGTCGAATTATTGAGTCCCAGTAGATATTGTGTAGTGTATACTGCCTTATAAATTTTATGAAACGATGTTGTCACTAAATTCAGTTTTTATAAAAATTGTTAAAAAAAGTTTGATATGTACAACTACAATGTTAATATTTTTTATAACAAATTAAATTATCTAGTTGGGGTGTTTCGGCTTTTTTTTTCGATATTTTTAAAAACTTTGGAAATATAGGCAGTTAAACACATAAATTTATCATAAAAAAAATGTTTCTCTTAATAAAAAATGTTTGAAAATTTTTTTCAAAAAAAGAAATATGAGATATGTCTATATTTATACCAATTTTCAGGGTTCTAGCTTATATGGTTTTTGAGATATATGGAAAAATAAAGTTAAAATTCAAAAGTTGATAACCACTGACTGAAACAAAAATTCAAAATTCTGTGTATAAAAGTTTTGTAGGCCTGTAATTATCTATATATTCTGAAGTTATGGGCTTTGTAAATTGAGCGGATCAAAAGTTATAAGGGGGAGGGGGACAGACACACACACACACACACAAACAGACACACACACAGACACACAAAACTCACATAAAATGTTCTACTCCAAATTCTGAGTAAATCCATCTATGGGAATATATATGCTGCGAAGCCTCTAAGTTGGTGTTTTTAGCTTGCAAAAAGTCCACTACGCCATACAATATGTTTCTTCATACACGCATCTTGGATTTTAACTGCCTCTTCCTTCAATAGAATTTCATTCTCTTGAACGAATCGACAGTTGGATAATATTATTTTACTCAATATTATTATTACCTAAAAAGAATAAGCAGTTCAATGTGTTAATTTTAAATTTATTAATTGATCAACACACCGATCAAGTTTCAATTGGGAATAATTCTCCCATCCAGATACTCAACATATCAAAGGATTAGGCTTTGAGGAGGTCGTTATACTACCTATCAATACTAATGATTCCTAATTATTAACGTTCAAAAAATCTTTAATGATTCTGTAGTTGTAGCCAAACATCTTGAACTTTTAGCCGAGAAGGGGGGCGGTTTGCACGTATACCAACGAAGCAAAAAGACACAAATTTTCGCTCTGCGTAACCAAATGTTCATTCATTCATTCATACCATCACGGCATATCCCACAATGTGGGGTAACCAGCGAAAGGTGTGGGGGTGTGCATTGCCTTATAAAAGGGAGCACAACACATCTGTGTATGCCCACACACCAGTCTCGTCTCACCTAAAAAGGCACTACATTCAGAATGGGTGCTGAACCTCATTGCTGAACTATGTCAGATGTTATTGTTGCCTGATGTATTTTCGATTACCCGGCTCTTACGGGACACTCGAAAACAATAATAGAAAAGAGTGGAAGCACTATTCTAAGCCGGTGCCTCACAGCGTCTACTCCGAATTCTGATAAATCCGTATATAGAAGATATATGCTGCGAAGCCTCTAAGTTGGGTTATTTTTTTTATTTGTAAGTTGGAAAATCCGTGTAAAATATAGGCCCTGCATATATATCTCGTGTATCTTGGCTTAATACTTTGTCGATATGTCTTGAATATATCGACAATTGAATGATTTATTCTAAAAATGTTATTATTTTATTTTATAGAATACAACAGCATTACAATAAAGATTTATACAGATATACAGAGATAATTTTTATGTTGCCAATTATAGTATTCTAAATATATTAAGTACATGTACACATTTATTAACAATTATGAAGACAGGATGGGAAAATTTTACAAAGAAAACCAAACATTTCTAAGCTTATCAAGTTTGGTGTTGAACCGTTAGTAGTGTCAGAAAACCCACCATTTTACATGGATTCCTGCATACATTTTGCACAACTTTCTTTATATATTTAAAGTGTTTCTGTTAAAAAAAATCCCTTAATAAAGACGCGTTTATCTATCTATATATTGATGTAAAAATTATTGTGATCGCCAAGGTACAGGACTTGTAAACAATTACCAAAAATATATTTATTTCAATCCATTAATCTAATTGCTCCCCTGGAGGGCGTGCGCCTCACGTTGGGAAACACTGGCCTAGAATAACGATTTAGAAGAACTCTCAATTAGATACCTAGATTATATCACATCATAATGTCTATGTACATGTTTTCATGCTCAATGTAAAAACCATTGTGATAATCAATTAATAATATTCGCCTATCAAAGGTGTTTAATAGTTTATTTATTTACAGTCTGGCTAAAAACAGTAGAAAAAAATTGAGGGCGCTGCAGTCGTTTGTATGGCAACATTTAATAAGTACTTTACATTTATAAAGTAAAGTAATGTAACCGCCAAATTATGTATAAAAAAAACTATAATGAATTATGAATTTATTTATTAAGGTTACAATTTTGATAAAATATATACCTACAGCGTTTAGACATAAAAATACAATAATAAAAACAAATATGAAAGCCTATTACATTTTGTCGTTGTGATGCAGGATAAGGAATTATAAAGAATAGGTTGTATGGAAAGAAATCCCATAATTTATTTCTACGAATTATATTTATTTCTACGAATTATATTTATTTCAAAAGCTTACAATTACAAACACTCAATTCCAGAAATATTCCCGTCATTTTCTGTGTCGGTGTCTTCGGAATCCGTTTCTTCATCATCTAGCCTGATTACTAAATCATCCATATTGTCATACAGTGTGTTCCATCGGTCATAATATTCTTTTTTTTATTTTATGCACGTGCCGACAACAGTTGGCCCAGTCCATTATTACTTGATCCTTCATTTGCAATTCTTCTAATTGTGCTTTCCGATTTTCCTGAAATAATGAAAAAAAACATATATAGTATGTAGATTTGGAATAATATCCAAATTAGTAAAAGGTACTTTATAATTTTTAAAAAGAATTGGATGTTGTATTTACCAGTTAGCATTGCTGTCCGTTCGTAAACATTTGTAATGTCAGACAATAATCTGGCTGATACACTGATGCACTCTGCCAAACACTGTGTATAAACATTGAAAATCACCTCTCTTTTTCACTACCAACAGTTTTGTTACTCATTTTTTTCTTTAATTTGAATACTAGGTACAAATATTTCCAAAATAACACCGAACATCTAACCACATACAAAGCGAACATATCACACTTAAAATCTAAGAAGATGAATCCCATTTCAAGTTTGCCATCTTGGATAGTTCGCGCGTATATTTAGTACCAAATTAAAACTATTTAAAAATTCACATTGCTGCTGATGTCCGTCGCAAGAGATTACCTGCGAGTATTCAAAAATTGAGAGATCTCAAGGAGGCAAGGCTTCGTTCGCGGGTCGCAGAAGATAGAAGAACTTGGAGGACGAGGAGTAGGAGCGCCGACCCAAAGTAAATGGGACAAAGGCTAGGGCGAAGAAGATATATATATATATATATTATTATGGATGAACTTAGAATTCGGAGTAGAACATTTAGTGTGTCCCTTATAACTCTTGATCTTAAAATATTCAATAATTGGATTTAAGGGTTTATTGTTTGGTACGTATTCTTCAACTTTAAATAATAACGCCATCGACAGTTGGATCTCATGTGTTACGTGCGCCCGGTTCTAATGAAATTAATATCAATGCATAGTGAAATTTCTATAACAGGTATTTGAGCTTTTTCGAAAACTCTAATCAATTACTTTGATTAAAAATATGTAAAATTTTGCAAGACCGCAAGAATGTTGTGTAATGTTGTGTTTATGCCATGCATCCCAGGTCTTGACCTTAAAGTATCACATTGTCTTCCAAGATTTTTACTCATCGCTTAAGTTTTAAGATCCATAGATAAGTCCATCGGGTTACAGAATCTTCAATCGTCCAAGCCTTTTGATAAGACCAAGACCGCGCTTATTCGGTTTATGATTGTAACCGCCGCCGTACTTAGTCATGAGGACAAGGAAAAAGAATAACCAAGGATCTCCAAACAGTGCTTCTTGCCGTGTTACAGGGTTGTAGATATACGCTCAGCTTTGAGAAGGAAAACTAAAAAGAAATTGGCCTGTTTGATGTCATACTTGCACACATCCAGCATTGAAGCTTTAGATAGTTATATTTATTTTAATCTTGTTTGATAACGGTTTTGTTGATATAAAAAATATCCAATGACACGAATCAACCCTCGGTACACGCGAATGATCCTCCGCTTCGTGCCAAAGCGAAACAATGCAAACGATTTTCTTCGAATAAAAGTTTTACAAATAAAAATGCTATAGACAATAAAACTGTCATCGCGGATGTCTCCGGATTTTGTATCACGATTACAATCAATCTATTTACATTCAAGATTGTACCTATTATATTTGAGCTGGTTTATTTACATTTGTTAGTTCACTGTTTTTTCGAGTTATGAGGCAGAACTCTAGAATAAGAATTGAGGCACAAAGAAATTGAATATACGTCTATCTTTTGATCTAATATCAACTTTTCATTTTTACAAACATATCGAAACCAAACTTCGAAAGACCACCTGAAAAATCATGAATATTACAAGATGAATGGACATAACTCTCGTCGAGATTATTTTTCCCTTGGGGTAAATTTTTGTTCTGCATAATGACTTTTAAATACGTTTCTCTCTTCGCAGTAATATGTGATTTTTCAATCAGTGCCGTTCTATTGGAAGCGCACTTAAGAATGAAATTCAAAGAATGAAATTCTTTTGAAGGAAGAGGCAGTTTAAATCCGTGTATGAAGGAATTGTATGCAGGGTCTACTTTTTTCACGGATTTTCCAACTTTGAAGTCAAAAAACACCAATTTAGAGACTTCGCAGCATATATGTTCCATATACGGATTTACTCAGAATTCGGAGTAGAGCATTTCGTGTGTCTGTGTGTCTGTCTGTGTGTCCCCCCCCCCCTTTATAACTTTTGATCCGCTCAATTAACAGAGCCCAAAATTTCAGAATATATAAACAGTTATAAGCCTACAAAACTTTTATACTCAGAATTGTGAATCAGTCAGGGGTTATCAACTCTTGAAATTTTGGTTTATTTTTCCATATATCTCAGAAACTATAAAAGCTAGAACGCTGAAATAAACATAGACAACAAACATATTTTCTATAAAAAAATATTTACATTGTATTAGCACATTTCAATTTATTTTTAACAATTTTTATAAAAATTGAATTTAGTGACGACATTGCTTCATACAATTTGTATGTCAGTCGCCTATACACAATATGTAAGAAGACTTAATAGTTTGATAGGTACTTAATCTCCAAACATACATACAGAACCATCATGCTGTTTTCATATTCCGGGTAGGAAAAGAGGATTGACCTTCATACTGTCATATCTTGACATACATACCAACATGTGTGAAAATTTTCAATAATTTGGATTTATGGGTTTATAGTTTGATTCTTATTCTTTAACTATACATACTTAAAACCAATGGATTGTAATATTTTCCTTAGGTGCTCCTTGCAACCGTCGAAATTTAAATCTTCCTTCACAACATACACCATACCATACCATCACGCCATTTCCCTATTTGGGGTAGGCAGAGAGAACCGAACGCCAGACTCCTCTCTCTTAACATACATTCCTCGCTTCATTCACGTCCATACATCGTCTCATACACGCTCTTCTATTATTCCTACTTCTAACATCTCCATCTTTCAAAATCCCATTTATGTGATCGTGCCAACTCTTTCTTGGCCGACCTCTACTTTTCATTCCTCTTTTATCAGCCTTGTATACTTTTTTTGTCAGACGGTCATCACTCATTCTTACTTACTTATTCTTATTTTCATCTTACTTACGATATTTCTTTCAATCATACATTCTCGTCTAATATCCTCATTTCTTATTCTATCATACATCGTTTTACCACACATTCACAACATACAGTAAAGATCTTAATGTCGGTATATACTTCCTTCTTAACCGTGTAAAAAATATTTTTTTTTAGGCGTATCGCGCATATTTCGAAATTATTGATATCTTTCTTGAGGCGTTCTTTTTTTACCAGGAGTTATATATTCCATTATTACTTGTTCATACATTTGTAATTGTGCTCTCCGATTTTCCTAAAACAATTAATTAATAAAAAACACATTAATAGTAGGTGTGTAAATTTCAATTGGGTTTCATGTGAAATGCTGTGTAGAATTGTGTCGACCATAGCATCAAAAACGAGAAAAAATACTATCCAAAACGAGTCAAAGATGCTTTACAAGAGGTAAGATATACTATATGCTATAATCCAAAAATGGTGCTTACATTGCTTACAATTCTATGGCCGAATTTCAAACATTAAATGTCAAAGTGTTTGAACATAACCTATAATTTATTGGTAAGTATTAAAAATATTATAGGAATATTACATAAAACTAGTTGCATGTAACACATGAGATCCAACTGTCGATAGCGATAGTATGTATAGTTGAAGAATATGTACCTAACTATAAACCCATAGATACAAATTATTGAATATTTTCAGATATTTTGTTTTCTATACAACATATGTAGGTATGTATGTCAAGATAGGATAGTATGGAAGAAGATCCTTTTTCCTACCCAGAATATGCAAATTGCATGATGGTATGTATGTATGTTTGGAGATGAAGTAACAAACTATTAAGTCTTCTTACATATTGTGTATAGGCGACTGCCATACAAAATGTATGAAGCGATGTCGTCACTAAATTCAATTTTTAAAAAAATTGTTAAAAAAAATTGAGATCTTCTACTACAATTTTAATATTTTTTATAGAAAATTAAATTATCTAGTTGGGGTGTTTCGGCTTTTTTCGATAATTGTAAAAGTTTTGGAAATATAGGCAGTTAAACTCATAAATTTATCATAAAAAAAATATTTTTCTTAATAAAAAATGTTTGAGAAACCTTGGAATTTTTTTGAAAAAACTAATTTGAGATTTTGTATTTGTCTATGTTTGTACCAATTTTCAGCGTTCTACCGTTTATGGTTTCTGAGATATATGGAAAAATAAAATTAAAATTCAAAAATTGATAACCCCTGACTGAAACAAAAATTCAAAATTCCGAGTATAAAAGTTTTGTAGGCCTGTAACTGTTTATATATTCTGAAATTTTAGGCTCTGTAAATTGAGCGGATCAAAAGTTATAAGGGGGGGACGGACACACAGACACACACACACACAGACACACAGACACACGAAATGTTCTACTCCGAATTCTGAGTAAATCCGTGTATGGAACATATATGCTGCGAAGCCTCTAAGTTGGTGTTTTTTGACTTCAAAGTTGGAAAATCCGTGAATAAAGTAGACCTCTCCATACAATTCTCGCGTATTCTGGCTTGATACATTGTCGATATGTTAAGAGAACAAAGTTCTCCTGAACAAATCGACAGTTGGAATAATGTCGGAAAAATATCCAAATTTGTAATACTTAATAATTTTAAAATGAATTGGATGTTATATTTACCAATTAGCATTGCTGTCCGTTTGTAAACATCCGTAATGTCAGATAATAATCTGCCTGATATGCACTCCGCTAAACACTATATTATATAAACAATAAAAATCACACATCTCTTGCTCCACTACCAACAGTTTTGTTACTCATTTTATTTATTATTATTATTAGTTATCAGGCAGGCAGCTATTGCTGATGGTAGGGTTGCCAACCATACTTTATAAAAACGTATCCTACTTTATTTTTGGTAAATATACTTTATACTTTTGCATACAAATAAAGTATGAAAAAATACTTTATTTTCAATCTATTTTCGTTGAGTTTTTAATTACAAAGGCCAAATTACAAGACAGATTAAATATTAAGATGTACGATTTATATCCCGAGTCAATAAGACTTAATGAGCTGTATAGAAAAATCACTAATGATGATAAAGAATTTTCAGAGAAAAGTACAGCTGATAAATGGCAATACATACTTAAAAATGCACTGATAGCTTACCAAATGTAAAAAAAATCATTTCTTATTTACTGTCTGTTCCCGCCACTTCAGCTTTCACTGGAAGATTTTTTTCAGTAATGAATCTAAAGTGGCGAGAAGAAAGAAATAGAGCGTCAATAAATTTGATTAAAAACGAATTGTTTATTTATTTAAATTAAAATTTGGATTGTCAAACAAGCTTTGAAACATTTAAAGATAGCAAAAAATTGTTAGCATGTGCTAAAAGCACACAAAAATATATTTTTAAGGCAATAAAAAAATAAAATTTGAAAAATACTTTTTTTGTAATGTGCATCCAATACTAGATACAAACGTTTTCTAAATAATGCCGAATCAACCACATACAAAGCGAACATACTATATTGACAACTATTCTACATAATAGTTAGTGGCAGGCATAGAATACACTAACTAGTGTCAGGTCGATGCGGATATTATGAATATTGTGTTTTAATGAATTATTGTGTTGTTTAGTACGAGTTTTATGTTTTATTTTTAACTTTTATTTTATAATGGCCCAGAGGCCGTATATGTACTTAAATAAATAAATAAATAATGACAGAAGAAAATCATGAATAATTTAAGTGTTGCCAGAGTGATAACAGTTTAGTTAGTCAATAATTAATTACTACTGTAATTAACCAGACTGTAACTTACGCGATAGTTACTCTTATTAACACGTAACTTCACAGTGTATTAGGTATTAACCCCGGACATTTGGGTGAAATATTTTCGGACATCCCTGAAAAAAAAACATCGTTTATATTTTTATTATTTTATTAATTTAAACAGCTTTTTTGCGATATAAACTACACCATAGCAAATAAAGTATCAAATAAAATATCAAATAAAATTATACACTCTTCTCATTCTGAATTATTCTGGTAACAAATATAATTATAAACACTCTTGTTTTGGCATAAATTTAAAAACATAATTTTAATTTATGGTGGTCAAATAAACTATATTATACATTGTATCAACAAATTTTAAGTCGTCTAGTTCATTGAATTGAAATTAAGAAACCATTTTTAATTTCAATGAGATAAAGTTCTTTTTACTCAAAGTGTCCGGACGCCCTCTAAACTAGGAAAAATCCGGGAAATTCCGGACGGATGGAAGCCATAGTTATATTATGTCCTCTTGGTCTCCCAGTTGAGTAAATCGAAAACTAATTCTAACGGTTGTCGTAAAATCGAAACTTTTTGTTTCAAATAGTTAGGACCGTTTGACGTAATCGATATTATTGTTTATTTGTTACACAGCTTTTATATTGATGAGGTCATTTGAAATAATATTTCTTTGTACATATATTCGTTCTATAATATATAATTCAGTAGTCGTTAGTTAAGAACGTATGTTAGGGTACCTTATAACGAAATTCACTTGGAAATGTGTATTTATCATAAAATTTAAAATCAATTATGTGTCCTTCTATCTGGGTTATTACCTCAGGAGGAAATAACTTTTTTCCACAAAAAGTACAGAACAAATAAATAGCAGTCTTTCTTTCGTATATATGTGTTCATTTAGACATCTCAAACACAATTAAAAGCATTCAAAAATAACAAACCTCATCTACACTTAGACCCCGTTGCCACTTTTCGTGTGTTAAGCACGACAACATGTCGTGTTTTAGGCACGACAACATGTCGTGTGTTAGGCACGACAACATGTCGTGTGTTAGGCACGACAACATGTCGTGTGTTAGGCACGACAACATGTCATGTGTTAGGCACGACAACATGTCGTGTGTTAGGCACGACAACATGTCGTGTGTTAGGCACGACAACATGTCGTGTGTTAGGCACGACAACATGTCGTGTGTTAGGCACGACAACATGTCGTGTGTTAGGCACGACAACATGTCGTGTGTTAGGCACGACAACATGTCGTGTGTTAGGCACGACAACATGTCGTGTGTTAGGCACGACAACATGTCATGTGTTAGGCACGACAACATGTCGTGTGTTAGGCACGACAACATGTCGTGTGTTAGGCACGACAACATGTCGTGTGTTAGGCACGACAACATGTCGTGTGTTAGGCACGACAACATGTCGTGTGTTAGGCACGACAACATGTCGTGTGTTAGGCACGACAACACGTCGTGTGTTAGGCGCGACAACATGTCGTGTGATCTAGTGGTGATACATTTTAAATGGAGCAGTTCATATTTACACAATAACGACAAGTGGAACAGTCCATTCAAAATGTATTGCCACTAGGATCACACGACATGTTTTCGTGCCTAACACACGACAAGTGGGAACGGGGTCTAAAGCTAGGTTCACTGTGTTCACATTACTGTATCGTGGCGAGACAGAATGTTCAGGATTCACGCGGGATTCTCGTTCAGGATTCACGCAGAGCCCTGTTGTGGAATCTCCTACTCGTTGCCAGCCCAGAGAAGCAAGAACTGCAGCTTGAATTATAATATTATTCTCTCATCTCCTGGGGATTCTAACTCAGGATGCACAGAAATTAAATGTCTATGCCATGGATTCGCTAAGAACTTATCTTTAATACTAATACACAGGTAGGTAAGTTCTAAACTAAAATTTGCGACAGGTAGGTAAGTTCTAAACTAAAATTTGCGACAGGTAGGTAAGTTCTAAACTAAAATTTGAATTGGATCGGAATCGAGTTTCAAGAGTACGAGATGTACGAGAGACAGGTACATGGAACTTAATATGGTGTCTTCTACCACTCATGTAGTTCGGTGGAGTCTAGAGGCCCTGTGCTCGAGTTCAATTGGGCAGTCTATAAGAAAATTAATAACTTTTAACCTACCAGCCCCCCTAGACAACGTGTCATGCACAAGAAAGGAAACAAGAAAAGATAACTTGTATGGAAGTGACAGTTGCCAGTCACGTGACAACTGTCACTTCCATACATTGAGTTATCTTCTCTTGTTTCTTTTCTTGAGCTAAATGACACGTTATCTGGGGGGGGGGCAGGAGCCTTATTCCCATTCACGTGTAATATTTTGCGAAAAGTTCCGCTAATCTTTACGTATTTATTTTATTATTTATTATTTTCATCAACGGCTAAATAGCCTTTTACAAGTACATACAAAATAAAATAGTATAAACACGTTTAATACATACATACAATAATATTATAAAATAAAACAAAAAGAGATGTATAAATGTACGAAATATCTACCAGAACATTTTTTGCATATTATATCTAAACATTTTTTAAGAAACAAATATCAAAAACAAAAAGAAACAAAAATAGCATATATAAATTATATAACTAGGTATAAAGTAAATTCAAAAGTGTCATTAAAAAAGAATGAAACATAAAAACAGTTGAATAATAAGCCATGAAACTAAATATAAAAAAGAGATGCCTAAAAATATGTATACATCCATACAATATGCAATACACAAAATATATAGATGCAGAAACAAAATTAAATAAACAATTAAAAAAAAGAAGATATATAAATAACCAGTACACAACAAAGTAACGTAAAAATAGATTACAAGAGAGATAGAAAAAGAGTACCCATACAAGTTAAAAGAGAGTCCCATACAATATACCATAAATCACAGAATGTTAGGTGAAAGTCACGTATCAGCCCCCTAGACAACGTGTCATTTTACCCAAGAAAAGATAACTCAATGTAATGGAAGAGACAGTTGTCACGTGACTGTCTTTTCTTGAGCTAAATGACACGTCAAGTTGTCTAGGGGGGTAGGAGCTGTTATTCATAACTATAATCTATGAAACGAACGAATGTGTGTACTCGTTGCTTTATGTCTTTACACAAAACTTCACCACCACCTCGATATGCCGCATAACACTCGACAGGTGAATTTATTGCCGCATGGCGAATAAATTCACCTGTCGAGTGTCATACGTATTTCGTTCCAATCGGAATACCGCGTTACGAACGGCGAACGGAGGTTTTCTCGACATGATGCGCGGAAGTTTACGCGGGCTAGCGTCTGCGGAAAACAGAATAACGATCTCCTATAATAAATACATGTAGCGTAAAAACTTGTGTATATTGCCGCGATTAAAAAATCGGAATAAGTCTGCAGAAGTAACAAATTATCTTTCATTTTATCGAGTTTGTTAGGCACAGGCCTGAAGAAGATCGTGCGTTTGGTACACTCCATAGGTATGCAAATGGAAATATTCCATTTGACGTGATAAAAAAATAATCGTTTAATCAACATGGCAGTTAATGACAAAAAAAAAAACATTTTAATGTCGAATCGAATCATGTTCAATTTATCGAACATGATCCCTAGTTATCGATAAATGAATTTTGCTCTTAATCCCAATGTGATATAGCGCGCTCTTATCTGGATGCATTTTTCTGTAATAAAATCATAAATTTTATGTAAGTGTACCTAGTTGTCGGCAAATAACTCTAGAATTTTCGTCGTGGGGGGGGGGGGGGGGTGCGGTTTGCGATGAATTATTCACGTTAATTTTTTGGATAAGGGGTGTTAATTGTTATAGAAAAGTGGTATTTGTTTTAAGAAATCGATATCATTATTCGCATTATTTTTTTGAAAAAGGGTTTGATTTTTGTAGAAAAACGGTGTAATTTTTTCAGAAATCTGGTGTTTTTTTTTTCAAAAAAGCTATGTTATTTATAAGAAATCGATGTTAATTTCTATAAAGAAATGCAAATTAAGAGAAATCAACACATCTCTCCACATAATATCTGTTGTCCGCCAGTCTCTTCATCTCTTGGTAGCTGCCACAGCGCACATCTTTGATCACAGAGTCCATATAACTGTCTTTAGGAAGACCTCCAGTTATAGTTTCTGTCATTCCTTCGGCGATAGCAACAAGCAGATTTAACAATACTTAATTTGACGCAAAAAGACATCTCAACGTAGATAGAGCAACGGCAGATAAAAGATTTCTGTGTCGCAACTGATGATGATTACACTCATGTTGGTGACAAAAATAAACTTATGTAGAAGGGAAAAATATGTCAACCCGCATAAAACTTCAAATGCAGAACAAGAACAAACGTCACCCACTTCAACAACTTTATCTTGATTGGAGGAATGATAACAATAGTGATCGAAAAAGTTATAAAACTTTGCATTTTAAGAATAAATCTGACATTAAGAAATAACATTATTGGTCATTCATTCACTTGGAAATTATGAACACTTTAAGAATTAACGAATTTTAAAATTGTGTGACGAACATTCACTAGAACTCATTGAACTCAGTGCTAGAACTAAAGGAATGTTGAAAATACTTTATTAGAAATACACTATTTAAGATATTTGAGAAATTCGATTCAAAATTTTTATAATAATGGGTATTTTAAATCAAACAAATGATTTGGTCTACATATATATTTTTTCCTGAATCCAGGACGACCGTTTCAGCTTATTAGGCCTTATCAACTGGTAAACATAGAAACTCTGCTTTTTCTTATATACCTACTAAAATTCGGTACATTTTTGCAATTATTTTTTATTTATTTTTATTTATAATAAACATGACATTGTACATTAAGAGGTTTGACATCAATATTAAAGGTATATAAAAAAAAATATTATGTATATATTTGAGACAGAGACAATGGAAGGGTACACATACACATCCAGACCATTGACACTCTCTTGCGCTTTGTTGTCAATTAGAGGTTTTGCTCTCCAATATGCTAGGGATAATCCCTGTGTTATATTGGATGCAGTCTTTGGTTTTGTAAGTTAAACAACATTATTTTAAAGTGGATTTAGCACAATTGATCATACACTTCCTAACATACATGCACAGGCACTCTCCATACACACGTAATATACTGAACCATATAAAATACACACACAGCACACACACACACACAAACACACACACACACACACACACATGCATACAGTAAACAAACAATAAGTTAAAAGAAATGAGAAAGAAGTTACTGTGGTGGGTTTGATTCGATGATCCATAGGGTTATTTCCCTTTTGAACCTTTGGTAGTTATTGATATTTTTAATAGAATCTGGGATGGTATTGTAAATAGTGGGAGCTTGATATGAATAGTGTCGCTGAGCAAGGCTAGTGTTTGGATGAGGTATATGGTAGTTTAAGTGAGATGACGTACGTGTAGATCTTGTTTGTTGTGATCGTGTTTTATCGGTGTCTTTAAATGTAAAGTAGCAAATAAGGCATTTAGTGTAGAGTTGATGTAGAGTTAGGACTTTGAAGTTTTCAAAAAGGTTTCGAGTAGGGAATCTTATAGGGCGGGACAAAATAATTTTGATTACAAGTTTTTGACACTTGTAAAGGGAATTTAATATTGAATTTGCACAGTTGCCCCAAATAAGAATGCCATAAGTAATGATGGATTGACATAGTGCGTAGTAAATAGTTTTGATAGTTCGATGGTCGACAATATTTCTTATACTCCTGAAGATATATACCAACTGACGTGTTCTTTTAGTGACATGTTCTATATGTTTATCCCATCTAAGTGATGAGTCTATAGTTACTCCCAAACATTTGATAGAGTCTGCTCTCTCCAGAGGTAAACAGTGACAAGGTACACCATTATGACAGTCATGAAGAGTTAGTGTATGATTGGCCGATAGTAGAGGTCTATTTTTTATGCCAAAGGTAAGATATTTGGTCTTTGTCACGTTAAGGGTCAAAAGGTTATACTCTAGCCAAGTTTTTACTTTAAAAACCTCTCTTTGCGCAATAGTAAAGACATTATCCCAAGTATCTCCGTGAAAAATCAATGAAGTGTCATCAGCAAATGAAATAATCCTTCCCTCAATTTCCATATCGCATAATTGATTTATGTAAATGAGGAATAGGATAGGACCCAAAACACTGCCCTGTGGAACTCCATAGTTAATATCTAGAGAGGATGAATGATGATTTTTGAGTTTAGTAGTCTGTGTTCTATTTTTTTAGGTATGTGGTAAACCAATTCAGAGAGTTGGATTTAATTCCAATCTGAGAAAGACTACCCAATAAAATGGAATGTGAGACTGTATCAAAAGCTTTTGATAGGTCAAGGAATACTGTCAAACATTTTTTCCCTTTGTCTACAGAATTGTAAATTGATTTTGTTAAGTGCAATAGAGCAGTTTCTGTACTCATATTTTTGCGAAAACCGAATTGGTTGTTGGATAGCAATTGATTTTTATCTAAAAAGTTGACCAATCTAGTTTTTACAACTTTTTCGAATACCTTTGAGACAGTGCTTAAAAGTGATATGGGGCGATAATTCTGAATTTCATCCGTAGCTCCATGTTTATGAATGGGAATTATAATAGAGTTTTTGAGAGCATCTGGAAATATACCAGTTTTTAGGCTAAGATTTATTATGTGGACCAGCGGTTTAGCAATATATCGGTAGTTATTTTTAATAACGTGTGAAGGAATACCACCAATGCCTGGTGCACTATTTGATTTGAGACTTTTTATTATGTTAATAATTTCTAATTCACAGGTTGGCTCAAATATCAATTGTGCATTTGTTAATGAAGGTAAATTATGAATTTTCTGTACTAGTTCAGCTTCGGAGCAATTAATTTGATTTAGAATTTTGTCAGCAAGTTTGTTTCCAACATTGTTGTAGTAAGTGTTTATGTGTTCCAATATCTTCTCAGGTTGGTTATCAATGTCTACAGTTCTTCCATCTATTTTTAGCGTAGTGGGGGATTGATTAGCAGTATGTGGGCTAGTAATTTCTTTAATAACTTTCCATGTTTCTTTTTTGTCAAAGTTAGCTTCAATAATTTTTGATCTATAGTAATTTTCTTTTGTTTTTTTAATCAAGGAGTTACAGATGTTACGGTATCGTTTGTAGAAGGTAGTGGTTTGGGGATTGTTTAACCTTAACATTTCTCTATGGAGTTTATTTCTCTTTCTGATACAGAATAGTAATCCTTCTGTAATCCAAGGCTTAATTTTTATGTGGCTATTTTTCGATACGATTTTCACTTCGGTTGCTTTGTTTATATGATAGGATAGAGTCCTAATAAAGTTATTCGTTGCATAGTTTACTTCATTCGATGAAAGTATCTCATTCCATCTTTCATTCCTTATATTTTGTTCGAGTTCAGGAATATTTATTTTCTCAATAACTCTACTGATCTTTTTTGTCGAAGATTTTTTGCCAGAAAAGGCAATTATTGTACTGTAGTGATCAGTTATTGCTGTTTGATACACCATCGATATTACATGGTTATTTGTTCTCATCATTATGTGGTCAATACAAGAGCTAGAGGAGTTAGTCACACGCATTGGTGTATTAATATATGATACAAGACCATAGTAAGCCATAAGTTCTAAGTAAGTAGTTTGGTTGGGAGAGGAGTAATTCAGAATATCGATGTTGATATCCCCAATTAGATAGATATCGTCAGCTGGTCGAACCCTAGAGAGAGCAGAATTCAACGAGTCTACAAATTCACGAGAGTCTTGATATTGTGGTGACCTATAGACAGCAAGGATTATAGTTGTGGGAAGTTCGATTTTCAGACAAGAAGCTTGGGAGATGTTAATTTCTGAGACATTTGGAAATAGAGAATTTTTAAGATAGACAATGACTCCATCCGCTTGAGTTGAACAGTTTTTAGTAAAGAATTGTGTATGGTTAATAAAATGGTTTGGAGGTGTTTTATCTTTGATCCAGCATTCAGTTAATATTATAATGTCAAAGTCATTGCCCAAATCACATATGAGGACTAAAAATTCGTCAATATTTTTAAAATAGCTTCTTATGTTCATTGCATAAATTTTGAGCTTGTTGTGATTTAAGGTCAGTTTTTTATAATCCGCAGGAGTTTTAATAACATGATTAACGATACTTATGTGCTCACTCATGTCATTTTCAATAAAATCAGCCATAATGGAGTTTACAGGAGTATGAATCAAGATGAATTAATGAATACCAAATATGAAAAAGAGTATGTTTACACAGTCGTACATCCAAACTTATAGTATCACATACGCAGACCAAAAAAAATAATAATAAATAGAACGAAAAACATGCACAAACACACACCCGCATACACAAAGACAGACAGACACAGATACAGATATATACAAATTCAATTTTCAAACAATATAAAAAACAGTATGCAAACATAGATTTATAATGTATATGAGATTGCTGATTCCTTAAGTTTAGTCAGATCTTCTGTTTTAGGTCATCAAGTTTATTAATAATAACTACTTTGGAGTTATCATTTTCTCTTATGAAGATTCTTCCGTTTTTGACCCAAACAAATTTTATGTTGTTATTTTTGGCGAAAGATTTTGTTTGTGACAGTAGAAATTTGCGACGCTGAGATAGATGTTCGGAGATATATATTGTTTTCGCTTCACCCGGAATACCGATGTCAGATGCGGATATTTTTTTTGTTGTTTTGCTTCCATCACTTACTGCATTTTTACAGAATGTCCTGTGTAAAGATAAGAATTGGTCTCTCAGCTTTGTAGATTTCATGGTGACAATTATAGGTCCTGGATTAGCACTTTGTGGCATCGTTTTCTTGACTCGGTAGATGTCGCTTATATCACCATTATCTATTTCGTAAGTGAATTTTATAATTCTTGAGATATTTTTGAATATATCTTTTATATTTTCCTTAGGCGTTTCTGGGATTATGAATTGTTCAAAACAGTTGTATTATAGTTTTGTTGGGAATTACGTCGATGCAGGTGTTTTTAAGTAATGTAAAAACCTACAGTACAGCTGTTTAAAAATAATATTAAGTCTTTACCGAAAGGGTGAAGATCGGACGTTTTTATTGTGGCCTGTGGGTTAGTTTTAGTCTGTATACAGACTAAAACTAACCCACAATAAAAATATATATGTAGACCAAATTATTTGTTTGATTTAAAATACCCATTATTATGAAATTCTACATATTCAACACCGTCAGTATTGACAACATTAAAAAATTTAAATTTTTATGTTTAAAGGCGGTGCAATTTAACGTATTGGGGAATACATTCAACGATTTGTTTGCAAATGAATGCTATTTAAACATAATAATGCATTTTACAACCACGAATGTAAATATTGTTAAAGATAAATGAATATCTATGCTGATAAATGGGAACAGATAACATGCGAAGTGTTGACAAAACAATTAACCAGGTGCCAAAATGATATGGCAAACAGAATAATGGTATATTTTTTTAATTGCATATACCTACGCAAACATTGTATTTTTTCCCTGGGATTCGAATGATATTTTTACTGACAAACTTTTAATATCTCAATAGAGACGAAGTTGGGATATTATAGAAAAACCAGGAACTCAAGGCACTTACAGGGCTTACGACCTGTCATCGGCTTTACGTGATCACTTTATGTGCTTGCGCAACATTCACCAATTATGCCTTCTTATTGAGTTCCCTTATCAATGTAAGTTCTATATATTTGAATAATGTGAAACAATTCATTTGAAAATAATGCATTATTACTATTGCCATCTATGAAGTAACAAAGGAACCTTTTGTAACGCCATCTATTGAGAAATTGGTTTAATTGTAAACAATGAAAGCAACAGTCCTTATAAATTAGGTGACGTGTCTCGTACATATGTCACCCCTGAATGGCCCTGAACTGCGCCATAAACATTATAATATTAAATATATTTTTAGAAGTTGCGATTTTTTCAATTCCTTATAGAAAATTGTAAGGCATTATCTACTAACAACTAACAACGTTTTCCAACTGTCGATTTGTTCAAGAGAATTTAATTTCTCTTACCAGATCGACAATGTTTCAAGCCAAGACCCGCGAGATTTTGTATGGCCAGATCTGTATTTTTTATGGTTTTTCAACTTTGAAGTAAAAAACACCAACTTAAAGGCTTCGCAGAATGTAATATGTTATGTACATGGATTAACTCAGAATTCGAAGAACATTTAGTGTGTCTGAGTGTGGGTTCGTTCACTTTTGATCAGTTTAATACACAAAGCCCAAAATTTCATAAAATATACAAAGTTATAAGCCTACAAAACTTTTATACCCAGAATATTGAATTTTTGCTCCAGTCAGGGGTTATCAACATTTCAATTTTTATTTCATTTTTCCATATTATATTAACCATGACCGCTGAAAATTTATATTAATATATAGACAAATACAATATCTCAAACTTGTTTTTTGAAAAAGTTTCAGAATTTCTTTATGCGCTTGCGCATCTTTGCGCAAGCGCATAAAGTGATGGCGTGAACCACCCGATGACTGATCGTAAGCCCTGTAGGTGTCTTGAGTCCGTGGTTCACCTATAATATTCCAACTTCTTTTGTATTGAGTTGTTAAAAAATATTTATTTTCGTTCATGGAAAACTTCTATATTATTAAAAACTTTAACATACGGTTATTATTATATAGGTACATATCATCCATCACAGAGGGAACCAAATGTCATAGTTTTTTAATTCTTTCAAACAATCTCAATGTGGCCTATACTTCTTACTTATACATGTAACAATACACAAACAGCTACGTGGAATAGTTTAGTTTTCGGCCACATTCGGCAAATAGCTTGACAGTTTTCGTCATGGAGAAGGGCAGTTTGTAAACATACCAAGCAGCCCACGTAGACTTTCAAGTCTTTTCTTATGTTTAGCCATGTTCGATCCACTGCTGAATAAAGACCTCTTCTAAATGTATCCATTTAGTTCTGTCTTGAGCTGTCTGCTGCTATCCACGACTCGCGTGCCAGACAATGTCATCTAACCACCTTTTTAGTGGTCAACCTACGCCTCTTTTGTTTGTTGTTCCAGGGCCTCCACTTGACGATTCTATGTGACCATATGATACTGTCTTGCCTCGCCACTTGCCTCGCCCACTTTCAAGTTATTTGCTTATAATAGTATAGTGTATGATCCCGAGATTCTAGACTTACCTACATCTTTAGTGGACCCAAACAAAATACTTAAGTCATAGTATAAAGGTTATTTTTTTCTGTAAAAGGATGCCATAACAGGTAACAACGATCATATGAACCCTAAGACCCCGTTCACACTTATCGTTTGTTAGGTCACTTGTCGTTATCGTGTATGTGTGAACAGCTCCATTTAACATTGCCACTAGATCACACGACATTTTGTCGGACCTAACACACGACAAGTGAGAACGGGGTCTAAGTAGTGGTGGCTTTCGGAGATTTCCGAGTTGGCTGTCAGTCATCAGTTAAACATCAGACATCTTTAAAGAAACATAACAGTTTATTTTACTGGGTGTCTGTCGGGGAATTTCCTCCAACCAAAATGTCTGCCAATGGAAGGCGTGATTTCTAATAGTCTTCTATAATTAATATACCTATAAAAAATCACGCTTTTTGCTATAACGCTTCATACTATGTTAAAATAGCAATTTTCAACATTCTGAATATTGTTTTTCCGAAAACTACCACTACTCAGGGTTCACTTTATTCAATCAATGTTACCTGCTGTGGTATCATTATACAGAAAAAATCAGCTTTTATATTATGACGTAAATTTGGCTGTCGCTGGCTCCTTGATCTTTTATAACAAACATCATTAGAAATTAGATCTGTATTGTGGAGTTTAACGACAGTGATTTTATTATGGTCTGCTTGGAAACAACAAGGCTCGTTATCAGGACGGTAATTAAAAAGCATCGTTAAATTTCATCAAAACAAAACGATTGTTTCGACCGACTATGGGAAGTAAGATGCGTCATGATCAGTGGTATATTTATTTTTTATTTATAGTTTTGTTTTGCCCAGTCCACAACCGTTGTAATATGTGTTTCATAATTTTATATGTTCACAATGAGTGAAATCACTGGAAATCACACAATAAAAAATAAACATTGAATGTAAGATGAATAAAGAATCATTAATAGAATGAAAGTGAACACACTGAGATGGTTTGGCCACATGGGTAGAATGAATGAGGAACGACTGACGAAGAAAATATACAATGCGGATAGGATTGGATTGAGAGGACGACCATGTGAACGATATTATGAAAGACGGAAATGTTAGAAGCGTGTACAATAGACGAACATGTATGAGACGATGCATGAATGTTGACGAGGCGAAGAATGTGTGCCAGGATAGAAATATATGGCGTTCGGTTCTCTCTGCCTACCCCGTAAGGGACATGGCGTGATGGTATGTATGTATCGCCTAATTGAATTTCCTAGTGTCAATTGTCCGCACGGTATAACTATTTCTTCTTTTTACTCGTTTTTGCTGATTATATTACTAGAGTTAGTTTTGTCGGGGTCATTCGGACTGGTTCAAGGCCAATGGATTTTTTATCTTCTCGGTTTTTAAATTACAAATTTCAATTCATTCGATTGTTTGATGAATGCCGTAACATGGTGGGTTTTTTTAATGTTTGGTATACCTACATAATGACTGAATTTGCGTATAAATAAACAAATACAAATTGCCAATCTGTTAGATTTTCCAAGTGTCGATTTGTTCAAGAGAATTTATTCTCTTAACATATCAACAAAGTATTAAGCCAAGACCCGCGTTTAAGGAATACTAGGAACATTTTGTATGGCGTAGTGGACTTTTTGCATGCTAAAAACACCAACTTAGAGGCTTCGCAGCATATACGTTCCCATACATGGAATTTACTCAGAATTCGGAGTAGAACATTTCATGTGAGTTTTGTGTGTCTGTGTGTGTGATCCGCTGGATTCACAAAACACTAAAATTTCAGAATATATAGACAATTTTAGGTACATAAAACTTTTATATTCCGTATTTAGAATTTTTGTTCCAGTCAGGGGATATCAACATTTTAATTTTTATAGCATTTGTCCACATATCTCAATATGTACTTAACTATAAAAGCCAGAACACTGAAATTTTGCACAAATATAGTCAAATATAGTATCTCGAAATGGATTTTGAAAAACAGTTCCAGGGTTTCTCAAACTGTTTTTATTAAGAAGCAAAAAATTGGTATGACAAATTTTTGTCTTTAACTGTCTTTTTTCCATTTCTTTTAAAAATATCGAAAAATACCGAAACATGTAAACTAGAGAATTTAATTTTCTATAAAAAATGTACCTATACATTTTAGTAATATATCTCAAACTTTGTACAAATTAATATTATTGACGACATCGCTTTATACAATTTGTATGGAATACACAATATCCAAGTTCAACTATACATAATATCGCTATCGACATTTGGATCTCATGTGTTACATGCAACTAGTATAAAAAACATTTCTTCCTTTGTCATACCGGCGGGGCTTACAAAAACCAACTATTCCATACGTATATTATTCAGATAAACAAGTTAATGGCTGTTAGAATATTCTTGGAAAACTATTGTTTTTTCCTCGACAAAAATCTTCCAGACTCTTCTGTAGGTACTCTTCCTTTTTTAGGATCAATATTAACCAGAGACCAATTATTCTTTTAATCTGGTACCTCCACCGACCGCTAATTACTCTCCACAAATATGGAGTGTTGGAAAGTTATGATTTTTCCATTAAGTTTTTTTTACATCAATTCCTCTTCGGGTATCATGTAAATCAAAAACAAGCATACACAAAAATGCCTCTTAACACAGCCTTGTAACGTTCAGTTAATACGCATGGTAAAATTTGTAAACCTGTGTACGATTGAAAGACGCGTGCCTTGAATTGAACACGTATTGGCAGGAAAAGTGTGCGTTGTTAAAGCGTGTGCATGTGCAACACGTGCCTTGAATTCAACACGAGTTTTTAAGTGCTTTAGCGCAGCAAATTAGTGCCTAATTCGAGGTAGTTCTTCCCCCCTAATCAACACGGAAAAGTAAATACGTGGCCCGCCGCGTGTAGAGATGATCGTTTAAACGAAAGCTGATTAAAATAATCGTTTAAAAAAAATAATCAATCAAACGTTATAAATTTTAAACCATATTCGTTGAACGTTGCGAGTGTTACAACGATTTCCATCATGAATCATAACGTTCCGATGATGATTTCGTTAAAAGCTGTTTTTCGTTAAAAGCTGTTTTTTGTTAAAAGCTTATTTTATAATCATAACAAAGATGTATTATTTTTAACGACAACGTTGCGAGATGATTGTGATTTATGATTAGCTGACCGGCGGCGAGCGTTGTCGGTCGCTAGACATCTGTTGACATCATCGTGACGAATGATCGGCTTCAAATCGTCTTGTTTCGTTCAACGTTATAAGTTATTATTATTACTGATTTTTGTAAACGTTTATTTTTGGTTTCTTTAGTATCGTTTAAAACGCCTATCGGGTTGATTTATTGTGTTTTGTCGGCTTTGTTAGATGATTCGAGCGTACAAAATTATTATCAACATAATTTTTAAACTTATGTATGTATTGTATAACATTTCTACTGTATTTTCGTCAAAGATTTTAGACTACATTTTAAATACTTTCTAGAGGAAGCAAAAAAATTAAAAGTAGATTATATTTATTTCAAAAACATACCTTTTTTTTAATTGCATGTTAATGTGTTAATTTTTTTTAGATTTAGGTATATTGTACTTGTATATATATATATACAGTACAAATATAAATAAGCCTTTAAGCTTTTTAAGCCTTTAAAAATAACGTTATTTAAAATTAACGAAACGTCTATAACGTTTAAAAAAATAAGCTGTTTTTCCCACCTCTAGCCGCGTGTTTCTGAGCGGCCTGCGAGCAATGTGTCAGAAATAAGAAAAAAGAATATGGCCATTTCATTCGCACATATTGTTATCGCAAAATAAGAAAAAATACTGAAAATTTCTCGATTCACTATTTTTTAAATTTAAATTATAGAAATAAACACTCGAAATCTGAAATGTTCTTAATGCGCGGACTTTGTTTTATTTAATTTATCGAAAAAGCAATAGAAAACTCGTAAAAAATCCAAAATTCTCGTGTATTGTCTGTTATTTCAAAATTTATATTATTAAATAATCTAAACATAATGATCAAAAATAACTTTTCTTATAAACAGTACCTACACCTACACATAAAATTGGCACAAAGCACTCTTTTCAGGGTGAATTGCCTAATACAAAAAAAAATAGAAAAATGTTTTTTTTGTTTAATAAATTCTTAGAAAAAGAATTAAACATAAAATAGTAAAAATATTTTTTTTTTCTCCATATTTGTAAAATTTCACAATTTAGATTTTTAGTTGGGGAGTAATGAAGTTAGCATTTTACTTCTGAAGCCCGTCACCGCGCCGTGTGAATTTTAGAATTTGTCCGTTGTCCCAAAAGTTGTTCCAGATTTGCCCACCCCTGCTCTTCATACACTCGTTGAGAAACTTATGTAAAGAAAATGGCCTTGAAAATTGTGAAATCATGAATCTCCATTCAAAAAGCATTCGTGGATTGTCTGCATACCTTTTGAGAAGAAAAAAATTACACTATATGTATAGTAGAGTAGTTTAGTGTTGACCGCAAACCATTCGACTTTTTATGGTATAGAATTTTTCTTATTTACATCGTAACATTTAAATGTCCCGATTTGACGAGCAGATGTTATTACGTTTTACGTTTGGCGACTCTCCGTCGGTATGATACGATATAACAAATAGGTCTATTAACTATTTGTGCTATTTAACATTTTTCTTTCGACTAAAATTGAAAATTACAATATTTAGTTTGGGACATAATAATATATTTCAGCGGTTAATGGTTTAGGAACGCCACCGGCTGGCACCGGAATAATAACATGATTTATTTGATTTTGTTCTGCGCGATGTACATTTTCAATATTGTCGTAAAATTTCTCAAGGTCAGACATTTTGAAAGCCTCGTTTGTTTATTGAAAACAAAAAATGTACCTAACGTAATAGTTTTCACGCCGATTAATGTATTTTTCGTCGTTGCGATCGAACACTGCGCAATTTAAAATACATTATGCAAGAATTTTATTGCCTTGAGGCACCGACTTAGAATGGTGCTTCCACTATTTTCTGTTATCGTTATCGGGTGTCCCGTATGAGCCGGGTAATAGAAAATACATCTCACAAAGTTCAACAATGAGGTTCACCACCCATTCTGAATGTTGCCTTTTTAACCTGAGACGAGACTAGTGCTTCCTTTTATAAGTTTATGCATACCTGTAGCTGGTTACCCCACATTGTGGGTTATGCCATATGTATATATTTTGATCTCAAGTTCGATCTTTTTTATAGGTACCCACCTTTTTCTATTGCTCCAAACACATTGTGAAAAACCCTGGCCTTTCTATGCGAATTCGCATTTTTAAAGATTTTTTCGGCAAATCTAAAACCGTTTTTTCCATGAGCCCGTGATCAGACCACCATACTTATGTCTTAGTATAAAGGCTAATTTTTTTCTGTGTAATGGTACCACAGCAGGTAACATCAATTAGCTACTATGAACCCTGAGTAGTGATGGCTTTGGCTATTAACAGTCTTCAAAGTATGGAACATCGCTATTTTAACTTGTCAATTTTAGTATGAAGCGTTATGAGTTTTTTTTTTATATTTTTACTTGGACTATAAGTAATCACATCTTCCATTTACATTTGGTTTGACATTTTGGTTTATGGAAATCCCTCGACAGACACTTTTGGAGTTCAGTTAAACTGGTCTGAGTGACGGTAATGTTCACTATACCTGTCAATTTCCGGGAATACAATGTGATATACAATGCAAGTACAATAACAATTTATTAAACTTTAAATAGCACTTTCCATACTTTGAAGGCAAAAACCACCACTATTCAGGACTCATAATACCTAGCCAATCATTGTTACATGTTGTGGTATATTTACACAGAAAAAAAATCAGCCCTTATTTTATGACAAGTTTGGCAGTCACGATCTCTTGTTTCATTTTATTCACCAAATACTTTTTCTAATCCCTATTCTACACAGTTTTGTTGCATTTTCTCATCATTTCTGTGATTTCATTTCAACAGTATTTATGCATGTGTTGCAAAGTCCATGTCTCACTGCCATACATAAAAATCCGGTAAACTACGTATGTAATTTCAAACAAAAACTTATACAAATAATTATAAATAAAACTAATAAGTATTCAAAGATTTTGTTTTTTTATTTGACAATATTAAAATTTGTCTCTAAATATTATAACTTTAACTCACTGAGTCAAAAAGAATCACTTTTTTATTAAAGGGATTTCTGTTTCTCAAGAGCTAATTTTCGGGATCGCTTTATACACTTGCGTAACATGGACAATGTTTGCTGTCATCATGTTTACTTTACTCTCTCAAACTGACAAAATTATCGCAATATTATAATTATTGTTCTTGGTGGCAAATATAAAAAAAATACTTATACATATGATAAAATTACATGTGACACATGATATCCAACTGTCGGTATTGTGAGTTTTAATTAAGTACTTATCTATATAAAATAACAAATTGTAATTATGAAATATTTGAATATTTACAAATTATCGAATTATTTTAATAGTTTTTGAGAAAATAAATAAAAAATATTAAAAGTTCACAGCATTTAAAATTTATGATGCGAAGCCCGAGTCAGTGTTTTTTGACTTTAAAATGCTGGAAATCGGTAATAGATTCTAGACCTCTCCATGCATGACTGAGCTTTTTACTATCCGAAACTAATAAAAAAACTTCATGAAGAATTGAAACAAACAAAATATCATCAGGTCATTACGACTGATAAAAAATCTATTCCAATATAGCCATAACATGAATTTACATAACACGATTAGCCATAACATTAACTTGTTAAATTAGATTCTCAACAAATCATCAAAAGTATTTTCTTTCAAATATAGTTTTGAATATTTGGAATAAATTGTCCCAAGATGCTTTGGATGCTGGATGTGTTGATATTTTCAAGAATAGACTGGAATTTTTTTGGATACTGCAAAATAATATTACAACTAAATAATAAAATTCATCAGTGGATGTAGGCACATCAGCCATGGCTGCCAGCCTAGAAATAAATAATATTAATCAATAACCTCCTCCATTTTTGAAGTTAGTTAAAAATAGAGAAATAGGATTAAAACTCATTTTTATTTTATTTTTAGGGTGGCAACAATGCTGGTCACACAGTGGTTGTTGGAGGAACAGAATTCGACTTCCATCTTCTGCCAAGTGGTATTATCAACCCCGAATGCGTATCAGTCATTGGTAAGTTTTGTATGGTAAAATTGCCACTGAAATTTTTTTACTCTTTGATCACTAAGGTTATTCTTAGTCGTAATACAGGATTGCTAAGAATTTTATTGGAAATCCATAGTAATCCAACTTTCGATTTGTTCAAGAGAATTTATTTCTCTTAACCCTTTGAACGCGTTAAGCTAAAAATAAAATTTGATCTTAAAAATGCAAATTTTCAATAAAAAATAAAGTAATCTATAAAATTCCTTTAAATGTTTTTTAATCAATATCTTGATTTAATACACCACAAAATATTTGTCATGTTATATTTTATATATATTTTTTTTCGCATCCAAAGGTAACGTTTTTTACAAGCCATGCACTATAGTCGATTTACGCGTCGAAAGGGGAAAAAACTTCGGTCGACTTTAGTCGATTTACGCGTTCAAAGGGTTAACATATCCACAAAGTATCTAGCGAAGGTATGCGAGATTTGTATGCTAGGTCTATATTTTTCACAGTTTTTTCAACTTTGAAGTCAAAAAACACCAGCTTAGAGGCTTCATATCATATACATTCTGTATAATAGATTTACTCAGAATTCAGAGTAGAACATTTAGTGTATCTGTGTATGTGTCCCCCCCTTATAACTTTTGATCTGCTCATTGCACAGAGCCTAAAATTTCAGAATATATATAGATAGTTATAGGCCTACAAAACTTTTATACTCAGAATTTTGGGTTGTTAAGTTTTTTACAAAATATTTTTTTTTCTATGTCTATATAAAAATATCATGTATGTATGTTATTTAAATATGATGCTTAGATTAAGATGTATATACTTTAGCTTTAGTTTGGATAATTTGTAAAATGTGACTTACTTCAAAACATGAGGAATTCTCTCATTGAAATTATCATACATGAATATGTATTTTTTTTATAGAATGAAAATGTAACATATGTACATGTAGGTACTACAGGTGAACGAAATCGTCCGTGGCAGGATTCAAACTCACGACCACTGTATTACTAATCCAGGGAGCTAACCGCTCTGCCACCACCCATTTATCCTTAAAAAAATTATCCTTATAAAATTTAAATATTGTGTATCTTCTATTGTTTTTTTTTTTAAATAAATAAATGTTATTTTAGGCAACGGTGTTGTGATACATTTAACCGGTCTTCTAGATGAAATTGAGAAGAACAAGTTAAAAGGCATGGTGGCTCTTAAAGATAGACTCATCATATCTGACAAGGCACACATTGTCTTTGACTTCCATCAACAGGTATTTATAAAACATTTACATATATATTAGTAGTTTTGAGTGAACCTAATGGTGTCCCCTTCTATTAATTGCTCCTATATCCATACATACCTTTCTGTTCCTCTTCATTTGTTTCAAACTGTATCAAGGGGCTTATTTTCATTTGTTTCAAACTGTCTCAAGGTGTTTATTTTCATTTGTATCAAACTGGCCCAAGGGGTTTATTTTCATTTGTTTCAAACTGTCTCAAGGGGTTTATTTTCATTTGTCAACTATCTCAAGGCGTTTATTTTCATTTGTGTCAAAGTATCTCAAGGAGCTCATTTTCATTCTGATATACTTCATCATCTTGCTTATTCTTCTTGTCCATATTCTTTGAATGATTTCATGTCTTCAGCATTATTATTCTATCATGCTGTTATAAGTATGGATGTGTGACATCTACCGGGTGGATGAAATAATTAAACTGATAAAATGAAACTGATATATTTTTCGGATACATTTTGATATTATGGGTATCACGGAGACCTATGAATGTCGACGAAATAAACGAACGGTGGTAAGTATAGATCTGAGTGTGTGGGGTGCAGAGTACGGAATTTTATAGAACTCACTATAGACAAAGGAAGCGTGTTCTCTCCCCGTACCAACTGCATCCCCTACGAATTCACGTGAATTACTCTCGCGAATAAAATAATATATTTTATGAGGGTTTACTGGTCAATAGTCATAGGTACTCGATTTACACAATTGATTACAATAAAGTTATCTTTCAATCAGGACATCTGTTCACATACGCAATAAAATAATATATTTTATGAGGGTTTACTGGTCAATAGTCATAGGTACTCGATTTACACAATTGATTACAATAAAGTTATCTTTCAATCAGGACATCTGTTCACATACGCAATAAAATAATATATTTTATGAGGGTTTGCTGGTCAATAGTCATAGGTACTCGATTTACACAATTGATTACAATAAAGTTATCTTTCAATCAGGACATCTGTTCACATACGCAATAAAATAATATATTTTATGAGGGTTTGCTGGTCAATAGTCATAGGTACTCGATTTACACAATTGATTACAATAAAGTTATCTTTCAATCAGGACATCTGTTCACATACGTAATTTATTGGAATTGTATATCCCAATAAAAATGTATAGAGGTTATGTTGCATCCCCTATAATAAATTATTTGCTATTGAGTAACCACAATAAAATGCAATAATTCATTAAGGTAACGGACTTCACCAAGTTTAAAGGTGTGAATTGATGTCATGATTTCGGGTACTTATTATATCTATCAATGCAGATGAATTGAGAGATGTACAGTGTTCAAGCATACCTACATATATGTAATAAAATTGTATAAGGGCTCTGTTTGCATCTGTACTACCGCAACAGTAGGAATTAATGAAGTAACGAACTTTTCACCCGAAGGGTGAAATTGCATTATGTATTGGTACATAATATATATAACAATGCCTCTTTTGTCACATCCAAGCAGTGGCTTAGTTACCTTAGAGCATGGTCATGCAAAGCATGAGGGGCTTGACAAGGGGCCCAAATACCTAAACATGATATATTTGAAAAATAAAAAAAAACAATATTTTAAATCTGAACATGCCAAAAGTTAAAGCAAAACATACACAATTTAAATAAGTTTTCAAAAATAGAACTAAATAATTTTATAAGTGGTTTTGGAAATATTAAAGCAAGAAAGAAGAATTTTTATATGTGAGCTATGTATTTTTTATATGAGTACCTATATGTAGTTCTTATTTACTCTATTATAAGATTTTTTTATTTGGTGCCAAAAAAAGTTAGGGGGCCCCTATGTCATTTATGCATAAGGGCCCAAAATTTCTAGCTACACTATTGTCCCAAGTTTTACTTTAATTCATCAAGTTTGAAATTATAATTGCATTATTCTATGCAGAGAAATGAATTTAAGCCGAGACTTACCGCATGCAGTATTCTATGCAGAGAAATGAATTTAAGCCGAGACTTACCGCATGCAGATCAAAGGAGATATCAATGACAAAGCAGACATCCTAAGGCGCTGGATGCAACATTTCGATGAACTACTTAACGGAGATTCCGAAATGGTAGGCAATATAACAGACATGGATGTGGGTGTAGACGACGAAGAGCAACAGCCACCCACTATGGACGAAATATGCCATGCAATCAAGTGCCTCAGGAATAACAAATCACCTGGGCATGATAATATACCCGGAGAACTGATTAAATATGGTGGCAGTGGTATTCGCGCAAAGCTACACCACTTAATAGGTCAAGTATGGGAGACGGAGAGGATGCCAGATGACTGGAACGTTGGTGTCATATGCCCCTTACATAAAAAGGGAGATGCCATGAGTTGTGACAACTGCAGGGGCATCACTCTGCTAGCATAGCATACAAAGTCTTTGCTGGAACCTTGTTTGGAAGACTTCTCCTATACGCTGAGAATATTGTGGGACAATACCAAAGTGGCTTCAGACCAGACAAATCTACCATAGATCAAATATTTTCATTTTCATTATTTTGAGGATCATACTGGAGAAGGTGCTTGAATATAATATTGAAACACACCACATGTTCATCAACTTCAAGTCAGCATAATGAGAGGACCAAACTGTATGAGGCAATGACTGAACTGGGTATCCCCAAAAAACTAATAAGACTCACCAGGATGACAATGACAAAAGTGCTTGGTGAAAGTGCAAAATAGATGAAATCAGAACCATTTCTGAAGTACTCTGACCAGTACTGACGTATTTCTGACAACGGTCTGAGACAAGGCGATGCACTGGCATGCCTGTTGTTCAACATTTCCCAGAAAAATCCATTAAAGATTCAGGAGTAGAAACAACAGGAAGTATCTTTAGAAAATCTGCCCAGATACTAGCCTATGCAGATGACCTGGATCTTGTGTCTAGAACTCTTCCTCAATTAAAACAAGATTTCCTAAAACTAGAGACTGCTGCAAATGACATGGGACTCAGGATAAATGCATCCAAAACCAAATACATGCTGGCAAGCAAGTCACAGGCAAACCACACACATCCACCATTAGACATAAGAGTCACACCACATAGAAAGCGTCAACTCCTTCAAATACTTGGGTACTGAAATAACCCACGATAATAACTACAGTACCGAAATTAGAGCACGGCTATCAGCAGCAAACAGATGCTATTATGGGTTGTATAAGCATCTGAGGTCAACCAATATAACCTTTTATAAAACGCTCCTCCTTCCAGTCATTGCATATGGTGCCGAATGCTGGGTAATGACCAAAAGAGATGAAAACATACTTCTGATATTTGAAAGGAAAGTCCTCGGAAAGATATTTGGTCCTGTTAATGAAAATGGAGTGTGGAGGAGACGATTCAACCACGAATTAGAGGCACTGTATGGCGAACCTAACATTGTACAGTTCATTAAAAAATAAGAAGACTGCAATGGTTGGGCCATGTCCACAGGATGAGTGATGATCGTACTCCCAACAAAGTTTTATACACCACACCAGACGGAAGAAGAGGCAGAGGCAGACCAAAAATGAGATGGCTGGAAGATGTGGAGGCTACTATACGAGCACTAGGCCTTACCAACTGGAAGAGAGCCGCAGATTGTAGGGAGGAATGCCGATGGATTTTGAAGGAGGCCAAGGCCTACAACAGGATGTAGGGCCAATGATGATGATGATGATCCTATGCAGGCCTCCAGAGGAAGAAATTTCACATAGTACGATTGTTATATAAAGACTTCATTTTTAATTCCATTATTTTGTGATAATTTGTTATGATATTTATGTGATAGTTTGATATTTTCATACCATTGTAATTGTTATGAAAATACATATTATTTATTTTCAAGTATCATTAATGAAAACCCACCATTAATTTTTCAATGACTATATTGGGAACAATACTATTATATATGTATATTATTTTGACATCTATAAAATAGGTGGTGTTGTCACCATTCAATGATCATACATTATACAGTCATGCCATACCAGTTTAGGAGACAAATACCAGAGGGTGCCCTAGCCGGGAATATCTTGTGGATCCGCATGGCAATATGGGTATGTGGAACTAAAGAGTCACACAGAACAGGACAGGACAGAGGAAAAGATTATAAGGTTTGCTTCAAAACAATCTTTAAGATTGAAATGATAGAGAGAAATCAGTTGAGGTTTCCCTGTTAAAAGTATGACATTTTTTATACTACGTAAATCATCACATTTTGAATTTGTTTGTTTCATAGGTGGATGCTCTACAAGAAGCTGAAAAAGGCAAGAAATCACTCGGAACAACGAAAAAGGGAATCGGTCCGGCGTACTCTTCCAAAGCCACACGCAACGGATTGAGGATGGCCGACCTGGTGGGGCCTACCGAAGAATTTCGAGAAAAGTAAACGGCTATGGATTTATAAAGAAATGCATACTGTCATTTGAGGTTTATATACAATGTTCTGATTACAAATATCTATGCTGTGTAGCAGGATTTCCTACATCTGTATCCAAACATTCATCGATGCTTTGGGTTTTTTTTTTCTCTTGTAACTTGACATAATGTTTTTGGTTTAGAACACACCAATAGCCTTAATGAGTATTGTGGGAAATTGTGAGGAAAATAGTTGATATTAGAAATGCATGGGGGCAATTATTCCAAGGTTTTTTTTTAAGGTAGATATTTGCGTTTCGATCATGTAAAAAAGAACATCATTTATAAAGCATTCTTTTCAAATAAACATTCAAATTATCCAACTGTCGATTTGTTCAAGAGAATTTATTTCTCTTAACATATCGACAAAGTATCAAGCCAAGATACGCGAGATTTGTATGCTGGGTTTATATTTTTCACGCTTTTCCAACTTTGAAGTAAAAAAACACCAACTTAGAGGATTCGCAGCATATACGTTATATTATATTGATTTACTCAAAAATTGGAGTAGAACAGAAGTTAAGGGGTCGTCCCCTCCCCCTTAACTTCTGATACGCTCAATGCACAGAGCCTAAAATTTCTGAAAATATAGAAAGTTACAGGCCTACTAAAATATTATACTCGCAATTTTGAATTTTTGTTTCAATCAGGGATTATCATCTTTTGAATTTTTACTTTATTTTTCCATATATATCAAAATCTATAAAAGTTAGAATGCTGAAAATTGATATAAATATACACAAATACAAAATCTCAAATTTGTTTTTTTTTTTTTTTTAAATTTCAGAGTTTTTCAAACATTTTTTATTAAGAAAATCATTTTTTATGATAAATTTATGTGTTCAACTGCCTATATTTCCAAAGTTTTCAAAAATATCTAAAAAAAGCCAAAACACTCCAACTAGATAATTTAATTTGCTATAAAAAGTATTAACATTGTAGTAGTACATCATCGTTTCATACAATTTGTAAGGCAGTGTACACTACACAATACCTATAGGGAATCAATAATTTGATACTTTATCTGCAAACATACATACAAACTATCATCCTGTTTTCATATTCTGGGTAGGTAAAAAGAGCGACTTCCTACATGTTTTATATCGAAAACAAAATATCTTACAATATTTATTAATTTGTGTTTTAGTGTTTATAGTTTGGTAGATATTCTTCAATTGAACATATCGCCACCGACAGTTGAATCTCATGTGTTACATGCAACTAGTTTAGATAGAATTTTTTTCTGTGATATAAACATTTATATTTAGATTTAAAAACTTGTAGTATTATAGTTCTTATGTCGTTCCAACATCATCTCTTTTCTACATAATTTCTCATAGTACAAAATATGGCTGCTTATTTTAACTAACCCCTCGCTTGAAAACTAAAAACCCTAATTAATTTTTCTCAATTAATTTCCTGCATGGTTTGATTAAATAAAAATAATCATTATTTACTTTTTAATTTCAGTAAAATATTTGGTATTATTCGGTATATCATCTACTTTTTTTGTAAATAATATAAATGTCCTTGGAACGAGACCATTTGCACCCTCATAATAATATAGGCCCGCTATTACAGTCGGCACTCAACTCATTGAGTTTGTTAAACTCAAGATTAATGTTAAGGGGAGATTGAATCAATTTCCATATTACAGTGCAATATGACATGTCAGTTACTAAACTACTAAACGGGACGCTACGACTTGAAGTACTATTGTTTTATTATTCAACATGGTAAATAATTTTTTTTTCACCAAAATAATGCTTTTAACCCAATCAAGACGGGTAGGTACAAGTACTTGCATTCATCGATATGTCACGTGATCCTTCGGCATTTGATGTAGATAAGGAATATGCGCCGATTGTGTATTGGTATGCATCGAATTCAAAGCAAAATGTTAAGCGCGAAACAACAATATGAACTGGCGCAGAATCCCGCTTTCCTACGCGCATGCGTATTACATCCTTACAAAGCGCGGAAGAGTGTGAATTTCGCCGGCGATGATCGATGAATTTCAGTTTTTAGAGTTTTAATTTTTTTAAATAATTTAACAATTGTTTTGTTGATTCACCGACAGATGTCTTGAAGTCAAATATATGGGAGTAATATTCATCCAATTTTCGTCTCAATCAAGTATGAATTTATTGAAATATGAAGGTTCAAAATTGTGTATAGCCATGAGGGCATGTATAGATGACGCTCGGCGTTTAGGCACGCACTTGGTGGGCATCTATACATGACGCTCGTCTTAAAAAGGTAAATACCCATGTTCGTTTCAATATGGCTATCAGTTTGTTTTTTGTGTGGCGCCACCGTCGATACAACTAACGCCTCTAGTGATAGAACACTGAAACTACACTCGTGCCTAACGCCTCTAGTGATGGAACACTGAAACTACACTCGTTGACTAGCAACGAGTCGAGAAATGACAGTTGACTCACCGTTAAGTACTTAATCCGCCAGAAACATTGAGTTAAATATTTGTCATTTTAGTGACGTATTTGAGGGAAGATTAGGCCTAAATGGACACTGTAATAAGCTATATTTTTGTAAAACTTGAGTTTAGCTCTTAAACTGAGACTGTTATACCGGCCCATAATGTTCTAAATTACAAAATAATATTTTATTTTTAAAAAAAAACTCTTTTTAAATAATACACTACAATATTAAATAGTTCATTGTGCTGTTTTTGACTGGCAGACTTTATAAATATAATAAAACTGCCTTATTTTTTACAGCCCCATTTATGGGAAATCCGTTTTACATATAAAAGTACACACAGAAACTTTTCTGAAAATCCGTGATATTACAAAGCATAAAAATTCTTATTTACACACAATATTACAAATTTAACACAATATAGAACAAAATGACTACGCTCTCTTGACAGAGTTAAAAACTCTTAGAGAGGGGCATCTTAATTACGTATTTATACACACAAGAAAAATTGGCAATACGGACGGTATTTAAGGTGTAGATTTCCATAAAACTAGGTATTTTTACAATCAAACAAAATTGATCATGTTTCTACATATATTTTTCCTTGTACTGGGACGACCGTTTCGTTGATAACCTTCCAGTTTAAATGTGCCTAGTCAGCCGAAACGGTCATCCTGGTACTAGGAAAAATATATACATACAGAAACAATAAATTTTATTTATTTTCTTTGGGAAGCTACAGCTCATTTATGTACAGTTTAATGATACAATATTATTTTTACAATGTTAGAGCCAAAAATAGCATTCCATCAACCTAATATAAAAACAAATAACAGTTTACAAGCCAAAAACTTTCATACACACACCTTCATACACACCATCATACACACTCATACACACCATCACACACACATACATATATACATGCATACATATATACATACATACATACATATATACAACAACTAGGGAAGGGAAGAGAAGGAGAGAAGAGAGACTAGGACAGGATAGAGGGATATTGATTGCGCATCACCTTCAGAACATCATGTCTAAATCTATAATATTTCACGTTGAATATGTCTATCTCAGCTGAGAATGTATTGTTTAATTTTGTTTGATTTAAAAATACCTAGTATTATAGGATCATATTTTGCCAAAAATATATCCTTTTAAGGCTAGCGTCAATACAGACTAGATATGAGCGCCGCGCCGGCGCGCCGCCGCCGCCGCGTCTTTGTCCGCGCCGCCGCCGCCGGCCGACGAAGTCGGCGCGCCGATAAATATCGAGCGAACGCGAGATCAGTGTGATCCACCATTACGAGCGTGTGCACGTCTGCGAGTTGTAAAAATGGCGGTGACGGCGACAGAGATTGACATTTTTAAGAAGAAGTTAAGTGAAATTAGTGTGAGCGTACTAAGCAAAACTTCATCAAAACATAGTTTTTGTTGGAACTATTTCGGACAATTAGTTGTAAATATTGACGGAAAGAAAAGAACAGTTTTGGGAGAGCAAATTTTTTGCGGGGCTTGCTTAAAACGTGAAAAAGATAATGATTCCGAAGTTTTGTTTTCCAAGTAAGTACCTACCCTCTAATAATTTTTAAATGTTATATCTGTCTGCTTAAACGCAGCTGCGCCTACTTGCAAGCTATAATCTGCTTTTGTAGGGCGAAACTTCAATGTTACTTCGATGAATATACAGTATACAATACTCAACTCAGTATTGTAAAATTTTCAAAGTGGCCGCCGCCACAAGATGGCGGAACAAAAGCTTGTATTTTAAAAATGTTTTTTTACTGTTATTTTTTTTAAATGCAATATTATTTAACTAGTGCCTTGTTAGTTGTTTCATACTAAAACTTTAAGAGGCATAGTTTTATCGTGTATCGCTCTAAATGATTATGCGGTTTATCTTTTTCTAATTTTTAACCATTAGTTAGGAGAGCCCAATCAAAATAATAGGTTAAATTGAGATTACATGTTTACTTTTATTACAGTGGATTTTTCACATACATTTCATTTTTCAGGGCTCACGTGAAAGTCTACAGCAAGAATATAGCCACTAGTAATCTTCTGCGCCACTTAAAAGATGAACACAACTTGGAAGGCCAACTAAAGGCGAAAGTTGTACCAATCAAAGAGTTTTTTTCCGTCCAAAGAAAGTCGAAGCCTGTTTTAAAAAGCGGTGAAACTGGTGGAAGAAAGGACAAGTGGTTGCTCTCACGGGATCTAGCCCTTTGGTTTGCAAGATCATTAATGCCATTCGACAGCATAGATGATGAAGCCATGAGGGATTTTTTAAAAAAATATAATATTGTCTAGGCGGATGAAGATCTACCATCACGCCAAAACATTGCCCGAGAAGGCTTAGAAGACGTCTATAACAGCATGTTAGCATATGTCAAAGACATTATTCAACAACAAAATATTCAATTTGGGGCTGTGACATCAGATTTATGGACAGACCAATTCAGACGCCGTAATTACATAACCTGTACTTTTCATTTTATTTCGAACGACATGCAGCTTACGAAATTTACCCTAGCAACAAAACAAGTTACTGGGAAACATTCTGGCGAAAAAATTAAAAAGGAAATTCAGGACATATTGGAAGAATTTCAAATTCCACAAAGTGATATTATTTTGGTGACGGACTCTGGGAGTAATATGAAAAGAGCTGCAAATCTACTAAATATGAAGAATCATCTTTGCCTTGGACATGCTCTGCATAACCTGGTCACCGTTGATGGTATCCAGTGCACCGATGAAATTCTTTCACTGATCACCAAATGTAAGAAGATAGTTAAACATTTGAGATACAGAGCACCGCAACTAGAAGCCGCCGCCAACAAAGAACAACGTGAACTGTTGTTGTCTCTTGAAACAATTGGCGAACATTCAGAAAACACAGACGATAACACGTCAGATGAAGACGGGGATGATTTATCGTCTACAACAAACCTCACAACTGGTGCTCCTCCAACCATCAAGACGAGTACGCCTACTAGGTGGCACAGCATGCTAATGATGCTGACAAGCATTGGTCACAGTGCGAATCGTCGGCCTATTAGGGACATGCTAATAGATATAGACCGCAGTGCTCTTTTACTCAATGAGAACGAGTATAACTTGATTTTAACCTTAACATCATTTTTGGACAGATTCAAAACAATCGTGGATTTGTTGAGTTCCGAATCGCAATCTACGATTAACTTGGCGTTGGTTTTTAAATCAGAAATAAGGCGATTATTAGATGAGTGTAGCGACAGGGAGCCACTCGTAATTACCAGGATGAAGAATAATATGTTGCGGAAATTGGAACACCGCTTTCCTGCCACAGATCTGATTGTTGCGGCCACTTTGTTAGACTGCAGATTCCATTCAATCAAGGAAATTGACGCATGCATGGAAAGCCGTGAGACTACCAAGGTAGAATTTTTATCAAAAATGGTAAAATCTATTCTGAAAGATGAAGATGTTACTGACCCAACACTCCAAGGAAGCCATAAAACACCTGAACCGAGTACCTCGAAGACTTCTTTCTTGATGGATTTGGCAAAACTGCATAGTAGCGCACAATTTGATGTGGACAGCGATGTTGAAAATGAGTGCTGGAAATATTTCAGCACAGCTACAGTTAAAGATCTTCAGCCCTACGATGATAACGTGCTTGAATTCTGGAAAGACCGAAAATTCTCATTTCCTTTGCTGTCGAAATTGGTTCGTGCAATATTATTTGTTCCAGCGACTAGTACCCCAAGTGAAAGGGTATTTTCTGTCACTGGTCAAATAATAACAACTAAAAGATCCCGTCTAAATCCTTTGAGTATCAATCGTATCATGTTTATACACGACAACTATGGTCACTGCAAAACTGATGCTCCATAATAGTTGTTTTTTTTAATGTTATCATTTATTTTCGGTTACATTAAATATATTATTAAATACTTTTAACATTTAATTTAATCTCTTCGAATTGCTTTAATTTTAATCTCCATTGTTTTTTTGTCTTAAGAAAAGAAGAATAATTCTTATATTTTTTTCATTGATCTCAATTTAGTTTTATTCTCTAGATTTGCTTGTGCAGTGTTTATTGCTCTGTGTAATTTATAAGAATGTAAAAAGCTGTTTACACCTTGATTTATTTAGCAACAAACGTTGATTTTTATAAAATGTAAACCTATTTATAGTTGATGTTATACATAATGTAAACCTATTGATTCTTGGTGTGTTTACTTGTTGAATTTTATATAATTTTATCCCTTATTTGTAAATTATTTTAAATAAAACTGCGGTTGAGCAGAAAATAAACGCATTACATTTATTTTCCTATAAAAATCTGCCTTTCATAGTCGCGCCGATCCTCACACTTCAAGAACGTCGATGTGGCCCTGAGCGAGACAGGACGCCTAATCATATGATTCCTCAGGCTTAATCCCAAGGAAAAGGTCCATCTCCTGGATGGGATTGCACCGCTAAATATACGAAGAACTGTCGCAGCCTAGGAAGAAAGACGAAAACAAAAAAGGGATCGGGCACGACCCGACCCCCCCGTACCGAGGCTCAGGTCAAGACGCAGCTTCCTATCGAAAACCAATGAATTGCACACCACCCCGCATGAAATGAATGGTTAAAACCAAGCGAGACTCTCCCAACCGGACAACACCTCCCGTACGGGATTTGTTCAGCCCTGAACAGACTCAGAACGGGTGTGAGTAGATGTAAGGTAAACATCCAGAGATGGAAACTGCTGGGGGGCAAGCAGGATGTGACGTGCGATTGTGGAGAGGAGCAAAACGCGGCGCACCTGTTGGTGTGCCCACTCATGGGGGAGCCTTATAATGAGGAGGACCCCCTGACTGCAAGCAACAAGCCTGTGATGGCTGCAAGATATTGAAGAGGGTGCGAATAGGGTCTGGACATGGAAAGTAAGTATAGTCGCGCCGCCGAAACGCCGCCGCCGCCGACACTCTCGAGTCGGCGCGCCGCCGCCGACAAATTGTCTATCGGCGCTCATATCTAATACAGACACAGCGCATCAGACGGACTTAAATTCTTTGTATAGAAATTTGTACAAGTGCGTCCACTGATCGGCATTGGACGGAGCACACGCATCGGATAGTCGGAATAATAATGAACACTTCCTTGCACCCTACACAAGTTGCGAGTTTATTGCTGTATGGCAATTTCTTCCAACTAATCAGTGTTTCCAGCCCAGAGAAGCAATATTTGCGTGAGAAATTTATTTAAATAAATTCCTCCTCTGCTGGGGATCAAACCCAGGACGCCGAATGAACGGAACGGAATGCCGATGCCATTACTAGAAGAGGTAAAAATCCAATCGGATCTGTCATTTTTGTATGTGCATTTTCTATGGTGATGTTATATCGCCTTTTTTTATGGAAGATATCATTTAAAAAATTTTGTAAACATTTTCATATTTTTCAAGTAGTTAGATACCTAGTGGAAGTATCTCAATAATACTAGTTGCATGTAACACATGAGATCCAACTGTCGATAGTATTGCATAATTGAAGAATACGTACCAAACTATAAACTAAATATTTTAAGATATTTTGTTTTCTATATAAAACATGCAGGTATATATGTCAGGATATGATAGTATGGAAGTCAGTTGTTTTTTCCTACCCAGTATATGAAAACATCATGATGTATGTTTGTAGATTAAGTGGGTATCAAACCATTGAGTGAGATATTGTGTAGTGTTTACTGCCTTACAAATTGTATGAAACAATGTCGTCACTAAATTAAATTTTTACAAAAATTGTTTAATATGTATTGTTGTTATATTTAAAAACTTTGGAAATATAGGCAGTTAAACACATAAAATTATCATTAAAAAAATGTTTTTCGTAATAAAAAATGTTTGAGAAACTCTAGAATTTTTTAAAAAAAATAAATTTGAAATTTTGTATTTGTCTATCTTTATACCAATTTTCAGCGTTCTACCTTATGGTTTTTGAGATAGGTATATAGAAAAATAAAGTAAAAATTCAAAAGTTGATAACCCGTGACTGAAACAAAAATTCAAAATTCCGAATTTAAAAGTTTTGTAGACATATAACTATCTATATATTCTGAAATTTTGAGCTATGTAAATTGAGCGGATCAAAAGTTATAGGGGGAGACGACACTGACACACAAAATGTTCTACTTCATCCATATATATAGAACATATATGCTACGAAGCCTCAAGTTGGTATTTTTGGAATGCAAAAAGTCCACTACACCATACAAAATGTTCCTTCATACACCTGTCTTGGCTTTGTACTGCAGATTTGACAATTGGATTATAAATTCAAATGTTTGGATGTTTAGATCTCAGTCACACGAAAACGGCTGAATAATTTTGTATGAAATTTGGCATTAAGATATGTATATCCTAGAAAAGGCAATGGGGTATATATTTTTTATATTCATTCTTACTTTCATTGAATAAAATTATGTAAGAGCCAAGCATGCGATTACCAAATTGAAAAAAATAATCATTTTGTATTAACTACGGAAAATTGTCAACAAATCCAAATGACCGTTGTGTCTTTAATCCGATTGGTGCGCCTTTGTGGACGCACTGCCACAAACAAATCCATCTGATGTGCTCCGTCCGATGCGCCTGTATGGGCACTAGCCTTAAAAGCTCTTTTTGTATTTAAAAGTATTATCCCCTATAGACAATTATTTCTGTGATGCAATTGTATTTTTATAAGATATGTTCATTTTGAATTATCTTCTAGTTTTTTTTAATCTATTATTGTATATATTATTTGAATATAATAAACAATAGAGCTCACAGCGTAATTTTAAATTTCTTGGCCCCAAGATGTACAATATATTACTTGACGCTTGGAAAAATATGAAAATAGACACTCTGAAAAAAAAAAACAATAAACAGTTGGCTTATATCCACCGGCATAGATGAATCCAATAACAAATTAAGCTTATTCTAGTTTGCTCGCTATTCATTTAATTATAATTTTTATTTATTAAGTTTTCAAGCATCTTAAATTGGTTAAGTTATTGATACCTACAAATCCTAACTATATATCGGACGTCCTAAAACAGGTTCACCTAGTTGGACCTCCAATGAGGCAATATAAAAATAATACAGAATTAGAATGTGTTATGTATTAAGTTTTCAAGCATCATATAATCTTCTTTCTCCTTAGCGCTTTTGTCCCGTTTCTATCAGGGTACGCTTTGACCATGATCCTGGAATTGGCTAGTCTGGTTATTACATTGAAGCGACTGCCATCTGACCTTCATAACCCTTTGAAAGGGGAACCGGACAAATTGGATCATGGCTACATACAGCTAGTGATATAAATCCGCACATAGATTTTTTTGAAAATCCAGAGGTGCGTGCTCCGCCTGGATTCGAACCGTCAACCTCGTGCATGTGAGGCGATGACCTTTCCGCTGGGCTATCACCGCTCACCGCTCAAGCATCAAATAATATGGTTAATTTATTGATACTAATGGTATTTACTTATCGGACGTCCTAAAATAGGTTCACCTAGTTGGACGTCCAATGAGACAATATAAAAATAATACATAATTTTATGTTCATATTTTAATAATGTATCCTCCTGGAGCATTTTGCTAGTACCAGCTTATTTTAAACTGTCCAATTTGTACTAATGTTGTATTATTCCATTATTGTTATTGTATGTATATAGGTATGGATTTAAATAGATAAACAAAAATTTGAATAAAATTCAAAAAACTATATTTCTCTATGGTATAGAAATTACATGTACATTTTTGTTTAGATACCAGACAATGCTGAAACAGTACCAGCGCATGTTCCCATCTCTGGAGGTTGACGTGGAAAAAGACTTGTTGCTATACGAGAAATATGCCAAAGAGTTGAGGCCAATAGTCAAGGAGACAGTCTCTTACCTGCACAAGTCAATCAGGGAGGGGAAGAGGGTACTTGTAGAGGGAGCTAATGCAGCTATGTTGGATATTGACTTTGGTAAAATAAAAACATTTCATGTCTTATCTATGCATAACTTATTGTGTATTTTTTAACTTCCATATATTATGCTCTTATACCTACTAAGATGGAGTGTTTCAAAATATTGTATCATCTACTTGGTTAAATGCTAAAATGAATATGTTGCTATCCATCAGATTTTCAAAAATTGACCAGCGCCCTTTTTCTTAACATTTCTATCCCAATTTCAAATTTTCGCTAAGAACCTACATAAACAATGGAGAATAAGGTGGTAGGTATGTTCTAATCATAATAGTAATTAGAATGTAGGGTTATAATTTATTTATTTATTGCTTCTCGGTCAACTAGCAGGTACTATTTCAAATATTAATTTAACACGCACCCAATAACTAGTTGTCACATTCTGGAGACTTACGATATTAATCGTCTCACAGATCCAGACTGAAAACAATTAAAAACTGTCTCCACTGGGAATCGAACCCGGGACCTTTAGATCAGCGGTAAGATACCTAACCAACTGAGCCACGAAGGCCGACAAATATTAATCGTCTCACAGATTCAGACTGAAAACACAATTAAAAACTGTGTCTCCACCGGGAATCGAACCTGGGATCTTTGGATCAGCAGTCAGATACCTAACTAAATGAGCCATAAAGGCCAATAATGGTGAATAAGGCCTGGTTCAGACAGGCGAAAATCGTGTGGATTAAACAATTTGGATCACCCACTGCACTAGCATCTTTTTATTCGTTCACACCTGTCCATTTGTTAAAATTTTTGTTTACATTTATTTCTGATTGTTTAATTTGTTCTGTTCTAAGGTACATACCCGTATGTAACGTCTTCCAACTGCAGTATTGGTGGAGTGTGTACGGGTCTAGGACTGCCTCCCAAAGTCATTGGGGAAGTGATTGGTGTAGTCAAGGCTTACACAACAAGAGTGGGCGATGGACCGTTCCCAACAGAACTTGACGGAGTAAGTAACATTTGATCCAATTTGCTATTTTCTAAAAATCTTCAATTTCTTACCAAAAAGTCATAATATTTTTTGCAGTATTCATTTTTTTCTTTATGTTTTTATAACAGTAATTCTGATGATGCACGACTCACATATAATTGATTTGATTGTTCAGGAACTAGGTGGTTACTTGCAAACAAAGGGTGCGGAAATTGGAGTGACGACTAAGAGAATCAGAAGATGTGGCTGGTTAGATTTGGAGGTAGTCAAGTACACAGCTATGGTCAATGGATATACTGCGTAAGTATCTTACTCTATTAATTTATTTAAGTTAATCATTTTTACCCATATTAAACGTCATTAAATACCCAAAATTTTACAGAGGAAAAACATTCAACACATTTATGTATATTAAATATTTTTTATGTAAAAGTAAATGAATTTACTATCCCGAACATTAATAATAATAATAATAATAATAATAATAAACACTTCCTTGCACCATGCGCAAGTGGCGAGTTTATTGCCGTATGGCAATTTCTTCCAACTAACCAGTGTTTCCAGCCCAGAGAAGCAATATTTGCGTGAGAAATGAATTTAAATATATTTCTCCTCTACTGGGAATCGAACCCAGGACGCCCGCACAGAAACCGAACGGCTTACCAACAGTGCCACGGCGGTCGGCATTATTGAGTTGCCATATATAAATCCCTAATTGTTATTATTTTATCGATGTTGACAACAATCATACTATAGAACTCCACAAAGATTTACTTCCTATGACAGGACGATCGTTGTGCGATAAAGGCAGATTAAACAGATAAGGATGTGGACCTACTGTGCCAGCTGTATTGACCTACTCTACTACTCTTGAGCCGATTTCTGCTCTTTATCATCACTGATTCAAAAGTAATCACTACAAATTGTCTAATTTTAGCAGTTTTTAAGTGTGAAATTCCGCAAATGTGAATATAAACTTTATGTGAAGTGTGTAGGTACTCCTCGCATGGAGAGTATTGTTGCCACGTTCGAGATGTGGATATAGATAAAAATAAGGTGTCTTGTGTCAGGAAGATGAGGATAGGTAGGAATTGGAATTATCCGTCATCTGCTCCAACAATCGTTTTTAATTGATACATTAGTTATTCTACTTTTACAGACAAATACGTATTGAAGAAGTCCAAAAAAGTGTTATTAATCAATTGTGTATCAAAATTCCTTTTTTATATTTATGTGTCAAGTTAAAACATGTATTAAACGCATGATTAAAATAATCAGACTCACATATTTAAATCAAACAAAAATAGATTATCCCATGTAGATTTGGCACTATTTCACTTTTCTCATTCACTTTATTCCACTATTTACATTTTGATTTATTGCACTGATTATTTTCAGAATGTTTTTGCGTCTCATTGTATTAGAAATATTTTCAAAGAAAGTGCAATTGTTGACAGTGATCATTACACAAATGAAAGATATGCCAAAAAGAATAATCAAATACCCGATATCGTATTCATTATCACTACTTTTGTAGTATAAACTGATTAGATAATATTGATTTACCCCTCCATTCTTTTTTTATCAATTTTTGGGAATTTCAGGCATTCACATTTTTTTGCACTAAATAATAATTTGATATTCTATGATATTTTGAAAATTTCACATATAGAGCGGTCGCACACTGGGCTACTAGTGGCGACCGCTAGTGGTTCAGTCAAGCCACTAGACTAATATGTATGAAAATATTTGTCCACAACTTGTGGCAGCCTCTATTTTCTTTGCTATGGCCGCCACCCCAATGTGCAGCTGCTCTTATGTACAAATTCGCTCATTGGTTCACAAAACATGGTCACTCCATACTAATCTCATAAAAAAAAATTGATGTAGTAAGAACCCGGAGATTAACTATGAATAATATAAAGGAAAAAATACAAAGACAGTGAATATTCCCATCACTAGGTATAGTGGTAGGTACCTAAGTATATCATAACTGTATCAGTAATATTATATCTTCAAATTAACAATTCTTCAAACGTACCAGTGTTTCCAGCCCAGAGAAGCGTTAAATAATTTTAAATAATTTTATCCCATGCTGGGAATCAAATCCGGAATGCCAGAACTGAAGTGAAACGACTTACCACTTTGCCACAGCGATCTTAAAAATCATTGTTGTTGAAATAAATTTGATTTAAAACAGTTTTTCAATATGAAATTACTTACAAGAAAATGTTTTTCTATATAAATTGAGTTTACTGTATTTTAAAATGTTTTTTTTTTGTAATACAGGATATGTTTGACCAAACTGGACATATTGTCATCATTGAAGGAGATCAAAGTTGGAGTCGGATATAAAATTGATGGTAAAATCATAGATTATTTCCCATCATCAATTGCGGAACTGAGTAGTGTTGAGGTAATTAAGTTTCTTATGATTCCTAATAATTTGATTTTTCATCCCACATTTATTACATCAAAAATTATATATAATTGTGTAAAAAAATATCTTGAAAGAATAAATTAAATCCTTTCCCCCAAAAAAGAAAGAAAATATAGTGATTATTTGAATCACCTACAAAAACTATGGTTTTATGTGTGTGTATGTGCGTGCAGAATGTGTAACTTTTATGTGTGTTGTGTATGTGCACGTGCGTTACTGTTATGTGTGTACTTGTGATGGTATAATAATTACTTCACTTGGAAATCCTGTGCCAAGGAGTTCATTTGAAGGTTGTGTGTTATATAATTGCATATGTAGAGTTTCTTTGTATATGTACAGTATTGTATTTGTAAAATAAACTTGGGATTTGACTATTCCACTCTTCGTCGATACATGCATCTTTTATTCGTACAATGTGTCCTGCCCATCTCCACTTCTGCATTGTTATTCTCTCAATCTCAGTGGTTAATGGTTAATTTGATCTGACTTTGTATCCAGTCATTCCTCTTCCTGCTTTATATTAAAATTTCCAAATTATGTTAGTATCAAACAAGACAAGTTTGTACAGTTTACATACTGATATTAAATCTTTGCTTTGATGCATAAATTATCATTACAGGTTGTGTATGAGACACTTCCTGGCTGGGATCATCATATTGATGAAGAGAGAAATTTTGATAAATTGCCAGAAAACGCCAAGAAATATATTCGGATGATTGAATCATTCCTGAAGATTCCTGGTGAGTATAGATTTAAATATTATCATCTTTGACTTTCTTTGATAAATTTATATATATATTATCGATTGTGAATAGTAATGGCATCTCCTGACACTCGTCCACGACACATGGTATATCTCTGGTCTTCGAGGCTCTGAGTACCTTGGCTCTGCACTGCAATTAAGAGGGCTTATAAACCTCAATTTGAAATCAAATTTCTCAAATATGTTTCTTAAAAAAAAATATAAGTATTTTCAATATTTCTCTAGTGCATGTTCATCTCAATTTTAAAGTTCAGCATAAATTCTCCTAAAAAAAATATTAAAATATCCTTTTTTACAGCATTTTTTTTAAATTACTCCATAACTATGTGTCAGAGAATTAAATCTTTTATGTGCTTAACCTTTCTAAGACGAACAAGGTGCATCGTGTATAGATGCCCACCGGCTGTTTGCATAAACACCGAGCGTCATCTATACATGCCCTCATACTATACACATTTTTGAACCTTAATATCTCAGTAAATTCTTACTTGATTGAGACAAATTAAGAACTCTAACCATTGTAATTCATCGAAAATCACTGGACAAATTTAAACTCTCCCGTCCTTTGTAAGGATCTAATACGCATGTGCGTAGGAAAGAGGGATATTGTGCCGATTCATATTGTTTTATTGCGCCAAATATCTGCTTTGAATCAAATCCTTACCAATACACAATCAGTGCATATTCCTTATCTACATTAAGTGCCGAAAGGATTGCGCAACATATTGATGCTGCCATGTACTTTTTTTATTTGGAGATAACCACAATAGAGGACATCACTCGAGAAGTTGCAAAGGCTGGCCTGCTTAATAAAGGGTGGGCATGCTGAACTCGCATTGCCTAATTGTGCAGACCTAATCAACATACCAGGAGACAAAATGGTCAAGAAGTTCAGTCTAAAAGAACTTTATCAAACTGAACACGAGAAATGATTGGAACAACCACACTATCCAATCACTCAGGGAAAATACTATTAATTGGTATACCGATGGATCCAAAACAGATGAGGGAACTGGAGCGGGAGTTTATGGACCAAGAACAGAATATTCTGAAGCAAACTCCCTATTGTCCGTCAAGCGGAAGTTCACGCGATTGAGAGATGTGCTCAGTTCAACCTCAACAGAAGATACAGTAGGCTGGATATTGCTATTCTATCTGACAGTCAAGCAGCCATTATGGCATTGGATTCCCCAAACATTGACTCAAAAATGGTTTGGGAATGCCTACTAAAACTCAATGAACTAGGCAAGAATAATAATGTCTCCCTGCTCTGGGTACCAGGGCATATGGGAGTCGGAAGGAAATGAGCTATCTGATAGACTCGCCAGGAAGGGTGAGTCTATCAGACCTAATAATTACCCTCTGATTTATGTGACACACAGTCTTGAGACATATAGTAGATAACTTAAGTCTTCTTTGTTTCGCAGAGCCAACAATTAGGCAAAAGTTCCCTTTAAATGATCTTTTTATCATAAAACGGCTACACAAATTTGTATTACTAAATGCAACCCGTAAAATATTTAGGACAGGAAAACAAATTATTCTACATTATTGAAATAGCGAATGGAGCAAGATTAATTTCAAATTTAATAAAAATGATAGGTACTCACATGCATGTAATATTATAATTTACAATGTGTCTGAATTAATCAATAATCTCTAATAATTCCTTTTTTCCAGTTAAATGGGTTGGCGTTGGTAAAGACCGAGAGTCGATCATTTGCATTAACCAGGATCAACTGGAATGATTTTGTTAAATTATACCTAGCTCATAAAATATTTTTTTAGCAAAACTTTAACATTCTATTCTACCTCAAAATGGGTTCTATTTTCGCATATGCTGTTCAAATATACGTTTAATTTCTTTTTTAAATCAATTTATGCAAGTTTTTATTTTAGATTTGATATGTCTCTGTAATTTATACATACATCTGTTTTTGTATTTTGGTTTGGCATATTCGTGTGAAACTTTGTGCTAGAGTATCAAATAAAAATGTCTGGATATTTTCAAATATTTTTGTGTCTCTACCTGATATTGATATTTATTTGAAAATTCTGTATTACTTATGCCTATGCTAGAAACTATTCTATTACTATGAACAATTAATTGTCAATATTGTATTAAAGTTGTTGAAAAAATCATTATATTTCTGTTTTGTTACACATTACCCATTTTGTTTAATATTTTCTGTAAAAAAAGTTTCCAATTTTTTTTAAGATAATTATTCTGTTTCTTTTACATTATTTTTTATATGATAATGTACTTAAAAATGTAGGTAAGAATTCAAAATTAATTTTAGTGTTTTCGTTGAATATTTTTATTATTCTTTTTTAAAATCCTTTTTCTTATATGTGCATTTTTATTTTTGTAATTATTTTACAAATTTCAAAGAGTATTTATTACCATTTTAGACATAATTTTTAAACAACTTTTTGTGTTTGCAGCACTTTTATATAATTTTATTTTGTTGTTATGCGTTTTAAAAGTTCTGGAAACTGAGATAAAAAATATCTCGAAATTGGTGCTTTTGATAAAAGGAAGAAAATAATACATTTTTAGCTTGTATATTTTTTATTTGAATTATGAATACATCAATAATATATGTTCGTTCATTTTAATTTGCGTTTTTTTATTTTATTTAATTGTTCCTGAAATTCACAATGGCTAATGATAGGTATATGGTTGAAATATAAACCAATCAGCATCATCCTGCCATAAAATATGTACAGATTAATTGTACAATAGCATTTAGTACCTAAGAAAAAAAATTCAGCAATAAAAAATACTGATGCTAGCAATAAGGAAATGGAAGGAATTGGGAACATTGCCTAATAGAAAACACCAAAGAAACTCTTCTAAACCTAATTAAGACTAAATACAGGAGTCAATGGGAATAAGCTGAGGAAGAAGAACTGGAATTGTCACTCGGGGCAACGTATGATGGTATTTTTGACATTTTGGACTCTCATGAAGGTCCATGATAATTATGACAGCTGAGTGTTATGTAACAAATGCATTACTTCATTGTGTGTGCCTACCCATCTTTAGATGTCAATAATTATGGAAATTCATGCAAGTCCAAATACGTTGCTGGAAAGGAGTAGTTCTTGTTCAATAATTACTTGAAAATTCATGAACTAATGATGAAAAGTTTATGATCAGTTCAAGAGGTTAATAAATTGAGAAATAAGATTGTGATAAAAAATATTGATTTTGTGATTATCTACCAAAACTTTCATACAATATTCAATAAATAATATATAATTAATGGATACTAAGGCTGCCTGTCCATTGATGCGGAGCGAGGCAGGGCGGAGCGGAGAAACGGAAAATATTAAACAATAGGATTGCGTAAAATCTCGGAGCGGAGATTTTATGCAATCCTATTGGTTAATATTTCTCCGTTTCTCCGCTTCGCTGCCTCGCTCCGCATCAATGGACAGGCAGCCTAAGGCTGGGTTATTTCAACGAGTATCAGTAATAGCGGTGTATGGAGTGAAGAGCAAGCTGATACGCGAAATCGCGTCATTATATGAGAAAAGCGAAGCATGTGTTCGTGTCAACGACACAGTGACAACGTGGTTCTCTATAAATAATGGCGTTAGGCAAGGGTGCGTGCTGTCTCCATGGCTCTTTAACCTGTATATTGATTTCTGCATAAGAGCCCTTAAGGATGAAAGCAAGGGTCTGAAATTGAGTACTGTAATGGTGCGAGATTTGATGTATGCAGACGATAAAGTTCTATTAGCAGAAAGTATGGAAGAGTTACAGTATCTTGTAAGTATGGTATATGAAGGATGCATAGAGAACGGACTTAGGATGAATGCTAGCAAATCAAAGACAATGGTCTTTGAAAAGAGTGAAAGCAGAACAGCATGTAAAATAAGGGTAGAGAACGAATGGCTCGAGCAAGTCGACGAATATGTATACTTGGGATGCATATTTCAACGGAATGGACGGATTGATAAAGAGATCGAAAGAAGAGTTATGGCAGGAAACAGAGTGAATGGAGCACTTAGACCAATTATGAATGACCGCAACATATCAAAGGATGCCAAAGTTGCCATTCATAACGCCAATCGTAGTGCCAACCTTGACGTATGCAAGTGAAACCTGGACATGGCAGAAGACGCATGAAAGCAGAATAAATGCAGTTGAAATGAGATTGTTAAGAAGAATTTGCAATAGAACGATGTATGACAGGGTAAGAAATGAGGACATAAGGAAAGAATGTAAGTTGAAGAAAGATGTCATTACTAGAATGAAGGTGAACACATTCAGATGGTTTGGTCACATGGGGAGAATGAATGATGGGCGCCTGACGAAGAAAATATACAGAGCGGAAAGGAATGGAATGAGAGGTCGGGGACGCCCAAGAAAGGGATGGAACGACCATGTGAATGATATTCTGAAAGACGGAAATGTTAGAAGTGTGAGCAACAGACGAACATGTATGAGACGATGCATGAATGTGGACGAGGCGAGAAATGCGTGCCAGGATAGAAAAATGTGGCGTTCGGTTCTCTCTGCCTACCCCGCAAGGGACATGGTGTGATGGTGTGTGTGATCAGTAATAGTATAGTAAATATACTTTGATTTCATAAAATTGTTCAAAACTGAAAAGATATAAAAATTGAATGGAAAGATATAATTGAATGTACAAGAGAGCTTATTAAAGATTCATAAATTTGATAAAACAAGTTATCACATAATATTTAAAAATATTTTTTCTAAATTATAATTTTACATAGCTAAGAAATTAAAAGGATAATGAAGGAATTCTGCAAATTTCGGGGGTACTTTATGAATTATTTTATCGAGAGAATATTATACATATATGATTCTGTCAAGCTGTAGGCAATATCTGCAGATATTATATACTCTGGACAATACTATAATTTATCCCTGTCTCTAGTTTCAAGACGATATAAATACATGTATATTAAATTTTTTTATCTAATTTGTAGAACCTTTTGAGCAGTAGACAAAATAATGCCAAGGAAAAATAAAACAAGTATGTTAATTGTTATGAAAATAATATGTACCTATATCCAAACACATTAATGTTTATCTACGTATATCCAAATAACTAAAATTAAAACATTTTTACCAATTTTTACCTATTCGACAGACCCATGCATTCCTTCGGGGACAAACTAATAGCTGGCGTCCCCTACGTAGACATGTTAAAAAAAAAAAAACTATTCAACGAGCTACCACGCAATCCTGGAATATAGTGTAAAACACGGAAAGAAACAATCATAAATTTTTAATTTTATACTAATCATACAATGTGAGGTTATCAGGTTAATAGGTTATACCACTGCCTTCTACAAATAACACATGTTTGAAGCAAGGCAGTGGTTGGCAGTGGTTATACATAAACTCATAAACGTCAAAATGAAAAAAAGTTGCCAAAGAAAAAAATTAACTTACCATACATATCAAAAAAATACAGATCCCTTGAACCGACGTAGAGGAGGAGCTCAATTTTAACGTAAAAATTATTTCTCAATACAGATATTGTTTTTCATATGGCAACCCACTTATTTCTAAGCACGGAAATAAGGATTATTATGGTAACACTCAAAACGTTGACAAAAGTGTCTATTTATCAACACGAATTCTCATTTTGACAGGCTGTCAGCTGGTTTTCGTATTGGTTCTTGGCTGGCCGATCGGTATTTTATTTTATAAAGCATTGTATGGCTATAATAAGCAATAAAAGTTCGGTTTAGATGATTTAATCTCTAAATTTGTGAGGTATAACTATATTTTTGTACTGTGTTGTAGGAAAATTGTTGACAAGTAAGGAGACCTCTCGTCAAAACTTAACTTGTTTCGATTGTCAATTTGTGAACATTGTTTTTAAAAAATGAATACGCCCATGGCAGTTCTGGTATTTGCCATAATGACCAATATCTGTCCTACTCACAAAAATATTCCTTCTCAATATTTACAAATGAATTGTATTCTCGTTTTTATTCCTTGGTGCAGATTTGTATACACTCTGTTTGAACGAAATTCCATTTTCCTGAATTAATAACTGATTTATTAAATAAAAACTATTTAGGTACTTATGATGTACATATGCCAGTCGAATAAATTTGACATATTTGATGTTTCAGAAACGAGTTTGTATCAATGATCTCCATAGATAGCTGTACGGTAGACAGATAAATGAAATATCTAAACATGAAAGGCTGATAAAATTAAGCTTATGATCAACAAAAGGAATTATTACAAACACCTATGTAATATAGCAGTGGTTCCCAAACTTTTAATTTTGCGTACCACACACGAAATTATAAATCAGTAGCGTACCACTGACCTGTAACCGTTAAAAAAAACCTTTAAAATGATAAAGTAATAAAAACTGCAACAACTGTTTATGACAACATTATCATTTATTAATTATAGGAAAAAATACAATATTTTTAGTGCGAAAAATGGTGCTGCATGTTCGATACAAGATAGGAAATATCTCGCTCAGTTGTACTTAATTTTAAGCGCAAATTGGGGTCTACGTTAGGTAAGCTAATTACGATATTTGTTTTTTATTATCAACATAGCAGAAAATCCGCTCTCACAGGTTGTAAATGTAATCAGAAACAGTAATGCTTTTCTGGACAGCGATGGATATTCATTTTTAACTTTTAGCCAAAATTCACACAGCTCTACTTTCCATCGCAAGATAGTTCTATCAGAGATTCCTTTTCACTCACACTATCCAGATCCGAAACGAATGGGTTCCTTATCCAATTGAAATCCGAATTATCTTCTTTAAAATATTCTTCAAATGTATCAACGATCATTTGGCTGTGATTTTTTATGTTATTGATAACATTTTCACTCACTGTAAGTTCATTTTCAGTTAGAAAATTTTCTAAATTAGGAAAAGATGCCAGGTTCTCATTCGATACGCTCCATTTTTTTTTTTTTTTTTTTTTTATTTATGATCATATAAACATATACATTATTTTAATATAAGATAGCCGCCTCACTAGAATTAATCTGTTCTGAAGCAGCCACCTGTACATTTGTGAAATTATTACATTACATTAAAAAACAAAAGAATAAGAAAGCTATAAAAATAAACATTAGGAATACTTACATAATTTTAAATTAAAAAATACAGTTTTAAAAGTGAAATAAATAAAAATAAACACAATATAAACAGACAACAAAAAATAATTAGTTAAGAAATTATTGTTGCAACGTTACTTTCATTTTGGGTTCTACCCACATCGAGTAGCCACTTGGTACCACGGGCTTTGAATTGAGTTAACCCTTTAAGGTCCGATGGCAATTTATTATAAATTCGAGGTGCAGTAAATACAAAAAATCTTTGCCCAAATTTAGTATTCATTTTTGGCACCAAGTAGTTACCCGATATTTTACCTCTTGTGTTATTCAAGATGGAGTATTTTTGAGGAGGTTTGTTTTTTAGAAATAGAATTAATATTGATCTGGTATAAAGCTGCCTCACATCCAATACTTTGAATTGCTTAAAAAGTTCTTCAGAACAATACCTAAAAGGCTTTTTGTTGATAACTCTTACCACAAATTTTTGTGATTTAATTAGTGGATCCAGTAATGTACGCGCAGCACCACCCCAGGCACTAATTGCATAACTGATAATACTCTGGCACAGAGCGTAGTACACCATTTTTAATAGTGAAATGTTCATAAAGCTACGTAGAATTTTGAATATATATATTAATCTTCGCACCTTGGCGCTAACATATTCAATGTGTGGGACCCATCTCAGACCGTCATCCAATATTATACCGAGATACTTGATTTCAGTTGCCCTTTCAATAGTCTCGCAGTTACACTGTAGGGCTGCATTTGTAGAGCAAGTGTGTACTTTAATGAAATTTGGGATGGTGGGGTTCTCTTGTTTGTTGATTGAAAATGCTAAGAATTTAGTTTTTGTGGAGTTAAGAGTTAGTAGATGGTCATCAAGTAGATTCTTGATAGCTGAAATACATTTTTCTGCCCTTTTAAATGTTTCCGTCCATGTAACACCATTAATAATAATGGCTGTATCATCTGCGTAGCTAATTGTGATTTCGCTATCTATAGTAGTTTTTAAAATGTTATTTATATATATCAAGAACAATATTGGTCCAAGTGTGCTTCCTTGAGGTACGCCATATTTTATGTACATAGGGTTGCTGCGAGTGCCGTTTACTGCGTATTCTTCTTCTTATCGTGTCGGTCAACACTTAGGCGCTCAAATACCCATCCGCTCCCAGAAGGCCACAAACTCCTTTAAGCTGTCGTCCAGGTCGGCTCGTTTATTAATTGTCTCCCAATCACTCTGGGCAGGGGCCATTGGGCATGCTAAAAGGTGCTCGCTGTCCTGCGTTTGTCCGCAATCGCACGTTGCGTCTTCAGCCATTCCCCATCTCTGGAGATTTTTCCTTGTACGACCGACCCCAGTCCTAAGCCTGTTGAGGGTTTTCCACATTGGCCACGGTTGGTCATGTCCTGGGGGCAGTGCCTCTGTTGGTGTGTTAAAAATGGCCCCCTGTGTGCCCTCCGTTGTGTCCATCCACAAGAGCATTCTTGTATTTTTAGGAGTATCTGCTAGGGGTTTGGTCGTGTTTAGGAAACTCCTCCGAGATTTGAGGCGTCCAGGTGGTGGTAGGTGTCCATACAGCATGTGTTGCTGATCTGTGACCTGTTTGCTTCTTTCCCACCGTGCTGTCACCTCTCGCCTGATGTTTGGCGGGGCAATTCCGCTGAGCGCGTACAACTTACCAGAGGGTGTTGGTTTGAGGCATCCCGTAATTAGTCTATTTGCCTCATTTAGGGAGGTATCCACCCTCTGTGCGTGCGCTGATTTCCACCAAACGGGGCAAGCATACTCTCCAGCAGAATACGAAAGGGCAAGTGCCGTTATTCTGAGCACATCTGGACTCGCTCCCCACTTTGAGCCAACCAATTTTCGCACAATATTGTTTCTGGCAGCCACCTTCTTCTGAGTGTCCATACAGTGCACTTTATATGAAAGAGTTCGGTCCAGTTTGACTCCCAGGTATTTGGGTTTTCGCAATTTTCCAGTTCAACACCCTGCCATAAAATGTGAAGCTTTCTTTTGGCTTTGTTATTTTTCAGATGGAAGGAGCACACCTGGGTTTTCGCTGGGTTAGGTTTAAGGTAGTTGTCTTTATAATATACTGTTAGTTTCTCCAGCATACCAGCAATCTTTCCTTCTACATCTTCAAATGTATCATCTTGTGCTGTTATTGCTTGGTCATCGGCATAGATGAAGTGTTGCGTGTCTGAACCTATGGGCTGATCATTTGTGTATATGTTAAAAAGAATGGGTGCGAGCACACTTCCCTGTGGGAGCCCATTTTTTTGTATTCTCCATCGACTATTGTTTCCCTGCAGGGACACGTAGAATCTGCGGTTTTTTAGGAGTGATTCACACATTTTAAACAGTTTGAAGTCTTTTGTTAGGTTGTAGATCTTTGCAAGGAGATTTCTATGGTTTACTGTGTCATATGCGGCGCTTGAGTCAATGAAAACAGCTCCAGTTATCTTTCCCCTCTCGAACCCATCCTCTACATGTTGGGTGAGTTTCAAGATTTGTCCAGTGCAGGATTTTCCAGAGCGGAAGCCTGCCTGTTCATTTATGAGCTTGTTCTCTATGGTTGGCTTGATTCTGTTAAGTATAATTCGTTCATAGACTTTATAAAGATGGCAAAGAAGTGATACCGGGCGGAAATTTTTTGTGTTATCTGGTTCCTTACCAGGTTTGAGTAGGGCAATCACTTGGGCTTTTAGCCACATACTTGGTATTTTCTCAGTCTTTGCACATTCATTAAAAAGTCTTGCGAGCCATTCCACCGTCCTTGGGCCGAAATGTTTAATTTGTTCAGTCATAATTCCATCGATCCCCGCAGCCTTCCTGGTTTTCATATCCTGTATTGCAGTTCTAACTTCTTGAGTGCTAAATAGGGTGGAATAGTTATGACTTTCCTCGTCTGGGTCTCTTATTATTCTAGTGTTCTTACTTTTGGAATTTTTCTCTGTTTTTCCATTTATTAGAAGTTGATGTGCTACTTGGTTAGCCGTGATGTTGATGTGTTGCCTTGGTTGGTGGTCTTTGTTGTCTAGCTTCTTCAGAAGTTTCCAGGCTTTATAACTATTTTTAGACATGTCCAGGCCCTCTATGGTGTCAACCCATTCCTTTTTTCTTTGCTCAGATATTGAATGCATTATTATTTCTCCTGTTCTGATTGTATCTTCACCGAAAGGGTCCAGGTTAAATTGCTCTGCATATATTTCAAGATCCCTGGTCATATTCTGTGGAAGTCCAGCTATGTAGTTTGTTCGGCATCCCCTGGGTATCCATCTTTTGGAAACTTTCTTCACTGTATCTACAAATTGTTTATAGTGCTTAGGGTGTGGCTCTATGTTGTTGATGCGTTCTTCCAAAGCAGCCGTAAAGTCTTGCCATTTCGCTTTTTTGAAGTTGAACCTTCGGCGGAATTCGAGGTCTGATTGCGGCATATATTTGGCATGAGAGGGGTCGATGTTGGGTCTTCGGTATTGGAGCTAGTATGTGTATTTACTGCGTATGTCCTATGGCCATGGCTGCTTGCGTACCACCTTAATAATTGTCGCGTACCATCAGTGGTACGCGTACCATAGTTAGGGAATCATTGTAATATAGGAATATGAGATGAAAGTATCACCTTCTTTTTTTAACTGACCGTACGGTCTGTGATACAGAAAGTATGCTTCCTGAGATGATGAAATCCAACTGTTCTTCCATTTCTTAGGTGGTTTTCCAGGTGGAGGATGTCCAAATAGAATCTTCTATGTTACACATTTTTCATATATCCACGTTACGGACACAATCTCGAAGGGTTGTTCCAGCGACAGATCTCAAGACCATTATTTCTGATGTTCTAAGAAGTGCTTTGGTCCGAACAGTGCCAACCCGTGGTTCTACAGAAGAGTCATGATCAGTCGAACGCATGTCTTATATATTCTAACCTTAGGGCCCGCTCACATTGGATACGAATTTGGTCGTACGTAAACGTACGATGCTGGTCGTACGAATCGAGTGCGCGCACTGGCTTGCTCACATTGGATACGAATTCGCATCGTACGTATACGTACGATACTGGTCGAGTGCGCGCACTAGATACGGCTTTCTCCGATTTTTGATACGAATTTGATCGTACGTCGACGTACGATGCTGGTCATACAATTTTATGTATTTAAGATTTGGTACACGGATAACAAACAATACACATAAACATAATATCAATAGAATAAACGGAGTAATGTCCGACCCAAGCATCTCAAAGGAAGCCAAAATTGTAGTACACAATGCAATTGTGGTGCCTACTTTGACGTATGCTAGTGAAACATGGACCTGGCAAAGAACACATGAAAGTAGAATAAATGCTGTAGAAATGAGATCACTAAGAAGAGTATGTAATAGAACGATATATGATAGAATAAAAAATGAGGACATAAGGAGAGAATACAAGTTAAAGGATATTATATGTAAAATGAAAGTGAATGCTTTAAGGTGGTTTGGACAGAATGAACGATGAACGACTGACCAAAAAAATATACATGGGTGCTAGAGATGGAGTGAATAGCAGAGGTCGCCCCAGAAAGGGATGGCATGACCATGTGAATGATATTTTGAAAGAAGAAAACATAAAAGTTTGAACAATCGACGAGCATGTATGAGACGATGCATGGATGTAAAGGAAGCCAGAAATGTGTGCAAAAATAGAGAAGTATGGCGCTCAATTCTCTCTGATTACCCCGTAAGGGACATGGCGTGATGGTATGTATGTATGTAATATCAATCACAACAAAGCTACCGTGCATACAAAAATCACACAAGGCACAGCCTCTCTGTGGGTTAGCCAATTTCTTTTTTTTTAGATAAAAATGAATATGTCCTTGTTAAACAAGTACATATACATCTTCCTACGTTCCCTAAAATAAGAAAATAAATGCTTGTGCTATAGGTGAACGAAATCGGTTGAGGTAGGATTCGAACTCGCGACCACTGAATTACTAGCCCAGCGCGCTAATCGCTCTGCCATCGACCCATCTAATTTTATTCCCATTTATTTATTTATTCATTTATTTAATATTTCTTCTCGGACAACTAACAGATACTATGTCAAATATTTATTTAACACGCACCCAATAACAAGTTGCCACATTCTGGAGACTTACGATATTAGTCGTCTCACAGATCCAGACTGAAAACACAATTAAAAACTGTGCCTCCACCGAGAATCGAACCCGGGACCTTTGGATCAGCAGTCAGATACCCAACCAACTGAGCAACGAAGGCCGACAATTGTAATATATATAGACAAAATTATCTTGTTTATAACATTTTATCCAACTGTCGATTTGTTCAGGAGAACTTTGTTCTCTTAACATATCGACAATGTATCAAGCCAGAATACGCGAGAATTGTATGGAGAGGTCTACTTTTTTCATGGATTTTCCAACTTTGAAGTCAAAAAACACCAACTTAGAGGCTTCGCAGCATATATGTTCCATACACGGATTTACTCAGAATTCGGAGTAGAACATTTCGTGTGTCTGTGTGTGTGTGTGTCTGTGTGTGTGTCTGTGTGTCTGTGTGTGTGTCTGTGTGTCCGTCCCCCCCTTATAACTTTTGATCCGCTCAATTTACAGAGCCTAAAATTTCAGAATATATAAACAGTTACAGGCCTACAAAACTTTTATACTCGGAATTTTGAATTTTTGTTTCAGTCAGGGGTTATCAACTTTTGAATTTTTATTTTATTTTTCCATATATCTCAGAAACCATAAACGGTAGAACGCTGAAAATTGGTACAAACATAGACAAATACAAAATCTCAAATTAGTTTTTTCAAAAAAATTCCAGGGTTTCTCAAACATTTTTTATTAAGAAAAATATTTTTTTTATGATAAATTTATGAGTTTAACTGCCTATATTTCCAAAACTTTTACAATTATCGAAAAAAGCCGAAACACCCCAACTAGATAATTTAATTTTCTATAAAAAATTTTAACATTGTAGTAGAAGATCTCAATTTTTTTTTAACAATTTTTTTAAAAATTGAATTTAGTGACGACATCGCTTCATACATTTTGTATGGCAGTCGCCTATACACAATATGTAAGAAGACTTAATAGTTTGTTACTTCATCTCCAAACATACATACATACCATCATGCAATTTGCATATTCTGGGTAGGAAAAAGGATCTTCTTCCATACTATCCTATCTTGACATACATACCTACATATGTTGTATAGAAAACAAAATATCTGAAAATATTCAATAATTTGTATCCATGGGTTTATAGTTTGGTACATATTCTTCAACTATACATACTATCGCTATCGACAGTTGGATCTCATGTGTTACATGCAACTAGTAATAACATATTCTCTTCACATAGCACAAAACATCACAAAACCTTGGGGTAAGCAAATTATAAAAAACAGGTAACAACACATGAAGAGAAATTTAAAATAACAGTATACAAAGATAAAAATACCAAGTCATAAAAAAATATTTACTTATTTGAATTCGGATCAAATTGCATAACTTAATCAGAAATCTCATAAACATTTGTGTCCAAAAACAAAATTTTCTGTATCCATTTATGTGTAATCAAAGTACGAACGGAGCAAAATATCCAAACAAGTTTGGATCGAATTCGTATGTCGGAACTATACGCACGTCAACGTACGACTAACTCGCACCTAGTGTGAGCACTCTCATAGTGCTCAAAGGAACGGGATTATTCGTGCGTTTTCGACGTTTTCGTACGTATTCGGACGACTGAATTTCGTACGTAAACGTATCCAATGTGAGCATGTCCATGAGCAAACTCAGACGTCGTAACAATTCGTGCGTATACGTACGACCACAGTACGACTACGTACGATCACGTACGACCAACTCGCATCCAGTGTGAGCACTCTCATAGTACATCAAGTATCGGGATCGTTCGTGCATTTACGTACGTTTACGCACGAGCGAAATTCGTACGAAAACGCATCCAATGTGAGCGAGGCCCTACCGTCAATGTTGCGACAAATGTTGGATTTTCCAAACCAATTGCCTATGACACCCTAATATAGTGCACGCTTTGTTCACCATATAAATCATGTTCCATATCTTTTGAAAATCTGGCCCAATATTCTTTATTTTATTTATTTATTAACAATAAATCCAAGTTTTTTTTACAAAATAAAGGTATAAATTTTACACGAAAGGTAATATAACAAATAAACTAATAATAGATTTTCACTTGAAAAGTATTGCATAAAAATACAAACAATAATTTAAAAAAAATGGTGGTGTTTTGGGTTTTCAAATTCAGTACATTTCGTCATTTTTTATTTCATTAGTTTATAGCTATTTCCATTAAAATTATTCAACCAAGTACTAATTTGGTTATAATCGAATATTTTCTGGAAAATTTATTGAGTGCTGTCCACACTTTTTAATATGTGGCAACATTTCGTATTGCCGAATATCCATTGCCCAATTTTAATGTCATTTGCAGTTATTTTTGTTGCACATTTTTTAAATCACAAATTTAAAATTAATTAAATCGTAAATTTATGCAATCAAGGTCTGACTATAAAAAATGTCAATATTGTTAACTCGTGAGGCCAAATATCAATATCGGACAGCACGATTATGTCACAGATTGAAATCTTAAATAAATAAAAACACTAAAAACACAGTTGGAATATCACAAAAATATCGTAAAAAAATATTGTCCCAAAAAATATTACTGTCCTTGATGATCACATATTGTCTTTTCCTCCTTTCTCACGGCCATGAACCTGTTAGTTGCCAGAGAATAATAACTCCTTAATATCTACTACGGAAGACTAAGAAATCACGCTTTCCATTTAATGACACATTGGTTGGTGGAACCCCCCCGACAGACAACTTTAAAGTTTAATAATGTGTCATGTTTTTTTAAAGGTGTCTGACGGGGAATTCCTAGCAACCAAAGTGTATGTAAATAGAAGACGTGATTTCTAATAGTCTCCGTAGTAAATATATAAAAAAAATCACGCTTCATACCACTGTTTCTTAACCGCATTGAAAGAATTTCCCCCTTTTATATAGAGCCCCCTCCCCTCAACAAAAAAACAAATTTGTATTTTTTTTGCCTTTCTCTGTGTATGTAGATGTTTATTTTATACAATGGATTTTCTGTTATTGTACAAATAAAAATGATGAGATATAGAAATAAAACACGTTATTATTTTTATGATCATTATTTAATTCATTTTATGTGACATACAACATTATAATAATATTTAAATAAAATAAGTTAGTAAATCAAGATATATTATAAAATTTTAATTTGCAGTGTACTCCCTTGATAAATAAAATAAAAAAGGCCCGTCAGATATCCAAAACTCCCACGAAGGGCGCTGGCGCCCCGGTTTAGAATAACTGCCTTATATTATGACGCTTCATACCTTGCTTCATACTATACTTGAATATTTGAAATATTAATTTCAACACTTTGATGGTACTTGTTATCTCCGAATGCCAACACTACTCAGGGTTCATATTATCCAATCTATTATAGCTTCATGATCCAATCGTTGTTACGTGATGTGGAATCCTTTTACAGAAAAAACAGCCTTTATCATTTGACTTAAATTTGGCTGTCGCTGGCTCTTGGACAATATTATTATTGCCCCCCTTACACAAGTGTGGGCACTTCTGTAAGGGGATATGAAATATATTTTACCCTCCAAGATATTATGAAAGTCGGAGAAAGCTCTTGGTAGGTACCATAGTATGACCATAGCAAAACATACTTTTTTAGCCACGAGAAAAATATATTTGACAACAATGGTGGATTGCCAATGGTATTTGACGTTTATGTGATTTAAAAGAATACGACAATAAACAAAATTTAAGTAAAATGAAGAACAAATGCTAAAATAAGTAATTTATTGAGCATAAAATATTTATTTATGCGATTTTTTTATAAAATGTGTGAAGCTTGTTCAGAGTTTTCACAGCTGCTAGTGACATGTAAGTAAATTTGTTCATTTTGTAGTTCATGTCCTAAATTTAGTTTGTTTTCGTAAAAGTTTAAAGAAAATCTACGAAGAATGGTAATTTATTAATGTAGTGCATTTAAAACATCAATATGTCTTTATTGTATACAGGTGAAGCAAGATTAAATGCAGATGTTTCTCAGTACCCTATTTTAAGAAAATCTGAAGTTGATATTGTATCTTCTTACGTTGTTTCCTGGCCTCAGAGGTATGTTGTTATTTGCAAATATATTATTCTTTGTTAGATATTATAGATATTTTACGCAAAACCTCTTGAAATTTAGTCTTCATTTATTAGAGTTGATACTTAAGATTCATATAGAGCTTTTGTGTCTTTCAATGATGTATTCAGTCTTATTTTGTATCGCAATTACTTACGATTGTAAAAATATCAATTAGTCGTGGTTAAATAAGTTCATTTTATTTCTACAAAAGACAAAGAAAGAAGTATGTTTACAATTCATTCATTATTAATACTTCTTTGCACCTTTTGCAAGTGTCAATCTTATTTCCGTATGGCAATCTCTTCCGACAAAGCCAAGAATTGTGAGGCCACAGTTTGGTACAATAGTGTATGGTCTGATATGTTCCTTTTCAAACAACATCTAAACAGTTTACGAATATTTGAAGAATTTACGAAGCTGTATTTAATGATTTTGAATCATTTAAGCTTATACTTATTTTGAGTTAAAAAATAAATATTTTATTTTATTTCAAGAGTCATATTTAAATGTATTTCTTAGTATCAATTGATTGTAGATATTTCGATGTATATAAATATTTTAGTTTAATTTATTTTGTATGTAGTTTTCTAATAGTTTGTTTTTTATTTCAGGCAATGTATGTGTTTCTACAGAGAAGATTTAAAGAACTTTGATCGTTTTAATTTAGTTGTACAAAGTATTTTATATTTGTCTGTTTGTCAGTTGAAATATCTAAAGAATGAATTAGTACCTAAAGTTCAAACTACAGAACCTGAAGAAAAGTCCACTTGTAGTCCTTTAGAAAATGTCGATGTTAAGGTTACGGAAGATGAAGAGGGGAAGAAGACGCCAGAGGGTAAAGATGAAAAGGAGAGTGCGGGAGAGAAAAATAGCCCTTCGGAGATTCCCGGGGATGAGTCCGGTGGAAGGGAGGTAGTGGAAGAACCATGGACGATGGAACAGATGGAGAAACTATTGCATTTAGTCTCCAAGATATTTCTGTTAAATTTTCCCTTGTACATAGCTTGTAAGCATTCAGCCTTTAGTAGATTAGACGATCTAACGCCCCAAGAGTTAACGAACCTCAGTTGTTTCTGTGATCTGCACGACTCCGAGATACCCGTATACCTTTTGCGCAATGTAAATTTGTTTTGCAAAACCGGTGGTATATGTGCCATGATGTCAGTGTTTGAAAACGCCTCTCCGGAGAACTTGCCGGTGTCCATGGCCCACGCCATCGTGTCTGCTGTCGGAGACCTGAAACTGTGGTTAAACTACCGAGCCGTGTCACAGTTCTTTATTCCGCTCCGATGTAAGGTTCTAAAATACATGTGCAATTTAGAAGATAAAGATTTGAGACTAACGGGAGTAAAAACAATGGCAGGTGAGTAGTTATTCTTTTTTTATATTTACTATTTTTCCAAAACATCAGCAAAAGAAAATAAAGATAAATTTAATAAATAAGCCTATCACAGGATTTAGAAAAATAGCTGGAGAACACAGAAAGATTGTCGTTCAAGAATCATTTGACAAATAATAAGAATCATTCTTTTCTCAAATGTTTGTAAAAATTCTTTTTAGCCCTTTTCACTCCATTGCTGGATATAGGCCACTTCCTGGGGTTTCCATTTCTCTCTATCTTGGTCACTCTGCTTCCACCCATGTCCCACCAGTTCGACAATATCATCAGTCCATCTCTTCTGTGGTCTCCCTACACTTCTTCTATTATGATAGGGTCTCCAATTCAGAATTCCGGGGGTTGTACAAATTGAGAAGACATAATATCATCACTTAAACTATTGTGTCGTCTAGCTGATTGTATTTGAAAAGAAGAAAGGCATTTCAATGTTGAAAATATTCAATAATCTTTCATAAAAATGTTTTTATATTAATTCGAATAATGCAGTTTTTTTCCACTACACATTGCAAGAAGAACCTTGAGTAGTAAGATGGAGTCAATTTGATTTGTGTCTTAAGGGCAAATGGGAATTTATTAATAATTAATGGTGAGGTTTAATTTATTATTATTAATTTGTTTTTGTGGCTAGTAAATGGTAAGAGACAATAGATACTTTAATAGTGAATAGTTGAAAAAACACACTAGCATAAGATATGATTTCAGATTTCATGTGGAGTGCTGTGAAAGACCCGCTGGACACACCAGTATCTTTTGATAGTGATGGCCTGGACCTGGCATTCAAATATTTCAGTAGTTCCACGCTGACGATGCGTTTGGCGGGAATAACACAAATAAATACTCAAATATCCATGTTCAACGAGATGTGTGCCAGTGAGCCGGTTATGGAAGCCGAATCTATTGGACAACAGTTGGCCCAGTGGCTTTGTACCAATCAGATTATGCAGCATCTTTTTGGACCAAATCTTCATGTCGAGGTACAAATATTATTTTATTTCAATGTAAACAAAACAGTTATAACAAAGTACAATTAATTACATATACAAAACAATTCAAGGAACAAAAAATGTTTACAGCTTATTACTAAATAGTGAAGTGCACATTAACAATCATAAGCAAACACTATCATATATATGTATACATTCTAAAATCTAAATAAAAAAGTAAAAAAACACAAAGTTGTCATTGCTTGGTGGGACTTTGAAAAAAATAGGAAAAGGAGATAATGGGAGAGGAAAAAAAATGTTATGTTACCTATCTTTTCTTACTCTAAACTTTTTCTGCAAACGGCATATAGTCTAATTGAAATGTGAAAGAAATTTTCAAAGGCTGCATTGTAGTTACCTAAAAGGTTACCAAAATTAAAATAAAAACAAAATTGACTGTTTCAGAAAAAGATTAAACAGTCTTCTCGTAAGAATAAAAAAGTAAATAAAAATATTTTTAAAAACTCACAGAACCTTGAACTTTTTTTTCAGAGTTAAAATTGTGTTTAAAATGTTTTAAACAATTTTATTTATAAACTATGAAAATGTTTCAAACACATTTTCCCTTAGAATGGAGTTCATATCCATCCTTAGGGAGAAGTTGTCCCTTCTGGATCATTTTTTATTTGTTCAGATTCAGTTTTAAAATAACATTATTTTTTTATTTCGATTTAAAATAAAGTGTAATAATTTATTGCCAAAAAATATTAATTTCATTTTCAGGTTGTAAAACAAGCTCACATTATTTTGAAATTCCTCGCCGTAGAAAACAGAATAACCACTGAGCACATAGATCTTATATGGCAAGCAGCTCAGTTGAAACACTGCAGTAAGCAGGTTTATGACTTGCTGCCTGGCTTCATCAAGAACTTGGCCGCGGGGCCGTGCTCTCATCTCTATCAGCTACTGTGCAGTCTGCCTCCCAGAGAACATAGTGAACAGGTACCTATGTGATAATATATTATTATTGAACTAGGACTGAGACTTATTATATCCTCGCACTCTGTCATCTCACCAGGAGTTTGATTTCTTGAAAGATACACAAAACCAGAATAGATGCTACAAAAGTGATGTTGCTTCGAAAGCTATGTATTAAAGAATTAGGAACAAAGGTATGAGGGTTGACTGCAATTAAAAATTTATATTGTGTATTGAAGAGAAATTTATTTTTTTATTTTTATTTACACTTATTAAAAAAGCCAATTGGTTCATGACAATAATTCTTAGTTTAACATTGTAAAATAATAGTCATTCATAATATACAGCAACACTTCACTTCAGTTCTAAATATAGCTTTGTTTTCAATTCCCGTTGGAATGCTTTTTCATTCATAGTTTTTAGTTGTTCTGGTAATTTATTGTAGTCAAACAAACCTTTGCATATTATTCTTTCGTGTCCAATTTTTTTTGTAGCTTTCTCAGTTTCATAATATTTTTTGTACGTGTGTTGTAGTTGTGAATTTGTATTCTCTGCTTAAGTCTTATTGTTACAATTTTAATTGAAATTTAAAATTGTAACACTTGTGTGATCTGACAGCAGAAAGATGAGTAAGTGAAAGATTCGCAAGACCAAGCAAATACTATTTGGAAAGTAAAAAGCTTGAATAACAGGTAAACATGTCTCAGTAGCAATAACACAAAGAGCCATAGAAGGAGAATGCTGGGTATTTTATTGAGATAAGAAAATCAATTGAGAATAAAGAAAAAAATACTGTTACCGACGTTGTCCAAAGGGTTCCCAACCAGAAGTGGAGATAGGCAGGAATGTCACCAGAACCATTGACTCTGGAGACAGTTGGATGTGGTCTGCCCAAGATAGTGAGCTGGGAAGATCACAGGGGGAGGACTAGGTCAATTACTGGACAAAAGAGGGCTGATATGATGATGTATTAGTATTGCATTTGAGAGAAAACCAAGGCTTCATAGAGTGTTTTAATTATTATTTCAGAAATAAAACACAACTTTGTATACACCACTACAATTATAACTTTTATTCAATTGAATAAAAATTCCTCTGCATCTTACGAGAACAAAGTTCCCTTCCTCAGGAGGATACAAAGTATACTAAAATAAAAATACAATATATAGTCTTAAGGTAAACATAATGGGTGGAGTGTGGGCTGGGTTAAATTATTTTGTAGGGTGGGGGATGCAATGAAGTTATTGGTTATTAATTTTTGTATTGGGAAAATATTTAATATAGGGTTATTAGAGAATTGTGTTTGGTTATTAATTATATTATTTCTCATGTTTACGTTTTTTCTGATATCCAAGATTTCTAGGCTGTCTAGCTGTCTATCACTTAAATTACTATGGATTATTTTTACGTCTACATTATTAATAAAAGTATGGTTATTTTCGATTAAATGGTTTGCAAATTCTGAGTAATTATTGCTGTTAAGACATCTCAAATGCTCCTTAACTCTCATTTCTATGTTTCTCGTAGTTTTTCCTATATAAAAAGAGGAATAACAGGTAGAGGAATTTATATTCAATTGAATAAAATTTATAATTGTAGTGGTGTACACAAAGTTGTGTTTTATTTCATTTAATTAATAGCAAAATATTCACTTTCATTTTCGCGCATTCTGACGATGATCTTCAGATCGATACCGGTCAGTGCCAGTGTTAAAATTAAATAGTGAAACTAAAACTAATTAGTGTTTTCATTTATACCTAGCAAAATTATACCACAGAGTAAAAAACAATCGTTTATTGATGATGTATTATTTCAGAGTTTATATTTGGCGTCTGCTCTGATGCGCGTGATGTGGTCGAGGAGTTCTCAAGCTGCGGCGGCCCTGGCCGGTGCGACTCTGTGCGAGGCAAGGCCTTCTCAAGCTACGGTGGTGCCCCACACTCACGCTCACGTCCACACTCACGTGGCCCCCTGTTCGTTGTTGCACCACGATTCTTCATCGGAAGCCAGCGTCAGTATGGATCCAACTAATTCCGACGAAGATCCGGTTAGTACTGTGCTTAAAATGTAATCAAATTTTATATATTTAACATATTCATGCATTATGTTCAAAGGAAGGATTATTGCCATAAGAAAATTTCTTGCCTTAACCTTTTCAAGACGAACGTCACATATACATGACAGTTATTTCCGTGCCTAAAAGACGAGCGTCATCTATTAATACCACGTTCCGTCCGTATGCCCATTTGCCCATCCACAGGTACCACAAGTTCTCTTTTTCACATCCGTCCTCAAAAGGTTAAATAATATTATTATTTTGATTATGTGGTCAAAATATCCATACATATGGACTTGTGGACATCTTTATTAGTAGAATGTATGAGAGTGACTAATGTTTCTTGAAATAGATGTCTTTAATAAAATCTTTTTTATTTTATAGTAATAAAATAGAAATATTGCCATTCATAACGCTATCTTAGTACCAACATTACTAATGCAAGTGAAGCCTAGACATGGCAGAAGTAGCACAAAAGAAGAATAAATGCAGTTGAAATAGAATTGTCAAGAAGAATCTGAAATAGAACGATTTATGACAGGGTAAGAAACGATGAGGACATAATGAAAGAATGTAAGATGTCACTTAAACATCAAATTATTATATCATTATTGTTAAGTTGTCATAATAACATTGAATAAAAAAATCAAACTTAAATCAAATTATTATATCATTATCGTTGTCATAATAACATTTAAACATTAAATAAAAACATAATTAATAGTATGAATGAAAGTAACAACATTGAGATGGAATGGCCACATGGGGAGAATGAATGAGGAACACCTGAAGTAGAAAATATGCATTGTGGACAGGAATTCATGAGAAGTCGAGGCCTTCCAAGAAAGGGATGGGATGACCGTGTGAACGATATTCTGAAAGATGGAAATGTTTGAAGCGTGAACAACAGACAAACATGTACGAGATGATGCATGAATGTTGACGAGGCAATGAATTTATTTATTTCAATGAATGTGTGACAAGATAGAAAAAAGTGGCGTTCGGTTCTCTCTGCCTACCTCTCGAGGGACATGTGATAGTTTGTATGTAACAAAATTATCCTACAAATTATAAAAAAAGTATATAAAAAATTTATTATCATTTATTTTATTTTATTTCAAATCCTTACATAGTTAGGTACATAGCATATAAATATAACTTAAATATTTTAAAATATATGTAAGGATCCCACTAAGTGGGAATTATATTCGAATAGGATACAGTAAAATCTATATAATATATAGGTATATATACATTTTTTTTATTACAACTACATGCCTTTTAAAAAACATTTTTGTTATTAAAAATAATATTATTAACAATTTGTTTTACTTTATAGTGTGAAGAGCTGAGTACATCGGGGGAAGAGACGGGACCAACGCCACGAAAACAGCCAAAACAATTGGCAATGAACAGCAGTAAGTTGATGTACTTTTAATATACATATACACAGACCAATAATCTATAGACATAACAAAAACAATATTTCTTAATAAACTCTGCCACATGGCAATCAATATAACATATTTGAATTTTAATTCAATCGGTTCGGAATGAAAATTAAAACAGTACTCAAGTACACATTATCAATAAAGGAATTCAAATTACAAGAACAAATTTCTTTAATGTGTCATTAGTAAATGTGTCATTAATATCAGATTTATATTTAAACATTGAATGTGTTTGAGAAACCCCCATTCCACCTCATTTTATGTACCAATCCCCTGGTCTAAAGTGGTAATTTATGTCAAAGTAAGTAAGTAACAACTTGTTATTGGGTGGGTGTTAAATTAATATTTTACATTATACCTGTTTGTTGTCCGAAAAGCATTACAAAATAAAATAAAACTTTTATTTTCAAATTTTCTATAGTGATGTTTTTTCTATGGAAAATTGTTAGCATTTTCGAATGACAGTTGTGTCGGCAATCCGATTGGTGCTTCTCTGTGGACAAATGAATCCATTAGATGTGCTGCATAAGATCCGTACACTGCGCCTATGAGCACTAACCTAAATCCAACCCTACTTCAAATTTTTACAATGTTGCCACACCCCGACACTGTGACAATGATTAAAGATGAATAATTTTAAGGTTTTTTCGTTAACACAGTGGAAGTCCATAATTATAAAATAGAATGTTTTATTTTATAATAATTAAAATAACACAGTTTTAATCCACAATGAGTTTTTATTTTTAATGCCTAAGCACTTTCACTGGACTCCGCCAGTGGCAAAATTCAAACTATGTTTGAATTTAACACGACGTCCTACGTAGGCGATTCAAAACGAACACGATTGCGAAGCGATGCGATGCGGTTACACGCAAATTCAATGCGGTGTGACGCGGTGGTTCTGTCCTACGTGCGCGCGAATCGCGCTTCTGACATTATACTTAACAAAAAAAAACTATGGCACCGTTTCCAATTCGCGCGAAAATATCAAACCAACAGATCGCGTTTGCTTCGCATTGCGCCGCGACATATCGTACCCTACTTGCGGTTGTTAACGTAGGACACTTCCATAGTTACTGACTGTTTATTATTTTCGCGCCGCTTCGTTTTCGCTTTGAATCACCTACGTAGGACGTCGCGTAAAAATGTCTGATGATGTTGGCTGAGTCCAGTGAAAGCGCTTAGGCATTAAATATAAAAACTCATTGTGGATTAAAACTGTGTTATTTTAATTATCATAAATAAAACCTGAATCTTTAATATTTTATATTAAAGATAAATTATTTTTTTATTTTATTTTAGAGGTTAGCTGGTTTTATAGAATAGCAACTGTATATCTTAAATTGTACACTTTATGATTCTTATACCAAACTATTTTTATGATTTTTATTTTATTTGTGATAATTTTAGGTGGTGAACAAAAATGGATTCACGATTCAGAGGACCAACCCAAAAAGGATGGAGATATTGCTAAATCACAAAAGTGAGTAATTTTTCCGATTTTTAATATTTATATCAATTATTTTTTATGAATCAAAAGATAATAGTAGTCTTTTTACTATTGTTAATCATCCAACTGTCGATTTGTTCAGGAGAACTTTGTTCTCTTAACATATCGACAATGTATCAAGCCAGAATACGCGAGAATTGTATGGAGAGGTCTACTTTTTTCATGGCTTTTCCAACTTTGAAGTCAAAAAACACCAACTTAGAGGCTTCGCAGCATATATGTTCCATACACGGATTTACTCAGAATTCGGAGTAGAACATTTCGTGTGTCTGTGTGTCTGTGTGTGTGTCTGTGTGTCTGTGTGTGTGTGTGTCTGTGTGTCCGTCCCCCCCTTATAACTTTTGATCCGCTCAATTTACAGAGCCTAAAATTTCAGAATATATAAACAGTTACAGGCCTACAAAACTTTTATACTCTGAATTTTGAATTTTTGTTTCAGTCAGGGGTTATCAACTTTTGAATTTTTATTTTATTTTTCCATATATCTCAGAAACCATAAACGCTAGAACGCTGAAAATTGGTACAAACATAGACAAATACAAAATCTCAAATTAGTTTTTTCAAAAAAATTCCAGGGTTTCTCAAACATTTTTTATTAAGAAAAATATTTTTTTTATGATAAATTTATGAGTTTAACTGCCTATATTTCCAAAACTTTTACAATTATCGAAAAAAGCCGAAACACCCCAACTAGATAATTTAATTTTCTATAAAAAATATTAACATTGTAGTAGAAGATCTCAATTTTTTTTTAACAATTTTTTTAAAAATTGAATTTAGTGACGACATCGCTTCATACATTTTGTATGGCAGTCGCCTATACACAATATGTAAGAAGACTTAATAGTTTGATACTTCATCTCCAAACAAACATACATACCATCATGCTATTTTCATATTCTGGGTAGGAAAAAAGGATCTTCCTCCATACTATCCTATCTTGACATACATACCTACATATGTTGCATAGAAAACAAAATATCTGAAAATATTCAATAATTTGTATTTATGGGTTTATAGTTTGGTACATATTCTTCAACTATACATACTATCGCTATCGACAGTTGGATCTCATGTGTTACATGCAACTAGTGATATCCATGGGGCTTATCCAACTGTCGATTTGTTCAGGAGAACTTTGTTCTCTTAACATATCGACAATGTATCAAGCCAGAATACGCGAGAATTGTATGGAGAGGTCTACTTTTTTCATGGATTTTCCAACTTTGAAGTCAAAAAACACCAACTTAGAGGCTTCGCAGCATATATGTTCCATACACGGATTTACTCAGAATTCGGAGTAGAACATTTCGTGTGTCTGTGTGTGTGTGTGTGTCTGTGTGTGTGTCTGTGTGTCTGTGTGTGTGTGTGTCTGTGTGTCCGTCCCCCCCTTATAACTTTTGATCCGCTCAATTTACAGAGCCTAAAATTTCAGAATATATAAACAGTTACAGGCCTACAAAACTTTTATACTCGGAATTTTGAATTTTTGTTTCAGTCAGGGGTTATCAACTTTTGAATTTTTATTTTATTTTTCCATATATCTCAGAAACCATAAACGGTAGAACGCTGAAAATTGGTACAAACATAGACAAATACAAAATCTCAAATTAGTTTTTTCAAAAAAATTCCAGGGTTTCTCAAACATTTTTTATTAAGAAAAATATTTTTTTTATGATAAATTTATGAGTTTAACTGCCTATATTTCCAAAACTTTTACAATTATCGAAAAAAGCCGAAACACCCCAACTAGATAATTTAATTTTCTATAAAAAATATTAACATTGTAGTAGAAGATCTCGATTTTTTTTTAACAATTTTTTTAAAAATTGAATTTAGTGACGACATCGCTTCATACATTTTGTATGGCAGTCGCCTATACACAATATGTAAGAAGACTTAATAGTTTGTTACTTCATCTCCAAACATACATACATACCATCATGCAATTTGCATATTCTGGGTAGGAAAAAGGATCTTCTTCCATACTATCCTATCTTGACATACATACCTACATATGTTGTATAGAAAACAAAATATCTGAAAATATTCAATAATTTGTATCTATGGGTTTATAGTTTGGTACATATTCTTCAACTATACATACTATCGCTATCGACAGTTGGATCTCATGTGTTACATGCAACTAGTGTAATATATAATTTCAGACGAACCAAAGACAATGGAGCTAGTTCTGGAAGTATAAGTAGTGGAGTGGATGACATTCGGCCGCCAAAGAAAAAGGTTCTTAGGAAAAGAAAAAACACAAGGCGTGGTATTTTCTGTAAGTCTTCAATATTTTATTTGATTATTGATCTAGTATACAATACTTGTGGAGTGTAAATTTGACATTCATTTTAATTTTAAATTGTTATTTACCCTTTGCAAAATGTTCATACAAAATATAGAAACAGTCCATTCAAATCTTTAATGTACACTGTTTATGCGTTAGTGACTGTTGAATATATGAGGAGTACATATACATAATGTTTGTGTTAGTACGAATTTCAGTTGGTCAAACGTTCACATATACTTAAAATCAGTACCATTCGAGTCATCAAGGTTTGTTTGTTTAATAAAATTGCTTGTAATTTTTCTCCCAAGTATATAAAAAAGTATAGGGTGTAAAAGTATTCGTTTTATTGACAAATTTGTAAATGTATAATTTTTTTTTTGCTTTTACTTGATAAAGTTTAATTTTCAGTTAGTCACGAAATACAAAATTATGTCATGGCATACCTACCTTTTCAGTAGATACATATTCTGTAACAAGGAAATACCGAATAACCTAAAAGCCAAAGTGTACAATAGGCATGATGACTAATTTTGAAAAACTATCTCACGATGTTTTTACGCATTCACTGTTTTCAAATATATATACATTTCTACATAAAATAAAGGTTTAGTAGCAAAAATCGCCATTTTAAAATCAAATTTGACATTTACGCCAAAAAAAGCTTGTAGTATCATGGCGGCTGCCGACCCTGACGGTGACGTCATGGTATCGTAAACTGCATATCACTACTATATGTAATATATGTGTTCTAAGACGATTAGTGTATTTATAATCAATTCAAAAGTGCATAAGTGTTGTGCGGTCCCTAAATGTACAAACACGACGAAAAAAACACCTACTGAGGTATTTGTTTTCGTCCCACGCGAAAAAAAAGAGAAATAAGTGATTAAATTTCGCACGGCGAGACACAAGTGAATTTTATTAAGTACGCGTTTACAATGAAGTACAGTATTTGTTCCCCCACTTTTAGCTCTCAATAATATAATATTTACCATTATTTAGGCAATAAGCATATAAAGAACTTCATTAATGTCCAAACGTCAAAATAGGCCATCATAAGTTTCCCGCGTATGTTTTTAGCTTATGAACACATAATGTAGAGAGAAGAAGGAGCATATTTTATCGATTTTCGAGATGTAAGTTGTATTTAAATTACAGATAAATAAAGTACTTATATGTACTTATTATTAAGTTTTTACGTTTCGAAATTCTGATGAACAAAAGTCTTTGTTCGACGCAAAGAAATATCCGACCATCAAAAGTTCCATTCTAGTTAAGAGTAGTTAAGACAGGCAGAAAAATAACTACTATGGCTGCTATTGCTAAAAATAACGATAGCAGATAAATATAGCTTGTTATGAACACAATACAAATAACGAGCGCTATGTAATAATTCGTATGCTGCTAAAATTGTAACGATGTTTTAAAACGCATGCTTCGCGTAATCGCCGTCGTTTCGCAAATCGCTTCATTGCATGAAAAAAATATAGCTTGCTAGTTTAGTTTGGCAGTGACCAGCATCATAACATGTCGAACGTTCGTCAGCTCACCATCGCGTGACAAAATTGTAGAATACTAAAACTAAATTAGTTTACCATACGTAGCGAGCGTTCATTATTTATTTATTTATTCAATAAAAACTAAGTTACATACAAAATACAATTAACATAGGCCCGATATTACAGTCGGCCCTCAACTCATTGAGTTTGCCAAACTCAAGATTAATGTTAAGGGGAGATTGAATCCATTTCCGTATTACAGTGCAATATGACATGTCAGTTACTAAATCTTCAATTATAGACATATTTCACTTTTTCTGTGGTTATTATCTGTCAAATTTAAATAACCTCAAATAATACAAAATACAAAACGGGACGCTACGACTTTAAATACCATTGTTTTATTATCCAACATGGTAAATTTAATTTTTTTCACCAAAATAATGCTTTTAAATGCCCGTGTTCGTTTCAATACGGCTGTCAGTTTGTTTTGTTGTGTGGCGCCACCTTCGATACAACACTGAAACTACACACGTTGCCTAACGCCTCTAGTGATAGAAACTGAAACTACACGAGTTGCCTAGCAAATGACAGTTGACTCACAGTTAAGTACTTAATCTGCCAGAAACGTTGAGTTAAATATTTGTCGTTTTAGTGACGTATTTGAGGGAAGATTAGGTCTAAACGGACACTGTAATACGCTATATTTTTGTAAAACTTGAGTTTAGCTCTTAAACTGACACTGTAATACCGGCCCATAGTGTCCCCCGATAGGTAGGCGAGTATCTAGGTAAATTGAAACTATTTGCTTTGATGAATACTTGTTCCATTTATATTTAATTTGTTTTAGTTTTAAGTATCTAATTAAAATATTAATATATCGATAACACCAAAATAAACATAGTCCAGACCGACAATTAATGCGTATATTGTATTGAAGACTATCAGAAGAATTGACGCGACCATACTATGACGTCGTGCGCTCTGATTGTTTTTTCTCATAAAATGGCGGACTAACACATTTTGTATTTTATATTTATAATATTATTATTATTCACTCCTATAAATTAAAAAAAAAACATTTTTTAAATCTTTATAACCTATTTTATTTTTTAAAATCATAATTTCAATGATTTTTTCTTACAGTCATCACACCTATTACATATTTTAATATATTAATCATAATATGTATATGAATCATAACAGTTATCCCATATGTATATTAGATTCATCATAATACATTGTGTATTTCCATTTCAACCTCATGTAACACTGTACAACTCCCACAAACAATATAATTACATCATTTTATTTTATAATCAAGCAATGAAAGCCACCAAGTTATTTATTTCTGAAACGTTAAATATTCTCCACCACGTTACAATACTCGGTGCGTGTTATAACAGATGCGTCAACGATTCAATAGAGCGGATAGCGATATTATTTGGTTTATTGTCCCAAATAAACCAAATAAATCAATAAATAAAAATAGCATGTTAAAAATAAGCAGCATATTCCATATAGCTTGTTATGAAAAAAATAGCCATTTCGAACAACACAACAGTTGACAGTAACAAACACAATTGACAGTGACAATATGGTGACGTCATGCGCTCTGATTGGTGTTTCACATAAAATGGCGGACAAACATATTTTGTATTTTTATTTTAATAATATTAATATTATTCGCTCTTTTAAAATGAAAATAAATATATTTTTTCAAATCTTTATAACATATTTTATCTAATAAAATCATAATTTCAATGATTTTTTCTTACTGTCATCACGCCTATTATTGTGTTTTGCCAGTGACAACATACGGTCTTGAAACCATGTCACTTACTGCCAGAAGTCTCCACAACCTTAAATGCAATCAACGAGCAATGGAAAGACAAATGTTGGGTGTATCCTTGAGATACTGAAATATGACGCCGGTCAAAGGTCACAGACATTGCAGAAAGAGTGGGAAGGCTAAAATGGCAATGGGCAGGTCATGTGGCCAGACATAGATGGACCCCAAAATTCTGAATTGGAGACCCTATCATAAAAGAAGAAGTGTAGGGAGACCACAGAGGAGATGGACTGACGATATTGTCGAACTGGTGGGACATGGGTGGAAGCAGAGTGACCTGGGGGCCTATGCAATATGCCAATTTAGCGATAGAGAGAATAAGAAAAGATAACTAAATGTATGGAAGTGACAGTTGTCACGTGACAGGGCTAGGCAACATGCCATTGATAAACGATACTTTTTACGTGTTCTTATATTCGCTGCGATTCTTTTCGGCGCCTAGCGACGGCCATACAAACTGGTTATCGTCGGTAGGCAACGTGCCATATTTCTGACGTTTGGAATGGAAAAATAACATTTTTTTGGATAATAATGAAACGTCATTAGCGACTAAAATTTGGTCTGGAACGTGGTATTTTGATAGACATTTGTTTTTATATTTCATTTATTGTCATTATTTTCTCGTTGAACCTGGTAAATTATGTGAACATGTATTAAAATATACGCAAATATATATTTTTGCATATTAAAAAAGAAGCATTATAAGCGTGAAAAAGTTGCCGTGCAAATTGATATTTTGTTTGATGAATTTTGTTTTTAATATAATATTTCGGTTTCATATCGTAGAAATAGTAAACATATACTTAAAATACATTTAATTTAAATCAAATGTGTAAAAACATGTATTAAAATATACGCAAAGATTTTTTTCGCATGTTTAATTTGCTCACTCACATTTAATTATATAATAACCGAACGCGCGCCAAAGAGAATATATCCTACGAACAACGTCCGTCAAATAGGCGATGACAGTCAGATTGAGAAAATAAACAGACTGCCAACCTAACCATTTATAATATTTAATTGTAGTCGATGGTTTTTACTTTTAGACGCCAACGAAGCTGTAGCGTAGCTTATTCTTGTAATGTGTCACTTGCCTACGAAATTTATTTCGCTGATCCAATTTAAGAACACTCTTTTCTTGAACGAATATAAGATAACATGGCATATTGCGTAGGCCCCCAGGATAGAGAGAAATGGAAAACCCAGGAAGAGGCCTATACCTAGCACTGGAGTGAAAGGGGTTAAAAAGAAGAAGAACACATACACAAAGTACATTTAAGATCTGAACGGACTGTATTTAACTATGACATCTAAACTTTAGAAGAATCTGTTAGAGTTGCCACTAAAATGAGCATAAACATATTAATGTTTTCAATTTGTATTTTTATCCCTCCCAATTAGCCGACACTGCGTTGATGGCATTCCATACTGGTAATATATCTGTAAACATTCGGTATTGCCTTATGAGCATAACTATATATTTTACGGAAATATTATCTGTGTTTTTTGTAAAAACAATAAGCATGTATTCGTTTTAATCTTCTTTTTCTCATATTAATGAGTTTATTTTTTTCAGCTGATATTCCAAAAGTAGAATTGGGCGAAATGATTGAGTCAATTTCGGACGCGGAAGAGGAGACATCTGGGAGCGACGGTGAAGTGTGTCAACTTCCAACTGGTGCCACTCTGCGTAGGACAACTAGCAGAGAAGCGGCAGCATTGCTCAAAAGCGAAAGTGGACAGTCGTGTGCGCAAAATATACATCAGTGTCCTGCACTGTGCGACACTATGGACGCCAGGTATGAAAAAAAATGGGATTAAACCTTATAGATTAGTTGTGAGGTACCAGCTTAGAATAATGCTTCCATTCTTCTCATCGTAATTGGGGCTACAGCCCTGTGTGGGCCCTGGTCACCTCCAAAATACTTTTCCAGGCGTCCCTGTTCTCCGCCGATCTCCTCCAGTTTGCTATTCCGACCTTATACCCTCATGCCGTCTTCTGTGTCATTCAGCCATCTTAGCTTGGTTGTTAAAAATCATTTTGGGGATACGATCATCATTCATCCGGCCGACATGTCCCAATCACTGTAGTCTACCTAATTTTATGACTTGTACAATGTTGGGTTCGTCATATAATTTCTGTAGTTCATGATTTTATCCCATGCGCGAAAGTTCATTATCATTTACTTCCACTCTGCTATTATCATCGTTTTCAAGTGTCCCATTAGTGGTGGATACTCAAAAACACAACAGGCAAAATAACATCTCACATAGTTCAGCAATGAGGTTCACCATACATTCTGAATGTACTGCCTTTTTAAGGTGAGACGAGACTAATGTGTGAGCATATGCCGTAATGGTAAGTAAGAATAAATGAATTAAGCTTTACACTTATTCAATTCAAATCATAAAAAATGGACAAATATAATAGCTATGAAATGTAATATAGACCTATGTAATATTATAATATGTAAACAGATATATTTTATTATAAAAGAAAATACAATGAAAATTAAATAAACTATAAACAAAGAAATATTAAAATATACTGACTATTGCAGAAACCAAGAAAGTGAAATATAGGATCTACTCATGTAGGTGAAGTTGGTGCTGGTCATATATTTGATGCTTAATTTGAAAGTGTTTAACTGCAAGTTGCAACTAACCAGTGGTTTTGTCCAGAGAGGCAATAATTGCATTAGAAATAAAAGAAAAATGCATTGATTTTGGTGTATGGATATTTTATCAGTAATAAAATGAAAATTTTCAGGCAATTGATGGAACTGATGAGCGGTGACGATGGAGAAGCAAGCATATCCTCCGCCATATCCAACAAGTCTGACAAGAACATGGCCGACTTTGATGGAGAGGAATCTGGGTGTGAAGAGGAGCTAGCTAGGCTCGCAGCTCAGGTTTATATTTATTTATATACTTTATGTACAAGTGCATCTCAATGTGTTTAATTTTATTTATGACATCTTTCTTTATCTTACATTCTTTCCTTATGTCCTCATTTCTGACCCTGTCATACATCATTCTATTACAGATCTCTGGATCAGCTTATGATACCATATTGCTACTATTCATGTATTGATGTGAGACTTCAAACTTCAACAATCCATATGTGGTGAAAAGGGGTTATAAATAATCTTGTAAAGTAATGGCAGTAGGTGAATGTTCGTATCTTTGGCCAACAAGCTTCACTTTCTTCTCTTCACACTTCATATTTCTTCTTCTCTATGTAAATTGTGGATATTATTATTATTGATTTATTTATAGGCAGGCAGCCAAGGCTCATGTGCCTATATCCACTGTCGGATTTTTCCTACAAAGTTCTTATCCTACACTCACAAAATAAAAATTAAGATATTTGTTGTACTATATAATACAACCATTTAAAAGAATCACCTAATTTTATTTGTGTCAATAAAAATGAAATAAAATAAAAACTTAAAATGGTTTCTATCTCAGGCGCAGTGTATGGGTGGCTACCGGGTGAGTGCTGGTTTAACTGGAATAATAGAACCTGGATACTCGGGTCTCGGTTTCCGAGGAGTCCAGCACAACGCCCTGTGCTCTCACGGCCATGGATTGGAGGCTGTGGACTGTCTGGTGGGACATTCCAAGCACAGGGATCCCGATGTGCACACATTACAGTTCAATCTGAAACTGGACGACGTCTGCAAACCTGGAAATACTCTCCTATGGGATCTGTTACAAGATCAATGTATTGTGAGTCTAATTTTATACTTTCCTATTTTTTCTTGTAATTATAATCACAAAAAAATGTTAAAAATATAAATAATATATGTTGTAGAGGTTTCAAATATCATGAGGGAACTTTTGAATTAAGATCAAAACTTAATATGATCAATACCAAGAGTGAACTTTTGAATTAAGATCAATACTTAATATGATCAATACCAAGAGTGAAATTTTGAATTAAGATCAATACTTAATATGATCAATACCACGAGTGAACTTTTGAATTAAGATCAATACTTAATATGATCAATACCAAGAGTGAACTTTTGAATTAAGATCAATACTTAATCAGTGTTATTTATGAAAATAAATTTGGTTCAATTGAACCCAGTTCAAAGTCTTATTCTGAAATTCAAATATTCTCATATAAAAATAAATAATTCTTGTATAAGAATATTTGAATTTCAGAATAAGACTTTGAACCGGGTTCAATTGAACCAAATTTATTTTTATAAATAACACTGAATATGATCAATACCAAGAATGAACTTTTGAATTAAGATCAATACTTAATATGATCAATACCAAGAGTGAACTTTTGAATTAAGATCAATACTTAATATGATCAATACCAAGAGTGAACTTTTCAATTAAGATCAATACTTAATATGATCAATACCAAGAGTGAACTTTTGAATTAAGATCAATACTTAATATGATCAATACCAAGAGTGAACTTTTGAATTAAGATCAATACTTAATATGATCAATACCAAGAGTGAACTTTTGAATTAAGATCAATACTTAATATGATCAATACCACAAGTGAACTTTTGAATTAAGATCAATTCTTAATATGATCAATACCAAGAGTGAACTTTTGAATTAAGATCAATACTTAATATGATCAATACCAAGAGTGAACTTTTGAATTAAGATCAATACTTAATATGATCAATACCACGAGTGAACTTTTGAATTAAGATCAATACTTATGATCAATACAAAGATTTTTACTCATTACTACCCCAAGGGGATATAGAGGGAAGTTATGAATTCGCAATTTTCAAGGTTATTTTTTTTTATTGCAGATAATCTGAATGTAATAATTTGAATGTAATAATTTGAATGAACACAATGTAACTGTGTGTGTGTGTGCTGTGTATGACGTGTTTATTCTACTTTATTGATAATAGACTAAAGTACTCATTCAATTCTTTTAAAAATTTTATACATATATATATATATATATATATATATATATATATATATATATATATATATATATATATATATATATATATATATATATATATATATATATATATATATATATATATATATATATATATATATATATATATATATATATATATATATATATATATATATATATATATATATATATATATATATATATATATATATATATATATATATATATATATATATATATATATATATATATATATATATATATATATATATATATATATATATATATATATATATATATATATATATATATATATATATATATATATATATATATATATATATATAGATCCCACTACATTTTTTGCGTCCGCCAAATATCCGACAGATCGGCGTCCACCACTTCTACTTATTATTTTAGGTTTATGTCAGTGAATTTAGAGCTATTTGTTGCTCACAATCATTGTAGCCATAAGGTTTTTCTTGTAAATTGAAAAATATAAATATTCAGTTTTATCCTATTTTGGTACGTTTGACACGTCATTTTCATACTTGCGTCCATGTGTATATTTTTTGTATATTTTACAAATATCTTCCTATAGTTTTCACGTCCATTTTTTTATCTTTATTACTGCGTCCGGTGTATATTTTTTGTATATTTTATATATTTCTTCATATAGTTTTCACGTCCATTTTTCTATCTTTATTACTACTTCCGGTGTATATTAAAAACTTTCCTATGCATAATTGACATCATACTTGCGTCCATGTGTATATTTTTCGATATTTTATATATTTCGTATATTTTATATAGTTTTCACTCCATTTGTTCTAGCTTTATTACTACGCCTTCTGTACACAGGCGATTTCTTAGTGTGTACATAAGTGCACTACACTGCCTTCTAAAATTAATAAATATATATTATATCCAAAAAACTTATTCAAAACACTTGCCAAAATACGTTATAATGGTACCTAGTAACTTTGTTAGTAGATGCGTGTTTGTATATAGCGCCAAAATTCGTATATTATAGGATTGTGTGCATAATTTATATGAACGTAATTTTTCTACATATTATCTCATAGTAATACGAAATTTTGCCGATCCGTGATTGTGAGCGACACAGATAGCGCTTCATTGGTATGTGTTAGAAAAGGACAGAACACTGTCCCGGTCCGTGCTTTGCTCCAGACATGCGTATTGAAGACAAATACTGTCCATAATGAGTTAACATCAACATGCGTACTAACAACATTTTACTTATTATTTGTAAGGATTATTTTACATTAACTTACGTACAATGTTATGACAAACATCTGTGGTGTGATGGTGAAGTTTGTCCGAATGTTCATTAGTGTCAGAGTAAAATTAAAAACATCTTTTGTAATATTAATAAGGATATTAAAAAAAATATATCAATTAAATTGCTCGTTCTATATTATAGGGATGTTTATTTCAATGTCGATGGACTGATATTATCAATTTAACAACTATGTTTTTTTAAATACCTACGATGTTTAGAAACATATTGTGAATTATTGTTCAATTTATTGACAGCTTACTGTTGAGTCCGACGGTGTTTTTATACGCAGTTTTGAAGAAAACTACATTATTATAACATAAGACCATCTCAATGTTTTTTCAACGATGTTACACCAACAAACATTTGATCTCCTCTATCGTAGAGTTTTATACAATCGTGTAATCGAAAGGCATGCACAAATTTAAGAGCGTTGAACTTTTTTTTAAATTTTCATATAGATATCAACCGGGAGTATAACATCTAGGATTTTATGAATCTTTTATATATTTTGAAGTACTCGTATATTATACAAATAACAAAAGTTTTTAGTTGATTTTTTTGTTGTGATATATTTAGTCAAAAGATAATTTTGTGTTAAAAAATGTTGGGGAAATTCATTATTTAAATATTATATAAAACACACTACATAGGTACCTACTTTGTTTAATGTCACTATTTATTAGATGAAGTACTTACGTACTAGGTACATCATATAAATTTAATATGTACCCAAACATTATTTCTTTCAAAATAAATTATAAAATAAAACAAAATTCAAAGGCTCGCCATTGAAAAAATATATATAAAATTTAAAAATAATAATAAATACTTCCTTGCACCCTGTGCATGTGGCCATTTCATTGCTATTCGACAATTTCATCTAATTTATTTACCTAGTGTTTCCAGCCCCGATAAGCAAGAGTTACGTGAGAAATAATTTTAAATAAATTTATAAACATGAATGTAGATACCTACATAATATATTATAATATTGTGTATAGGCGACTGCCATAGAAATCGTATGAAGCAATGTCGTCACTAAATTCAATTTATGTAAATTTGAGATGTACTACTACAATGTTACTATGTTTTATAGAAAATTAAATTATCTATTTGGATTGTTTCGGTTTTTTTCGATATTATTAAAAACTAAGGAAATATAGGCAGTTAAACACATAAATTTAAAAAAATGTTTTTCTTAATAAAAAATGTTTGAGAAACTCTGGAATTTTTTTGAAAAAACTCGTTTGAGATTTTGTATTTGTCTATGTTCGTACCAATTTTCAGCGTTCAAGCTTTTATGGTTTCTGAGATATATGGAAAAATAAAGTAAAAATTCAAAAGTTGATAACCCCTGACTGAAACAAAAAAACAAAATTCTGAGTATAAAAGTTTTGTAGGCCTATAACTATTTATGTATTCTGAAGTTTTGGGCTCTGTAAATTGAGCAGATCAAAAGTTATAAGGGGAGACGGACACACACACACACACCCTCACACACACACACACACACACACACATGCACGCACGCACGCACGCACAAGCACACGCATACGCACACAAAACTCACACGAAATATTTTACTCCGAATTCTGAGTAAATCCGTGTATGGAACATATATGCTGTGAAGCCACTATGTTGGTGTTTTATGACTTGGAAAAGCCGTGAAAAAAGTAGACCCTGCATACAATTCTCGCGTATCCTGGCTTGAAACATTGTCGATATGTTAAGAGAACAAAGTTCTCTTAAACAAATCGACAGTTGAAATATGTAATTAAGATAAACGCAAAAAAACAATAAGAAACTAGTTGCATGTAATACATGAGATCCAACTATCGATAACGATAGTATGTTAGTTGAAGAATAAGTACCAAACTATAAACCCATAAATCCAAATTATTGAATATTTTAAGATATTTTGTTTTCTATACAACAGATGTAGGTATGTATGTCTAGATAGGACAGTATGGAGGTCAGTCCTTTTTTCTAACCAGAATATGAAAACAGCATGATGGTATGATGGACGACATTATATAGAATATGATATTTGCTGCGAAGCCTCTAAGTTTGTGTTTTTTGCATGCAATAAGTCCACTATGGTAGGTATACAAAATGTTCCTAATACGCGCATCTTGGCTTAGTACTGTCGATATGTTTAGATAAATAAATTTTCTTAAACAAATCGACAGTTGGATTACATAAACATCAACCATTATACACAGTTAGTACAACATCTGCCGGGTTTGTAATATTTTTAAATTTTGTTGAAAGTATCATTAACAGATTTTTAATTATCTCAATAGAGACGAAGTTGGAATATTTATTGTAGGAGAACCGGGAAATCAAGGCACCTACAGGGCTTAAATATCATTGACTCCCGACAGAAAAAAATCCAATGTTTGCGCATATGCAATAATACAAATATTCGAAAGTATCATTATTATTTATTTTCTTCGCAAATACACGATACTGTGGTGAGTTCGAAAGAGAATGTGTAACAAGAGTTAAGTAATACGATCGCTAATCAATGTGTTATCTGATCTGCGTGACAAACGGGAAGTCTATAATACAAGCCTAAATCCCTTTTACGGAAATGTAGAAATTATGTTTACCACTAACGAATTTCTATTTAAGCCGGGACGCGGCCAATCTATGGTTTGAAAAAAGGTAAAGTAATTATACTCACACCTCAAAAATTCACTGAAAACCAATGATTTAAATAATATACGGAGTAAATGAAATGACCCTTAATAAACATTTAGTGACATCGAAAATAAACAGTCACCAAGCTTTAAAATATTCTCATATCATTTATATTAATTTAATGGATGGATGGGTCGATGGCAGAGCGGCTAGCGCGCTGGGCTGGTAATCCAGTGGTCGCGAGTTCGAATCCTGTCTCGACCGATTTCGTTTACCTATAGCACATGCATTTATTTGATTTTTTTAGGGAACGTAGGAAGATGTATATGTACTTGTTTAACAAGGACATATTCATTTTTTATATTTAAAAAAAAATATATATTAATAAAGATGCCGGTGTGTCGACAAAAATGCGCATGGCATGCTTTTTTATAGGATAATGCACACCCGTTCACCTGCCGATGGTTACCCCACATTGTGTGGAACGCAGTGAGGATCGATCCATGAAAGTGTACAGTATGATACCAATGATTAACAATAAAATGAATGAGTTTGTTAATTTTTTATTTATTTACATAAGGTACTAAAAATATAATAATTAAACAATAATAGTAGGTATTCAACAATCATTTCGAAATGAATGTTGTGTACTATTCAATATCATATTCTAAATAATGATAGACTACAATTTATTTATTAAATAACTGTAACACTGAAAGATAATTAATATCAATATGTTAAGTTAATTTTTTAATCAACAGATATACATATTTAGAAAATAAAACACTGAACGAAAACCAATATTAACATACGATTGAAACCTCGACTATTTTGAAACCTTGAACAACTTAGGAACTCAAACACTGAACGAAAATGAATATCAACATTCGATTGAAAACTCGTCTATTATAAAATAAGATGATTTTTTAACCAACAGATTTTTAAAATTAGTTGCATGTAACACATGAGATCCAACTGTCGATAGCGATAGTATGTATAGTTGAAGAATAAGTATCAAACTATAAACCCATAAATATAAATTGTTTAATATTTAAAGATATTTGGTTTTCTATACAACACATTACCTAGGTATTTATTTATTTATTTATTTATTTAGGGACAAATACAGTCTTAAAATACTAAAATAGTATAATACACTATAAAATAAAAATAAACAGACCAATTACATATGTCCACAGATATTAAATATGAAACATTTTAAACATCATTAATTTAAATATAACTAAGATGTATGTTTGCCTGTGACGGGAAAGGAAGGGAAGAGAAAAAAAAGGATGGGAAAAGGATTGTGACAGTTAAATTATGTATGTATGTTGTGAGGTTATTTTGTATTTACACGTCACTATTTAATAATTTTAATTTAATGTTTATAAAAATGTCTTAAACGAACGCACTTCGCAATATTGGCAATATTTCTAAAAAAGTTGTAAGGCGAACACAGCCGTGAACGGATTAGCTAGGCGGGTCGAAATATCTATGCCTTTCTTTTCAACGCTGACAGCCGACACGAGGTGTCATCGCTCAACTATGGCCTACGCAAAATTATCCAGCAAAGTCTGGAAATTTAAGTACAAAGGAGGCTGGGTAAGTTCTCTATCTAATTTCATCGATCCTCGTCTATATAAAATATCTGGCATGAGTCACGTTCGCTAATTTAACTGAATTCTTGCAGGAAATATAACCGCCTCCTTTGTCCTTTGTCCTTTGTCTTTTGTTCCTTGCTTCCTTGCTTCTTTGCTTTCTTCTTTACTTTCTTTATCTTGTTTGTTCATGCTGTCTTGTCATCATTCTTCAACATTGGTGTACTTTACTATGTACACCATGGATGACTGAAAATGAATAATTTTAAATATCATGGTTGGTGCATGCTCATATTTGCACATCATGACTTGATAATAACTAAAATACCTGTAAATTGTACTTCAAATCGACGTAAATACTACGATGGTAGTTTTCTTCAAAATTGTATCTGCTGATCATCTTCAAGAAGATGGAAATTCCTAAAACTGTTTCATTTCTTGATTATTATAAAAAAAACATATGAAATACTGATATCACTTGAAAATTTAGTTGAATCTGTTTAATTATGTCATGTCTGATATTTCTTTTTATTATACACCACATGGTCTAGAAAAACATTTAAAAACTTGTAAATTGTAATTTGAGAATTAAATTATTTTATTAAAATGTCAAATATTTAGCTTAGTTCAGGTAACGTAGATAACTGTATCATATTTAACACTCCTTGCCAACCATGATATGAATAAATTGTAATTTCTTTTGTATTTGTGCGTTTCTTTCATCACTTGGTCTTCCCTACAATCACATCTGACTCAGCTTTTCATGTTTTAATTACTGTTTCATTGAACAGAAAATTCTTATTTGATACTTAAATATATTCTTTTTTTGTCTTAATCAATAAACAACACGCTCTGAGATACTGAGATATTTGCATTATTTTAAATGAGTCTCATTGCAATATCGCTGACTGCTGGTGGTAAGGTTTTATGGTGAGTATAATTTTAGCTTCTCTTTTTCTTTTCTCATACACCACCATACCCTTGCAATGTCAAGATAGGATAGTATGGATGTCAGTCCTTTGATCCTACCCAGAATATGAAAACAGCATGATGGTATGTATGTATGTTTGGAGATTAGGATCAAACAATTAAGTCTTCTTAGATATTGTGTGTAGGCGACTGCCATACAAATTGTATGAAGGAATGTCGTCACTAAATTCAATTTTTATAAAAATTGTTAAAAAGAATTTGAGATGTGCTAATACAATGGTTATATTTTTTATAGAAAATAAAATTATCTAGTTGGGGTGTTTCGGTTTGTTCAATGTTTTTAAAAAAATTTGGAAATATAGGCAGTTAAACTCATAAATTTTTCATAAAAAAATATTTTTCTTATTAAAAAATGTTTGAGAAACCCTGGATTTTTTTTTTAATACTCATTTGATATTTTGTGTTTGTCTATATTTATACCAATTTTCAGCGTTCTAGCTTTTATGGTTTCTGAGATATATGGAAAAATATACCAAAATTTCAAAAGTTTATAACCCCTGACTGAAACAAAAATTCAAAATTCTAAGTAAAAAAGTTTTGTAGGCCTATAACTTTTTATATATTCTGAAATTTTGGGCTCTGTAAATTGAGCGGATCAAAAGTTATAAGAGGGGACGGACACACAGACACACAAAACTCACATAAAATGTTCTACTCCGTATTCTGAGTAAATCCATGTAATGGAACATATATGCTGCGAGGCCTCTAGTTGATGTTATTAGCATGCAAAAAGTCCACTACGCCATAAAAAATGTTCTTTCGTACACGCATCTTGGCTTAATAAGGACGATTCATTCAGAGAATTGAATTCTCATAAACGAATCGACAGTTGGAAAATTAAATTATCTAGTTGGGGTTTTTCGGTTTTTTTCGATATTCAAAAAAATGGAAACATAGGCAGTTAAACTCATAAATTTATCATAAAAAAATATTTTTCTTTACAAATAATGTTTGAGAAACCCTGGAATTTTTTTGAAAAAACTCATTTTAGATTTTGTATATGTCTATGTTGATTCCAATTTTCAGTGTTCTAGCTTTTATGGTTTCTGAGATATATGGAAATTTTCTATAAAAAATATTAACATTGCAATAGTAAGTAAGTAGGTACGCGCATCAGAGTAACAATAAACAAATTGATAGTTTTATGAACTATGTAAAAATAAAAGTAAGTAGGTCCGCGCATGAGAAAGTAACAATAATCAAATCAACATATACCTAGTATGAACTTTGTAAAACTGAAAGTAAGTAGGTACGCGCACGAGAGAGAGTAGGTATCAATACATATATCGACAGTTGTATGAAGTCGTAAAAATAAAAGTAAGTAGGTACGCGCTTTTTCAAGGCAATATTTAAAATGCGTTGAATTGTATTCATTTTATCGCGAAGGTCACAGAGACATGGTTGAAGAGTATTGAGCGCGGACGCAAGACGATCGGAGCCATATATATAAATCACCTTCAAAATATACTCCGAACAAATCTCCGCGCGGCCAAGGTCAACATGTAATTTTTTGCCGCGGATGCAAAACGATCGGTGGCTTAGTAAAAATATACACCTTCAAAATATACACTGAATAAATCTCCGTGCGGCCAATGGTTGAACTAATAATATTCATTTCAAGATATTTTGATATTTTTTTTGCTTCCATGTAAATTTTTGCCAGTTGATTCTCTATGGTATAAGCAACAGAATGGTAGTTTTTGGCGTGAAAATTATCTTGCGTCCGTATACCGGACGCGAAAAGTTGGTGGACGCAACAACCCTATACGAATTTCACATAGGTGACGCAACAAGTATTGCGGGATATATATATATATATATATATATATATATATATATATATATATATATATATATATATATATATATATATATATATATATATATATATATATATATATATATATATATATATATATATATATATATATATATATATATATATATATATATATATATATATATATATATATATATATATATATATATATATATATATATATATATATATATATATATATATATATATATATATATATATATATATATATATATATATATATATATATATATATATATATATATATATATATATATATATATATATATATATATATATATATATATATATATATATATATATATATATATATATATATATATATATATATATATATATATATATATATATATATATATATATATATATATATATATATATATATATATATATATATATATATATATATATATATATATATATATATATATATATATATATATATATATATATATATATATATATATATATATATATATATATATATATATATATATATATATATATATATATATATATATATATATATATAATACTCACATAGACCCCATTAGATTTTGAAAAATATCTGATTAGTGCTTCTCAATTTTTTTAACTGTCAAATATTTCAAAGTGACGCCAAGCTTAGGAAACGTATAATTGGATATTTTTATTTTCAAATTGCTAAAAAGGCACAGCACTTTCATAAAATGGAAAACTTGATAATTGAAGAATTATCAAGTTTTCATAATAAAACATTCAAATCAAAACTAATTACACTCTTCTTCTCACAACACTGATTTGTAATTTATTTTTTAACTTCATATATCTTACAAAAATACCGGAGAGCAGCCTAATATACCAACAGCAATGCCATCAGTGGCCTTACTATCCACTGCAAATCCGTTACCAATACGATCCGATTCGCTAAGAACCTACCTTTGTAACGGAGAATAATGCGGTAGGTAGGTATGTTTTGATCGTAAAAGTCGATAATTTGAATGTACGCAGGCAACAGCTAGGTAAGTTCTAAATGAAAATATGAAATTGAGATCGGATTTGAGTTTCAAGAGTTGCAGATAAAGGCTACAGATCTGTATGCCTATAGTTGCTTGTGGTTATCAAAAAATTTCTTAGATCACACTTATAGTGTATTTTTTTCGTGTAACTGTTGACTTGAGCCACATACTTTTCATGTGGCTATTAAAGTAATACATTGATGTATGTTTACAATTTTCCAGAAACAATTAGGCGAAGATTTAGCATTGGAGGCAGAAAAGGCGTTATGTACATTACTGGGATACAACACTGATAAATTTATAAGATTTAAATTTATCGAAGGATGCTTGGATAATTTATCAAATCACAGGTTTGTGTCCGATTCATATTATGTATATCTCTTTATGATGTTACATCTACATTTCACGATCCAGTAATAAATTGTGTCTAATTTCAGGTCTGTGGCAGTTTCATTGAGATTGTTGCCCAAGCTATTTTCTTCATTTCAACAGCTACGTGGAATGGACATGCATCAGGTTTATTTTTATATTTTATAGACATAAAAAGGTGACTGATTTTTGGGTTTATGTCATACTTTGTTTTTTCTTTACATTTCACTACTGTATAATACTTTGATTCCTTAATTTTTAAACATGTTTTTTACATTGATTTCTCGATTGGAATTGAGTTAGCCAATGACAGAGTGGCTAGTGTGCTGGATTAGTTATCAAGTGGACATGAGTTTGAATCCTGTCTCAACCAATTTGATTTCCTTTACCTACAGCGCAAGTATTAGCTTTGTTTAGGGGACGTATGAGGTTGCATAATATGGACATGTTTCAAGGTTATACTCATTGTTAAAAGAAAATATCATATCGAGGGTCAGCAATATCGTAACCTTCATTCATTACAAGACATTGTGTAAGGAATTGTTTAATAACAACTAACAACATTGATTGTATTTTCAGGTGGTTTTGTGGGCGGAACGTGAGCACAGAATGATGGAGCTATTTTTCAACGATCTGAAGCATTACATGAGCAACTTTGTTAGCACTCCACCACCCAAGACTGTACCCGATCAATCACCCGGAGCCATCATCCAAGCCAACCTCCTCCTGGCGCAGACTGGTCTCATATCTCCGCTGTTCTCGCATATCTCCGAAATAACTGTCAGGTTACAGTTCTTGACGACAATATTTTCACCACTCGGTTCTCCCAGTAATTTTAGGTAATTTTTTTTATTATATTAAAAGAGATGTGTGCAATACTGGTATTATTTGGCATTGCCAGATCGATACAGTTTATACCAATCTTTTTGTGGAAAGATTAACGAAGTGCAGTTTCCACTAAAGATTCGGCACCTTCTTGCAATTGCTTCCCCGATAATTTAATAAATTATTATTTATCTTTCCTTTCCTTTTTCCTTCATTCCAAATAAAGGAAAAATTATAATGACTATATGGTTAGGAAATGTTATTTCAGAAGCTCTTTAAACACTTCATTTAAAAAAAAAGTTCACCAATCTTAAAAAGTTTGCTAAGGAGTGTACAGGAAGTATGAAAGAATTTCTTCAAACATAGGTACTTTTTCTTCGTGAATATGTTGTATTCTTGAATGGAAAGTGTGTATTTTTTTATTTATCTCTAGATCTTTAAAATGTACATTGATAGTATAAATATAATTGTCATTTGTCCAGGTTAACCTTAGAGCAAGTAGACACCCTATGGACATGTCTCGCCCACGATCCAGAGTGCAGTGACTGTCTCTTCTCTTGGCTCCTGAGTCACACCAAGTCCACGGACCAACACGCTTTGGGAATTGATGCTTTGAAATATCTTTACATCGAAAAGATGCCAACATTGAACCCAGAGGTAATTTTATCCATTATTATTATTATTAAAAGGTGTTCTTATGCACTGCGACCCTTAGGATCTTTTGCGCCTCCCCTACTTACTTACTGCGTTTCCTGTTACAGCACCCCCTCGAGTCCTAGCTCTCTTAAGAAGTTTAGGACCCACAGGGGATTCAATGAGGGTATGGATCCAATGTTGATTTTTTCCTGCCGAGGCTCAAACATGTTCTGGACCTTTTTCGCTCATAGTTACCGAGCAGGTCCTTAGCCTGCCTGAGCTCTGTCAACCCAGTTCAATCCAGTAGCTAGATCTCACTTTCTCCGTAATTCTATTTACTTCTGCCTGGAAATATGAACTTCCTAGGCCGCAGAATGGCTCTGGTCCTATCAGATGCTCTCTCGCACCCTTCCTGGCGAGTCTATCAGCTAGCTCATTTCCTTTGACCCTCATATGCCCTGGTATCGAGAGCAGGGAGACATTATTATTCTTGCCTAGTTCATTGAGTTTTAGTAGGCATTCCCAAACTATTTTTGAGTCAATGTTTGGGGAATTCAATGCCATAATGGCTGCTTGACTGTCAGATAGAATAGCAATATCCTGCCTATTGTATCTTCTGTCGAGGTTGAATTGAGCACATCTCTCAATTGCGTGAACTTCCGCTTGAATGACACTAGGGAGTTTGCCCATTGCTTCAGAATATTCTGTTCTTGGTCCATACACTCCCGCTCCAGTTCCCTCTTCTGTTTTGGATCCATCGGTATACCATTTAATAGTATTTCGAGCATGATCTCAAGATGACACATTTGGAGAACGGTCTTGAGAATTATTCTATAATTTGGGCCTTCATTTGTTCACCTACACATCTATTCCATTTATATTCTTATGTTTTGCTGTCAGTTAATATTTTTGCTTTTCAATATGCTATGGTAAGTCCCTGTATCATATTGTAAGTATCATGGATTGTCACATTTTCTCGTGTGCTTTTATAAGTATAGTATTCATTTCTTAATTTTCTGACATTGTGCAATATTTCCAGACAATAAGTATAATGGGATTGAGCCTGTACCAACAGCTGTGCAATCTGGCAAGGATGGCTCTAAGTTCAGGCAGTTTCGATACAAAGGATCCAAATCATCCCCACGCTCTCGCTATGGATCATTTGTGGAGGATTGCTTTAAAAGCCAATAACACAGGTACATTCATTTACTATTTTTATCAGAATGTTTACGAAGTTTCAAAATATAGTTATTTATTTACCTTATCGCCATAGTAAACACTGTATTGTAAATTTAATATCAACTCTGGTTGATTATGTTCGATAACCTATACTGATTTACAAAATTCATTTGTTCATTATGATTTCAAAATATCTTCAAAAATAAGAAAAAAACATTTAAGAGGAGTACTGTTCCTAAGATTTTAGTATAGGGGGCGTGTCTATAAAGAAGTAAGGGCGTGGCCTAGGTCAAAGGTGTGTGAGTAGCGTCCCACATATACTACGTACCTATAAGTGCACGCAATATACAGAAACAGCCAGTGCCGTCCGGTAAAATATTGTAACTACACTGTGGAGGTAGGTACAGCAGGTATTCAAACTGTCGATTTGTCGATGTGTTTGTATAATTGATAAATATGTAAAAATAGTTGCATGTTACACATGAGATTAAACTGTCGATTGCAATTATACAATATTTTCAATAATGTATTTGTATAATTTTTATATTTTTCTATTACCTAAACAATAGTATGAATCATTGAAAAATATGTAAAAATAATTGCATGTAACACATGATATCCAACTGTTGTAGGCAATAGTATGTGTAATTGAAAAATATGTAAAACTAGTTGCATGTAACACATGATATCCAACTGTCGATGGCAATACTATGTATCAATGAAAAATATGTAAAAATTGTTGCATGTCACACATGATATCCAACTGTCGATGGCAATAGTATGTGTAATTGAAAAATATGTAAAACTAGTTGCATATAACACATGAGATCCACCTGTCGATGGCAATAGTATGTATAATTGAAAAATATGTATAACTAGTTACATGTAACACATGAGATCCAATTGTTGATGGCAATAGTATGCATAATTGAAAAATATGTATAACTAGTTGCATGTAACACATGAGATCCAACTGCCTATGGCAATAGTATGCATAATTGAAAAATATTTATAACTAGTTGCATGTAACACATGAGATCCAACTGTCGATGGCAATAGTATGTATAATTGAAAAATATGTATAAATAGTTGCATGTAACACATGATATCCAACTGACGATGGCAATAGTATGTATCATTGAAAAATATGTGAAATTAGTTACATGAAACACATGATATCCAACTGCCGATGGCTATAGTATGTGTAATTGAAATATATGTAAAACTAGTTGCATGTAACACATGAGATCCAACTGTCGATGGCAATAGTATGTATAATTGCAAAATATGTATAACTAGTTGCATGTAACACATGAGATCCAATTTTTGATGGAAATAGTATGCATAATTGAAAAATGTCGATGGCAATAGTATGAATCATTGAACAATATGTAAAACGAGTTGCATGTAACACATGACATCCAACTGTCGATGAAAATAGTATGTATCATTGAAAAATATATGAAACTAGTTGCATGTAACACATCATATCCAACTGTCGATAGCAATAGTATGTATCATTGTAAAATATGTACAACTAGTTGCATGTAACACATGAGATCCAACTGCCTATGACAATAGTGTGCATAATTGAAAAATATTTATAAATAGTTGCATGTAACACATGAGTTCCAACTGTCGATGGCAATAGTATGCATAATTGAAAAATGTCAAAAAATATCTTATAATAAATATTAATTTATGTTTAAGTGTGTATAGTTTGGTACCAATTCTTCAATTATATATGAAAATATCGATATTTCCCCACATAATATTATTTATTTTCCTATTTATTTTAAACATTTTTCACACATAACGTAATAAGTACACAACAGCGAGCCTATTGTCATATGGCAATTCTTCCAACCAACCATATCCATTTTGTGAAGTAAATTGTGTCTATGAAACGTACCAATTTATGTGAATAAAATACTTATTTATTATTCAATGCATATTTGTAGAATTATATAAAATAAAAAAAAACAATAAAAAGACGGAGGGGAGAAGAGAGGATAAGGATATGATAAGGAGATCATCTTCTTGCTGTCTTCCTTAGAAAACATGAACATGTAAATAAAATAAAATTGAGGTCACCCTTTTCAAAGTTAACTTCACAAATTAAACTTTTAATCAATTTATCACTATCATAGTTTATAATAATTTAATTGACATTAAAATGAAATACCGTGTCTTCATAATTAAAAACAAATGAGTGATATATTTTGAAGGCACATAACATTTGTTGCCATCGACAGTTGTGTGTCATGTGTTAGATGCAACTAGTTATAAATATTTTTCAATTATACATACTATCGCCATCAATAATTGGATCTCATGTACTACATGCAACTAGATATACATATTTTTCAATTAAACATTTTATTGCCATTGAAATTTGCATCTAGTTATACCTACATATTTTTCAATTATACATACTATTGCCATCGACAGTTGGATGTCGTGTGTTACATGCAACTAGTTTGACATATTGCTCAATGATACATACAATTGCCATCGACAGTTGGATATCATGAGTTACATGCAACTAGTTTTACATATTTTTCAATTACACATACTATTGCCATCGACAGTTGGATATCATGTGTTACATGCAACTAGTTTTACATATTTTTCAACTACACATACTATTGCCATCAACAGTTTGATATCATGTGTTACATGCAACTAGTTTTACATATTTTTCAATGATACATACAATTGCCATCGACAGTTGGATCTCATGTGTTACATGGATCTAATTTTCTATATTTTTCAATGATACATACTATTGCCATCGACAGTTGTATATCATGTGTTACATGCAACTTGTTTTACATATTTTTCAATTACACATACTATTGCCTACAACAGTTGGATATCATGTGTTACATGCAATTATTTTTACATATTTTTCAATGATTCATACTATTACCATCGACTGTTGGATATCATGTGTTACATGCAACTAGTTTTACATAATTTTCAATGGTACATACTATTGCCATCGATAGTTGGATATCATGTGTTACATGCAACTACTTTTACATATTTTTCAATTACACATACTATTTCCTACAACAGTCGGATATCATGTGTTACATGCAACTATTTTTACATATTTTTAAATGATTCATACTATTGCCATCGACAGTTGGATCTCATGTGTTACATGCAACTAGTTTTACATATATTTCAATTACACATACTAAAGCCATCGACAGTTGGATATCATGTGTTTCATGTAACTAATTTCACATATTTTTCAATGATACATACTATTGCCATCGTCAGTTGGATATCATGTGTTACATGCAACTATTTATACATATTTTTCAATTATACATACAATTGCCATCAACAGTTGGATATCATGTGTTACATGCAATTAGTTTTACATATTTTTCAATAACACGTAGGTACTATAGCCATCGCCAGTTGGAAATCATGTGTTACATGCAACTAGTTTTACATATTTTTCAATTACACATACAATTGCCATCAACAGTTGGATATCATGTGTTACATGCAATTAGTTTTACATATTTTTCAATTACACGTAGGTACTATAGCCATCGGCAGTTGGAAATCATGTGTTACATGCAACTAGTTTTACATATTTTTCAATTACACATACTATTGCCTACAACAGTTGGATATCATGTGTTACATGCAATTATTTTTACATATTTTTCAATGATTCATACTATTACCATCGACTGTTGGATATCATGTGTTACATGCAACTAGTTTTACATAATTTTCAATGGTACATACTATTGCCATCGATAGTTGGATATCATGTGTTACATGCAACTACTTTTACATATTTTTCAATTACACATACTATTTCCTACAACAGTCGGATATCATGTGTTACATGCAACTATTTTTACATATTTTTAAATGATTCATACTATTGCCATCGACAGTTGGATCTCATGTGTTACATGCAACTAGTTTTACATATATTTCAATTACACATACTAAAGCCATCGACAGTTGGATATCATGTGTTTCATGTAACTAATTTCACATATTTTTCAATGATACATACTATTGCCATCGTCAGTTGGATATCATGTGTTACATGCAACTATTTATACATATTTTTCAATTATACATACAATTGCCATCAACAGTTGGATATCATGTGTTACATGCAATTAGTTTTACATATTTTTCAATAACACGTAGGTACTATAGCCATCGCCAGTTGGAAATCATGTGTTACATGCAACTAGTTTTACATATTTTTCAATTACACATACAATTGCCATCAACAGTTGGATATCATGTGTTACATGCAATTAGTTTTACATATTTTTCAATTACACGTAGGTACTATAGCCATCGGCAGTTGGAAATCATGTGTTACATGCAACTAGTTTTACATATTTTTCAATTACACATACTATTGTCTAAAACAGTTGGATATCATGTGTTACATGCAACTATTTTTACATAGTTTTCAATGATTCATACTATTGCCATCGACAGTTGGATCTCATGTGTTACATGCAACTAGTTTTACATATATTTCAATTGCACATACTATAGCCATCGGCAGTCGGATATCATGTGTTACATGCAACTAGTTTTACATATTTTTCTATTATACACACTATTGCCATCGACAGTTGGATCTCATGTGTCACATGCAACTAGTTATACTTTGGTTTTTGTTTTTTTTACATAATACATCTGTATAAAAATGTGATTATACTGAAACAAATAAATATATAAAAAATAAAATTCAACATTAATTATATGACTTAGGTATTGTATAATACGGCGGCGGTTCGCCTCTGGATCTAATAATATTAAAACTTTCATATTTTTTGTCCTTACGCTTGTAGTAGTATTAGTAGTTGTTAGGTATAACTCGATAAAATAAATAAATATGGGAGCGCAACTTTCGACACAGATTACACGTCCAAATTGGCCAACTCTCAGGGCGGGTCTGAATTACAAACGAGCGAATACAGAATGTATTCCTTGTGACGACCGCTAGAATAAGTGTCATATTTGCATGACCGTCATACGGGACTTTAATTTTCTAGTCAGCGCAATTTCCAAAATAAATGTTTTTTGAAAATATTGACTGAACATGAAGCATTCATGCAACGCCAGATCGAATTTTTCTTGATATTTTTGTGTTCTTTAATTTAAAAAAAATTATATTGCTCTAAGCCTTATAGTTTATTAGAAATATAAGATAAATGTCATAAATCGGGGTATGCTAATTATTTTTTAGAGCAATAAATACGGATCATAACTAATGGAAACATCGAATTTTTCTTAATGAGTATCCAAACTATCTTATTTATTTTTTTCAAAATGATTCGATTAGTAGTATTGATGGAATATCAAATGGAAAATAGGTAAGCTGGCGACAGTCATCCTCTTAAGTTGTTTTTATCAAAGCTGTATTTATGTTATATATTTACTTTAGTGGTAGAATAAGTTCACTTAATAAATTGAATTACAGATGTTTAGCAATAAACAAATTTTAATCCACTAGGATGAGTATAAATGATATTATAAGCTTAAGTGATTTGGCTTATATAATCCTCGTGTATTACAACTTTGTTGTTTTTAAAACATTTGTAATTTTGTTTATAATATGATTAATTTGGTAGTGCTTACAACTGGTTTCAATATGGAGTATATTGACTTTTGAAAAGTTTGTGTTCATTATATATAAACCTTATTTTCAGATGTCTCAATGGGAGCCATACAGTACTTGAACAGCTATTACATGGGCCAACATTTGCAGCAAGAAGAAGATTTTGTTTCAAAGTGCATGTCACACTTGGACACAGCAGCTGAGGGTTTGGGGCCGGCGCCCAAACAGAGAGAAGTTGTACAAGCCAAGGAGACGACGGAAACGTCCAAGAGTGATGACACTGTCAAAAGCGGTTCAGAATCCGAAGAGAAGAAACTGGACAGCAGCAAAGAAGATGCAGAAGCCAACGTCAGTCCCAAGAAAACCAAGTCAGCCTTGAGTCTAGAACAGTCCACAGAAGAAGCATCATTACAGTGTATACAGAGAGCACTACTGTTGTTAAAAACACATTTGGATACATTTAAGCGAAGGTAAGATCATAAAACTAAATTTAGTTTATCAACTAAATTCTTTATAGAAATACATTATCATCTTCATGAGCTCTACAGTCCTGGGTGGGCCTTGGCTGAATCCAGAAGTCTCCTCCATTCTTGTCTTTCTGTTGCGTTTGTCTTCCAATTAGTTATTATTATTATTATTATTTATTATTATTATCAGACAGGCAACTAAGCCTGATATGTCTGATGTTACTAATTATATACATTTACATTCAGAGGTTGTAATCATTCCAAAAAAATGAAATCAAAATTCTATTTCAATTCATTCAATAAAATCATCAATTTGATCATTGGGACACAAGCTCACTGAAAAAGGGTAGACTTTACAAAATGACCCAACAAACAATTATCAATAAGCCATGGTTCCAAGATAAAGCTTTTGACAAACATTCCATCAGCGTTATGTGTCGTATCCGCATGGAACACTGTTGTACCAGAGAGCATTTAAAAAAATAGGGATCATTGATAGCAGTCTCTGCGAGTGTATGATTAGTGATGAGACACTGGATCATTTATTTCTTGAATGTCCCATAAACGATAGGTATCCGTCCTTATTTACCGACCTCACAGAGATTGGGGTTCCAATGCCAACCAATGTGAGGACGTTGTTGAGCTACAATTCCAGGCAGGTGAACATTTTGATATTTTGATTTGACATTAAAATCTAACTCTGTACATAAAATTGAAATTGATTGAAGTAAAATAAATATACAAAAATAATTTAGGTTTCTCTCTATTTAGACAATTCTATTTACCTGAGAACACTCTTTACGGGTGAAGAGCCAAAAAAAAATATTTGATCATTTTTATTTCATATTTGGATATTATACTAACCAACCAGTATCATATCAGTATTTTTTATTCAATTCTATTGTGGACTCTCACTCAACTCTTGAGTCTGTAGACTGAAATATATTTTTTTTGTGTTTCAGATATGCATATCACTTGCGTCGTTGGGCGTTGACTGGCAACTCTGTGTGTGGGTCCAGTGTGGAAGGTGCTCCTCTAAAGGTCGTGGTGCAGCCAGGCGGAGTCAACTTCAAGGCAACACTCAATATGCACAACACTGACTATGTGGCTGATCTCAGGGCGCAAGTGGCCGTGTGGTGGGAACAACAGGTAATCATTTTAAAAAGTTTTTATAATATTATATGAGTACATATATAGAAGAGAACATTTGTTTAACAAGATTTCATGCTGTATAACAAAATGAGAAAATAATTAAAAATAGATTAAAAAATGTATAACAAAAGTGATTCATTCATATCATATAGGCATATCACACAATGTGGGGTAACAATGTGCGGGTGTACATACCTTAAAAAAGGAAGCATTCCGTGTATTCCCACACACCAGTATAAACCACTACATTCATCTAAAAAGGCACTACATTCAGCGCCCTTGGAAAGATTTTGAATCATTAAACGGCACTATATTAAATCCCCTATTATTATTATATTCAGAATGGGTGGTGAACCTCTTTACTGAACTATGTGAGACATTATTTTGCCTCTTGTATTTTCGATTAAACGGCTCTTACGGGCCACCCTAAAATTGATTTATTTTAATTCAAAGAAAGAATATGTCCTTGTAACAAGGAGCGATATAGCGGGGAATTGTAGGGCAGACCAACTTGCCAGAGCAGGTACGCTGTTATCTCTAGACGATATCAAACACAGACCTGGAGTCCCCATGGCAACATGTAAACTCCAGGTCAGTGAGAAAACGACTGTTTGTGCTAATCAGAGGTGGTCTGAGGAAAGCATATGCTCCATTGCCAAACAATCATGGCCAAAATATGATCTCAGAAGAACCAGAGAAATACTCTCGTTCAGAAGAGACTCACTCGCCAGAGTCATATCAGTATTAACGGGATACTGGGTTATAGGAAAGCATGCCAGAAGGCTAGGGCTGGAGGCATACGATTACTGCAGAGCATGCCAGGGCGAGGAGGAAGAGGAGATGGTGGTCCACTTCCTCTGTCACTGTCCTGCTCTCTCTAGAATTAGGAGAAGCTCCTTGGGAAGTTTTTTCTATGATGATTTAATTGACATAGCGTCGGCCGACATCAGAGACATTATGACGTCATTAGCCACTCAGGCTGGTTCAAGGGGGATGAGTGATTGGGAGGACAGCCCCATTTGTGGTATCACAAAGGGCCAATTGGCCTAAGTGTGTTCTCTTTAAGAACTGCCACCAGAAAAAAAAATAAGTACATATACATCCTCATGCATTCCCTAAATTAACCATAAATATTTATGCTATATGTGAACGAAATCAGTTGAGGCAGGTTTCCAACTCGCAACCACTGGATTACTAACTCAGAGCGATGAGCGCTCTACTACCACCCATCTAATTATTGACATGTTTTTTTTTAAACTAAAAACAAAATGAATTCTAATTTAAGGGATTCTGCTCTGATAGCTCTGTGGTCCATCTTTGTATGCTGCAACACAAGTCATTGTAATTGTGAGTCATGCTGGCAGTTTACTTATTGAATATATATTTGATGTTGGATACATGATTTTTTTAGGCACAGAGAGAAGAGGGATCAAATTCATTAGTTTCCGATGGACCAATCAGGATGATAACACAAGGACAGGAGCTTATCATTGATTACGATGAAAGGACTCTGTATGATATGGGATTCAAAGATAATCAGGTAATTTATTCGTTATCAAGATATAATACTGTCATATAAATATATATAATAATAATAATCAACACTTCCTTGCACCCTGCGCAAGTGGCGAGTTTATTGCCGTGTGGCAATTTCTTCCAACTAACCAGTGTTTCCAGCCCAGAGAAGCAATATTTGCGTGAGAAATGAATTTAAATAAATTTCTCCTCTGCTGGGAATCAAACCCAGGACGCTCGCACACAAACCGAACAGCTTACCAACTGTGCCACAGCGGTTGGCCATGATGTATGTATAGGAGACCTTTTGCAGCTGCATTTTTTGTCACAATTGTATAAGAATGGTTGGATACAATGCATATATTTTCTAATTAAACATTGTGCGATGTATCCAGATATTCTAGTTAGATTACTATATCATGTTTTCCAGATATTCCAATTAGATTCATCAATTTATCACAGGTATTCCATAAACAAAAATTCCTGGAAATTTCTTCCAGATATTCCTATTAACAGTGCAACTTATCCCAGGTATTCACTTTGAAATTTATCTTAGGTCTTCAAATTAAACTTTGAAAATTATCCCAGGAAAGTCAAACTCTCATCAAAAATAAGAGAAACCATTAAACTCTTTACAATATTTCTCAATAGATGTCTCTTCTTTATCTTCAAGCAGAACTACAATATATACAACTTCCAAAAATAGGTTCGATTAAGGCAGCGGTCGGGGAACTTTTTTAACCATTACCCCTAAATATTTTTGCGTAAGTCGATATTACCCCTTCCCCCCATTTTGAAAAAAAAAAAAATCAATGTGTATTTAAATAAACATTATTTCGACCACTCACCGCCAATACCTCCTAACTCAAATTTCAATTAAATTTGTACCTTCAACTTCTATCTTACACAGAAGTGTTAATTAACACCAATAACGAATATACATAGAGTTATACATTGTAAAAAACAACTATTTTTTAAAGCAATGTTCATAATAGTTAGAGCTCTTTCTTGGAAATAAAATTATAAAACAGTGTTTTCAGAATGTTCTGTAAAATTTTGCATATTTAAGATAGGAGGTATTGGCGGTAAGCGGTCAATTTATTGAATTAATTTACACGGAAAATAAAAAAAGTTACATGAAAATAGTAAGTATGTAATAGACAAACAAAATAAAATTCTCAAATTGGATCAAACAAAAATTCAGATTTTCAGGTTTCCCTTTCAGTTTTTGGAGAAATGATGTTGCTTCATGTTTGATGCAATTACTTCAATATTGGGACTTTTTGATTAAGTTTGTAAAAATACTAACAAGTTTTTCAAATAGCAAACAAGAAAAATTTCCTTATTACAAAAAAAAAAACATTTTTACCCCATTTGGAGTAATTTACTCCGGTTCCCCGACCGCTGAATTAAGGGAACACAGTGAATGATGGTAAGCTTTATGGATGTTAACTGCCGATGATACTCATAAAATCTTAAAATAATAAACACTTCCTTGCACCCTGCGCGAGTTTATAGCCATATAGCAATTTCTCCCAATTAACCAGTGTTTCAGCCTAAGATGTTATGGAAAAAAGTTGTTCCCTTTGATTTAGGATTAGCCTGGTTTGATTTATATATTTTTTTTTTAGTTGGTGTTTGTGTCTGTGGGTGTGTTGGGTGGACGGGGGGGTCGAGGAGGCGAGTGGCCCTCCCAGCAGCCCCCCCCTCCCAGGGCTCTACTGCCCACCCTACTGCTTCTCAAGCCGCAATATTTCCATAGACTATTTGCTCTCATGCAGACATTGGGACAGATGACTATGCCTGGAACAAATGAGGTTGTTATATATCTTATTTTTATTTTTGTATTTAAATATTTATTTTAATGTCTTATAAATAAATATGCCTGATTAAAATTGAGATTTTTTGAGAATCACAAGGACTATGGGTCGTATTACAAGAGTTATTTGAGAAAAATGTAAAAAAAAGGTAAGGTCCCGTACTGCAAGAGTACTGCTTATGGGACCTCAACTTTTTCTTACATTATTCTTAAATAACTCCTATAATACGACGCTATATCATTGTTAGATAGGTCAAATAACTTAATGGCCATTTTCTTATCTATGGATAAGTTGATTAAAGTTTCAAAAAAGAAAAAAAAAATATTTGTAATAATATGAATGTCATAAAATGATTTGAATAATCTAACACCGTAATGCACTCAAAAACTGTGTCAGAGAAAAGACCTCTCGGGAGGCATCTCACACTCAATTTATCTGGATCATGGAGAGGTAATGTTTTAAGTGAGTTGGACAGAGTCAACAAGGCAGCTTACCAATGCATGATCAACATTTTGATGTGAGTGGTTCTATAAAGTGGAATGGATTACCTCTAGATATCCCAGTGCTCAAAGATAAAGCTCTTTTACTAAAAGTTTGAAAATAGCTTTGTTATGTAGAGAAATACAAGACTAAACTATCAGTTACCTTGGAATGATCCTGAATACAGCGCTATAAGAATTATATTAAGTAATACGTGTTTATACATACATTGCACCATGTCCCTTGTATGATTAGGTTTGAAATATTGTTGATTATATCAAAAATAGTACTATCAATTCCATCTGTGCAATAATATTGTCCAAGCTTCTAATAATTGCTGGCTGAATTAAACTATAGTTGTAAGTGAAATTTATTCTCTGCGCAAGCGACGGAACCAATATTATGGTGGTGTGGCCACAATTATAATCAATAATTATGGCCACGCCACCATGTAAAACAGTTAAAAATACAATAGTTAATCCAAGACACGAATGTTTCTTTTATATCCGCCAAACCAAAACATTCATCCCATTTAATGAGATTGGCAGAATGAACCCAGCGCTACAAATCTGTCTGCATAGTCAAGTTTATTTTTAAACACATTCAATACTTTATGCGTGCAGTAACAAGATTCTGTGGCAGACCATTCCACGCATCCACAACTTTGTTGGTCAAGAAATGCCTCCAGGGATTCCGTTGAAACTGAAAATAAATAAATTACAAAATATATTACAATTTTAGGAGCGAGTACCTCACATGAAAGCACAGTTGCTATCTCGTCGGGTGTGGGACATCCTCCACGCCGTCCCTCTCAATCCCACCCTCCTGGAGGCCTTCCAGTATCCCGTGGAGTCTCAGCTGCCGGACCTGCTCAACCCTTGCAGTCCTCAGCACCTCATGTACGGCCTGCACATTGTGGACAAGCTGAGCGTGATGGCACAGTCCGCGCCACCCCTTTCCCCCCACAAGAGCGGCGGCGCCAGTCTCAAGCCGGTCTCTGGTCCCCCTTCCCCGCCCGAGTCAGACGGAGACAGCCCCGAGGAACCCTGGAGTCAACTGTTCATCAGAAATGGTGGACTGAGACACCTGTATGGTATATTAATGTCAGGTTAGTACATATATTACTTTTCTTTTTAAGATACATTTGGAATTGGACATGTTTATCTCAAATCTACTACTCAATCTTCTAGTAATGTGCCAGATCATTAAAAATTCATATCCCTGTCTAAATCTACAAATACGGATCCCAACTATCATAGTAAAAAATCCATACCTATTTCGCTTGTTTGTAGTCAGCGCGTATGACCTTGGGTCGTTATTTGACGAACATTGCATTCACAAATTATGTGAGTTGTTGTACGCTTGCTATGGTTAGTATTTTAGTGTGACACAGGAGAGCAAAGATAAATATTTCATATAATGAAATTCATTTAATGAATATTAAAGATTCAATCAAAAACCGCTAAAAAGTAATGGATTTGAATAGAGATCTTTTTCCCCTCGGATATCCGCAGATACGGATATCTTAACCATCTCTAATATTTGATCGTGGAGAATGGTGACTTCACAATTTTCAAGCTTATTTTTTCTCAAATTTTCAATGGGTATATTATAGTGTAGATAATGTTTAATATGTGTTTTGTCTTAATCTTTGATGTAATGAAGTATCCTGTAATATTCTATATTACTGTGACTATTAGTCCAATCAAATTCAATTAAATTAAATAAATAAATAAATTATGTATCTAAAAAAATAGACAAATGAGAATGGAAATAATACTGGTCCTTTAACTGTACATAAAATTATGAATGTATGTTAAGGTTTATGTGTTATTCGGTCTCCTCTGTCTCTCCCATTAAAAAAGTGTTTATATTATATGTAAGTAATTGTAAAATGTTTGTACCATAACAAATATGTTTATTGCAGGTGTACTCCAGAGTGACGACAGTGAAGACAACGAATGGAGACAAGACTGTCTGGTGCTGCTGTTGAAGTTGATTGGTCATCTGGGGACTGTATCAAATGGCAACGCTGACAGTCAACTGTCCTCTAAGCTATCTGATATACTGACCATTCCACTACTTCATGAAGTATGTCCCTTCCCTTCTCATTCAAAATAAGATATCTTATCGCTGTATCCAATATTTTTTTTTTAATTTGTGTTTATACATTTTGTGCATACACCATTCATCACGAAACACATTGGTAATTAAAATAAAGCAATACCAAGTATTTTCTTTAAATTAAGTAATAATTATCTCCATACTAACTAGTGACAGGTGTGCATAATTTTATAAAAGGAAGCATGACACGTGCGTGTATCCCCACATACCAGCTTCGTCACTATGTGATTACTGAACTATGTGAGATGTTGTTGTTACCTGTTGTATTTTCAAATATCTGGCTCTTACTGGACCCTCAAAAAAATGATAGTGGAAACCAGTGGAAGCACTATCCTAAGCCGGTACCTCAACAAAATTTTCATTTATAAATGTATATTTTTTCAGTCTCTTTTATCTTTGATGGATGTAGAGAGTACCACAGATCGCTTGATGAGCATTCTATCGGAGGCTGCTCGTCCAAAGGATCTTTCTCATTACAAGACTGGATTCTGGGGACGTGCTCAGGTTGGCCTTTTTTTATGTAGCACATTCGTTATAAGAAATTCAGCTTATTTTCATAATAATTATTCTTATACACAATGAATTAACATGTTAATTGAAAATGTCATTAGCAGGAAGAAATACATGGTTATTAACATTGTGGGGCAACCATTGTCTCGATTATGAATTTATTTAATTAAAAAGATAAGCTCTCATTGGTTGCAAAAATGTTATATTTGAGATTACATTACTATAAATGCTGCAAAGTGGTGATTTTATTTCTAGTGAATAATATATAGTTATTAGTTAGCAGGGAGTTATATATAGTTATTGTCATTGTGGGGCAACCATTGTTTGGATTATGATTTGGTTATGGAAAATTAGTTGTACTTCCAAATAATATGATTCATAAAATGTGCGTGTTCTGAGGTGACTGAAATAAAAATTTATAACTAGTCAGCTTCAAAATCTGAATCCATCTCCGATGGTTCACGTACCACATTCCATGTATAAAAATTTTGTTATTCGATTTACCTTTTAACTTGTAAAAACTCAAACAATATCAATCATGGAGAAAGACTTGAGCTGTGAAACTACACGCGACGCACAATAAACGTTAAATAGTATTTTTAAGTCAAGGACAGTAAGTAAAGTTAAATCTTTTTGCCAGAAATAATTAAGGAGACATCCATAGACAGGTAACGCTAAATCATATTACAATTTTTTGCCAGTGCAAAAATATTCACCCTGCCTCTTAAAACTAATATTAAGTCATTTGAAGCTTTTAGTCTCAATAAAATACACGTTTTAAGACTTAACTTTATTTTAAAAACCAAAAACGATTATGTTTCATTTGATTTAGTGTATTTTGCCAGTTTGTAGAGCAGTGTTAACTTTGCAATACTACATCAAGTCAGAACTGCAAATTTTAGACTCAACGTTTTTTGCCAGTATGCGCACGATATATTCACATTGAGCAACTAAATATTATCAGTCTGGCAGTCAAGTTGATATGTCTGATGTTCATAATGATGTATGTTACTTTCAGGCATGAAAAAGAAAAAAAAATCATAGAAAAATACTAGAATATTAATTTTACAGAAACATATATTACTATTGTTTTATTTTAGGTTGTCCAGCATTGCATGTGGCTCCTCGTCTGCTGGGTCCACAGTTCTCTGGGGGCTTCCGCTCACGCCGTGTGCTCTCCCAGCGTCAGCCAATGGCTGCCGCGTCTCCTCTTGGAGGACGCTCAGCCCCAGGTGAGGAGGGAGGCCTGCACGGCTCTCTACCGCCTCTGCCTGGGAGGAAGTGCAGGCAGCGGTGGTGCAGGAGCGGGGGGAGGGACAGCAGGTGGAGCACAAGGGGGAGCGAGGACTAATGTAGCGGCTGCCGTGTTACAGCATCTATTGCAACACTTACCGAGAGCCGAGGGAATGCGACCCAGCAAAGTGGAGGTATAATTAAGTTATTATTAATTGCTTAAATGCCTTAGTACACTTTAACAGTCTTACTAATAAACGTGTTGTAAAAGGTACACGACCGTTTAACACTTGTGTAGCAAATCAGTTGGTTAACGAAGACTGTATCTCTCATACAAATTTTAATTTTAATTGTAATGTTGTCCAAGGTAGTTTATCGGTGTTTTAAGACAACTGTCATCTATCGAAAATCAAATTTGATTTTGATCTGCATGTTTATATTGTTATATCTTGGAATAATATGACAAAAAAATTATAAATTACTTTTTTTAAATTTTCTACGGACAATTATTTGTAGAACTCCATTGCAATTTATAAATTAATTTGGTATGGTAAAATAAAACCAAAGTTTTCAGTTCTACTATATTAATGACACTGACTAGTTTCGGTCAACCAGTGACCATTATCAAATCTTGTTTTGCACACTTTGAAAATGGTCACTGGATGACCGAAACTAGTCAGTGTCATTAATATAGTAGAACTGAAAACTTTGGTTTTATTTTACCATACCAAATTTATTTATAATTATAAATTATTTTATTCAGATAGTTATGCATTTTAGGAACGAAAAGTTATCAAAAAAATATCTCCTTTATAATAATATCTACAATGGTGTTCGCTTGGGTATTCATATAATGAAATTATTCATTATATTTTCCATATTCCTATTTTAAAATGTGAAAAACATATGAAAATATTAACCACGATAAACATCAAAATTAGAATGGTGGACGGTAGCTGGAAGCTCTGCGCGTGCGCAGGTGCGAAATTACAACTTTGTCGGATTAATTTCTGTTGTAAGTCTATTGCAACTACCCAGTCATTATACAGCGTTTATTAGTAAGATTTTTAAATAATTTCTGCACGGGTTTTACATAGTGTGTAACTAAAACACTGGTCAAAAGGTGTGCAGTCGATTTTTATTTGTAAGACTAATGCCCGATTTCCCCAAGGCTCCTTAACTTAAAAAATCACATTTATGAACCACTTAGCGCAAAATTGCATTTCACCAAACAATCTTAGCCTCGCTTAGCGACGTCGGCGCATAAAATTTTAAGTGGCGGTCTCTAGTGGATTAACCGTCATAAGCGTCACTTAACGCGTTTGACAGATAGATATTTGGGTTACGATTTCGTCGCAGAGTTGTTTTATTATTGAATTTATCTTTTTTTTGTAAAATTTAAGTTATATTTTGTTTATTATCATCTTGAATGATGGCTGGATTCGTGAAATCGTTGAATAGACATGCTCCATCCGTTTGTTTTGAAGTAATTGCCGTGTTTTATGAAACTAATTAAATTAATTTAGTTTTTTCACTGGGGGTAAAATTTGTAGAACGCTAAATATTATACTCTGATAAATATGCGCGTCCCGTGTCGAACAATCTCAACAATCAACAAGTGCGAAGCGAATAAACAGCCATGACAGCGAGTATATCCTAGGATGTACACCGATTTTTTAAACCAAACCTACAAAAGTTTGGTAAAAATAGATTGGTTAGGTTTGTCTGTAGTTATAATTGCGGCTGGCATGAGCCAGTTGCATTGTATATTAAAAAAGTAACAAATATTAAAATAAAATAACTAAATTGGTGTGAATACTAAATAAACTGTCTGTACATGATGTGTCAAAAACAAAAACTGGTGTACAAACAAGGCTACCCTGACAGCGAGCGCCATCTGTTGGCGCCAGCGGCAATTACCTGTACTCATGAGATCAAAGTAGTACTTTTTTATAATTAATTTATATATAGAGTAAAAATCGTGAAATTCACACGTTAGAATATTTTAATGATATTTTTATAGTTTATTATGTATTTCTTATTTGCATATTTTTTAAAGTAACGTTATCTTGAGTCCATATTCATGTTCACCGGAAACATAACATAAACTAATCCTGACCTTAGCTTAGTGTGGCTGTTATTTGTTGGTGAAATGCAAATTTATTAAGTAAGCCACTTAAGGATTTAAGTTTCGAATGGGTACTTAGCTGATGTTCGATTTTGAGGGACCTTGGAGAAAGCGGCCGTAAGACTTTTTATGTAAGAAAATAAATAAACACTTCCTTGCACCCTGCGTAAGTGGCGAGTTTATTGCCATATGGCAATTTCTTCCACCTATCCAGTGTTTTCAGTCCAGAGAGGCAATATTTGCGTGATAAATGAATTTAAATAAATTTCTCCTCTGCTGGGAGAAGTACATGTTAAAAATTTAAATTATTTTTTAGTCAATGAATCTTATTATACACATCCAACATGTCTTGGCTCCGAAATATTCGAGCCTGGGCAGGTATTCGGACAGTCGGAGAGCTGCTCCATACTGCCCGAAATAGAGAAGCATTTGTGCAAGTGATTGCCAACGTCGTTGAATTGGTGGCGAGTGCACCTAGAATTCAAGATCCAAGCGAATAAAAAATATGTCTCAAGTCCATGTAAAATATAAACACCAAAATATGACAAGCATAAACATTTTTAAGTTGTACATCTGTATTTTTATCCCTCCCATGTTGCCCAAACTGCGTTGCCTCGCCTTCAATGCCAGCAATATGTCTGTAAAAATTAATAAAAATCGAAATACTTATTTACCAAAAAATATATTTTACGCAAATTGTATCACTGTGTTTTTCATAATTTTTTTTCAATAAAATTATTTTTTTGCAGTGACATTATTGTGATTTGTGAATAACTTTTACTGAAAAATAAAGTACCTGAGCATCTGATCAGCTAATCTTCGCTTATGGGCATCTCCGTCGTGTTATATTGTTCAAGAAAGATCCATCATATTTTAATAATTTTGATTCTATTTAATAATGGATATATGTTGTTAGCAGGCCATGCACCATCACGCCACAGAAGAGGGGAAGGAACCATACGGCCCGGCTTGTCGAGATTACTTTTGGCTTGTCTGTAGACTTGTCGATGGATTACCATCGGAAATTTTAAAAGGTGCAAAAATTCAAATATATTTTTAGATTATTGTCACTATCTTATAAGTAACAACCTTCAGAAGATTCTGTTCATGTAAAGTATTTCAGTCTTATATTATTTGATTTTTCATTACAGAGAGGTTTAATTTGAAAAAGTAAATATATATCCTCATACATTCCCTTAACTAAACAAATTCTCGTGATATTATTGAATAAACTAGGTTGAAAGGGGATTCTAACCTTAAACTATCCTCTGGATTACTAGTTCAGCACACTAACTACTTTGTTACCGTTCTCTATTTACATATATATTCCTCGTATTCACTATGTTTATTCTGTTTCATATTATCTTGCATGTTTATGTGTCACTGCTATACATTTTGGTTCGCACAACTATTTAAGTGTGTATTAATCATTGTGTTCTGTTCTTTCTAATTCCCACCTTTTTTTTTTTTCAATTTTTCAGTTTTACACTTCTAGAAAGATATTTTATTGTGATTTTTTTTCTTTAGAAAATGGAACGGACGAATCAACCGGGTTAGATTTAAACACTCTCTGCTTCCACCTGACTGAATCTCTTGGCTCCAGAGAGATAATTGAAAAGAGGGAGGAACCTTCCGTACCTGACGACGGTCTCTTTGGTCAGCTCAACCTACTGACGCATCTTGTCAAACATCCCCTGCCATTTAAGAGCAGTGAAGGAGGAAAGAAACTCCTCAACTTGGTAACAAATTAAAATATTTCATAATTAATATATAAATATGACAAATTCAAACGCATCCCCCGCAACCACCATTTGGAATTATAAATATCTTGAATATGTGTGATGAATATTATAAACTAGTAATTTAACTACATCAAATATGTTTGAGTACCACATAATATGGTTATCAATTGAAATTAGTTTCTCATAAGTAATCTAATTGATATTAAACGAGTGGGTTGTGGCCAATGCTATTCTCCTCACAACCAAGTCACTTCACAAAGTATTTTGTATGTGAAAATATTCACCATCATCATGAAATGAGTTTGTTAAATATAATTTTTGATTCAAATATTTTGTTATGAAAACTTGATCATTTTCAATGCCGTTTTATGAAAATAATGTGCCTTTTAAGAAATTTGAAAATAAAAATATCAATTTTTAAGTTTCCTGATCTTGGGGTCACTGAAATATTTGACAGTTAAAAAAATTGAGAAGCACTGCTCAGATTTCTTTTAAAATCTAATGGGTCTAAGCAAGTATTAGATTTACAAATTTGCAAAATTTGAGAAGAATCGAATGAGTACTTTAGTCTATAATCGATAAAGTAGGATAAACATGCCGTACATAGCACATAGTACACAGCACACGCATAAATTGTGATGAAACTTTCAGAATACAATCTCAGCAATGATACTAGTTGAAAATAACCTTAAAATTGTAAATTCATAACTCCCCACTATATCCCCTCGGGGTACTGAGGAGTAAAATAATAATGATAATAAATTAAATGAGTTGATAGTGGAAAGCTGAACTACGAAGAAAACGTATCTAAAGATCTAAAGAATTTATTTATAATAATAATATTATTAGATAGATAAGTACAATTATTTTTTTGCATTTTCAGGTGTTTAGTTTTTTATTCGATGTGGCTAAACCTACTGCTCGTTTATTGCCCAAATGTAAATCTCAGAAATCCAGAGCGGCGGCTTATGACCTCTTGATAGAGCTTGTGAAGGGAGCACCAGAAAATTATATGATTCTACATCACAAGCTCATGACCCACCATCAACCAGGTAGTATAATATATTCATTATTCATTTCAAATTGTAGTGTATGTACTGTAGTCTATTTGATATAAAAGCCATGTTTCTTTTATTAACCTAGAAAGCGAGTAATCAATGTTTAGTCACCGGTGACAGATTGCCTTAACCTTTTCCGTGCTAAGCGTATGCGAAACAATGTAACACCTCAGTGCGGCGCAATTTTCGGACAAAATTAAAATCATCATATCTCAATTACTACTCACCTGAGATACTTGAAATCTTCGACGAGAATATTCGTTTTTAGCTGTTTTAAATGTTGAGTACATTTTTTTGTTTATTTTGTTTTTCTGCATACTATTTAACTGATTTTTTCAACATTCCAGCTCACAAAACCATGACTTATTAGCAAAAAAATATCACATATGTAAAAAAAGATATAGGAATGTATATAGTGAATAAAAATCAGCTTAAAATTTATGAATTTTTAAGTATTTCTTCGAAAACAAACACAGTTTTCAACAATTGCTTAGTGCCTTATACGTTTGTATGAAGTTTATCTGTAAGCGCTATGACCTATGCGCCGCTGCACCGGGACTTTATCAACTTATACAGTAGAAAATAGTCATAAAATCATTGGTTGTTATAAATAATACTGAAATAACTCAACAGGCTCTGAGTACTTACTTTTTCGGAACATTTATAAAAGCAAAATTCATTCATAATAGCAAAAAATGTTAAATGTATTTTGCCTATCACCTAGTAAAATTTTCGGTCGGTAACAGTCGTTAAAAAAGTCGGTAACACAAAAAATCGAAGTTACTCTAAAAAACTCATGAACTTTAAAAAAAGAGTTATTTTGAAATATGAATCAACATTTAAGACACAAATAAAAACATATAAATTTACAACAAAATACTTTGCTTTTATAAACTAAATAAAAACCGAACATAATTATTTTTCTAAACCGGCGCACAATCTCTACGAACTTGGATATGGGTTATAAGCAACATTAATATCCATACAAAGCGGTATCTCAGTGCGGGTCTCGATTATGTCTCGAGATGAAATAGATAAAAAGTAAACACTCTACTGCCATCTACCGAATTTTTTTTTAATTTTTTTAAAAACGTATTTACTTAGATAAATGATTCGGTTACACGATGTAATTATTATTTTTTGGATATGTTGATAAATAAGATTTCTACAGCGAGTTAAAGTGGAGCATTGTCCATCACGATTACCTATCGTGATCCGCACTGGTGTAGCGCATGATTCATCACGATAACGTCTCGAGATTAGCACTGAAACGGTTAATAAAACATGTCACCGGTGACAGATTGGCTTAATAAAACATGTCACCGGTGATAGATTGGCTTAATAAAACATGTCACCGGTGACAGATTGGCTTAATAAAATATGTCACCGGTGATAGATTGGCTTAATAAAACATGTCACCGGTTACAGATTGGCTTAATAGAACATGTCACGTGTGACAGATTATCAAAGGTGACATGTTTTATTGTTGAGATAAAACATGTATAGTTGTTCTTATTGTCGTTTATTAAACGGTGAGTGGTCATAAGTCTCATTAACTGCGAAATTCTGTCTTTATTAATCATCGTGTTTTATTGCATAAAATGATGCAAAAATACAATTTTGTTCAAGGTCCCCATTCTCCATATCCTTGGGACTATTGGCCAGCCGAAGAGGGCCGGTCCGAGTGTGGCTACGTCGGCCTAACCAACTTGGGTGCCACATGCTACATGGCCTCCTGCATGCAACACCTTTACATGATGCCGCAGGCTCGCTCAGCCATATTGGAGGCAGACCCGACCAAGAGCAAGCATCAGCACACACTTGTAGAGATGCAAAGGATGTTTGCTTATTTAATGGTAACACTTACATATGTACATACTACTATGTCATGTCAAATAGGACCAAATGTCACACTTATATTTTATATCTCGATCACTTTTTCATGAGAATAAACCAATTTTATAAGTTGCTGTCTTTAGTTGAGTATTAAAAATTTTCTACCATGGCTGTAAAATGATGTCAACCGTCATAGCAAGAAGCTCATAGCTTAATGGTTTTTAAGAAGCTTCTGAAGTCACACTTCTTATCCTCATACCTATAATTCCTTTATCCTTCATCCCTTCCCAACCCATCCTTTTCCTATTTTTGGACATTATCATTATTATTTTAATTTAGGTTTTTTTATATAAAATTTTGCATTTTTATATTATTTACTTTTTCTTTGTCATGTATACCTATTAGTTTTTATTTGTTGTTATATGTATTTTTTGTACTTGCTCATACTACTGTATTTACTAGTGTGGTTGACTGGTAGAAATTGCCTACGGGCAATAAGTCCGCCACATTATGTGATTTGTTTTGCATAATAGAAGAGTTTTATTATTATTATTATAGTGGTAAACCATGTAGCATCATTGAAGGTGTACTGGGTTTGAATCCCAACAGGAGAAATCCATTTAAAATTATTTCTCATGTTAATCTTGCTTCTCTTGACTGAAAGCGCAATTTCTTTTCTATTTGAAAAGAAATTGCCACTTGCATTATATTATATGTAAAAGAATTTCATTCAGCTAAATTAATTACGTTTACAGTACAACATATTCATATTTTTATAGGAAATGGAAAAAGATTGAAACCATGAATATCGGATCATTCCTTTTAACTATTGTTTTTCGATATACTTTGGAATGTTTTATTTATAAAGTAATATATGAAATTAAGCATTAATATCTGTTTTAGGAGAGTGAGAGGAAAGCCTATAACCCTCGAAGTTTCTGCAAAGTGTATCAAATGGACCATCAGCCGTTAAACACTGGAGAACAAAAGGATATGGCAGAATTCTTTATCAATTTAGTCTCCAAATTAGAAGAGATGACACCAGAATTGAAGACTTTGGTCAAAACTTTGTTCTGTGGGACTCTCAGTAACAATGTAGTCTCTCTCGTGAGTTATACTGTTTATTTTATATTATCAATATGAAAAATTACTTTATTTATTCAACTGCCAAATAATTCTTAATAATCCTTTTTTTATCTCTGCATTGGTAAGATTTCTTTGTATTGTCAGATATTAGAAACGGATATAAGTATCCGTCACAAACTAAGAATGATAAACGTTTTTTTTGACATATGTCGGCCTTCGTGGCTCAGTTGGTTAGATATCTGACTACTGAGCCAAAGGTCCCGGGTTCGATTCCCGGTGGAGACACAGTTTTTAATTGTGTTTTCAGTCTGGATCTGTGAGACGATTAATATCGTAAGTCTCCAGAATGTGGCAACTTATTATTGGGTGCGTGTTAAATTAATATTTGACATAGTACCTGTTAGTTGCCCGAGAAGCAATATTAAATAAATAAATAAATATCCCTAAAAACCAAAAAATAAGTTTTAAATTTATTTATGAAAGCAGTGATAGTAAATTCACATATTAACGAAATACTTTCGAAATAAGTGTTAGCAACACCGTAGAACTAAATTCGACTTTGCAAGCTAACCAACATTAAAACACAAAATAAGTTATTTAATGAATTTATTTTTTTTATTATTCCATATTATGGATGGCAGATTTCCTTCTACAAACTGTTAATCAATTGAAATTTGTATAATTATCAATCAGATATCCATACATATTTTTTTTCATTTCAATGCAATTTTTATGCGTAATTTTCTTTCTTTTTATGATGGAATGAAATTCCTTTTGTTTTCAATTTGATGTCTTAGATAATGTTTTCCTGTAAAAAACCTAAATATGCGCCCTGCACTTTCCATGTGATTTCTCTATGATAAAATGCAACATTGTCTATCTCTCTTTTAATTACTTTTAAATTACAATAAATTCTATTGATATGATTGTGACAATTAATTATTTGCTGTACAGGATTGCAATCACGTATCTCGTACGTTGGAAGAGTTCTACACTGTGAGGTGTCAGGTGGCCGACATGCGAAACTTGTACCAGAGCTTGAACGAGGTCACCGTGAAAGACACACTGGAGGGAGATAATTGTTATACTTGCTCACAGTGCAGCAGCAAAGTTAGGGCTGAAAAGAGGTAAGCATGTCATTAGGTGCGTGAATTATTACTAGTCTATGGACATTTTTTTACAAAATAATTAAATAAATTATTATTCGTTCAGTTCACAAATAAACAAATAACAAAAAAACTTTATTATTTTACAATAGAACGAACTCATAAAAAAAATTGCAAGGTTTTCATTTTAATGATTATTCAGTTATATTTGTCTAATTTTGTTTTTACTTGATTTTTTTTTTATTTTCCACATCAAATTTAGTTGAATGTTCAATCTATTTAATACAGGATCTGATAGCATACTAGTGATTCTATTGTTATTTACTTTTGCAACGAAACCAAAAAACAAAAGAGTTTATGCAGTTTTTATTTTATTTTATTTATTTTTCACACCTTTATCACAAAGACTATTATGAAGATTACTGCTGCCCAACTAGGTAACCCTGTTCTAGGGCTAGCAGTTTACAATTTTACCAAGCCAAATATTTGACATTTTGGTTATACATATGTAGTTACATAGAGCGGACACCAGACATCACAACACAGTAAATTACAATATTACGTACCTAGTTACCAATATCTTAAACACAAAAATATAAACTGATACATTGCATTGTTATTAATTATAATTTTGCTAACCATCTGTAGATACCTTATTAAAAATGTTAAAAAGATAACCTTAAACTTTATCTATGTCTATTTAGATTAATATTGTTTTCAGGGCATGTTTCAAGAAATTACCTCACATTCTATGTTTCAACACAATGCGATACACTTTCAATATGGTAACTATGTTGAAAGAGAAAGTCAATACGCACTTCTCATTTCCAATGAGATTAGATATGTCGGAATATGTGGAGAAGCATTTGATGCCAACGCATTATCAAGGTTTGTATAAATTTAAGTTACCTTTTTATAACTGCCTATAATTGTTTCAAATTGTTATTTAATATACTAGTATTCCATTTTCAGATTATTTTTAGCCATGCCACAATGGCTAAAAATTCAGACCTTTATTATATTGACATATATTTGATAAATTCCGTATTATAATGTTTTTCTTTGTAACTCTTATAAATATTTAGTTTTCTTTTTAAATTTCAACCTGTTACCCACATTTTCTCTTTTATTAATGTTGTATTTGTTGTTATTTCAGAAGAAAAAAGAAAATCAGAGATGAAAAGGGAATCCGAAAGCGAGTCTAATGTACCTGAAAATGATGATTTCAATGAAAATTACGAGTAAGTCAATTCTTTTAATCTTGTCCACTATTCATATTCTTGAATCAATCATTCCTCACATCTTGTTATTATTACTGTGTCAGCTGATAGGGGTTGATAAGCTAAAAAATCATCCTGTCAAACTCAGTAAATTGTTTTAGAATAAAACCGTAATATGGAGTTAAATTATTTAATTTCAATATCAATACTGACGATATTGACAAAATAAAAAAATATAATTTTATCTTCTTTTTTGTCCTTTGTCTGATCTTGAGATCTGTTTATGCCGCTAAGTTGTTAGTCTCCTGTGATGTGATTTCCAACTATAATATACTCTGATGGTTTCTTTAATTTCATTCCATGTATCCCCTGAAGAGTGATGCGTGGAAGTCTATACCATCCGACGACGTCATTATTTTATCAATTGAATTATTTTTTAGGTACGAGTTGATCGGAGTGACGGTTCATACTGGCACCGCAGACGGCGGCCATTATTACTCCTTCATCAAGGAGAGGAATGGTGTGGTGTCATCAGGGGGCGGAAGTATGTGCTCTGGGCTTGGAGGACCAAGAGACAAATGGTTGCTATTCAACGACGCTGAAGTTAAACCGTTTGATCCTGCACAGATAGCTGCCGAATGCTTTGGTGGTGAAATGACGGTAAAAAATTTATATGTCCTTGAAACAAGAACATATACATCCTCAAAAAAAAAAACATAAATCCTTAAATATTCCCTAAACTAACCAAAATGCTTGCACAAATGGTGAACAAAATTGGTCCACTGTCCACTGAATAACCAATCCAGTGCATTAGTCATTACACTGACTAATGCACTGAATAACCAATCCAGTGCATTAGTCATTACACTGACTAATGCACTGAATAACCAATCCAGTGCATTAGTCATTACACTGACTAATGCACTGAATAACCAATCCAGTGCATTAGTCATTACACTGACTAATGCACTGAATAACCAATCCAGTGCATTAGTCATTACACTGACTAATGCACTGAATAACCAATCCAGTGCATTAGTCATTACACTGACTAATGCACTGAATAACCAATCCAGTGCATTAGTCATTACACTGACTAATGCACTGAATAACCAATCCAGTGCATTAGTCATTACACTGACTAATGCACTGAATAACCAATCCAGTGCATTAGTCATTACACTGACTAATGCACTGAATAACCAATCCAGTGCATTAGTCATTACACTGACTAATGCACTGAATAACCAATCCAGTGCATTAGTCATTACACTGACTAATGCACTGAATAACCAATCCAGTGCATTAGTCATTACACTGACTAATGCACTGAATAACCAATCCAGTGCATTAGTCATTACACTGACTAATGCACTGAATAACCAATCCAGTGCATTAGTCATTACACTGACTAATGCACTGAATAACCAATCCAGTGCATTAGTCATTACACTGACTAATGCACTGAATAACCAATCCAGTGCATTAGTCATTACACTGACTAATGCACTGAATAACCAATCCAGTGCATTAGTCATTACACTGACTAATGCACTGAATAACCAATCCAGTGCATTAGTCATTACACTGACTAATGCACTGAATAACCAATCCAGTGCATTAGTCATTACACTGACTAATGCACTGAATAACCAATCCAGTGCATTAGTCATTACACTGACTAATGCACTGAATAACCAATCCAGTGCATTAGTCATTACACTGACTAATGCACTGAATAACCAATCCAGTGCATTAGTCATTACACTGACTAATGCACTGGATTGGTTATTCAGTGCATTAGTCATTACACTGACTAATGCACTGAATAACCAATCCAGTGCATTAGTCATTACACTGACTAATGCACTGGATTGGTTATTCAGTGCATTAGTCATTACACTGACTAATGCACTGAATAACCAATCCAGTGCATTAGTCATTACACTGACTAATGCACTGAATAACCAATCCAGTGCATTAGTCATTACACTGACTAATGCACTGAATAACCAATCCAGTGCATTAGTCATTACACTGACTAATGCACTGAATAACCAATCCAGTGCATTAGTCATTACACTGACTAATGCACTGAATAACCAATCCAGTGCATTAGTCATTACACTGACTAATGCACTGAATAACCAATCCAGTGCATTAGTCATTACACTGACTAATGCACTGAATAACCAATCCAGTGCATTAGTCATTACACTGACTAATGCACTGAATAACCAATCCAGTGCATTAGTCATTACACTGACTAATGCACTGAATAACCAATCCAGTGCATTAGTCATTACACTGACTAATGCACTGAATAACCAATCCAGTGCATTAGTCATTACACTGACTAATGCACTGAATAACCAATCCAGTGCATTAGTCATTACACTGACTCATCAATTCTTCATTTACTATTTGCTACTGTATCTTATATCTTTTAAAATAAATGTTACTATGGATGTTGACAAGAAGAGTACGGACAGTGATTTTTAATGCATTAGAGTGAGACAGGTATTTGTCGATTCTCTCCATAAGACATTCTTCTTTTCTTAACCTTGTCCTACTTTACGTAGGATCGACTATCCTAATCCTTTGGCGCCAGCATCTGTCTTGTACTGTCAAGGCTGGTATTTGGGCTTTATCCATGAGCTTTCTCATACTATCCCACCACGTTGATAGTGGACATTCTTTTCCTTTCCTATTTTCTGGGAGTGCTTGAGCAATTTACACCACATGATCATTTTGTCTTCTCATTACATGTTCATACCATCTGAGTCAGCTCTCTGTGAGTTTTTCTGGTATGGGGGCTACTCCAAAGCTTCCTCTTATTAGTACATTTCGAATTTTATCAAACTTTGTCACCTCGCCTGCCCATCTCATTTTTTTTTCATGTGTGCCTTTTACTCTCCAACATACCGCACTGTATGCCATAGCAGATCTCACAGCTGTTTTATAAACCTTACCCTTAGTTTTGATTGGCATATGCCTGTGAGTGTTCTCCATTTACTCCAAGCCACGTTCTCTCTGTGGGAGACGTCAGCATCCACACTGGCATTCGCTGAGAGATCCGACCCCAAGTACTCTCTTCATAAGATATTATTTAATTAAATATACAATGCACTGTATACAAAATGTTTTATTAGTTGCTAAGTTATGGGAAAACAGATTATCTTTGACGTATGACGAAAAATATCTTCAAAAACACAAATTAAAATAATTAATACTAGTCATTAATATTCTGTGTTCTATAGAATGGATGTTAAAATATTTTTATCTTTTACAGAGTAAAACATATGATTCAGTGACGGATAAATTTATGGACTTCAGCTTTGAGAAAACCAATAGTGCCTACATGTTGTTTTATGAAAGAAATTCAAAGGGGTCATCAAACGAAACCGTCTCGCAACTTTCTCCGTCTATTCAGGTAGATTTTTTGTTTAATAAAATCCATTTAGTCATGAATGAACATTGTGACACATAATTTACATATATACCAATCAATATTGAATGCAACAAAAAAATTTAACGTGACAATGCCAAGTTCACCCTTATAATCATTTGACAGGACAAACTGCAGTATTATTATTTATTTGTTGGGACGGTATTGTGCACTGCAACACTTAGGATCTTTTGCTCTCCCCCTGCTCGCTTGTCAGGTTACCGTGCCTCTTAGGAAGTTCAGAACCCACAGGGGATTTAATGAGGGTATAGAGTTAATATCTATTTGGTGCTTGCCCAAAGTCCTCATTCTTACTTGTGTCATAGCATCGCACTCCATAAGGAGGTGTACTAAAATACTATGTAGACGAACAAGAGGACAAATTATCTCTCTCTATTTATACAATGTTCTTCTTCTTTGGTCTCCCAATGTTAACTATCACAAGAAAGTAAGCAATTCTTTCCTGGGTGCCTAGAAAATGTGTCATTTAGCACACAAAAAAAACAAGAAAAGATAACTCATTGTTTGGATGTGACAGTTGTCAAACAATGAGTTATCTTTTCTTGTTCTACAATGATATAAATGACACGTTGTCTGGGGGGGCTGGACAGCTCGGAATAACTCCTCAACAGTTATTCAGTCATCTTTGTCTAGTCTCGTTAAATTCATGTTTTTCTTTTGTTTCAAAATGTATATTATACTTATCCTGTGGACTGTTAGCTACAGCCTGCTCGTTTTGTAATTCAAAGCACAAATTTGATATTATCTTTTGTTGAATACAGCCGTCGACGTTAGAGATGGCTGATCAGGTAACTGGATGCAAGGTGAATGAGGCTCCTCCTATAATACTGAGTCCGGCCCTTCAAGCTTGGATATGGGAAGACAACATGAACTTTTTGCATCACAAAAACATTTTTCAGCATGCATATTTTACGTGAGTATGTAGTCATCTACCTATAGTATAAGTTTATTTTAAAATTTCATCGTATTGTAGTCATATGGGAAATTTTTGCTGTTGTAACCGTTTTTAAATTAAAGTTCACAAATGAATGATCGTTTAAAATGTTCATGTTTTCAATTATTGAAATCTTCATTGTTTGCCAAAGATTTGTTGACATCGGAAGATCATTAGAGTAAGCCATGATGGTTAAATTTGTAAGTTCAGCTTGTCTTTTTATGAAAAAAAAACCTAGTTTAACTTCATCATGTTTGTATCGGAAGTATTTCCAAAATGTTATTTTCATCTAAAATATGTTTACTTATTGCTATTGTTACTTTTAATTTACAGATTCATGGGACAGATGTGCAGTTACGTTCCTCAATCACTGTTAACGCTACAACCAGAAGTAACGGAAATAGCTGCTCAACTCTCCACAACATTTTTTATCGAAACATTCATTCATGCTAAAGAAAAGGTAACAAACCCTTTTGAATAAAATGATTATTTCCTTCATTGTTCTGTTTATACAAGCTTTATTTGGTTTATGATTCTTTTTGAGTTTTTTTGATCATGGATACAGGACACGTTGATTGAATTTATTACTGCCCTGTAAAAATACAGTAATTACCAAAACACAAATGTGTCAGAGTCACAACCTAAGTTTGCAAGTACATTTTTGTATGTAATTTTTCAAATATTGGAAAAAGAAACATACCATCAACCACCACGAATATCTAAATTTATTTTTTATAGGAAAAATATTTAAAAAAATTTAATGTCTTGGAAGTAATTACTGTGTTTTTACTTATAAATCGTCACATATAAAAAACACAGTATAGGCATTTTTTGTACACAAAATATTGATTTTTTTTATATGAAAAATAATCAAAATTCCTTTGTTTATGTTACCTTAATTCCTTTGTTTACGTTACCTTAATTACTTAAGTACTGTTTTTATGGCAGTATAGAGGTGCCAGTTAGTTATTTGATTTGATCTGTTCATCTTAGTGGCAAACCTCCCTTTTGTATATCCTTGTTTATTCAGAGTACTAACAGTCTTCAGGACTATATGTATATTTTATTTAGATGTAATATATAAGTGCATTTTCTTACATCTAGTATAAGCAAAAAGAATATTAACAAATTGAAAAAATTACACAGTATGAATTATATAAAAAGGACAAAAAACAAAAAAATATTCAAATTTACACAAAAATACAAAGGAAGCACACAATATCTTAAAAGAACTTTTCCTTTATGTATTCAATACTTAGGTGACAAAAAGAGACAATACCAGATGCTTTCTTCACACATAAAATGGAAAAATCTAAAAAATACTGTCAAATATTTCTATATTTGTATTATTATTTATTAAAAAAAATCCTTTTTTACAAGTAGTATAGTAATATAAGAAGTAGGTACAATATAACTTTATACAGAGTAAATAAAATGTATAGGTAATACTATAATTAAGTTGAAGTTTGTCATAAGTGTATACATATTTATATATATTTTAATTTGTGGATTAGGCTACTCTACTAGGCTATGTCTGTCCCAGAGTAGCTTTATATAAATCAGTTCTATTATTTTTATTTGTCAAAGTGTTAGTTAATTATCTTTCACTATTTCTCTTAACATTACATAAATTTCAGCCAACGATGGTTTCATGGGTGGAACTAGTCACAAAGCAGTTCAATGCTTCAACCGCAGCCTCAGAATGGTTTCTAAGTCACATGGCCAGTGACACCTGGTGGCCTATGCAGGTTATTAACTTTATTTTACTATTGTGATCTCAGATATGGACGGCCTTACTTATAAATGTTAACTATCTTTAGTACCTGATACTAGAGCCTGATTAACTAAAAAGTGTACTTTTTAGTGATTAAATTTAGTATACGTCACGTTAGTACTGGCCGAGAGGTTGTTTAACGTTTGACTAACGCGTCATTGGACCAAATATTTAAAAAATTGGGAGTACTTTATGATACGACGCATATTTGAGAGTGACGGATAATTTTAGCTCTAAGTAATACTCGGATATACCTACATATATATTTTTTTTATTATTAAAAACCAAAATAAAATATATAAAAGGTGAAGTCCTCTTGCTTTTAAAAGAAAATATTGCCTTAACAGTGCGAAAGATAATTGAAGTAGTCAAACCAGATGTGGGTTCTTACAAAATGACAAAAATTATAAACAGCAATGTTTTTATTGTGTTTTTGAGAGAAATAAAGAATTCTTTATTTATTTATTTCATAATTAATATATGTTGATCAAATAATGTTTTTTTGTAGGTTCTAATAAAGTGTCCGAATCAAATGGTGCGTCAAATGTTTCAAAGGCTATGCATTCATGTCATACAAAGGCTGCGGTAAGTTCAATACATAATTTATAAAGACAAAGAGTTCCTTCTTCTTTAAAAAACCCAGTGAAAAATTTAATATGTATTCTTAAGCTTAGCGTCCACATGCACAGGTGCAGCATACGGATCGTATTTTTGTCTCCTAACAACGGCGTCAGTATTGACGATGATTAGATGCACTTGCATGAATTCTCAGATAAAGAATGATGCGCTGCGTCCGATTCGTACACTGCACCTATGTGGACGGTAACCTTTATCTAGTTCTTTTGCTTGTTTCAGATCTAGTCATTATTCTCTTTATTTACAAGGCTGTGATGATACTGATGTTATAGACAATGAATTAGGAGAAGCATCGTGTGTAACACGGTTTATTAAAATGCTACTTGCTTTGGTACGTATCAATACTTTATATAGAAGAATCTTAATAACATTTGAGTATAACAAGATCTTTCAGAAATCTTCACAAAAATAATAATAACATTAAATTTGTATCGACTTTGATAAAATTATATTAATTTAGAGATTATTAATTTTCCATTTTTCCGTGCACTTCTACTCTGTGGTTTGTCAAAATGCTCTCTCCTTTGGTAAACTAACCAATTAAAATTCTGCATTCAATGACCCTCTCAAGTTTTTTTTATAATTCCAGACTGGATTTATAAAATGCAATGAATATATTTTGAATAGTCGCTCGAGAACCAAAGTTAAACAAAAATGTTTTAAATTGTAAATGATGTTTGAATTGTGAACAATTTTGCAGATGGAGAACGGGGCCAAAGCGCATCTTCGTCATTTAACTGAATATTTTAGTCTCCTGTATGAGTTTAGTAAAATGGGCGAAGAAGAGAGTCAATTCTTGCTTAAAGCAAATGCCATATCTATGATGGTTTCTTTCTACCTGGGACACACCTCTACATCTACGGTGAGAGATACCTTGTATATTCTTTTGTACATAAATAAAAATTGTCATAGCACACAATAAATCATAACTGTTGTCAATATGTTGATTTATGATTTTTATATTTGATGCAATGTTTCTTTTCTTGTTTTTAAGTAAAGGCCTAAATATTTTTAGTTATTCTAAAATATGAAATTAAATTCATAGATATATATTTTATCTCTAGCTTAAAAATGTACTTCAAGATATTTGATTCATAAAACATACGTATACGTATATTGCAGGCCGACGGTTCATCTTCAGATGAGGGTGGTGGTGATAAATTACGCCCTGCGGCTCTAGACAAAATGGTTGCTCTGGTAGCTGGACTAGTGGAGAGATCTCGAGATGCACAGAAAAGTCTAAATCTTACGTCAAAAGATCAAAATGCATTGCAGGGTGGAAAGGTTTGTTATTTTTATATCAATTAACAATTTTAACTGCAGAACAAAAAATTTATAACAAATTTCTGAATGGCTGTTGCAAAAATTATATGGTACATTTAACAATATAATAAACAATATGTAACAAAATTTGGATAAAACACCATGCGTTGTTATATATATATATTATAAATGGAAAAAACTAGAAATGAAATTTCATGAAATTTTTAGATATTATTAAGACAATTGACAATTTTTCTTCTCTTAACAGCCTGAAAATATACAGTAGTATAATATTATCAGTTATTTCACAACTTTAAACTAGCTTAAATTTTTAATAAGATTACCTATATATGTCAATTGAATTTATAGTTGATATATTTGTTTTTTTTTCCAGGGGTTCCCTTTTCTGTATCAGCAGACTCGCGACAGTTTGAATTTGCAACAGACCAAAACGTTGATTCACGCCATGTGTAGATGGAACGAAAGATTGGCTCAACACATTATATCTATGATCTTTCAAGCAATCGCTAAACATACAGAGGTAATACATTTACTTGTTACGATAATCTTAATTGATGGAAGCATTGTCTTAATTGATTTAACTTTTAAAAAAAAAAACTAAAGCTGTTATACTTGTCTAACAACTATTAATTGACACTCCTTCCCCATACTTTCTCACATCCCACAACCTCTATGGTCCGGTATTTGACTTGGCCCTGAAATCGTTGGATTTAGCAATCCAAGTTAAAAGTTAAGGGGATATTAAATTTCATTTGCATATTACAGTGTAATATGAGACGTTAGTTACATAATCTTCAACTATAGACATATTTTACATTTTCTGTGGTTATTGTTTATAACGAATCTGTCAAATTATCAATAACCTTAAATGATACGTGACGCGAAGCTGTGACTAAATATTATTTTATTATTATAACAGCATTTTATTTTATTTGTTTCATTACGCAACATGGTAAAATTTTTTATACCTATTAATGTTTTTTTTAATTAAAAACAATCATTGTAGTGGCAAAATTATGTATATTTTACCTCTGGATCTGGGACTATGTGATGATAGTAAAATAATATCTTATGTAGAATACCTAGGAATACACGGACTATATAGAAACAGAATGGATCATTTTAGAAAGTGAGTTGAAACATCGCAAAAATAAAGTTTTAAAATGCGTTGCGTGCCTGACGTTTCAATATGGCTGACAGTCTGTTCCGTTTGTTGTCAGGCAATACATCATCATTTATATAAGAAAAAAGAAAATAAATATTTAATACATGAACCACTTTTATATTAAGTCTTTTATTACCAACAAAAATAAATCATAATTGTAATTATGCATAGTTCTTTGTAGTAAAATGATAAAACATTAGAAACAATACTTAACATAATATTAAGATACGCGATCCGCCAGATACGTTGAGTTAAATATTTGTCGTTTAGTGACGTATTTAAGGGAAGATTAGGTATTGAAAGATGCAATATTTTTGTTAAACTTGAGTTAAACTCTCAAAGGTCGACTCAAATACTCTTTCTTTGTTGCTGTAATTTCACATTCAATAATTTTACATGTTTATCTTGCTGTATGTTTTTGTTATAAATTTGATGTACTTACCTACTACTACATTATTTATGGCCTCACGTTGCTTCGGTTGCATTTCCTCTCTGTATTTGTTTTCCCACTGTCTAATTCTATACTTTTCTGAACCCATTGTTTCTTGTATTGTGACCTGACAAAAGATAGAGATTGACCTGGTGACCCCATTTCATATTAATCGCCCGCTCTCACATCACATCGGAAAACTCTTCGGAACTCTATTTCAAAGCTGCATTCCCTTCAGGAGTCAATCACGATTATCGGACTTTACTGAGTCAAGCCAACAGTCCGGTAATTCTCTAGTGTAACCTAAAATTTACAACGGCTAAACTGCTTTACCCAAACGGCCACATATCGGTTTACACACATTGGGTACACACTACACCCAATCGACTACAGTTGGAAGAAATCGCCTTATGGCAATAAACCCACCACTGTACACATTATTGTACATGTAGTAAATAAATAAACATTGTGAAGGTTGCTTTTTGTTTTTTATTTTCAGATACATGGTAATCTTTCATCGCAATTTTTTTGTCCTATCCTATATTTAGGCTTTAACTAGGTTAAACATATAAATCAATGTAAAAAGATAAAAAATGATTGATTTCCTGTTAGTAAATACTACATCCTGTTAAATGAAACCTGTTATCATATTTTAATATAGTATGTTATTATTTTATTTTATATAACTTCTCGGACAACTAATAGGTACTATGTCAATTATTAATTTAACACGCACCCAATAACAAGCAAGTTGTCACATTCTGGAGACTTATGATGTTTATCGTCTCACAGATCCAGACTGAAAACAAAATGAAATATATTTTACTGTTTCAGAGTTGTCAGCCATTTTTCAAGCTGCTCTCCCTGTTGGTGGAAGGTAGCGGTGGGGCTCCATCGGGTCTTCCCTGTTTCACACAGTTGGCCCTGCACCGAGTTTGGGATGCGGCGGAGACCTGCCCACATGCCGCCATAGAGTGGCTCGCTCTGCAGGTTATAATCGTCTTTATCTATACAAATATTTAATAAGAAACTATATTTTCACAGGGCTTTGAAATCCTACATTATTGCAATAAACCTGCCTTTGTACCTTTAACTGTATATAAATGAAATTTAATTCACATGTTGGTACCTTAATATCATACACCCAAATTATCTCAATAAATGGTTATGTTTGGTTGGAAGATATTCCCATTAGACAATAAACTCGCCATTGCGTAACATTGTGTACAGAAAGATTGAAATAAATATAATTTACTATAAATAAAATATTTATAAAAATAAATAAAAAACACACAGTTTTAATCCACAAATGAGTAAGACTTTAATGAGCCTAAGCGCTTTCGCCGAACACAGCCGGCATACTCAGAGGCAGAAAGCAGTTTGATTTCTGCCTCTGAGTATGCCGGCTGTGTTCGGCGAAAGCGCTAAGGCTCATTAAAGTCTTACTCATTTGTGGATTAAAATTGTGTGTTTTTTATTTATTTTTATAAATATTTTATTTATAACTATGAACTTCCACTGTGTTAACGAAAAAACTTTTTTTTAATTATTATAATTTACTATCTTTTATATTTTTATCAGTGCTGAAATTACCATGAAACATCATTTAGATGGGTCGATGGCAGAGCCGTTAGCGCTCTGGGCTAGTAATCCAGTGGTCGCGAGTCCGAATCCTGCCTCAACCGATTTCATTCACCTATAGCACAAGCATTTATCCTTAATTTAGGGAATGTAGGAAGATGTATATGTACTTGTTTAACAAGGACATATTCATTTTAAAAAAATAGTTTGCAAATGTAAATAATAATCAAAGTATCGAGAGTAATTTATTATTAATTGCACGATAAAAATATTATTTAATGATGACGCAGGTGCCAAGGAACAAAATGGTCCACACGTGCGTGCTCCAAACAGCTGACAGCTGGGTAGAAACTTACTTGATGGCGCACGTGAACCAGCGAGTTAGATCGGCAGCTGCATTTCTCCTAATCTCCCTGGTTCCATCGGCCCACTTCCGTCAGGGATATCGGGTAAACATGCGCTGTGTGCCGACGTACAAGGACATCATACTGGGGGAAGATGCTTTTGTTGTTCTTCATCAGGTATCTATCGCATTGGGTTACTGTATTGCTATATAATTTGTTGCCATAGTGGTGCTAAATATCCCATGTTAATCAGAAAAGTCTGGACTGCATAGTGGTGAAGAGATCTATGGTGAAAAACATTTTAAAGGGGGAAGTTAAATTATATTTTGTGTATATTTTTTTGTTAGTGGTTAACAAAGTTAAGTGAAAAAAATGATGTATCATTATATTAAATTATCAATTTATTATGAATTATTGTAATTTTTAGAATCAATATAGAATTGCTCATAACATGCTATTTAGAATAATGTGTCAGTTCAGTGTTAAATCAAGATAATAATAAACAAAATAGTGTGTGGTAATGGTGTGGTAGTTATTAGTTACAACCTCAATTATTTGACAGTCATTATCTCAAAATATAGGTTGTGTGTGTGGCTTGATTCAGTTCACACGCTGATTTGCTTAAGTATCACCGTAGTACATTACAACTGGTGTTTAATGCAGCTGCGCAATTTATCTTTGGGTCTGATAAAAGATGCCACATAGCACCTCTCATTTTTTTTGAGAATCGGATAGAGCCAATAAAGCAGATAACTATGATCGTAGTTTTAGTGTAAACGGATCTATGAAGGGAAAAAATGAGCAAACATGAAACATGGATCACTAAATATTAAGGCTTTCAGTAAATGACTACTCCCATGAAATGATCTTGTTATTATAAAACAGCGCTGTCAAAAATTGTATTATTATTATTATGGATTACCAATTAATGCACTTTCAATAATCGAGAATATGTATTCAAATATGTTTTTTTGATTGCAGGTTTATATAATGTTGCTGGGTAAATTAAAAGCGGCCAGAAAGTACATAGATGTCGGACTTCATGGGCCCATGAAATTGACGGCTTATTTTGGTGTCATGTCGTATTGCTTAGTTTCAAGGATGGAAAAAATCATGGTAAATTTTTATAGGTTTCTTTTTCACATAAAATTTTCCATAGACTAATGAATACTTTTGGAGATATTTTTGTATTAATTGGGTTGTTTCACATATTACATTATTTGGAATCGATTTAGGCTAGTAAATAAATAAATAATATCAATGTTGTAAGCAAATTATTATTTTACAATTTTTATAATGAAAATTTTAAAATAATATTTACATCAATGACGTAATTATTATTATGTCATTATGATGTATTTGGGAAATGGCTAAAATAGTGGCCTTTTCCCGGGTGTTTGAAAAAATCATTTTTAAATAAAATATTTTTTTTTTCTAATTATTTCATTCACAGATATTCTTTTATATGTTGTTTTCAGCAAAAAAATACAGAAAAGAGAAAGGCAATGGTGGTTTCACTGGGTTCACGAATCCAGGCGCACGAGATATAATTCTATTCATTGCGAAAAAAGATGTCATTATTTTATTACAAAACGACTTGAGTTTATTTTTGTTATCAATATGCATTTTTTTACGTATTTTTGTAAAAGGCATATTAAGCCGTAAAAGATTAAATAAATAAATAATTATATTTCAGTTTGGTCAGTATTTCCCCGACCTATGGGAGCTGTTCCACCCAGGTTTGAGTGAACCCAGCGTTGCTGTACATCCCAATAAGCAAGCTTTGTTGGCGTTCTGGCACGCGGTCTGCGTCGACTGTCCAGAGAATGTGCAGCTCATAGTTTCCAATCCGGCCGTTGTCAAACATATTGCCTTTAATTACATACTGTAAGTTATTATTTTCAAATAATTTCATTCTTAGATACACATATTTATGTAATTTTTTATATAGGTGTCTTTACATAATGTATAAACCTTCTTATTTTCAATAAGGGTGTGTGATAAAGTGTAAGGTGAGGTTGGTTTGTTAAACTGATGTCAAGGGTTTATAAATAGAAAATACAGTACATACATACACAAAACTATTGCATAATTTTATTGTTTGTTGATAATATTGTGAAATGAAATTTGATGATATTGTGAAATTCGCTAACATAGGTACTTAGAAAGTACATCCGTCTGCAAGTAGTTGTAAACGCGTGACGGGAGGTCATCGACCACAGATATTGTCTTTACAACAATATTCTTTTTCATCATATTGAACTACCTAGAGCGGTGCCTAGTGACGGGGTGTTCAATGACCCAAAATGGATGAATGATCAAAAGGGATGGAAAGTGAAATTGGGATATATGTTCGTTATGGAATTGAGAGGAAAAGTGAGCATTTAAGACGAGATTTGAAAATTGGAAGTGATGTGGCAGTTCTAATATCAAATGCTAAATTGCTCCACAGCCGGGCAGCATGAATAGTAAAGGAAGATGAATAATAATCTGTAACATGAGTTATCTTTTCTTGAGCTAAATAACACGTTGCCTAGGGGGGATGGTCTACTCGAGAAACTTTCACTATCGCCTGTGTTGTTATTTTTAATTTACGAAACTGATTAAATAAATAAATAAACCATTTATTTGTTGCCATTAATGTTACATCAAACAAAAAAAAGAATATATATATACAATTTTGAACTAAAATTGACAACAAAAAGGCTATTGCTCAGCTGCGCACTACCGAGTATCCCTGGAGTGCTGCTGGTTTTCAGCAAAGCCTCTAGTGATAGAACACTGAACCTACACGCGTTGCCTAGCAAATGACAGTTGACTTACCGTTAAGTACTTAATCCGCCAGAAACGTTGAGTTAAATATTTGTTGTTTTAGTGACATATTTGAGGGAAGATTAGGCCTAAACGGACACTGTAATACGCTATATCTTTGTAAAACTTGAGTTTAGCTCTTAAACTGAGACTGTAATACCCGCCCTATGTATTGTTAATTCACAGAACATTGATTTACTTATTCTATTTTGTGTGTAAAAAATCAAGTGAAACTCAATATATCGTACCTAATGTAAGAGTATCTAATGTGTTTCCTTACTCTCTGCTTAATTAATCTACTGACTAATCGTGATGACTAATGGGTAATCGTGAGGGTTTTGTTTTCGCTGGTTGGACCAGACTTGCCACCCCTGGTGAACTCGTTTTCAATCATGGGAAATGATCGTTAACACGTCACAATGGGAAACGATTCAGTTACCTACTCTAACTGCATTCCCTTCAGGAGTCAAGAATCAATTCTGGACCAAACGGAGTTGAGCCCTCGGTTCGGTCTTTCCCGAAAGTACCTTAAATCTCAGGAGCTCTAGTCCACAATATCAATGTTTTTTTAAATCTATAATGCTACAAGTTCTGTAAAGAAGACTTTCCTAATTCGTTGTTTCATTATCAATTGATTTTCAGAGCTGATCACGAAGACGGAGAAGTAGTTTCATATAACCGAGTGATGTTGCCATCGTATTATGCCATCCTTCGGCTGTGTTGCCAGTGCTCTCCTACCTTTACCCGGGCGCTGTCCCAACATCAAAATATTCACTGGGCGTTCAAGAACATCACCCCACATCCGACATTATACGCGGCCGCCGTCGAAGAACTCTTCAGACTGATGCAGCTGTTTGCTGCGAGGTCGGGGGATGCCAGCGAACAGGAACTGAGAGAGGTCAACTCTTTTAGGAGGTCTACGTTGACCGCTTATCTTCAAGGTATGCAAAACATAAAATTTTATGTACAAAATTAATTTGTCAAGTGACTCCATGTAAAACATACTATAAAGCAGGAAGAATAGAGACTCCATGTCACTGAAATGGAAATACTGAGGTGGGCTGGCAGTGTGACGATGCTGGACAAGGTCAGAAATGAATTCATCCAAAGCAGCTTCAAGTAAGCTCCCATAGCCGAAAAAAGAGGGAACGTCAAGTACGGTGATATTTTTTTTACTTATTTCAATGAGGAAGTTTTTTTATTTGAATGATATTTAGAAATAATTAATTGATTTTGTTTATAGGTTTAAATGGCAGGACATGTTGGACAACTCTAATATCAGCATTTCGTACCCTCGTAGAAACTGATGATGATAGACTGTACATAGTTTATAATGGAGGTTTACAATTAGCATTTGAGGTGAGAATATTATTTTACATATAAGTGAACAGTATTTCCTCATGTGACCTCTGCTTTATCATTTATTCTCAGTTATTTATTCAGGTTATTCAAAATAATGATTCAGATAAGAAATTATGTCAATTCACACAATGGTAAATGATAAACTAAACTAAAATATAAAATAAATACACTTCAATAATTCACTTTCTCAATTGTATCTCCAATATTATATAAAGGATATCTTTCTTAAGCTAATACTCTGTTATGTAAAATACATCAATAAATGATGCCTTCAGATTAAATACTGCTCTCCTACAGACATTGACAGTTCATATTATGAATATGTACCATCTGACCATCTGAAATCTTTTTCTGTATCATTCTGTTGTATTTAATTACGATTAATGTACTTATTGGTATGATTTCAAATTCCAGGCTTTCCACACGTTACACACAATGTATCACGAGGTGGGAGGAGCAGGTGGTGTCGGTGGTGATCTCCGTGAGTTGCTGGCCCTCGGTGGTGAACTCTGTCGCTCCCTTCGCTGCTGTCGGGACTGTAAAGAGGCTCGTGCTGCGTTGCACGCCTGCAAGGATTGGCCCGAGGCTATCAAAAGACTGGCTACTTTGCTCAACACTTATAATCCTGCCGATATTAGAAATCTATCCATAGGTACTATATATATGTATCTATATTATTGATTGATATAGCCTCGATAATATAGTATAACGCCATCTAACCCTAAGAGGCTTGAGATTTGAGGGGACACTAACCGGAAGCCTGGCAAGTAAGTAAGTAGGGAAAGTGCAAAAGATTTTAAGGCTCGCAGTGCAAGATACCACCGCAACTAATAAATATTGAAATAAAAAAATATATATAATTATTTAGAAAAATTATTTTCAAAATATCTGCATACTATTCAAACACTTTGTGCATTCAAAAAGGGTCTACTGGGTCAAGCTATTTTAGAAGCTAATCAACTTTATTTTGCAACATGCCTTTTCCATTTTGAGTTTGATGTTGTTTAATTGAAAACAAGATCTGTCAATTTTTAATTTTTTTTGAAAATTGGGCAATGTACGAAAACATAATTTTTAACAATACAATTTGGATTATTGTAAATAAGAATATTGTAAATAAGAATAACATAAGTAATCATTACTTAATCAGCCCACCTTTGATTTCATGTTATGTACTCACTGCCGGTAATGAAACAATTATTCCTGTCTAATGTGGCTCCTGAAAAGGAGCAGAATATGTCCACAGTCCTGATCCTTTCCAAGTTATTATATGTGGTAAGTCATCAGTACAGTGGCGAATTCTGAGCGGCGTTAGTGATTTTTTTTTGTCTAAAAAGAGCGTTGAGGAGTTCCTTGTTCTTCTGTTTGGTGTGTTGAGGTTAATAACTTTCAGAAGGTCTGTACAGTCAATATTGGAGTTTATTATGCCATAAAGGTCTGTAGTCAATATTGGAGTTTATTATGTCATAAAAAGGTCTGTACAGTCAATATTGGAGTAGTACAGTCATGTTCAGGTCCTTTGTCTTGTCTAAGTTACACCATTATGATGTTTTTTCCAGCGTTAATAAAAGAGCTGTTACTGCTGTTGGGCGGTGCTGCTCTAGCTGTGTTGGTGCCCCTCCTGTCACACTGTCATGCTGCCTTTCAGGACGCCCGCAACGCTTTGCCATCGGGGCCCCACTTTCCCAGCAGAGCAGGATCCGAGACACCGCACAAAGCCACACCTCCGCGTCCCTTCAGACCGATGGTACAGATGTGTGTACCTCATGCCCAGTTACAAGCTAGAAAGGTGACTTTTATCTCTTTTAACTAACTCCATATAATACTCCATTTAGCTAAATGTTCATGCAAAATGTATGTAAATACCTAAATATGAAGAGTATCTAAAGACTTTAGTAGGGTTGCTAACTATGAGCATAAACATTTTTTTTTCTCTCAAGTTGCTCACACTGTGTTGTTGGCATTCAATGCCAGTAACATGAATATCATTCCCTTATTTATTTATTTATTTATTTTACATTGCTTCTCGGGCAACTAGCAGGTACTATGTCAAATATTAATTTAACACGCACCCAATAACAAGTTACCACATTCTGGAGACTTACAATATTAATTGTCTCACAGATCCAGACTGAAAACACAATTAAAAACTGCCGGGGTCTCCACCGGGAATCGAACCCGGGACCTTTGGCTCTGCATTCAGATGTCTAAGCAACTGAGTCACGAAAGGCTGACTTTTTTGTATTTTATACGTTTTATTTCAACATCTTACATATATGTTAATAACAAATTTAGTAGATATTTACGTATCATCGCTCGGCATTCAATACCGCGAATGTAGCAATAACAAGATTGTACAGGTCATAAAAAATGCGCTTTTTTGCATGGTCTTAAGGCCCTAGTTTATGGGTGTACGCAAAAACGCACACTAAATTACCTTCTAATATATGAAACACGAAAAAATATTGTATATCACCTGATATGTGATATACAATATTTTATCGTGCAAAAATGGTAAAATTTAGAGGTTTTTTTTAAATAGCAAGAATAGTTATTAAAATATTGTAATAATAAAAAACACAGCCAGTAGATTTTCATATTCTATTTCGATTGCAGTAAATGTATACTTCACAGGCTTTGTAGTTTTTTAGTTACTTACAATAAAAAATAAAAAAGGGTTTTACTAAAACTAATTTTACAAGAAAAGTATTAAACAAATTCATAATTCAAAAAACTCATGCAATAGAATAAAGATGTACATACAAAATGTTCCTTATTTCAAAGACGTATCTTTTGAGGGTACTGGGGAAATTATTTTCAAAATATACTATATACCCTACTATAGCCTCTTAATGGCGAATGTACATTCGTGGTATTGTTCTATTTGTCATTTTAGCCTATTGAACGATTTTGTGGAAACGTTTTCTATACGCAGTCAATATTTGATCAATTTCTACAGATTTCAACAAAAAACCTAATTTTATAAAAATTGTCGCATTTGCGGTATTAAACGCCGAGCGACGATATGTTTGAGTAATTTTATTTATATGATGTATGATGATGAGGAAACTATTTTTGCAAATATTTAACATTCACTGTTGTCTTTGTTATTTGCAAATTGCTATATTATGTTTTCTCTTAAATTAAGTAAATAAATAAATTGTTTTTTCTATTTATTTGTAATTGTATATTATAGGGTGTGGATTTAGAGTATGACAATGCATTGACTGCATTCTACCTGCCGTACCATTCATTACTGGACGCCATGTGTCGCCTCGGTGTGGAGCGAGGATGCTGTACTCCGCAGCTCCTAACCCTGGCCACGATGGCAGCCTGTGAGGCGGCTCCGCTGAGATTTACACTCTTTCCAACGCTGTGGCATGAAATATACATATCTGAGGTAAAATAATTATCAAGGAAGTGTTTATAATCAACAGTATGATTGTATGAATAATTCTAATCAGTTGTTTTCCTTAGTGTAAACTTTTTACATAGAAGCTAAAAATGACCACAAAGTTTAAAAAAAAATCTAAACCTACATTAAATATCTGAGTGTCACTTTCAAACTATATCGAAAAATCTGAATCAAATTGAATTTCAATTTTTAAATTTGATTGTGGATAGCTTTGTTTGTTGGCTGAAATAAAATGCTGAGTTATTTCATATTAGATAAATGGCAACGGCTTAGAGTAATGTTTCCACTCTTTTTTATTATCACCATTTTCTTTTTTATTATCATCATTTTCTTTTTTATTATCATCATTTTCTTTTTTATTATCTCCATTTTCTTTTTTATTATCATCATTTTCTTTTTTATTATCACCATTTTCGAGTGTCCGGTAAGAGGTGGGTAATCGAAAATACAACACGCAACAATAACATCTCATATAGTTCAACAATGAGGTTCACCATCCATTCTGAATGTAGTTCCTTTTTAGGTGAGACGAGACTGGTGTGTGGGGTAATTCACACCCACACTGGTTACTGTCGCTGGTTACCCCTCATTGTGGGATATGGCGTGATAGAATGAATGAATTATGTTAATAAATAAATAAAATGCTTTTTCAGTGAATTCAGACATGTGTTTGATTACAGGACGTTGATCGTAAATATTCAGCAATGCTGGTAGAGTGTAATTACTTGGTGGACTATATGGATCTGGTGCTATTGGATGAAAGGGAAACGTTAAACGACGATAATGTTCATCAGTTCTTCCTCGAATACTTTCCTAAGGTATTATTTTATTTATCTTCTGCTGTTGGTGATTGGAAGAGATCACCGTTGTTCTTTCAAAACATCTTTACTTGATAATTCTAAAGTTAACAGAGTGGAAATCCATTTTCAAATTAACAAATTTAATTTAATAGGTATTTCTCCACAGATTTTTTACCTACATATTCCATCAAATAATGTTATCCACCCTGCCCCCCTAGACAATGTGTCATTTAGCTCTAGAAAGGAAACAAGAAAAGAAAACTTAATATATGGAAGTGACAGTTGCCAGTCACGTGAAAACTGTCACTTCCATACTGTTAGCAATTATAATAATGTTATTTAATTCACACGGAATACAGATGTCTATATCGTGCGAAAGAGATCTCCACGATTCAAAAAGTGCTGGAAAAGTGGGCAGTCCCAGCGGTTGTTCAGTGTAGCCAACCATTGAGTCGGTAATGTTACAATCCTGCTTGGGAAACGCGCATGCGAAAGCAGGCGCGTGTGATTGGTTGAGGCTAGGCGCCACAATCGCTCTGGCGGTCAACTGGGTAACTAATTTGAGTGGCGCCAGTATTCAAATATGTAGTTAACAATGCATTGAGTTATCTTTTCTTGAGCTAAATGACACGTTGTCTGGGGGGGTAGATTGAATATCATCGTGTGGACTGATAGTCATACATGTTAGTTTGCTATGCAAACTTTACTAAGCTATTTCAAAAGTAATGATTATATTTTAGATAGAGCAAGTCAATCATAAAACGTGTCTCAAATAACATATTTTACATACATAAAATTTTTGCTATAATTTATTTTTATAGACTTTTTTAATAATATTCAAAATCTTTATCCAAATTTATGCCATTAGGCTGTTACCAGAAAATGGGTGCAAGAACTTCACTTAAGGTTGGTTTTCTCCATTCGCATCTTCATTTCATTCGGGAATATCTGGGGACAGTAAGTGATAAATGTGAAATTCCATCAAGATAATAGAACATCAAAATGAAACTGACGAAGTTCAATATATTTAATTTTTTTGAATTTTATACGAATTATAACATTTTTTAAATATTTTCTAGTATCCTACAATTAAAATGTCATATTGAATATCATATCGGAGGTCCTAAAACATGTTCACCTAGTTGGATGTCCAATGAGACAATATAAAATTAATACAGAATTTTATAATGATAAAAAATGCAACAATTAACGACAATTTAAGACTAAAAGTTGATATTAACAAGTTTTTATGATTAAATGTTTAAGAAGGTTAAGATTAGATTATGATCGAGGATATAAATTTTTAGGATTAAGCCAAGATTAGAACGTATTAGGAACGTGTCTTGAGTAGCCCCCTGTTGATGGTTTAATTAAGTGTCCTGTTGGAGCATTTTGTCGGTGCCAGCATATTCCCTTATTTAATAGTAATACATTTGTAACCTAGGTGGAGGGATGCAAAGTTGTCAAATCTGTCGGTGGTTTGATTGCGGAGCTGGAAGCCAAAGCCGAAGAGGTGTGCATTACTTCAGGTCCGATATTGGGAGACGTGAGGAGTCTACAGGTTCTGTTGCCTCACACCAAACTGTCACAAAGAGAACTCATGATCAACACACTTAGGGAAGGCCTTCAGAAATTACTCAAAAGGATCAACGATCAAAATGAAGGTAAAGTTTTTTGTATTCGTTTATTTCTCAGCAGAACTGCATAATGATTTTATATATTTAATTTATGTGCAATCTCTTCCAACCAATCAAATTTTAAAACTTTTACAGCCATTATCTCAAAACACAAGTTGTGTGGCTTGACTGTGAGATCACCATTTTAGCTACAACATGATAATAAATGGTATTTGTCTATTGTATATTATTAAATTATTTTTAGATGAAGTCAAGAAAGTAGACAAGCCAGAGAGTACAAATTCGGGCGAACCGTCCAATTCGCCGACCGAGGTCGAAGTGGAGAAGGTGTCCGAGTCATCGGAGGCCATGTCGTTGGGGGAGAATGGATCTTCTTCTCCTTCGACAGAATCTTACACAACCAAATTGACTGCAGCGATACGGCAGTTGTTACAGATTGTGGACGAGAGTGCTTAAATATTTAAGCACTTCTATCCCAGTTCATCCGGGATCGGGCCTCCTAGTCAACACACATGACAAGGAGAGTTTTTTGTTTGGCAAGTGTTTTTTTTTTTACGGTTGGTTGCCACCTGTTGCCAAGACTTTCATCATGTTATAATGTGGGCGCTGTCATTGACCCTTTGGGTTCTTCTGCCGCCTGTCCTGCTATGAGCCCTAGCCCAAGCTAACATTACGATCTTGGCCTCTACTCCAGATATCCCAGAAAAACCCAAAAGGGGGGGTGTAGCACTCTCGTTAAAATTAACTTATTCAATTAAAAATAAATAAAAGTAATGATGATGATGATGATTGTATGTTTTTAGAACTTTTAAAATGAGATACGTTCAGATGGATGGCGGTGAACAGTGTAAAATATATCAAGTTTTCATTTTGTTTTTTTTTTTCTTAGCTCCGCTTATCCGTACTGACTTATTGTGGATATATAATATATTGTGAGCAGCTTGCTATTTCCATATCATATAATATTTATGTACCTATCACTCTCAATTCTAGAGATATTGTCATAGGTATTCTACATAATATCTCTACACATAAATGTGATAACTTAAAAAATCTAAGATGAAGACTTAATGTCAAAGTATTAATGTATGTTTATGCATATTCATGTTTGTATGTATATGCGAATGCATATGTATATTTATATGTATATTAATATGTGTATGTATATATTTGTTAATAATATTATGCATGTGCTCAGTGGTTTTTTTCGCATATTTTTCAAAAATTAAAAAAAAAAGGATTTAATACGAAAAGATATATTTTTAATTTTTGCGTTAGCAAGTGTTTTTTTTTATATTTTTATTTTCTATTATTTTGAAATATTTCATTGTGTTTGAGACATCACCGTGTTACAAATTATAAATATATGCTATAGATGGCGCCTAAAATTGGCAGAGAACTCGGCTGAAATTTTAAAATGCTCAAATTAAAGACATGATAATTTTTGTTTTTTTTTTATTGTCAAACAAACATTGGGAAAATGAGTTGAAGTGAAAATTTTCTGTGACTGATAACATTATTATAATATTATATATAATATATATTTAGTAGTTATTATAAAACCAGTGTAATCTAGATTGTAAAGTTATGTTACATATTTTGTAAAACTGATTGAATAGCTTTATTTGATATATTTGAATGTTTGCTGAATTTTTTATCGGTGTACATTAATTATTATAAAACTGGGTTTTATAAAGTCGTAAAATATAACTATTATTGCTTTATTCATAAAGGATATTTTAAGCACTGTGAAATATTTATAATGTATTATTACTATTATTAATTACTGATGAGATGTTTTCTTTTGGTAAAAGGGTTTATAATAATAACATTATTATAATGTCAATATCAAAAAAAAAAATAAAACCTTTGGGAAATTTCGTTAAGCTTTCTAGTGATAAATTTATTCTCTATATGTCCTTTAATATATAATAATGATATGTGCGAATTATCAAAAGAATTTTTCACACATTTATTGTTAGGTGTCATACAGATTTTTGTATTAAAAATACTGCCTAATAACTATGTAAACTAGAATCGATGCCACCCATTAATATATTATAATTGTTGTCTCGTTAAATACCTTTTAATAAAACTTTCTTGTTATTATGTATAGACTTTGCGTTAAGCTAAAGTTTCTCTTGTTCAATTATACAATAGCGTCATTTCTTTAGCCGTGTCACACTATTACATTTTGTTTTCAAATAGATTCTATTTTTAAATTATATGTCTCACGACTTATTCGTTTAAATCAGTGGTTATTTGCAGATATTTGTGGATGACTCAATCTGAAAGTGAATTACCACGAACCACCCATTACATTATATTTATCTTATCAGTTGCAACCAAATTCAAATGTGATTAAATACAACAATTTTTCAAAAACAAACTATCATCTTTCATCACAGACCACCTTTGGGTCGCGGACCACTGGTCGGGAAACACTGATTTAAATATTTATATTTATTATAAAATAAACCACTTTATAATGATTGCCTAAATAAATCTATTTTAACAATGACCGGTTCCGTGCAATGCACAAAATTGGAGATGGTCGAAAGAAATGAATAGTGGTACCTATAAAGTGTTCTATTTTATATTAAATTTTAATATGAAATCACAAATCACTCTCATTGAGATAAATTAATATGAAATTCTATCAAATGCGATTAAAAATCTAAATTGCGTCATTCATTTCATTTATGAAAGACTCTTTCTCTGCCACTCATTCAATCTTTTTCAGTGTATCATTAAGCTTTGATATTTATATAGCATAAAAGAAATTATAATTATCGTTATTTGCCAAACGCTTATCATGTAATCCAATAATTTTCCTATGTATTTTAATTTTTGTATCAGTGCAGGTCAAATCTCTGAATAACGAATACCGATGTAACGAAATTTTCAGTATAACGTATATGAAATATGTCCCCGATAAACTTTCATACAACAATCTACTGAACCAAAATTCACTGTAGTGAAGCCGATCTCAGAATAACAATATTTTTTTCAGAATGATGTTTCAATTTTATGCGAACTCGGTCTGTTTTTGATATTGCGTAGGTAACATACAGTTTACAAGTGCTAGTCTTTGTACGCACGCATCTTTACCCATCTTTCGTATCTCAAAAACATTATTTACTGTATGAAAACGGACAGTAAAAAATAAAAAATTAGCATTCAATTTTCATTCATTTGCAAATTTTCAAACATTTTATGTGGTCCCGTGAACATTGTTATACTGAGATTTGATCTGTACTACCTTTAAATGTCATTGAATACTTGTGCATGTTTACACATCCTTATTTTGTCTGTATGTAGAATGTGGGATACTGGTTGTAATAATTTGTCAAAATAAGCTGTTTCAAAATGGCGGATTTGTTCATAGTTAGAAACATTTAATTTATTTCTGTTTCTCCATACTTAAAGGTTCATTATGTACATAATTTCAAAATGATATGCATTTTTTTATGATTTCAAAATAAAAATATTAAAATGTTAATTTTATTAAATTCATTTTACAATAGAAGTCTCCTTGTCTGTTTCGTGGCCCCAACCCATTGTGTATTTTGTAGATCATTCCTGAACCATGCCTATAAATACACATTAGTATGATAAAATTCTACTCTAATTAATATACAGTAATACCACAGATTTACATTTTTATTAGTGAGCCAGTCATAAAAGTTTATAAGATAAAAATTCTAAATGTTACTTCGACTATTCTATTAACAGAAAATATACAGCATGTCTTATTATCAATATTTTAATGTATTATTTCAAATTGTATTTTCTCTCGTCAATGTTGTCATATTGTGTCAAATAATATTTACAAAAAATATTTTATCTGTAAAGCACTACTTTACTTTTATTAATTTAATTACTTTAGTAAGCACTCAAGAAAATATGGTATTGTTTTGATTCATCACAATGCTACTATTGTTAAAATTGTAAACAGATTATCTGTTTTTATTAAATGCCTATAATATTTTTTGGTTATATTTAGATTAATTCTTATTTTTCAACAACGAAAGTTAGGAGTATGTTTAATTTGTATACAATACATTCATGTATAAGCATATTCCGAGGATTGTACAATTCAGTCTATATCAAACTTGACTCTAATTCAAAATTACAAACTGAAAATTCCACAAAGTTTTGTCAAACGCTAAAATCACTTATTTGATGCACTCAAAATTTCATTTTGCTAACTATCTTACCTCCGCTTACTGATTCTGCGTTTCACTTCAAAATGCACTTCATAGTAAGTTGGTGTGACTGTCAGACGTAAACTGAATAATGTTGCCATATCTCCAAATTAAGTTCCTCTAATCTATAATATAATAAACACTTCCTTGCACCCTGCGCAAGAGGCGAGTTTATTGCCATATGGAAATTTCTTCAAACTAACCAGTGTTATCAGCCCAGAGAAGCAATATTTGAGTGAGAAATTAATTTAAATAAATTTCTCCTCTGCTGGGGATCGAACCTATCACGCCTGCACAGAAGCCAAACAGCTTTCCAACTGTGCTATGACGGTTAATAAAGAGAAATTATGAAATAAAACAATCCGAGTTTAATATGATACAATGAAATTTGAAACAAAACAAACTTATTTTTTTAACGATTTTGTGCAATTTATCAGAAATAATTTTTACAAAATAAATCCCTTATTGTAGGGAATATCCTGTTAACATATAACAAACACCAAATGCGACTATACCAACTAAACCATAAAGTGCACTTTTAAATGAAACACACTCTACTTATTAAATATAATCTATAAATTGAGTATTCATATCAGTATAACATATTATTTTTTGTTATGAGTTTCTGTCTTTTATGGCTACATATCTAAAGATTTATCACCATCTTTATCCCGTTACAAATATTTCTAACATTTTTAGATAGTACACAAATATATGTATATTTTTTTTTAATATCTTATCATTAGTTTGATTGTAAACCAATACACTCTAAGAAAGTCGTACTACACTGTTTTCAAAACTTTATATTATGTAATATAATATATTATATAACAAACTAAGTACTATTCAATATGTATAAATCTTTTTTTATTATGTCCGTGTTATCAAAGTCTTCTGTATTTAATATTATATTATTTTTAAAAGTGTATTTATTGAACTTCTAAAATGTATTCAATTATGTATGTCAGTATATTTGTTTGATGCCATTGCATAGCTTAAAAAAACTTCAAATCAATATGTAGTGTTTGGTTGGAAGGAAGCTAAAAGATATCTGGTTATTGGAGTGATAAATAAATAATTTTTATTGGAAAATTTATGAAAAGTGACTGATCTAGAACAGTCCTGAAAACAAAGATAAGTAGATCTATGATTAGATGGAATGATAATTTCAATGTAAATCTGTCTATAATATTTTTGTTCAATGCATAATCTATATAATTTTATCTAAACTTTTAGGTTCTTTCATTTAGTACTATTTTTTTTTAATTTAATGGTGTCAAAAATCTTTTAATATATGTAATTATAATCTTAAGATTTTTATATTGAGTTGAAATTAAATTTTGATTTATAATTGTTATAATTAAGAGTATTTTCTGCATAATGTTTTTTATGACCAATCCAAATTATGTGAAAAAATATTGTGTTCAATTATAATATTTATAAATTAATTTTGAATAAATCATCTCTCTACGTCATCACCGCTGTTTTACAAACTTTTTAAAATTGTAGATGTATGTATTAATAAAAAAATTGTCACACTTTAAATAGTGTAAATTCATATTTATGGCAATATTTGAAATTAATTTTGTATGGTGTACTTTATCTGTCAAATTTCGAATATAAAGAACATCTTATACTTTTTAGATAATTCGGGGAAGGACTGGGAAATAAAAAAACAGTACGCTTGATTATTAGCATCTCAATCAATTCTACAATATTGTGCACGAACAAAATAACAAGTAACTTTAAAAAAGCCATTTTCATACTTATTTGGGTTTAAAATTTCGAGGATACAAGTAAACATACAGTGATAATTGATTAATTTCTGAGCACACCAACTGAATTTTTTTTAAAGAGAAAATATGTAAGTACGATAATGTCAATTGTCAACAACTCATTGTTAGAATTTATTATTAAATTTTCTGTTACTATTTAAAAATTTTGCTCTATTAGTTGAATATATTGTTATCGGCTATTGCAACACATTGCTGGTATAAGTAGACAGTAACACATTGTTTAACATATAATCGAGCATTTCTGCAACCTTGCTCTCCACTGATCCGATTCGCTAAGAGCCTACCTTTGTAACAGAGCATAATGCGGTAGGTAGATATGTTTTAATCATAATAGTTGATATTTTGAATGTACACAGGTGACAGGTAGATAAGCTCTAAATGAAAATTTGAAATTGGAATCGGATTTTAGTTTCAAGAGTAAGGCTACAGATTGCCTTACTTTTTTTTTTGTTTTTGTAACACTTGTAAAACAATAATATTAATTTCTGTATTTCATTAACATATTTTTTTATTGTTGTTAATAATTCAATGAATGAAAAAGTTTTCTTTTGTATCCTTTTGAAACAGTGTAGCTATCATTAGAATTGTAATTTTGCAAATAAGATAATTGTGATTTTCCACTTTTTTTAAAGAAAATAATACATTTACTTCATTGAAAGGGACAAATTTACCTAACTGACCAAAATACACAATTGAAATATATAATGTTTTTATTTTCATAACCTTTAAACAGTTTCGGACATTAAAAGAAAAAAAACACAGGTTGTATATTTCATAAAAGGAACAAATTGCCTACACCTCAACTATAGATTTTTATTATAATATACTAGATGTCATAGTTAGCCAATTTTGTATGAATCCAAGTGAGGCATTTTTCCAGGGGATTTCTGACATTTTGGTTGGCTGACCACATTGTTTTTCTATAGTGAATTCTGGTTGCCTGGAAGAAATTGCCATTAGGCAATAAGCCCGCCAGTGTACTAATTATATGTACAGAAAGTATAAAATAAATAAGACACAGATACGAGTCTATGGACTATTCGCATTTTTAAGAATACTGTCAGCTGTTAGCTGTCATCATAGATTTTTATTATAATATATTAGATGTCATAATGGTCGTGGTTAGCAAATTTTGTATGAATCGAAGTGAGGCATTTTTTCGGGGGGTTTTTGACGTTTTGGTGGGCAGACCATATCGTTTTTCTACAGAGAATAACGACTAATGTGAATTGTTTTCGGATGTATTTGTCGAAAAAAAACACTTTGTTTATAAAGATTTAGAGAACAGTTATCTAGGATGTGTTGAAATGTAAGGAAAACTGCAATATGTTGCCAACCAAAACGCCAAACGTGTGATATTCCATGACTCACTTTTTGCACGGAGTACTACATCTAGTATATTATATGAAAATCTATGACCTCAACCAATTGTCAATAACTGGACATTACTATACCAAAATGTGCATCTTGAAATTTCATTGTGAAATTGATTGTGATTTCAATTGAGTAAGAATACAAATTCATTAAGATTTGAACAATATTTAGCAAATTCATTAAAATTTGAACAATAGAGGTAGCATATTATAAAGTTTGAGAATGAGTGAATAATTATTATGGTTAATGACAACTTGTTAGTTGGTAAGCTCTCTTTATATCTGGCAACATCTCTAAAATTATAATTTATTTTTACCTCCAGAATAAAATACCATTACTTCATCAATTTACACAGTTATTTTAAAAGTACATTATTCATACGAGTTTTGTTTTTATAGCATTTGGAAAACTTTCTTTATTTTCTTTGGCGCATAGTAAACAGAATGTTTTTGTGTAAAAAATACTGCATTCTTTTCCGAGACATACCATCTTTTTACAGACGCTGCAATCATTTCCGATTACCAATATTTGACGGTGAGTGGGATCACTGAAGGGATCCTTCATAACGTAAGAAGCCTCTTTGAGCATTACATCTCTGACAAACGGAGGCTTCACTCCTTTGTAATCAACATTCTCATGCAGTTTACACAACGCACATTCAAACGTTATTTTGGAGACAATATTAGTTTCATCTTTCTTTTCATCCTTTAATGTATTCTTTGATGCCGATTCCATATTTCAAACCTGAAAAAAGTACTTATTAATGCTATAAGATTTTTAAAAAAGAAAGTTCATTAATTTGTGTCAAAATTAATTATGTATATTATGAATCAACAAAACTTATAAAAATAAAACAATATCAATATATAAAAAGAGAAGAAGTAGATGAAATATATATTTATAACATGATGGTCAATATCAACAGATTTTTAGTAACTAATATTTCACATAAAAAGATTCTCTATTTTTGTTATTTGAACACATTCATTTTATTTATTTATTTATTTATTGCAAATAATATTTTGTTACAAAAGGTATATAATATTTCTTATAATTAATACATTTATATTATAGGTACGTATTACTCCACTGAAAGAGTAAATCTCGTGTTAACTAAACAATAATATTTGTTGTCGACTAAACAATAATATTTGTATGACTACGGTTTGGTGTTATAAAATTTAAGACAGTATTTTTCATTCTTTCAAAACTTTTGAAATGAAATTAAAACTTCATATTTTCATAAAACTTGGTTTTTTGTGGTTATTGTTTTAAAAACGAACACCTTAAAAACAAATGAATTTTGAATACAGAGATATAAAAAATAATAAGTAATTTATGAACACAATACATAATAAGATGTCATATAGAGAATCATAATTGTCGTAAATTAAAATTGATTCAAATGTAACTAACAACCATTATATTAACTATACAACACACTTAACAGGTTATGACTTTTGTCTGATTTCTAACACATAAAGACTGACATTAATTTAAAATATATTTACATTAAAATAAATTTAATCTTCGCTCTCAGACATCATACTTCACTATAACTGTTTGCAATGAATATGGTTAGTTCAATTAATAAATAATACTAAAAGTTTCTTTACTGTTTTACTCTTGAGTCGGTGAAATTTTATCTTTTGGCGCTTCTGCGGGCCACCATTCCGGTCTATAAGTTAAAGCTTTACAGTTTGTTACATTCAAAGTGGGCACTTTCAATACTTTATCTATTCTCAAAAGTCCCAGTCCGTTGTCTTTGTCAATTCCTCTCACTTTGCCAATGGAAGATATGTTGTCATCCGAAGCGAAAATTGAAGTTTCATTAGGAATGTCACTTTCTACTTTGCATTCAAATAACAGGGGCATGATTCGTTTTCTAACAACGCCCGTATGGTGGGTTCTTGCAGTCAACTCTTGCCCGATGTAACAACCTTTGGTGAAACTGACACCATGAAGAAAATCAGCATTGGCTTCTAGAGGAAAACAGTTCCCAGGGGGTAATTCATTAGTTCCTTCCGCTACTCCGAGTCGATAACGAAAAGATTGATACGAGTCGTCTGCTAGTTTAACATTTTCAAGTCTAAGTGCGGCAACAATTTCATCACTGCCAACAGATTCATCACACAGAATTCTAGCGCCTAATAAATTCATTCTAGGATCTTTGTACATGTGGATATTTTCTACTTGCTCATACTTCGGTAACAAAGCGTTATTTTTATGCTTCGACACTTCGGATTTTGCACCAATTTCATCAAAGTTGATGTTTCTCAGATAACTGCCGTCAAACAATACCCAAACTGCTTGCGGATGGACATCAATTTCAATTTTTCTTTTGACTTTAAACATGTTCAAATGTTTTTGAAATTTGTCGACGACGGCCGTGTCGCATTCGACTAGAAATGTTTTAATATCTTTTGTGGTGTAAATGATGGAATCGTACATGACTCTTCCTCTAGTATTTAGGAACATTGTATACATACTTGCATTTCCACCTTTCAAATGTGCCATATCGTTTGTTATGAGACCATGCAGATACGGAATAACATCAAAACCGGTAACTCTTACAAGACTCCTGTTTTTGAGTCGTTGAAGCACACTTTCATTGTATGTAACAGATATGAATCGTCTATTTGCATATATAAAATTATATTTTAATTTGGAGATTACCTTCGAGTAAAGAGACATTTTTTTAAGTCAATCAATTTACTGATATTTCAACTATAGCACTAGCGTTGAAGTGACTGATTTAGACAGATTTAGACTTGTATAAATTTAAATGTTTACAAATATGGTTAAGTTTCATCTTGACTTTGACACATTCTTGAATATTGCTATATTCCAAAATTCCATAGATAATCGTTTTCTAAATTGTATTGAGATAATTATTGTGACAGTGGCTGTCAAAATGTGTAGTATGCATTGAGCCAGCGCCCTCTGGATTTGCAGTTTTTGCAGTTATATCATGCCGTAATGTATGAGAGAATATTTTCCAATATGGCCGACGTATCAGTCGGGGGTTTACGCGTCTTGGCGTCTGTTTTTGCATAGAAATCAGTACATTTTGATTCGTTTTCGGTTAGTGTTTGTTTGTCGTGCTGTTTTTTAAATCTCCGTAAGTACAAATATAATTGTTTTTATCATTTATTTATTAATATTAAACATTATTTAAGCGTTTTCATATTATTTTGTTTGGTTATTTACCATAATTTTTGATATATAACGTAAATACATTGAAATGTAATGTCAGAAACATTTTCATGGTTATGAAATATTTTATCGATACAATATTGTCATTAAAATTGTAATCTAATGTTTTGAAGTGATTAAACACAAATTTATTATGATATAGTGCATATTATTTAAGAAAAATATATATAGGTATATTTCGAAATATGATCACACTAATGTGACTAAAATGTGTCACGGCGATCGTATTTGTTCACAATCATATTATTGGGTTGATTAATATTTTCATTATTGAATTATTTGTTTTTGTCATAGAATTAAAATGTGTTTTTGTATGTTTATGTTTAAATTTAGTTTTTGATTGTATAACGAACTAATATACATGAATAGTATTTCGATGCGTTTATTTTTCAAAATTTATCCCAAACCACCTTACATGTTTTATGGAAAACAAATTTGAGTCCATCGATTATAATGTAGATAATTTTGAGGGCATTTCTGATTTCAAATAAATATCTTTATTTTAGAAAATATATTTAAAACCGTGGCTAGGTTAGGATTGTGATTTATATTTTTTTGTATCGAGATCCTTTCTTCAGATATTTTATGTTACTGTCATGACAACCGGTATAATATAGGTATTCTAAAATTGATAAATTTCTTATTTACCCGCTCCTTATAGTTACAATATAAATTTCTGTTGATTTTGTCAATTAAATCAATTAAATGTTTTACAGAAATATGCAGGGCTGTCGTGCTCCTGGATGCCAGTCCAATTACAATAAGAAGTATACAAATTGCTTTTCTTTTCCTAAAACTGATGCATTAAGAAGGCAATGGATTCAAAGCATACCAAGAGCCAACCTAACTGCTTCTCCATATACAAGTGTGTGTATAAAGCATTTTCGCGAAGAATACATAGTTAAGGAAGATACATTTAATTGCACAGATGGTAAGTGATTTTTCTGTAAGTGACTGACGTATGCAAGTCCGTTTGGGGTCGAGTTATGGAACGCTTTGGAGAAGCTCAAACTGTCGCCCTTGACATCTCTAAAGCTTTCGACCGGGTTTGGCACCGAGGTCTCTTAATGAAACTCCCTTCTTATGGACTACCCCAGTCTCTGTGTACTTGGATTGCGAATTTTTTAAAAGATCGCGAAGTCATAACTGTAGTGGACGGTTGCTCTTCTTCTCCCCATTCCATTAATGCGGGAGTCCCTCAAGGGTCCATTCTATCTCCAACCCTATTCCTCCTACATATCAATGACTTGCTCTTACGCGCCCCCATCCACTGTTACGCTGATGACAGCACAGTCCATGACAATTTCTCTTTTGACAAACCTCCTAAACAGAGTGAAATATCAGAAGCCCGGAAAGACCTTCATCAAAAAATAAATAGCTACCCCCACTCAAATCAATACCTGGGGTGAAAGTAATCTTGTTTCATTTAACGTCTCAAAAACCCAAGCCTGTCTGATTTCTGCGAAGAGAAACCCCAATGAATTGCAAGTGTCTTTCAACGGAAGCACCCTACCTAACAGCAGCTCTATCGACCTGCTTGGAGTATCTATAACGAACCAATTACACTACAAGGGCTCCATCGAAGCTAAGGTGAAACTCGCCTCCAAAAAATTGAGCGTACTATATAGAGCGCGCAGATATTTTACTAAGACCCAGATCTGTATACTCTACAAAGCGCAAATACGCCCAATTATTGAATATGGCAGTCACCTCTGGAGTGGCGCCCCCCAATACCTACTGAATACCCTCGACGCTGTCCAAAGGCGTGCTATACGTCTGATTGATGATCCATCACTGACTGATGGATTGCAATCACTAGAACACAGACGCAGAGTCGGTATTTTAAGTTTATTCTATAGATACTACCACGGGAATTGCTCAGAAGAACTTGCATCTTTGGTCCCTCCTCCACCCACTCGCAACAGAGTCACTCGCTTCACTCAATCGCAGCATCCATTCACAGTGGACCTTCAACATATACGAACAAGTCGCTTCTTGAACCCCTTTATTAATACAGCAGCCCGGCTGTGGAACGATATTCCGAATTCTGTGTTTCCATCTTCGTACAACCCGGGTCTTTTTAAAATCCGAATTAATAAACTCTTTTCTTGATTGCAAACCCCTCCCAACGCTACGTAGTGCGCTTCTTCGGAAGAGTAAAATGGACCCAAATCCCAATAGCTGGCGTCCCCTACGTAGACATGTTAAAAAAAAAAAAGTGAGACCTGGACATGGCAGAAGTCGTACGAAAGCAGAATAAATGCAGTTGAAATGAGATCGCTTAGAAGAATTTGTAACAGAATGATGTATGACAGAGTTCGAAATGAAGATACAAGGAAAGAATGTAAGATGAAGAAAGATGTAATTAACAGAATTAAAGTTAACACATTGAGATGGTTTGGCTACTTGGGGAGAATGAATGAAGAACGCCTAATGAAAATATATAAAGCTGACAGGAATGGAATAAGAGGTCGGGGGCGCCCAAGAAAAGTATGGCACGACCATGTAAACAATATTCTGAAATATGGAAATGTAAGAAGCGTGAACAACAGATGAACGTGTATAAGACAATGTATGAATGTTGATGAGGCGATGAATGTGTGTCAAGATAGAAAAACGTGGCGTTCGGTTCTCTCTGCCTACCCCGTGAGGGACATAGCGTGCTGGTATGTATGTATAGATATCTGACTCCTGAGATACGAAGATAAATATTATTAGTCTCCAGAATGTAGCAACTTACTTGTTATTGGATGCATGTTAGATAATATTTAACATAGTACCTAGTTGCCCGAAAAGCAATACACAAGAATATACCAAAACGTACAAAATAAGTTCGGAATGAAAATTAACGTTAACAAATCTTTTCATACGGCTATGAAAAGTCAAATCACACACTTCAAAAAAGAAACCAGCATGGCTACCCATGAAGTTGATTTTAAGATCAGATTCAGACTTGATGAATGACATTTTCATACTAAACTTTGATCTTAACAAAATATCTTTGATTTATGATATTTATAGTCTCACAAATTTAGACAGAAAACGCAATTTAAAACTGTGAACCCAAGACCTATCTCAGAGTCAGATATCTAACCGACAAATAAGAATCATACAAACAAAAAAATATACAAAAAAATATATATAAAGAACTCTACAATAAGTGCGTTCAAGTTTAGACATTTATTATGTTCCATCAAACTATTATTTATCATTTATCACCATAAATAAATTGACTAATAATTATGTTTCAATGTTTCAGGTCAAATCATTAATGTACATCGAAAAAGATTGAGGTTGAAAAAAGATGCTGTACCATCAGTGTTCTCCAATCTACCAGAATATTTATCAAAGAAATTGCCACCTCGTCGTAAGGAACCATCAAAAAGAAAAACGGATTTCGTAGTCCGAACCAACAAACAAAATGAAGCTTGGGATCAATCCGATAAAATCACCAAGATTTTCAACATTTCAAACCAACCTTTGAATTTTAATATTAGTAACTGGAATTTAAAATCAAAAATTATTTTATACAGTGTTAAATTTTGTCCTTTTGCTCTTGTAACATTTTTAATTATTATGTGAATCATTTGAAATTAAGATATATTTTAAAGATACCGAACTAAGTATAAAAAAAATTAAAAAGGTTTGAATTTTTTTAATAAACATGTTTTCATAGAAAATAAAGTTAATCACGTCACGGTTTTTGAGGATTGAAGAAAAAAAACACATTTCTATATGTTACGTTGTTCTTGCAAAAAGGCCATATATAAAAGTGGATGTTGGTATATTTGTTTCTTTGTATGTGATCGATGGACTCCAAAACCGCACTTCCGACTGCGATGAAAATTTGTTCAGCGCGCACCGGAGAAGGATTTTGCATTAAAATTTATTTAAGTATTTGTTCGACTTGTCACTAAAAAGTTTTGAAAAATGAAACTATGAAGATTTGAAAATTATGCTACCAGGGTAACATAAGTCGGTCCAAATTTTTTTTTTAAATGATCTATTTGATATTGCAATGAAACATTGGGGATTCGTTCAGTCCATACCCAAGAATGTTTTTGAATTTAAATGTATTTTTTTTAATATTACACATAACGCATTATTACAGGAAAATATTTATTAGACGGAAGTGACTGAGGAGGGACTGAAGTGATTGAGGAGACAGAAGTGACTGAGGAGAGACTCAAATGACTGAAGAGAGAATAGGGACTAAAGTGACTAAGGAGGGACTGAAGTGATTGAGGAGGGATTGAAGTGAATGAGGAGTGATGGAAGAGGGACTGAGGAAGGAATGAAGTGACTGAGGAGGGACGGAAGTGTCTGAAGTTATGGAAGGGACAGAATAATAATGAGAGATTCTAGATTATAATCTTAAAAAATAAAACATACGGATCAACCATTTTTATCTATACACAGGCAAGACAACGTCTGCTCGGTTTTCCTAGTATCCATAGAGTCAGAAGTTTGCGGGTAGACTTGTGTGGGAGAAGAAGTATATTAAAAAGTATATTTTTTAAATAAATAGTAATTTGGCAATAATATCACCACATGTCGTTACAGGGTGAAATAAAGAAAGAGTAAATGTATTATTATAAAAATATACGCTTCCCCTAAATGTGGAATTTTTGATATTATCTTTTATGTAATTTGTTAATGAGAGAATTTGTAGAGTGTCAATGGTCTGGATGTGTATGTGTACCCTTCCATTGTCTCTGTCTTAAATATATATAATATTTAATTTTTTTATATACCTTTTATTATTGTTGTCAAACCTCTTTATGTAAAATGTCATGTATATTATAAATAAGTAAAATGATTATATTATGTACGAGTATTTTCATCAGTCATTCTTTTTTCCTAGACAGAAGTGTAAATTTTAATAATTGCTGTGTTTTTGTACGTTGATAATTGACTACCTACTGAATGGTTCCTTACAGTTTCGATAAAATTTATAAAAGAAGGTATTTATATGTGTGAATGTATGCATGATTAATTGAATATTTTTTCAATGAAAAAGTAATTATATATAATGAAAGATATCCATGTATAAAGTTGTATTTAGTTTGATACACCTCAGCAAAGAAGTGAGTTATGCAGTAAATCTAGACATCTAATTAAGGCTCCTAAGTCAAAGTGTACATAAACGCTGTTCGTTATCGCCAAGCACTTGGAGATAACGTTTACAATTTAACTTAGGAGCCTGGACCTCAAGGTGTATTGATTTCTTCAATACACCATCTAGAATATTCAGCATCTTTGTAAAGGTGTATCTGACTTTTCGTTCAGCACAGGATATCTTGATCTTCTGATATATTTGTTCAATTGAAAACTTGAGTAAAGTAAGAAATATAAAGCTGTTTTTAAATGCTAATCTATTGAAGAATAATGTGAATGAATATATTTGGAAAGAGAAATGTTTGTATAGATAACAATAACTTTTGTGTTTTCCAAAATAATATGTATGAAGGATTTGAATCTAAATAAATAAGGACATGTATGTAAAATTTATGTGTGTGGAATAATCTGTATTTTAGTTATGTAAAATGTTTTAATTGATGAACATAATATTTACAATAATGAATTTTTGGGTTACCAAATGTAGAATTTAATTTCTGAATTAGCTTGGAGAACACATGATACTATGAACATGTTTAATATTTGCAACAATAGTAACTACCTATGTATTTATTTCAAAAACTAAAAACACATCAATTGTTCAAACTTATTGTTGATAAGAATGTATACAATCTTAAAATGGGCATAACATAAACAGACTGTTTAAATCATAACTGGAAATTTGAAATGTATACTATTAGTAGTGCCTTCTGTCTAAGGAAAGGATAAATCTTAATATGTTTAAATAACAGACGAATGAATGTGTGTGAGGCAATGAATGTATGGTGCTCGCTTCTCTCTACATTTTTTTTATATCTCATAACATGATTTCCACCTTGTTCACTGTGGCTCGGAATAAGAATATTGTTCTTTTATTGTATCACTAATTTCAAGTTCGCCTCAATACACCATCCCTTTTCCTATTCCTGTATCATGTATTTTAAATTCCTCAATAGAATTTGAAGAAATTATTTACTCATATTTCTATACGTACCTAATGATATATGAAATTGAAGTGTATGATAAACAAGAATGAATGTTTCAACTGGATACATATTTTTTAAATTCAATATCAGACATCAGTTTTCTTTGCCAGTTCTTCCTGGTAGATGTATTAGAACTGGCGGATATTATCTTGTTTATTTTTAATAAAGAAAGTCAATAACTGGTACCATTAGTATAGACAACTGCAGTATATTTGTAGTTTTACAGAAAATGCTTCTATGTTATTGACAAATTTTAAACAAATACTTTTGTGTTTTTTTTATATTAAAACAACCTTTTTTCCCTAACAGTATTTTGAATATAAACCTTGTAAATATATGAGGTTTCGAAGAAAAGTTTTTTTGTGAAACAGAAGACCTAAGGAGATGGTGGGTATTTGGAAGTAATTGAGTATACATATTTTTTTAACTTTTTCTATCGACAATACTTGATGGAATTTGATTATAATATATTACAATAAAATACAGATTTATAATTTTCTTCAACTAAATTTAATTGAATAACTAGTTTCGCTCTAGACGAGCATATTCTGAGTGGTCCACTACTCAGAGAATGCTCGTCTAGAGCAAAAATAGTTAGTCAATAAAATTTAGTAAAAGAAAATTACAAATGTGCATTTTAATAGAGTACCTATTTATGCATCATGTCAAGTATTTTTATATGATGAAACAAGCAAAATTTTTAAGACTAGATTATGTTAAAAGACTAGAAAATGCAATTTAAAATTTCTAATAGGGAATATCATTTGTAGTTACATAATTAAGTTTATAATTTTATTATTACAATTGGTTCTTTACATAGGTGTTCTAGATTTTTCATATTTAAACAGCTGAACGTTGGTCGTTATAGATAATAAATCATATTCAAAACAATTGAAGGAAGCTCAATATCCCTGATAATAATTTATAATATAATATTAACTTTATTAGTATTTTGCTGAAATTAGTCATGTGCCTAGATATTTATTTGTTTTCAAAATTTTATACAGTTAGTAAACGATAATTGAATTATAAATGTATCAAATATTATTAATGAACATATTAACAATGAATATGAATAGGTAGTTATCAATTTACCTAGAATAATTCATAACTCTTTGTATCAAGACTGATAAAAAATATCTTTTAATATAAGCTCTACTTGTTCAGTTTCCATCTTGGAGATTGTTTGGCAGTAAATCTCTTCCTTCACTCTGTTTGGTCTTCAGCGATGCACACCTGTTCCATATACTCCCAGCTGGAACGCCTTCTGTCAGTCGATCCCTCAATTATTCACTCCAACAAGATGTGTAAGAGATGCTCATGTCACATCGCATGACCATCCAATTTGCATGCCTTTTCAATATGGAGATCAACATGTTGTATTGTGACTAGTTTAATTGATTTTGCTGAGGACCTCACCTTTGCATAATGTGTGAAAACCATACAGGTACAGCAAAATACTCCACACTGATTTACTAATTGTTTCCGGAGTTGCTGGACTCAAAGATCTTTGATTGTTTAAGGCAAGTTTTGCTTGGTGGATGAGATTATCTATTTCACTCTTTGAACGTCCATCTCGTATGTGATCCTGTACCCAAGATAGACAAATTGGCATTCTATATTTCACTCTATATTGGCACATCTCTAGACATAAGTATATCAATTACAATTTGAATATGGTTATTACCGTTGTTTTGTTCTGCAACCTTATGATGAATATATACTATTTCTTGTACAGAATATCTGTTGGTACAGTAGATAAATTTTAACCGATTGAAAAAAAGAGGAGGTTATATTATATTGTAGGTATTATTGGTTATTTAGGTGCTCGAGATTTCTTTATATTTAAAATAAATTAACGTACCTAGCTCATTCTGGATGATAATATTGAAAACAATTAAAGGAAGCTCGATTTCCCTGATAATTATTTATATAAAATTGACAATTTATTTTGTATTTTGCTCGTGTAACAAGATACTAATTTGTTGTCATTCTTTGATATAAACTTTTTATACAATTATTCTGAATAAATATTATGTTTTCTCATATATAATCTAAGGTTTTCTCAATATTTTTTTTATAAATATAACTTTCATAATGCAATATGAATTATTTAAAGATTGCAAAATTGACCTTGAAAAATTCGTAAAATGATTTTTTGTACTATGTAGATTTATAAAATTTATTTTTTTATGTCATAATGAACATTATAAATGAAAAAATGTTTTTATTCAAATCTGATCTGTCACATTCAATTATATAAAACATGTTCTATGAACATGAGAAAAAGAACAATCCGCCAATATGGAAAGCTGTCAAACTCCATACGACTGATAAGTCGGCCATTTTTTTTCCCCTACCTTGCGGCCTGTCTTGAGGAAAACGAACGACGAACAATCCAGAGGGCCTTGATTGAGCTATACCACTACCTTGCTTCAAACAAAGCCGTGCTGTAGAAAACGGATAGCCTAGTTTGTACACCAGTTTTTGTTGACCAACGACGCCAGACACTACCTACACAACGACGCTGTAAACTTTCTTCTCGCGCATGCGCACAATCAATGCTACATCGGTACATCGCGACTAGTATGTATATACTATTTTATTTAATTTTTCAATAAATCCACTATTTGATATTAATTTTATGCATATTGATACCGGCCCGCCTCGGCCCCATGTCCGCGAGAGAGATCCACCGTCCTATTCGAGTAGGTTGTGGCTAAATTTCTCCGCGGAACCTACCCCGACCGTCAGCGGGATTCTGGGGAAATTATTTTTATTTTTTATTATATGGCAATTCTTTTTTGCACAATGATTTTGAACTTTTTTCAAACGAAGAGAGTCTGACAGCTACCAACAGCTGATCAGCTGACTTTTTAGTCAAAAGACTGCCGGACACTCTCCGGCACAAAAAAAACCAACCTTATAACTGAAAGAACCCTTGGGATTCCGCCAGAGAATCCCAACAGGTTGAGATCTATCGGCCCTGACACAACAGAGGTGCAACTGCCCCAAAATTGAACACTTAAGGTACCTCCGCCACGCGGTAAATTTTTTGTAAATCTTTTGGCAGCACTTTGTAACTGTAGAGGCCTCTTCAGACTGCAGCCGAAGGATAGAAGCAGCTTCTCAGGCCGTAGTGCGCCTCGTAACTTGCAATTTTTTTATTTTTACACCTGACTTTATCTTATTACTGACTCGAGGCGCCAACGGCCTGGGAAGTGTCTGCCCTAGCGCAAGCCAGGGCCCCTCTTTTGTAACCGTGTGGAGGGGAGGATTACCATAGCCTGTCGCGCCCTTGACCCAGAATTTCTCGTCTGCAATCGCTTTTCCGTTCTCTTTTTTCTTTTGTTCTGGATCGAGGACCTATACCTGAGGACGTCACCCACCTGTAGCTTCCTGCTGGTCTACGACGGGGTGATCTGCTGAGCGTCTCCCTCAGCAGACGGTCGAAGAGGAAAGGACCGCGTTCTTGGGGTGAGTGCCTTCAATTCTCTCTCGATCTAAGACCGAAGCTGGTCACTTACATTAACTAGGACGCCCTGCGTCCAGAGGACTGACGGCCCTCTCTGCGACCGCAGAGAGAGAGCTGGTGTCAATATGATGTATTAATTAATAAATAAAATAACATAATTGAATAAATGTATTTTATTATAAAACATATAAATAAATATAAAAATATTAAAATGAATGTTTTCACATCATAATATATTTAATCCTAAATAATTCATAATCAGATAAACTATAATCATAAATATAACTTTGAATATTCAAATTCCAGGTGTAAAATACGTGTTATTATAAATTTGGATGTCAGTTGTCAAAATTCCGATACGTCTTTCCAGCGCCAGAGTTCAAACGATTCTAATGTCAGGGCTAACGTGTAAATGACTCGCAAACGTCTGCCGCAAACCCCCTTTGACTCGTGCTAAAATACTGACACTCGATCGGATCGGGCGCGAGCCCGGGCGAGACCACGCGAGCCTATCCAAACACCCTATTTAAAGGTTGGAGCTCGGGATGTCTCGCCGAGCCAAGGCGAGCATGGAAACGGCCCATTATACCTACATAAGACAGACAAGGGCGAGAACACTGGGTAACGGTGAAAAGCCCTCAAACAAAGAAGAAGAAGGCGTTCAACTCTGGTGGGAGACGGACGGTTTGGTGTGACGCCGTCATCGGTCGACATGTGCTCCCGATGGCGGCCATATTTTCGACGACGCAGGAGGTCTGCGTGACAGGACACGTCACGCGCATGGACGCTGCCGGTGCTACGGAGCCAAGATGAGGGCATCGACAGGGCAGAGGCGCGGAGGCAGGGCGCAGTGTTGGGCCACCGCAGCAGGGAACGCGGCGGCTCGCAGATTGGACCACGAGGGGCTTTCCGTGTCGTCTGGGGCGTCGGTTCGCCTCCGGTGAGGCTCCCAGCTGGTCTGCCACCTTTGTCGAGATGCGCCTTCATAGCGTTGCCGTGTGGCACGAAGCCAGCCATGGGTGACTGCCTGGCAGAGGAGAAGAGGAAACTACACCGAATACGAGAAGGACCTGCCAGCCTGACGCAGAGGCTGGGCCCCGCCGGACTTTCAGCCACCACGTGGAAGACAGTGACATGCCTGGAGAGAGGGTGTCGCTGTACCCTGGGGTTTCACCTTCTGGTCGGCGTCTCTTCGTGCTCGGTTGTGTTTGAGAGGTGGACTGTTATTCTTCGTTTTGTTTTGTTGTTTTTGTTGAATTATGTTGCTGTTGTGTTTTGTTTTATTTATTTATTTGCCGTTGGACCTTGATAATACTGATATGTTGAATAAATGCGCCGTACTAAAAGAATTTCATAGTGTCACCTTCATTTGTCTCCTTTTCTTGATTTTCTTCCTCACATTGGCTTTGATGTTTCCTCGTGGTCGGAAAGAGGGCTCATCAAAATACAAATTTTGTTCTAATCTATTTTTTGTATAAAATTATTTAAATGGCAATAAATTACCAAACGTCATATGTCAGCTGGGATTGGATATTTTTGAATTTTTGACATTACCTGGATTGTATTATTTTTGTTATATAAAATTGCTCAATTGTGACATTTTCACGTTGCAAAACGTGAAAATGAGTCAACTTTTACTATTTATTGCTGGCATTCATTTAATATATTGTCCATTTACTAAAGTAGAAGAGAGCTTCAATATTCAAGCTATACACGATATTTTATATTTCAGACATAACCTCACACAGGTATTCTATTTTCTTCTGTGTTTATATTTACGTATTCATTGTTTTGATTTTAACAATACCTTATTTGTCGTTTTAGTATGACCATTACGATTTTCCCGGGGTTGTACCGAGAAGTTTCCTGGGTCCTATCGTTATATCTGTGTTATCATCACCCATTGTATATACTTTGCAGTTTCTAGAAATCAGTAAATTCTGGTCACAATATATAGGTATTGTATTTTTGTACCCTTACTTTGAGTTATTAATTTATTACATTATGAATACAATATAAACTTTTTTGAAACGAAAAAATAAGTTTTTTTTAATTGAATCATTGGTAAGTTATTTACTTCATACACAGAGATATTTTTTTGATATCTTTGCTTGCTTTAAATATCTACATTTTCTATAAATATTCGTTTTTGTGTTATCGCAAGGCCAAAGATCTATTGTTCTGTTAAGTTTACTTTTTTCCAAGGTACTGTTAGTCAAGTTAATTTTAAGTTAAAATAATATGATATATATAATTGCACCGTACTTTGATTGTATTACAATCGGATTGTTTTATATTTTTTTAGTGAGATTTTGTCTAGGTATTTGTGTTGTTACAACATGGGGCAGGTTAAAGGACAGTTTAAAAGATGTCTTTGGTGGTACATTTACTTGGTGGTACACAGCTTTAACGGTTACTCAATATCACTTTATGTTTTATCTAAGCCGTCCATTACCAAACATTATGGTTCTGCCTTTACGTAAGTTCCTTTTATAATTATCTGCATAATTTACTAAGAAGCATATTTTTTATTGAATGTTTATTGTTAAAAAAAAACACTTGTTTATTTAGAATAATTTAGAATCATTTACCATACTTACAAACAAAAAAGTAGGTAGGTAAAAAATAATGATTTATCTGAAAGGCTGGGTATGTACACTACAAAGGCTGATAGCGCCGTGTGCTGGGGAGGGGACTCTCAACCTTCCGCCTCGCCTGATCCGTTCTCTTTGCACTTCACTACCTTGAATTAATGTACTTGCATTAATTCAATATTTAGTTCCAATTAATCCTCAAAAATATTGTATGAATCAATAATGACAAATAGTTAAAACCTTTAAATATTATGATAATGGGTTTAATACTGAAAATGCACTAAAATTTTAATAAAATTTCAGATTTCTTCATATTATTTGTTATTTGCTATTCTGAAGATTGACATGACCTAATTAAAATAAAATAATTCATCTATTTATTAGTTTTGTGCTAGGAAAATAGTCAGAGTAATTAAATAAATAATGAGTTCAATTCCGAAGATGAATTTAAATTTAAACCAACTTTAAAGTTATTAAAAGCTAAAATGTGTTCACCAGAACTGTCACTTTAAATTTTATCTATTTTATAATAAACCAGTGATGTTTATTTATCATTTTAATTTCTTTATTTTATTAATTCTTCATAATAGCAAAAAATAAATAAATTTAATAGATTTGGAATTTCATTAAAATTTTAGCGCAATTTCAGAATTGAACCCATTATTTATTCTGTAATCATGGAATTTTACCAAGTATCCTTCGACAAACTAAATAAATAATATTATTTATGTTTCAGTATTTCTAGCATTGGAGAACTGGGTTAGAGGTAACCACAGAAGGTTTATTATTTTCTCTGGAGCGGCGATGATAGTTTTTAGAGGCGAACTTATTTTGTTACTGGGACAGTTTTTGCTGTACGATCTTTACTTGAAACGCCTTTCATTCCTAAGGTGAAAATTATTTATTAAGATACATGTTATATATAAGATATCTATTCTATCTTTTCAATTAAATTTCACTATCAATTTTATAAGGTCATACTAGCAGCTGCAGGGCTGCTCATGAAGTTGATTAAGCTAAGTGTAAAATCAAATTCAGACTTCAGAAATCAAGATTAACACAATATAAGAACGTGTCTTGAGTAGCCCCCTGTATGACAGTAGCATGAGAAGGGTCCATATTGATGTATGACATGTGGCATACTTTGAAAACAAACCATAACATAGTGCATTATATTAAATATGATTAGTTTTCCATACACATTTTTATATTATTTTCCATAATTTCTCTAAAAATGTTCTAAAAAATTGAGTATTTAATATTGAAAAAAAAATGGTAAGTATATTGAAATGGAGTTCAAAAAAATGTATTCAAGAATCGCCATCCTTTGAAGGAAAAAAAAGTATTTATGTAGTACATACATCAATGTTAAATAATAAATTATTATGTTATATTTCAGAATGTTGAAAATAGTTATACCGGCTGGATGTGGACTTATTTTACTAACAGTAGCAGTTGACTCGTTTTTCTGGTCACGTTTAGTATGGCCAGAAGCAGAGGTCTTCTGGTTCAATACAGTGCTCAACAAAAGTTCAGATTGGGGTGTATCCTTTTTATTTTGTAAAAATATGTCACTTTATATTTTCATCATCTTTATTCTTCATGTAGAAAATGGCCTTCTTTGTTTTTGATTGTTTTTTTTTCGTTTTTACATATCTACTTAATTTTTTAAACTCCTCTGTAAATATTTTTTTAATAGATATTCACCAATTATGTTATTAAAGGGATTCATCTTTTCAATTTAATTCTCTTCTTAATAATATGTTGTGATATTACTGAAAAATTTTAAACAATCATTCCTTAAAATATAATCAGACATCCCCTTTTTTGTGGTATTGGTATTCCGCTTTGCCTCGCGGCCTGGGACCAAGTTTACTTCTGATTCCAATTGGTGCTTACTATGACAGAAGAGCTCTAGCATTTTTGATTCCGTCCATTATATTTGTATTGTTTTTTTCATTTTTACCTCACAAGGAACTACGCTTTATCATCTATGTTTTTCCACTCTTCAATATATCTGCTGCTGCAGCATGTAATTATATGTTAGTATTATTTGAATTATTTAGGTATATTCTATAAAGATTATGTAGATTAAAACTTAAGTAGATTATAACTTATTCTTTAGAATCTGTACTTAATAGTTCACAAGCTGGGAAACAAAGTGAAAATAATTGTTTAGTATTAAGTTCAAAAATTAAAAATCAAGAAAGATTGTCAATAAGTTGCAGAAAAAAATCTCATTTTTCGGGCATATTAGAATCACATAACGTCGGCTTAACATGTAAACTTGCTAACTCCACTTTTTGCCAAAAATAACCTAATGATAGCATTTATTTCCCTTAATGTCAATACGTCATTTGCGTAAATATGACATGTCCAAAATATTAAAAAGTTGGTTATAATGTATCGCACTAAAATTTGACAACTTTACTTGCATTAAGAAAATTTGCTAACTCCGTCATTTTGATCGCGTACGTGTGATAGTTCGAACGTCTCATTGGTATAGTTAGTAAATAACGGTGTTTTTTCAAGTTTTGTTGAAGAAGGAATACATTATTTTAGCAGATGTGATTATTAATTTAAAAAAAAGTAAAACGCTAAAGCTAAGATGCAAATGTAGTGATTTAAAAAAAAAAGTATTTTTTTATTTTTGTTACCTGTAAAGATAAATAAATAAATAAAAGTATTTTTAATATTTCTGTCTATCAGATGATGATCAAGTTAAATGATGTTGATATCTGTGGATGTAAAACAATGTTTCTTCAAACATTACATATAAATAGAATGACCGCATATAATTGTAAAAAGAATGCTGCTTCTTTACAACCTAAAAATATAAATAAGCTTAAATGTAACAACATTCAGAATGAGAAATCAAATAAAAATATTGCGAATTTTGTAGATTCGCTGCCAAAACTTGAATCTCATTATTGCAGAAAATCAACCACCAAACTCTATTTATTGTACAAAGGAAAGAGGACAAAGAAAGATCTATATGATTTTTATAGATCTGAGTGTTTGGAAAAAAGTATAAAACCTTTATCAATTTACTAATGGCTCAATTTTTTACAAACTTGTATTTTTTGAAATCTGGACAGTATAACCTCAAAAAAAATAATAACTCTTTGAGAGCTATAGGTAGTGATTGAAAATCTCCAAAACTTGCATACATCGAGGCTTAAGATATAAGTTTGCGAAAATACAATGAAAATACAATGCAGGATCTAAAAATAATAATACACACCGATTATCACAAATATTATGATAACTTTCCACATGAATAGTTTGTTTCTGATTTATATTTTTTTATATCTACAGTAACATTTTTCTAATTCTTATTCTGTATCTTTTTTAAAGTTTTTTGTTACATAAAAGCAACATTCTGTTTGAAATATTAATTGAAATAATTTTCTTATTATTATATAATCAATAATTGACGCACATGTGTTTTATTAAAGTTTTTTTTCTTACATTATAACAAGGTTCTTTATTAAAACTAAGTTATTTATTCATTTTGCAAATTTGCTAACTCCAATAACAAGACTCATTTAAAAAAATTATCAATCGCAGAAAATTGTTAATAAAAAAATTATTGCAAGATTTATTTCTTAATAATTTTGTTTAAATATTGTATTTTCGTTATAGTTATTATTTATAATTAAAATAATTCAATTTAAAATAAAGTTGGAAAAATTGAACAGTTTTTTCATCCTCCTGTATAATTGACCAATATGGAGTTAGCAAGTTTACATGTTAGGCCGACGATATGCAGAATGAAGGGTGAATGGAAAAGCTTGTGCTCATGAGATGTTTAAACAAATAAATAAATGAACACTTCCTTGCACCCTGCACAAGTGGCGAGTTTATTGCCGTATGGCAATTTCTTCCAACTAACCAGTGTTATGTTTAAAGGGAATGGATGGTTTCTTTTAATGATATAAAAAGGACCTGGCTGGCACTTTTAAATTTCCCTATAAAATTAGCTCGAGATCAAGAGGACAGGAGACAAATTATTCTTTGGAAAGTTCTAAAATGATAAAGAAGAAATAAAAATAAAAAAAATAAAAAGTACACTTCAATAGTATTTATTTATTTAATGACTACATATAATTGTTTTATATCTGTTATATCTTTTATGTGCAGTTTAAAGGTGACTTTTTAGCCCAATCAATCAAGAATTACACGAGAAGATATATAGTTATTAAAAAAAAAAATTCTATATGTTTAAACCACTTGTATATTATATATTGAACTTGCGACTGGTTTGGAAACTAGCCGTTTCTTTCTTAGGCAGATATACAACTTTTTATTAAAATGTATCGCAAAGGTAACAATCGGATATTTGAGTTTGATTTTTTTTTCATTGTTTGAAAACTGTCACTTCATGATAGAACTCCATAATCACATTATGACGAAAAAAACAATATTATGACGAAAAAAACAATATTTAAATTTAAATAGAAGTAAAAATTAAATATTCTTTTTTTCATCATAATTCTATAAAATATACTGACTGAAAATGGGTATTATCAATGTATTTATGGCTTGTATTTTAGATGGGAGCGCAGAGGAAAAACATTGCTTTTTGGATCTCTTGCTTGGGGTATGGTTGGATGTCTCTTGGGTAACATGATATTATCTTTGGCCTTTTTATCTGTTGCTGGAGTCAACTATCCTGGTGGAGCTGCTATTTCCAAGTATGTATTTTCAAACTAACAATTTATCACATTCTATGAAAATAAATAGTAATCAAGTTATAAAAATTTCTATATAATTAATTCTTAAGTTTGTATTTTTCAATACAACTATACAATATTTTAGTAAGAATATTTGCAAATAAAAATACAAAATTAAAAGGACAAAACAGGCTTTGGAACTTTTTTTTTTGTATCGAAAGTGTTAATATTAGTCATTTTTAGGTTCCATAAAATTTTGAAGGATGAACCTGTTTTGAATGTCCACATTGATAATTTGGCAGCACAAACTGGAGTCACCCGATTCACCCAGTTACATGACAATTGGATATACAATAAAAGTGAATTTCTTCAACCGGAACACCTTCAATCTTTTACACATCTCATTATAGAAGGAAAAAGTAAATATTCTACTAATTTGAAACCTTTCAGTCAAACTCATAATGTTTTAGATTCTGTAGATGGATTTTCTCACATTACATTCAATTATCAAAGTATACCTCCATTCCGTATTAAAACTAAACCGCATCTGTTCATACTAGAAAAGAAATCTTGGAAAGATGATCTTTCTAATTTAATCCCTCGTAAAGAAAGCGTCGTTGAAGAAATAATTGAAATAAAAGAAGATATAGACGAGGATGATAATATTGTGTTTGAATCACCCGATATAAAAGAAACATTAACAAGTGACATCAAAGATAATGCCGATAGTGTAATTACCAATCCAACTGCAGATGTTAAACTGAATATCAAAAATATAATAGCTAAATATAAGAATACGAAAGAATCACAAGATGACAATGTAATTATCGAAGATATAACGAACATAACAAAGCTTGAACCGACTGAAGAAAGCGTTGAAGAAAATTACAATTTGGATATCCAGAAGCAATATTCTGACAAAAGATGGTCATCAAGTAAATCCAAAAAGAATCTCATTGCATCAGCAAAACAAAAATTGAAAGAACTTGTTGTTAAATATAAAGAACAAAATACTTTAAGGGAACAATCGACCAATGAAAAGATACTTGAAGAAGAATTTAACAAAACAGTAACAGATAATGAACCATCTGACAAGATATCTAACATAAAAAATAAAAAACAAACTGAAACAGACACCAACAATATTGAGTTCAATAAGCAACAAGAGGAGATAACTTTAAACGAAGAAACAAATGCAGGAAATGATCTTAATATGTTTGTTAAGGACAATTCTATTCAAGAAATTGTTGATGCCGTTTTAAAGAAACTATTAGACAAAAAGCAAGAAAGTGAAGATGAATTAGATATAAAACACTTGGAAGTAAGCGAACAAAAAATGGCGATTCAGCAAATCGTAGAAGATATCATCAATGAAAAATTTCAAAATAATCCTGCTTTGAAACAGGCCGAAACTGACAATGCTCCTATTGATAATGAACCTGAGGTTTTACAAGTTGATGAGCCTTATCAGAATGATGTATGATCATTATCAGTCATAGATTTGTCTTTACATAGGACTTAAACAAAGAAAGAAATGATTTACTAAAATAATTGAAAAATATATATTTTGAACAGACATCATTTCGAAAAGACTCTCTTTTTTTAACGTGCCTATTGGTTCTGGTATATACTAAATTATATCTGCAAGCAAAACAAAATTAAAGAAATATAATTGATACATATTTGATCTCACAAAAGCCTGACAATGCTGATAATTTAATTTACCATAAGTTCTATATTCAGATAGACATAAAAAAATAACTCCATATAAAAAGAAAATGGCAAAAAGGGTCAGTAAATTTACAGATTTTAATTATGCTCCTAGTTTTTTCAATATGACATCTAAGTACTTATATGTTTTATTGAAGATTTACTTTCATTGTGTAATGCTGTACTTTTCGAACAAACCTTTTACTTACATACAATCCCACAATGTGGGATAATCGGCGACAGGTAAATGTGTGTGCTTCCTTATAAAAGGAAGCATGACACATATGTGTATCCCCACACTCTAGCCGTGTCACACATAATAAGGCACTACATTCAGGATGGGTGGTGAATGTCATTGCTGAACTATGTGAAATGTTATTTTGCTTTTTGTATTTTGATTATCTGCCTTTTATTTATTATTGAATATGCCATTCATATTCATCAAAATTCAAAACTGTGAATGTCAAAACAGACAAAATAAAAAGTAATATTATCAATCAGGCCTCAGCAGCTTATATTCACCATGACAGAAATTATTTCAGTATTTTATACATTACACAGTTAAATAAATTAAGAGTTGAATAATTTTTGTAAAATTGATAACGTGCTCAACCATTTCCATTTGGAATCTTGATACATTGCAGCTCATCTTAACTGATAAATTAAAATAATAATCGAATCATCATTATACCCCCATGAATCGAATCAGTCTATTATACCCCCATGAATCGAATAGTTTTTTAATTGCATATATGCAAACATTGGATTTTTTTGTCATTTTTTTTTACACCGTCATCTCATTTATGAGGACTGTTGCTTTCATTGTTTACAAATAAACTAATTTCTCAATAGATGGCGTTACAAAAAGGCTTTTCCGTTACTTCTTAGATGGCAATAGTATAGTTCCTTATTTTCAGGTGAATTGTTACACACTATTCAAATATATAGAAATTTCAAAAAAATTATATATAAGGGAACTCAATAAGAAGGTTTAATTGGTGAACATTGCGCAAGCGCATAAAGTGATCACGTAAACCAGCCGATGACTGGTCGTAAGCCCTGTAGGTGCCTCGAGTTCCTGGTTCTTCTACAATATGCCAACTTCGTCTCTATTGAGATGTTAAAAAAGTTTGTCAATGAATGAAAATAAAATAATAACTTTTATAACCACTTATATACCTACACCACTTTTGAGTATTTAATGTTAACCAGTTTCAGAGCTGACCCGCTCCCTCATCCAAACATTTGGGTTTACTATGGTTATGTTCATTATTGCACTGTTGAAGGTACTTTCTATTTTTGGAGAATAATTTATAACTTACTAATGTTACTAAAAAGCAATTTAAACTTAGTTAATCTAAGTTTACATTACTGGCTGACTGAAAAACTGAAATTATGACTATATTTGCTCTCACGTTCTTGGAGAGATTTTTAAGACTAAGTTAGCAATGATACGTAGAGATCTTATTTTGTAAGAGTAGTGTTTTTTTTATTAATTAAAATTCAGTTTTATTTTTATTCTACTTAAATAAAAATAAAATCTATTTATTATTGATTTGCATTTTATATTTTGTTCTACTTGGATTCATTTTCATATTTTTTATCTTACTCTACTTTAAATGGTTATATTTTTGTATATATGTTTTATTTCGATTGTTAAATAATTATAATTATTAAAAAAAAAATTATAGCAGTTTGTGATGATTTTATCTCAACAGCATTTACTTGTGTTAATTTTCATATTAAATCTATTATTAAATATAGTTATTTTTATTGACATGTTAATAATATTGTAAATAAACCATTTTTTTGTTAAAAGTATACATTTTTTTACACCTAGTTTCTGAGATTAGATAAGCACAAAACATTATAACTAAAAAATAAAATAGATCATTTTAGTTAACAACAAAATTAGACCCGTTGTACGTTGATTGATTTGTCACCAATTAGTTATTTAATTTATATATTTTAAACAATTTTATTCACTTAGTAATAACCACAAATGGGTTATTTCATGTTTAGTCAGGATATGGGTCTTCAACCCCGGGGATGAAGTGATTGATTTGAAACTGGTCTATTTAGTGGTTAAAGCAAAGTGAATTGTAATAAATAAAACAGAGCTATACCACTTCCTCAGAAAGATATTTGGTCCTGTCAACGAAAATGAAGTGTGGAGGAGACGATTCAATCACAAATTAGAGGCACTGTATGGCCAACCTAACATTATACAGTTCATTAAAATAAGAAGACTGCAATGGTTGGGCCATGTCCACAGGATGAGTGATGATCTTACTCCCAACAAGGTTTTAAACACCACACCAGACGGGAGAAGAAGCAGAGGCAGACCAAAAATGAGATGGCTGAACGACGTGGAGGCTGATATATGAGCACTGGGCCTTACCAACTGGAAGAGAGCCGCAGAGTGCAGGGAGGAATGGCGACGGATTCTGAAGGAGGCCAAGGCTCACAACGGGCTGTAGGGCCAATGATGATGATGATACCACCCCATGTGCCTAGACAATTTTGTGTAATTTTTTTGTTGAGCTATTGATACAGGCATTGAAAAAAGACATCCTATTGTCTTCGCACTGAAAGGAATCATCAGAGTTTGCCAACTTTATTTCTTTGTTCCAAGTGAACCCAAGTTTTTACAGACCCTGTATATATAAAAAAAATGAGCATAACTCAAACAAGAATATAGCGTTGAAAGGGGTGAAGGAAAATTAAATTATATTGGAATTAAATATTATTTGTTTACAGATAATATATATTTTTTAAAGAATGAATATGTCCTTGTACATATTATATATTCCCTAAATTAAGCATAAATTCTTGTGCTATAGGTGAACGAAATTGGTAATGGCAGGATCCAAACTCACGACCACTGGATTACTAACCCAGCATGCTAATAGCTCTGCTATAATAATTAAATGCTCTTTCTCTTATCTTTTCTTACATGACATATATGATAAAATTTTAATTTTTAAATATTATTAACTACTATTGTTTTAACTTCTGACTAGGTCTGGTTTTGTGCTATGCACATTTTCAAGTAATAGTTTCGAGCATAATTCAAAATGTGCATTAGATGAAACTGGTTATAGTCACAAATTAAATGAATAGTGGAAATAATTTAATAGTATTTTAAATTTAAAATGGTATTCCATCAAGTGGTTTCAACCTAAAAAAATAAAACTAATTGAAATGATAAAATATTTCAGGGTACTTCAAATAAACAGTTGATTTTGAGAAAGGATAAATTAAAATTAAACACATTTTAAGTAAATACGCCATTTATTATTTATAAAAAAAATATATACAGCGAAACTTGGTAGCAAAGGTATTCAAGGTACCAAAACGAAGTGCTTATTTGTTTTTTTTTTTATTTAATTTGTAACAAAATACTTATTCGACTAATATACATGAATAGGAATGCATATAAAATTAATTTAATGTGTATAATGATAGATCAAAATAAGTATTTAAATCATGGTATTCACTGGAATAGCGTCTATTATACCTTCATGGGAATAACCTAATTTTTTCACAGCAAGAACTTTTCAACAATGTAAATTAAAGCCTGATATTTTCATGCAGATCCATATTTTATATTATATCTCTTGGAGCAAAAAAGCAGATAACAGAATGTATGGAATAAAATGTTGCTGAATAAAATATTCATTGAAAAAGACTTTTTGAAAAGCATAAAAAATGGTTTATTGGAAAAAAATATGATATAGTAACATATAATATAGTTATTATAGTTTTCGAGAAAAACTTAAAAAAATGTAACTTTTATTTACAATCAAAAGCACCAACAAGTTTGACCAAGAGTCGTTTATTCAGATTGGGTGTAGTGGATAGTGACTCTTGCAACTTTGGGTTGGAAGAAACAATCAACCATATATGTTGCATCAAATAAAAATAAGTTAGCTTAAGGAATGTTCAGGGATGAATATGTATTTAAAAGGAAAAATAAAGGTACCTACCCTGTTTTGATCACATCTCTCAGAATGGAAAATTATGCTCTCATACTCCAAGAAGAGACTGAATGGGAGCCAGTATTTATTGAGTCATTCAGGAAATGTTAATTCTCTGGGATTTATTTTAATTATTTACGTATATGTTTTATCATCTAAATTTGCTTGTTCATAAAACACAGAAATTCTATAGTTTTGATTACATATTTAGCTCATTAATTTATTTGCAATGCTGTAAAAGCGCAATAAAATATATTTGAGTAATTATGTTCATTTATAAAATGACTAATAAATAACATTCTAATAGACATTATAACATAAAATAATTACACGGTAGATATATATTGACCTATAAAATTCTTCCCATATGAAGCAATGTAATATCTTTAGGTTTTTAAATTCTAATTTACAAACAATTACAGCAAAAGTTATAACAAAACGAATTTATTTTAAATAAACATTAACTGTTATTTTTTGGTCAAACATTCTGTCGCCTTTTTGTTGAATTGTAATAGACAAGAAACAAAAACAGCCGGGATGATATCTTTCAAAAGGCTTCTAAAAATTTGATATATTTAGTATAAATAGCCATTAGAAAATGTGCTTTAGTCATAAGATTCTTATATCCTTTAGTTTTATTATAGTTTTAAATACAACATATTTTATAAACATATTTTTAATAGCTAAACAACCCAGGGGCTTCTTATTACACAAAAGAAAAAAAAACATACCATTTTAATACATATGAATAACTGAGAATTTATTGCATACCATATAAATAAATTTATTGCTAAATCAGTCTTAAAACATCAATTTTACACAGTAAATAAAAATTCATTGATCTTATATATTTTTATCAAAAAAAAAAAAAAAAATACACAAACAATACATCAAATAAGTATATAAAATTATAAAATAAATAACAAATTTCATTAATTCAATAAAAAAAATGATAAATAAAAGAGTAAATAAAATATTAACACAATTCTTTCAGTAATAAAACAAAATAATTCAGTATGAACAATCTAAAACAAATAAAATGTGCACATAATATTAATATCATTTTACATTACATAAGGAAGACAAAAGCATACTATTAAGTTTAATTTACAATATACAGTCAAACCTCGATTATCCGGATTCAATAAAACAATACAATAATTAAATCCTTTAATTAGTTTGTAATAATTGCAACTTGAGTTATGGATGTACAAGGTAATGGATGGAAGAATAGATAAATTTTTCGAAGCTGCGGGGGGGAACGCCGCCATGTGCAATTTGGTTCATCCAAGATGGCCGCCAGGGGGTTTCCTCTAACCCCCTATTAGCTTAAAATGTTAGTCTTTAGGAAAAAACGTAACTATATGTCCGAGAAAAGGACGGCAAATGAATTAAAGAATATTTAATTCATAAATGAGTGGGATGACTATATTTTACAGAGCTACATAAATTTTCCAGACGACAAAGTATTGTTAGCAGATAGTATGGAAGAGTTACAGTATCTTGTAAGTATGGTATATGAAGGATGCATAGAAAACGGACTTAAAATGAATGCCAGCAAATCAAAGGTAATGGTCTTTGAAAAGAGTGAAAGCAGAACAGTGTGTCAAATAAAAGTAGAGAATGAATGGCTTGAACAAGTCGACGAGTATGTCTATCTGGGTAGTATGTTCCAACGGAATGGACGGCCTGATAAGGATATTGAAAGAAGAGTTATGGCAGGAAACAGAGTGAATGGAGCACTTAGACCAGTTATGAATGATCGCAACATATCAAGAGACGCTAAAGTTGCCATTCATAACGCAATCGTAGTGCCAACCCTGACGTATGCAAGTGAGACCTGGACATGGCAGAAGTCGCACGAAAGCAGAATAAATGCAGTTGAAATGAGATCGCTTAGAAGAATTTGTAACAGAACGATGTATGATAGAGTTCGGAATGAAGATACAAGGAAAGAATGTAAGATAAAGAAAGATGTAATTAACAGAATGAAAGTTAACACATTGAGATGGTTTGGCCACTTGGGGAGAATGAACGAAGAACGCCTGACGAAGAAAATATACAAAGCTGACAGGAACGGAACAAGAGGTCGCGGGCGCCCAAGAAAAGGATGGCACGACCATGTAAACGATATTTTGAAAGATGGAAATGTAAGAAGCATGAACAACAGACGAACATGTATAAGACGATGTATGAATGTTGATGAGGCGATGAATGTGTGTCAAGATAGAAAAATGTGGCGTTCGGTTCTCTCTGCCTACCCCGTGAGGGACATGGCGTGATGGTATGTATGTATGTATGTATGTACATACATTTTCTGTGTCATGAAGGTGTAGCGAGTGTATACTCGTGTAATTATTTGAAAGTGAATTATTATCAATTTTCATTTAAAAAAGTATCTTACAAATGTAACCCACATACAAAAAAATTCTATCCAATTAAGGTCACTGTATTAGATAATATCCAATATTACCCATATATAGTATTTGCAAATACTTATAATATTCATAGAATACATCCCATTCTTAAATATCAGAGTTAGCATAATTATGTACCAGCATAATTTATTGTATGTAAGAATACTTAACACAATATGAAGTCCTTTACAAAATTTTACCACAAGTTATGGATTTCCATCTATGGATACCACAAAGGCAAGGTATATATTTACAAAAGAAGGAATTTATTGGATAGTAAAAAAATATTTCAATTTCAGGAATAATGTTTTTTATTTGTACTATCAATACTTGGTGGGATAATAGATTGCGAGAATTATCAAAAATAAAATAAAAAAAACTAAGTATAAAAGAATCGGTGGTCACAGACATAATTCATAAGTTAGTCATTCTTCATTTATTCTTTCAATATGTCCAAAACTACTTACTACTTACAATGAATAAAAAGTTTGTAAGTAGTAAAATGAAATCATTGTAAAAAATAAATAACTTCTCACATTCATATGAATTTTGATTATTCTACAATAAAAAATATGTGATAAATTTTAGCAGTTTGTGTAAATTCAATCAATTATGTCTAAAATACATAGATGGCACAACTATAATATTGCTTCAGGCATATAAATAAACAATATAAAATATTACATACTTATATACAAAACTACCTATATAATAATATACTACTGAATGCATTTTTTACGACATCACAATATTTAATACAATAACCACAGAAGCTAATTTATTTCATATTGCTTCTCTTGCAAATAACAGGTAATAAGTTTTCACAATTTAGAGATTTGTTCTTGTTGACCATTGAAGAAACAAAATCATCTTATCAAAATCACTATTGAATCTTAATATTTCACAAATCCGCCTCTATTGGTGGCTGTGCCTTATTAATTAAAAAAAAAACTTAATATTTTTTTAAATCTAGAATGACAAATTTTAAGTCGAAATTGACATATTTTAGGTTAAACGTCAGTGTAAATTTCATATTATACAGACAAATAATCCATATTGTTCACAAAAACTTATAAAATTCTTTTGGACATATTCTACAAGATCATTGTCACATAATCAATTTTCATCTAGAACTTACCTACCTGTCGCCTGCATATATTCAAATGAACGACCATTACTATTAAAACATACCTACCTACCGAATTATTCTCTGTTACAAAGGTAGGTTCTTAGCAAATCAGATTGTATTGCATTGGGTTTGTATTGGGATCGGATTTGCAGTGGAAAGTAAGGCCGCCGACCAAGTTGAACAATTTCTATAAAATATTCAGCATCAATCAACAAGTACCCATAGTAAAAAGTAAGTAACCCATAGTAAATTATAGATTGGAATACACAAGTTAAAATAAAAAGCAGTAAATTGAAAGATTCCAAGAATCACTATTATCGCGGGTATATAATGTTGGACGTCTAACACATTACAGCGCTAAAAAATATGAATTTATTCAGAATCAAACAGCGGGCAAAGCTCAGATGATCAAATCTGAGCTACGACAGATAAAAATGTATATGATTTATTTTCAAATATACAGATTTATATTTTCTCACAGCATAAAATTATCTAATTACATACCTAATAATTATTATATAACAGATACATAAACTATAAAATAAAAACAAAAGTTTCTACAATATTACAAATATAAGACAATTTATTTTTATTCTACAATTTGTTGTTTTTGATTAACTGTGACAGTAATAATATTTAGTTGGCTTGAATAATATGTACAAGCTGATACATTATTTTTCAATATGCTGCACAATTATAGATGTGTATTTTTCACATCAAGATTTCTTAAATTGTTTATTATTTTAAATTTAATCAAAGCATTTTGTGTATACATTTTGTATGAGTAGTTTGAAAACAAACTTGATGAACTTTGACAACTGTGCTGCATACAATATTGTTAATTTTATATAAATCCAGATCTCAAACAAAATGAGAATGCGATAGGTCAGAGTATTTTATAAAAAAATCACAATTGAGTATATATATTCGAGAAATTTACATCTAAAAAGCTTCCTTCATATACACGAAAATTTACATTCCATATACTGTACTAAAATAAGCCTGAAAACTCAACACACTAATTTACTTACTAATAAAATAAAAATATATACAATCAGGTAAACAAAATTTTCTATGAGGTATACAAATATACAATACAAAATAGAAACAGTATTTATTTTCACTGCAAATGAAATAATCGTCTGACAGACGCTGAAGAAGAAACTCTGTGATAATAATTGAGAATTTGATGTAACGTAGTAAAGGGCAATAAAAAACAAGAATTATTATAGTAAAAATCTATGCATTTATAACAAATTTTCTATGAAGACAAATAAGTAAATCAGAATAAAATTATCTTTCTTTATGAATTCGATATATCCATGAAATTTTAAAAAGGAAATACATTTTGTTTTCAGGCTCATATAGTAGCAATATTTAATGATAATAAATTGACATTTCACTCGTCTTTCAAGAGCTTCCAATCGAACCTTTTGTTTGAGGTGTTCATGAGAGGGGGGCAAGGTGGGGGCGCCAGGTGCCAAGGGGGGCCACGGAAGCACGCCAGACTGCAGTACGGCACCCCCTGCATGAGCCGACTGAGCGAGGCTCCTCCCCTGGCTCCGAGACCGGCTACACCCCGCCAAGACGTGTCAAGGGTGCTGGCGTGGCCCACTAACATGACTGTACCACCTAAACATACAAATTAAATAATGAATAAGTCAAGGACTTAATGATACATTATTGATAAATATAATTCTTTTTTATTATTCAGCTTTGGTAGAAACTATTTAGATACGCACTTTTCAATCTTTCGATTGTGACGGCTTCTAATTCGTAAAATTCCATTATGACAATGATTAATATGAACACATATAATTCCACAATTTTTCTTTTTTGATTATGGCCTTATAAGCCGAAACGGTCGTCGGGAGAAAAATAAAATAAATTGTGGAATTATATATGTGTTCATATTAACCATTGTCATAACTATTTAGATATTTATCCTCATTAACAATAATTTTAAATCAAATTTATAAAGTTTTTGTGAAAAATATAACAGAACCACAATTTCTACAAATGGAATTGGCGGGAAATGCTTTTTTTTCTCCAAAAGTGTCTGTTTTTACGAAATATTTTTGGGCGTCGTCTACGTTTTATATATTTGGCACCAATGCGTTTGGATGTATATAAAAATATTTAAAGGTGTTTATTCTGTGATTTATACATAAATATTAACACCAATATAACGATCAATAATTTTATTCTATATCATGTGATGTTAATAATAGGTTGATGACGTTGATAAAGCTTTAAATGTAATAAGACGGCAATATTTTTTTTTTCTTAAAGTTGGTTTCCATGTTGCATTTATATCCATTGAAAGAAATGACAAAGGTAAATGTTTTTATAACTTGATTTATCTGCGCTTTCTATGGTTATTTACTGCGCGGAAAAAAAAGACATTTTCTATGGTTGAGTAGTGTAAATATCTGTACCCAAAATATAATGACAATTTGAGATTAAAATGTTTAAATGAGAATTGCTGTTGAGTTCCTTAAGTTATAATTATTTATTTTACATTGTATAGATCGGCATTTATATCAGTGAATTTACTTCTGAAACTTATTGTGGAAGGGAAAATAGAGTGAAGACGAAGTATGGGGAGTAAAATAAAATAATGCCTGAAGAATTTCAGGCATTATTTTATTTCAGAATTTCAGCTAGGATTGAGAGGAATTTGGAGTGTCACGCTAAGAAAAAGATATACCCAACCAGTTTGCTACTATGCCTGAAAGGTACATAGATAATATGACAAGAGTACATAGATAATATGGTACTTGATCTTACCAATTCCCTCCGTACTACTGAGAGCATAATTGACAAATTTAGCGCTTCTGGCATAGAATTGATTGCAGTCTTCGAGGCACTCAACTTCTTCAGAAACTCGGATAAACGGCGGCTCTCCCAACTTTATAAAAGGCTCATACCTATTGAATAACATACATTTAAATGAATAAGAACCCCAAACAACTTTTTTTATGAGAAACTTCTTTTTAAATTTGAATAATTTAATACAATATAAATATATGTTAAAGTTATATACAACAAAATTATATTTAATAACATTCCAAAATCACTACAATAATAAGACCCATAGTATCATATGCTGTAACAGTTTGGAATGACAAACTACAACAAAGAGGCTGTGTAGATAAACTTAAACGTTTACAAAGATTAGCCTGCTTGCTCATTACGGGAGCCTTACACACAACTCCCACCGCTTCTCTAGAGGCCATGATTAGTCTACCACCTCTCCATTTATACCTTGAAAAAATGGCAAAGGAAGGTATTATAAGACTAACAAGTGGAAATAAACTAAACACAAATTTAGAAATCCAAGCAAATCTAAATAAAATAGAATCTCAAGACAAATTACTTGCATTCCCATCAGATAAAATATTAACTGTTTACATCTTTGAAAAACCATACAAAGTAGAAATACAAACTAAAACTACAATAGCAGATGTTTCGTATCAGGAATCCAATGGTGCACTTATATGGTACACTGACGGATCCAAGAAAAAGAATGGTATAGGATCGGGCATATATGGGCAAGTGCCTAGGGTGAAGATCCACAAGCACTTGGGACAGTATGCAACGATCTTCCAGGCAGAAATATTATTATTATTATTATTAAATGTTATCAGACAGGCAGCTATGCTGATATGTCTGATCTCACAACAGTTTTCACTTGTTCAGTCTGTCAAGTCTATTTTTGAACACATTAACACTTTGTGCAACAACAAGTTCCGGTGGCAAACTGTTCCACGCATCCACAACTCTATTGGTCAAGAAATGCTTCCAGGGATTCTGCCTGAAACTGTGTTTATCTAGCTTCAAACTATGACCTCTTAAATTAGTATTTTGGTTGAGGCAGAACATCAGCTTCAATTCAGGGCAGTCATAGTGTTCGTTTAGTATTTTGTAGGTTTCTATGAGATCCCCTCTCTTTCTCCGTTCCTCAAGAGTAGTGAGGCCCAACACATTCAGACGTTCTTCATATGTTAAGCATCTGAGGCCATTTCCCAGTTTGGTAAACCTTCTCTGCACCCTTTCCAGCATGCTTATATCTTTCTCAAAGTAAGGATTCCAAACTTGGTAACCATATTCCAAAACTGGTCTCACATAAGTTTTATATATTGTAATTAACAAATCATGTGGCAAGTGGCTGAAGGTTTTTCTAATTAAGTATGTTAAGCTATTGGCCTTTTTTACAATTGATATCAAATGCTTCTCCCATTTCAGATCGCAAGAGATAGTGATGCCTAAGTCTTTTTGTTCATTTACCGACTTTAAATATGTTCCATCAAGACTGTATGTGATCCTCGGGTTTTTGGTGCCGATGTGTAAAACATTGCACTTATCTTCGTTCAGCTTGAGCATCCATTTCTGTGTCCAAGTAAATATGCTATTTAGATCCTCTTGCAGTTTTACATGATCTCTTAGTGGATTGCCAAACAACTTTGTGTCGTCTGCAAATAGTTTTACAGGAGAATTAAGAGTCAGCGGCAAGTCTAGAATATACAATATGAAGAGGATGGGTCCGAGAACCGATCCTTGCGGGACAGAACTCAATACTGGCTTAGTGTCCGATAGGTCATTCCCAACTCTCACCTGAAAACATCTGTCGGTGAGAAAACTTTCGATCCATTTGTATAGTTTGCCTCGAATTCCCAGATGTTCTAATTTGAGAAGCAATCGTCTTATTGGGACAGTATCAAATGCTTTTTGGAAATCTAAATATATAACATCTATGGGTATTTGGTTGTCGAATTTGGAAGACCAGTAGTTCAAACAGAGTAGCAGATTGGTCACAACTGACTTCCCAGGCACAAATCCATGCTGCTCTGGCCCGACAATACCATTACTAAGTAAGAAGTTACGCAGCTGCTTCACAATAATTTTTTCCATGCACTTACACGATGTGTGCCATAACACTCACGATTATGTGCCATAACACTCTGTGCCTATGAAATCCTAAGAAGGAATTATAAGAACCACAGAATATACATTTACTCTGATAGTCAAGCTGCTCTTAAAGCTTTTGATTCCTACACAGTAACTTCATCAACAGTACTAGACTGCATTGAAGCGCTGAAGACTTTATCAGTAAACTATGGTAACAAAATCATATTAAGATGGGTGCCTGGACACTCCAATTATAAAGGTAACGAGGAGGCTGATGCTCTGGCAAATAGGGGAGCGGATATAGCTACCTATGGGCCGGAGCCTCACTGTCTCCTAGCTAAAAGTATTGTTAAATCAACACTTTACCAAAGAATGCTTAACAATGCCACTGAACTCTGGTTATCTACCCCAGGACAAAGACATTCAAAAGCACTCATTTCAGGATTCTCTTCAACACACTCTAAGCGGATCCTAACAATGAGCAGGAATAACCTTAGGATTCTTACTAGAATCTTAACTGGTCACTGTAGACTCAATAAACATCTATGCACGATGAATTTATCGGAAATGTACCTATGCAGGTTCTGCATGGATGAACATGAAACACCGATGCATCTACTTACAGAATGTGGCCCACTAATGCAAACAAGAGTAAAGAAAATAGGTTTGCATATTGCTGATCAAAAGCAAATCAGAGACACCGATCCACAAAGGATTTTACAGTTCTTCCAGGAGATAGGACTATGGGATGACATCTAGCAGGCAAAATATCACAATGGACTACTATTGAGTCGACGTGAGAAGGTCTCTAGATGGGTTATAAAAAAAAAAAAAAACATTCCAAAAATGAACTAACACTATTTGAAAGTTATATACAACAAAATTATATTTAATAACATTCCAAAAATGAACTAACACTATTTGAAAGTTATATACAACAAAATTATATTTAATAACATTCCAAAAATGAACTAACACTATTTGAAAGTTATATACAACAAAATTATATTTAATAACATTCCAAAAATGAACTAACACTATTTGAAAGAAATTTACACTTTGATCTACAAAAACAGTAACTAGTTTTTGATATTTATCTTTCTGCACATAATATAAACAAATATATTGCACACTGGTGGGCTTATTGCCATCAGGCAATTTCTTCCAAAAAACCAGATTACAAAGTATAACAAAATTATAACTATATTTACATCAACAAAAGAATGACAGTGAAAAACAGAAAAAAGTACAATAAAAATAGATATAAAATGATATTATATTAATAGATTATAATGAATGCCAGCTGCTGTGGTATAAATATTATCATGTATAGTGCACAAAAGGGTATTTCTAAATTTGTATTGATCAATGTTGATATTTCTAACTAAACTCACTCAGTATCAACATCAAAACCAGCTTCTTTTAGTTCCTCAACAGTCATCCAGTTAGGAGGTCCCTTGGGATACCACACCAACCATTCAAACAGTCCTGGCTCTATTTTTATCTTTGGTGAATCGGACAAATTTAAACCTGTAAAACAATTTAAATTTATGTTACTAAAAATTACTTTATTTTATGTAATTCATAATAAGTAAATATTTGCGGTCTTACTTATTAGATTTCGTTAATAGCTTACTTAACGCGCAACTAGATAAGCACGACTAAAATAGTTGAAATCGGTATTAAAAAATCTTACTTATAAACGTATACTAAGATGTGACTTACTAGTTCACTAAATTGTTTACGAACACCCTCATTTATTTTTTTCATATGGTCACATTGGCTTCACAGATGTCAAAAAATAGAAAATTGCATGTAATTTTTGGATAGCTGACATCGAAAAATGAAAACGAAAACCGGGTTGTGCCGTGTTGAGTCAAATTAAACACGATTGCGATGAAGAATAACTAGGAAAATCGTTATAAGTATTAAATTTTTCTGTCAATCTCAAATATGCGTCGGAACATATGTGAAAGATCCGCCATTTTGAAATATTTGTTATGACGCGTTAGTCAAGCGTTAAACAACCTCTCGACCTGTCTTAACTTGACGTATATGAAATTAAGGCGTAATAAAGATAGTCACTGTTTATAAGTAAACTTTTACGTTAATCACGCTCTATTACCAGGTACTATAGATAGTTTACGTTTATAAGTAAGACGGTTAGTTTTTAATTCACAAAGTCTCGTGATAACTTTTAAAGATTTGTAATAGTTTTACAATAATAACACACAACACAAAATAATTATTCATCATATAAATATCGACAAAAATGCATAATAACACCTAACTAGGATAAAGATGCTTCAAAAGATTTTAAACACTTGATACTCGTTTTTTTTCACAAAAATTGAACTAAAAACATCAGGTTATAGTCAAAGTTAAAATTTTTAATATGTTAAAATATAATATTTTTATAAGTTAAAACAGAAAAAAAAAAAGATTTTTGTAAATCTCTACGAGTGTCAAGTGGCAACTGGCGAGCACATATCGTATGTAACGCAAACACATCAAAACACGCGAGCTGTGCTCGGGTTGGCGCGATAGGATTCACGCACCACCCGCCAAGTGTCTGTCACTACTCTCTCCTACTTGATATGTGATAAATATTCAATACCTTCAAGCATTGCCTGCGCAGTCTGAATGCACCTGTACGACGGTGATGAGTACAAATGAGATATGGAGATTCCAGCCAAGCGAAGACCTTCACCGACCAACTTTGCTTGCAGCAGACCAACCATAGTTAAGGGACAGTCAGCCGTATATGCTGCACTACCACCAGACCTATAATATTTCAATCATTTTATTGCTTGTTAAATTACAGTAATTTTTCAAACAACCTCAAAGTTCTATATGTACATATATTTAAAAAACTTAGGTGGGATGTGTACGTAAAATAAGTTGGGAATAAATGAATGTGTACATAAAATGAGATGTGCATAAATGGATGTGTGTGAAAATGTCCATAAATAAATTAATGTGTACATAAATTACAATGGATGTGTACATAAAATGAGATTTGCATAAAAATGTGTGTGAAAATGTCCATAAATAAATTAATGTGTACATAAATTACAATGGATGTGTACATAAAATGAGATGTGCATAAATGGATGTGTGTGAAAATGTCCATAAATAAATTAATGTGTACAAAAATTACAATGGATGTGTACATAAAATGAGATGTGCATAAATGGATGTGTGTGAAAATGTCCATAAATAAATTAATGTGTACATAAATTACAATGGATGTGTACATAAAATGAGGTGTGCATAAATGGATGTGTGTGAAAATGTCCATAAATAAATTAATGTGTACATAAATTAAGCTGTGAATAAATGGATTTGTAATTAATGGTGCCTTGCACATAAAATGAGGTGTGCATAAATGTATGCAAGGCCGTAGCCAGGGGGGGATCAAGGGGGATTGATCCCCGAAATGAAAAAAAGAAGATATTTCTTTAGTTAGTATCAATGAGACTGCAGTAACATACGGTGCACCCATTTCACTCTGTTATTACGGTGCACGCATTTCAAAATTTTGTATGAAAAAAATAATTATTGAAATATATTAAATAATTCAGCATTTTCATCACATTTTTTTTAGCGTGACACTCCGTCAGGTATACTGGTACATGTTCGCACATAGTACATTAGATTTTTAGATGTTCTTATTTTTCCAGGACGCGTGAGACAAACACACACACACACACACACTAATTTTAATTTAAACACACACTATTTTTTGTTTTAATTTTTTTTACTTCTTTACTTTTTTTTTACTTGTTTTATTTTTATCCACTAAGGTAAACCCCCCCCCGAAATTATTTTCTGGCTACAGCCTTGAATGTATGTATACATAAAATAAGGTGTGCATAAATTAATGTGTACATATAGAAAGTGTGTGTAAATAAATAGATTGAGATGTGAATAAATGGATTTGTACATAAAAAAAGTTGCCAATATATGAATATGGTAGACAATTGTGCTGACTGCTCAGCCATCCGTCTAAGAATATGCTCTAATGAAATGAAACCAAGATGGATTATATAGGCTGAATATCATTATAATATAAAACATACCTTTTTGGTAGTGATGGTGGCATATTCATATCCTTTCTGATATAATTGTCATGCTCGTCGAAGCAGTACGGAGCCCATGCACCGTATGTGAAGTCAACTCGTTCTCCATGTCTCATGACAAGTATTTCCCTTACAATATTGGTATGTTCTGTACTATCCTGAAAAAATAATGTTTTTAATATGAAACATTGTCAGATTTTGAAATTATCCACTTGTAAGTTGGTATGCAATCAATTAATGTAGATAATTACTTACTTTGGAAGACTCATTGACAATTGGACTATTTGAATTAACAACTTCTTCCACTTCTGGTTTTGTTGATGATTCATTATCTAAAATAAAATTAACGGTTATTTTTTTTTCAAGTGAACAATAATTGGCTATGTCAATTTCTGCAATATCAAAGATTTATTTATATATTCACTAGTTAACAATAAAAAAGTAATTAATAATGTGTTATAAAATGAGTTGCCAGGGTGGAATATGATGATAGAACAAAATTAATTTGTAAAATATAACAACAAGCTGCCTGATTGGCACCTTACATGTGTTGAAAATATATCGAATTTGATAATGCAATTCAAATTTTTGTGTTACTGATTCAAAAGAAGGTTGGATTTAAATTAAAGGCATAATAATTGATGATTCATTGCTAAAGAATCATTGGTCTACAATAAGCCAGTCACGAGGTATTCAACAAAATAGGTATGTATGTCCACAATGTACGAGATTTTAAACTTTCAAACCCTGTTTGAAATCAAGAATATGTCAAATTTTGCATCTACGCACTGCATGTGCATTGAACATCGATTTACGAATCATACCTATATTATTGGGGCTGACACTAGACTTGGAGAGTACGCTGTCCACATCGGAATTGCTGTATGCCAGTTTGAGGTCCCATTCGTTCATCCCTTGGTCAGCCACCATCTGCAGGGCGGCAGGGGTTGGGGGTGCGGTGGGGGGCGCGCTGAGGGACTGAGGGGGTCTCCCGTCTATCTCACACAATCCTTCCTCCTCCCCAAACTGCTGTTGGTAGAGAGATTCGTCTGTGGTTGAGACTGCTTTGGACGAGTATTTTGTATCAAATACCGGAGCTGAAAGAGTACAAAGACTATGAATATATATATGAAAAATACATCTGGATTCTATAGAAAAGATAATGACACAGCCATGTTAAACCTCAAAGTTGGTAAAATTTCAACTTTTTTCAAAGATTTTGCATTATTTAATAACTTACAGTGATGTAATCCTAGAGGAATAGCTCTATGGAGGGTCCAAGCATCAGATTCAGCTGTCCGTTCTGTGTAAACTGCTGGCAAATATCCCATCACCCCTAAAAATAATGAATCAAGTAATTACAAAACATTAAATTCTGGGTGAGGACCACATTCTCCACAATGGAAGCGAACATTGGATTATCTAGTATTTTATTCTATAATCATATTTCTCGAGCTAACTGTTAGTGACATCTATGGCACACAATACAACTATAAAATAATAGATATTTATTTCATTTTATCTTAATATATTTTACATCATCAACAAGTGACCATGCTGAAAATAAGCTGTTGGGGGGTTGTCCTTCCGCAACATAACATATCATGAGACTTTAATCACAAAGTGTTCCTATAAAGAACAAAAATAGGGAGTTTATGCTTCGAGACAAGAGCCAATATAATTCACAAAAACTTTTTGAATTGTTGCAAAATGTGCCATTAAAAAATAATCTAAGTACACTTAATGAAAAGGCAGAAAATTTTGTTGAAAACTTAGAGTCAACAGTAGCAAATCTTATGCCATTAAGAAAGATTGTGTTTAAAAACACTAATAAATGGTATACAAAACAACTACAGAATCTTCGAAACAAAGAGACAATAACTGAGTATGGTCAGCATGAGATGAAAAACTGTTGTCAATGTATATTCTCTTATTATTGTTTGTATATAAACTGCTTTTTTGTCCCAATAAATGTTTTATTATTATCAAGTGACAGCTAAAGAAAGATATCCTCATAATCAAATATTCTGTTTGATTTCTTTTTAAGATAAAAAAGATGAGAGATGTACCTGTTAACCAAGATATACCCTGAACCCATCCATCGGGTGAATTGAGCAAAGCCTTCTCTTCAATATAAATATAATCGCCAATTCTCAATTCTAACTCGTCACTTTCTCTTGACGTATATACATGTTTCACTTTGTGTACCTAGTAAAATAAATCACAAAATAAAACTGTGTTTAAACATGTTATTATTTCACAAATACGATCATAATGTAATACAATTTTGACATAATGAAAATTGATAAATTGAAATTTTTTGTGCTTCTGAAATTTGTTCAATAATGTACAGTGAGGCTTGCCCAACAACGACACAGATAGAATTTCACATTCTCCTACCCCAACCGAACTGACTTAAAATAAGGAGGAGGCATAATCACATCCGAGATTCATTTTAATGATTTTTTCATTAAAAAGGGGGTACCTTATTAAAGTTTGGACAGAAGATCTGATGATGGGATCTATGAGGAAATCAAGAAACTTTTTAATTTGCAATGGCAGATGATCTGTATTAATTATTTATTTGTATCTACGGCCATATAGCGGGGAATTGTAGGGCAGACGAACTTGCCAGAGCAGGTACCCTGTTATCTCTAGACAATATCAAACACAGACCTGGAGTCCCCATGGCAACATGTAAACTCCGGGTCAGTGAGAAAATTATTGCTTGTGCTGACCAAAGGTGGTCTGAGGAGAGCACATGCTCCATTGCCAGACAAACATGGCCAAAATATGATCTCAGAAGAACCAGAGAAATACTCTCGTTCAGAAGAGACTCACTCGCCAGAGTCATATCAGTATTAACGGGACACAGAATTAGGAGAAGCTCCTTGGGAAGTTTCTTCTATGATGATTTAATTGACATAGCGTCGGCCGACATTGCAGACATTATGACATTCATTTGCCGCTCAGGCTGGTTCAAGGGGGATGAGTGAGTGGGAGGACAGCCCCAATGTGGTATCACAAAGGGCCAATTGGCCTAAGTGTGTTCTCCTCAAGAACTGCCACCCGCAAAAAAAAAAAAAAATATCTACGGCCAGAAGCCTTTTACAATTATACATAAAAAATAAAGTAGTTACACAATATAATAAAAAAAACAATAATTGTATGGAAATTACAAAAATTATGGGCGAATAATTCTTTAACATATCCAATTTTTTGTTGACACGCTAAAGAATTTTATAATATCTCAATATGATATCTATATAAGTATGATTGTATAAATTTTGGTGCACAATACCTGATGAGTGGAAAGCCGTGGATCTCTGGAATATAATCTAAGTTCCCACGAAGCCCTCTTTAACGGCTGTAAATTCTCAGCAAGAGTTTTCAGTGTCGAGTAAGCTGATGTTGGAAACTGATATGCTAATGTTATGTGGAGAGATTTAACATGTGGTTCTAAACAAATAGCTGAAAAAAATTATTTGATATGTTAAAATTAAGCCAAATGATATTTGGTATGACCTAATCATGCCTATAAGATAGAAGAGGACTTATTACTAGAGATATAATACAATCACAAATTTCTTTGTCTTGTGAAGCACCGACTTAGAATAGTCCAAAAATACTAGCCAAATTAACATATCACATAGTTCAACAATGAGGTACACTACCCATTCCGAATGTAGTGCTTCTTTAGGTGAAATGAGACTGGTGTGTGGGGATATATGCTTGTATCATGCTTCCTTATAAGGTAATGCACACCTGCACCCCTGTCGTTGAAAACTCCACATTGTGGGATATGTTGTGATGGTATGAACGACTTTTAATTACTTTTGTATCTAAATGCAGTATATACAGTATGTAAAAATTATAATTAATGATTGATTGTAATAAATTTATGTTGTACACTTATCGGAGTAGTTCACTAATGAAAAGAAATGAGTCTGTACAAAGATGATTATGTATACTATTATGAAAAGAACATTTATAACAGAAGACAAAATCAATTGATTGTTTATAATTTATATATTCAAGTCAATCACTATTTACAGAGTATTTGTGAGTAAACTGGCAGTTACCTCTGAAAGGGGAGAGAATATTACAAAGTAAAAAATAATAAACGAACAAACAAGTGTACAATATACACAAAAAAAAAACTAAAACAACAATATAGACGAAGATAGGATACTATAGAAGAACCATTGTTTATAAATAAACCAATTTATCAATAAATGGCATCACAAAAAGGTTTCTTCATTACTTCATAGATGGCAATAGTAATAATGTCTTATTTTCAGGTGAATCGTTACACATTATTCAAATATACAGAACTTTCAAAAATTACATTGATAAGGGAACTCAATAAGAAGGCATAATTGGTGAATGTTGCGCAAGCGCATTAAGTGATCAAGTAAACCAGCCGATGACAGGTCGTAAGACCTGTAGGTGTCTTGAGTTCCTGATTCTTCCATAATATCCCAACTTTGTCTCTATTGAGATGTTGAAAAGTTTGTCAATAAAAATATCATTAAACTCCGGACAGGGAAAAATCTATATTCGAAATATATTGTGATATTAAAAGAATGTAATGAATGGTAATAAAAGAATTTAATAAATATGAATGCAATATTCTATATTCCTAGATTAACAATTGTAATTTGGTATTTATTTACATGCATATCTACTATTAATAAAAATAGCATAGATCATACAGTAAAAAAATATAAGTAACAATACAAATTATACAAGTAAAATCAAATACATATGAAATACTGAAATTTCAAGTTTATACACATTCCCCATGTTTCATCTAGATATGATCACTGTGGCACATGCCATGCAAGTGAATTTGGCCATCGGCGCTCATATCTTATTCCACCTAATTATTATTAATTAGTTCCTCTTTTTTTAACTTCTTTTTTGAGCCGTTTCGCTGTGAGAAGGGTGACGATTTGCACATATACCAACCAAGCAAAAGACACAAATTTGGACTCTGTACACCCAGAAATCTGGCACAAGTTGTTTTACGATAATTATACTTACAAATTACAAAATTATATCGTGTCGTTTTGTGTATGTATAACATTACTATGTTGCCGTGCAGTTTTTGATATTTCAAGCGACATTAAAACAAATTAGAGTGAGTAAAGCAACAGATAGTAAATTATATATAAAGCAATTACATAAGCACACAACACAAAAAAAATATACAACAAAAAAAAAACTGGTTAATATAATATACCGTCAGGCCGTTTCTTTCTAAGGTGTTGAATGTCACTACATATTTTGATATATAAAATAATTTTTGATTGCTTCATATCATTCATCTTCTTTCATCATTTCTACTTTCATTCATCTCTACTTTAATAGTTTACTGTAATCAATTTTACCTTTATGACAATTCACTCTAATCAATCATGTTTCATTCAAATTTTTTTTTATAGCTTTTCGGGCAACTAACAGGTACTATGTCAAATATTAATTTAACACGCACCCAATAACAAGTTGCCACATTCTGACATATGATATTTACCGTCTTACAGATCCAGACTGAAAACACAATTAAAAACTGTTTCTTCACCAAGAATCAAATCCGGGACATTTAGCTCAAGACGCTGCAACGAAGGCCGACAACACATCAGACACTCATAGTTAACTATATATCCTTATATGTTCAAAATGTCTCAATGCACGTACCTATTTAATTTTACTCGCAACACCCAACACAATTATATATTAGGTTTTGCCCATTCCAATTTGATTTCCCCATTTCTGATCCTGTCTGAAATTGATCATCCATTAGTCTAAGACTTCATATTCAACATGTTTATTGTGATCTACCTTTTGTGTGTGATCTACCATGACAATGTCTTACTAATATGGTGTACAGTGAACTTTGCTGGCTTCGAAATACAACAAACAAAATACACAAATGAACACGGTGCAAAAAATCCAAGTCAATAATTATGTGAGGAAGCCTTACGGGGCTGAGGGGGCTCCTGTGGCACGGCGCACCACGGGAAGCAAGTAGCCAGGGCGTCCAACTGTTCGTATGTATCCACAGTCAAGCCGACTATCCAATTCAAAATTTACACAAATTGTATTTAAACACCAAAAATAATATACAATTGTTTTTTAGTAACTGTAAAATAAATTTACTATCAATTCTGTTCTTCATGGTTAGGCTAGTAATGGCCACTTTCACTAAGGCAGATCAAATCAAATATCAAGTACCCACTCAGAGCCCAAATATTTGAGCGGAGAAATTCCGTAAGAAATGATTGTGAAAGAATTTTCCTTGATGAGCATCGAACCCAGGACATCACACAGAAATAAAGGCAGTGTTTTTTTTTTCTTCAAATTGATATTTAACAAAACAACTGATAAAGTAATCTGTTATCAAAATATTTCATGTAATTAATTTTCAAGAATGCACATGCTGTAGAAAAACAATAAATAAAAGTAATTCTTAAATTATTAAATACAAAATTACCTATATGTATTTAAATTAAATCCAAAAAAATAAATAATATTCTCAAATAATAAATAATCCTTTTATAAAAATTTAGTAATTAGAAATAAATAATTTAAATTCATTTGGAATTTTAAAAATAATGCCAGCACATGACTGTAGGCTAGTGGAGTGGAAACATCCATACAACGTCAATGTACACTCCAGCACATGACTATAGGCTAGTGGAGTGGAAACATCCATACAACGTCAATGTACACTCCAGCACATGACTATAGGCTAGTGGAGTGGAAACATCCATACAACGTCAATAATTCTTATTTGATTACATATTTTTCAAGTTCATTGTCTTCGTCTTTTCCTTAGAAATTGTCCCACGTGATGGTAGGGTCTGCTTTCTGCGTCATACTCTTCCACTGTACTCGGTTCTACGCATCTTCTGGGGCACATCCTGCCTCACTGGGGTGCATCATCTGGGCTTTGGTCTCCCTCTGGATCTTTTACCCGGCACATTTAAGTTTCGGGCTAACGTACTTTATGAATATTTTCATATTTTTCTGAATATGTAATAAATAAATAAAAAATGTTTTTAAAAATCAAAATGCTGATTTCATTAGAAAATGATTTGTTTGTGTGTGTGTGTGAAATTGTTTCATAACATCTCTTATCACCCGTTTTTTAATAAGTCAAGTACAAAAATAAAATATGAATAATCAAGTAAACTTACTAGAAGACGAGACATGCTTAACATATTGAACTGCGATCTTTTTGAGGTATTCTGCATGCTCCTCGGACACAAACAATCCCATGAAATTGGGACTAATATAAGGTTCTAATGTAAGGAACGAGTCTGACGGCTGGCCGATGGTTTCCATGATGTGTTTAAGTGCCTTGGAAAGTTGAAGTGAACATTCATCGGGAGCCTAAAAAAATATTATAACATCATTGAACAGTTTTCTTTTATGTATTTGTCTTTTTGTACAAAATCCATAATATAAATATCATACATTGGCAGGTTCATTGCCATTTGTCAATTTTTTCAACTAACCAGATAACAATGTAAGACAAAAATCAGTAATAATAATAAAAGTTTACTAAAGGTGATATCAGACGGTTCATTTTTTGTTCATTCGCATCTTTCACTATTTATTGTTCACTCGAAATGACACGTCTGAACACAAAATGAAACAAAAGTGCCGAATGAATTCACTAGTGAACCAATCCGACAATGTTGGATCGGTTCATTTTTGTCAACAGACAGGCATCTTTCACTCGCACTCCGAATGAACGAAAAATGAACCGTCTGAACACAGGAATGAACGTTCACTCGAGTTCAGTCTTGACTCCTCTAGCTGATGGACGCGTCGAAGGTATTTTTGTTTGTGTTGTATTATTTCACGTGTCAAAATGGTGTTTAAGTGGAATGACCAAAACACTGTGCTGTTTTTGGAGAATTAAACTTCTTCTTGCAATCCATGATCGCACCCACCACCGTCTACGTTTTATTTGCTTCTTTTTTGCTAACTCTTTGATTAAATTATCACAAATTAAACTTATTCCAAGACGCACGACTTCATTCGATGACATGTTGAAAAAAACAATGAGTGAAAGTTCATTTCTTTGTCATTCCGTATAGACGTGTGAACATGGAATGAAAGAAAAATGAACCATTCACTCGAGTGAACGTTCACTTGAATAAACCGTCTGATATCTCCTTTAGCAGAAGTTGGTATATCCCAGTATATCCATTTCAACCAAAAAAAAAATTTCCACACCCACTTACTGAGATTTTGATGAATCATTTTGAAAATGTATGAAGATCTTACTATTTTTTTTTCTCAAGATTGTATGTTTTTGATTTCACAACTCTTCAAAGTTTAGGTGTTAATTATTTTTCATTCAGAGATTTTAGCAAAATTTACGCTTTCAATTTCAATCTTAAGCTTTTAGTAAATTACTTAAAGCCGCACCGGCACCCCAGTTGTACCCCAATTCTCGTACTGAAGTAGAAGCGGTGGAGTTTGCCCCGCCATACATTTCATAAAGTCAACGTGATTACATAATATCTAACAATATTTTTATTAAATTATAGTTTTACATCAAAATAATTAAAAGGATAATGAGGAAATCCCGCGAAATTCAGGGGTACTCTCGGAATTATCTTTTATTGAAAGAATTTTCAAATATTATGTTCCTGGAACTGACAATCTCATACTATAATATTTTTATTGACTAACTTTTTTTTAAAATCTCAATAGAGACGAAGTTGGGATATTGTAGAAGAACCAGGAACTCGAGGCACCTACAGGGCTTACGGCCTGTCATCGGCTGGTTTACGTGATCACTTTATGCGCTTGCGCAACATTCACCAATAATGCCTTCTTATTGAGTTCCCTTATCAATGTAATTTTTTAAAGTTCTATATATTTGTAACAATTTACCTGAAAATAAGGAACTATACCATTGCCATCAATGGAGTAACGGAAAAGCTTTTTTGTAATGCCATCTATTGAGAAATTAAGAAACTAATCTAGTTCCTGGTTCTTCTACAATATCCCAACATCGTCTCTATTGAGATGTTAAAAAATGTTTGTCAATAAAAATATCATTTGATTCCCGAAAGGGAAAAAAACAATGTTTGCGTATATTTTTTTTATTTTTTTATTTTATTATTTGAATGAACATTACAGCTTTGAGTTTTATTTAAAAATAGTATAAAAATTACAAATTTTCATAACGCCAATTACAATGTTCTTATTTAGTATTATGAATAAAAAGTTTGAATAAATTAAAAACAAAAAACTATTGAACCTACATATAGCATTGCAAGAGGGTTTGGGATTTAGGGAAGGGTCAAGGAGGGGAAAAGGAGGAGGAGAGGAAGGGATTAGCTCCCTTTTGGAGAAACAAGTTGTCGGGTCAGTCGAAAGATCAGTCCCAGCGCAGGCATACCCAAAATACAATTAAAATTTAACCATCTCCATCAAACATTTTCTGAATGTATAGAGACTAGACGTAAAAATATCAAGCCTAGGGTCACTCATACAGTTTTTATTGTAACAATAACATGCTCTATTAACAAATGAATTGCGTGAGTAATTAGTCCTAGGTGGGTCAATGTAAAATAAAGATGGGTTCCTGACTATTCTCCGAGGGCAATGAAAGGGAAGCAGCTGAAATATACTCGGACTATCTACTCCACCATTAACTATCTTGTGCAAGTAACATAAGTCAGCCACAAGTCTTCTAGACTCCAGTGATTTCAGTTTGTAGTGTTGAAGGCTAATTCTGTAGTTTTCCAAATGGATTCTATTCCTAAAATTCAGCTGTTTAATTAATTTTTTTTGGGGTTTTTCGAGTGCCTCAATGTAGGTTATGTAATTAGGACTCCATATGACAGCTCCAAACTCAAGCACGCTTCTAACCAAGGAGCTAAACAACACCACCAAGGACATGGGATTTTTGAATGATTTGGTGCTTCTTAATATTAGACCGAGCATGTTGAATCCTCGCTTACACACACTCTCAAAATGCTGGACATAACTCAATTTTTCATCCAATATGATTCCCAAGTCTCTTATCTCCTTTTTATATTCTAATTTTTCACCATTAATAGAGTATGTATAAATTATTTTGTTGATTTTTCTGGTAAAAGTGATTACATTAGATTTTTCTGTATTCAAGAATAACTGGTTGTTAATGCAATAATTGTGAATTCTATCGAGGTCGGATTGGAGTTCCAAACAGTCTTGCAAGCTTGTAATCGTTTTATATATTTTACCGTCATCCGCAAAAAGCAATATTTTTGAGTATCGTAAACAGTCTCTAATGTCGTTGATGTATATCAGAAAGAGCAGAGGTCCTAAATGGGATCCCTGGGGTACACCTGAGTAAATAGGCCTAAAATCCGATGTATATCCGTGCAACAGTACAGCCTGAGATCTATTGGTAATGTAAGATTCAAACCACCTAAACAAGTCTCCCCGGATACCCATATACCAAGCCTTCCGCAGTAGAATAGTATGATTAATCTTATCAAACGCCTTAGTGAAATCGCTGTAAATTGCATCAATTTGTCCGCCCCCCTCCATTTTTTTTGATAGGTAGCATGTGAACTCTAATAAGTTTGATTCTACTGACCTTTTAACGCGAAAGCCATGCTGGCTGTCAATCAACCTGGTATTAATTATTGGACTTATTTGGTCTATCACTATTTTTTCAAATATTTTACTCATGATGGAAAGTTTTGAGATGGGCCGATAATTTTCTATTTCATGTTTGTCACCCTTTTTGAATATTGGACTTATTATCATTTGTTTCCAAGCTTTTGGGAAACAGCCATTTTTCAGAGATTGTTTGTAAATAATAGATAGCGGTATAGACAACTCACGAGAGCAATTCTTCAAAAAAACCCCAGGAATTCGATCCAGCCCACAACCCTTATTGACATTAACCAACCTTAGATATTTCTCTACAATTGTACTGGATATCTCAATGTTATTGATCAAAATTGTGTTAGCATCCTGATAAAGGCGACGGTCCGCCAAATCGCAGAATTGCGTTACACCTGTATTAAGGTTTTTAGCGTGAACCGATGTGAAAAAAATATTAAAATTATTGCAAATAGATTTTGCGTCAGTGATTGATTTTGCGTCAGTATATGCAAATTAAAAAAATATTTGATTACATAATATTTAACAAAATTTTTGCAAAATTATAGTTTTACATCACGAATCAAAAGCTGTGCTGCCATAAGACTACAGAGTCAAAAATATTTTTTACAATAAAACGCCACTATATAATTTGTATTATTATTATAATTACATACTAAACATGAGATGTCGCTCTTACGGGCTGTTCACCTACTTCTTTTCTAGTCCAACACAAACTATTAATATACTACTAAGGTACCATAGAGAACACTGAAAATGCATGAAATTATAACGTTGTCACCATGGAGTAAAGAATATACAGAGCTGATATAAGCTAAGAGATTAGGCCAGGAGATTGTATATGAAGTGAGGTGCGACGGGAATATCCCAAACACATTCAATGTTTAAATATAAATCAGATATAATTTATATAGGTAGCTGTAAAATTATTTGCTTAATTCGAAACATAAATCCCTTTGTTAAGGTTCTTGTATACCCTGGGTATACGGATGTACGCAAAAATACACACTAAATTATCTTCTCGTATGAAACACGAAAAATATTGTATATCACCTAATATGTGTACAACATTTTACCGTGCAAAAAAGGTAAAATTTAGAGGTTTTTTTTTAAATAACAAGAATAGTTATTAAAATATTATAGTAATAAAAAACTCAGCTGGTAGATTTTCATATTCTCTTTCGATTGAAGTAAAAATCTGCTTCATAGGTATTGTAGTTTTTTAGTTACTTATGATAAAAAAATTAAAAAGGGTTTTACTAAAACTAATTTTACAGGAAAAATATTAAACAAATTAAAAAAACTCATGCAATAGAATAAAGATGTATATATAAACTGTTCCTTATTTCAAAGACGTATCTTTTGAGGGTACTGGGGAAATTATTTTCAAAATATAATATATAGCCTCTTAAAAACATGTACTTTTTGATATCAGTGTTGAGTACTGTTTTAATTTCTATTCCGAACCATTGGAAAAATATTCAAGTATGTTATATTGATTGTGGTGTGCCAATAAATTTTCCTTTTGTCATGTCAATAGATTATTGGTCTGTAGTTGCCACCCATTCTAATTATAAATGCCGACCGTTGAAATAAATGCCGCCTGGGTTTGATCCCCAGCAAAGGAGAAATTAATTTCACACGCAAACAATACTTCTCTGGGCTGGAAGCACTGGTTAGTTGAAAGAAATTATATCTTATAGAACTTAATCTAAATATGGTGAAATAGCCCGTTAGTTTAAGAATTAAATATAAACATAATACCTACCTTAAAAAAAGATACTAATGTGACATGTGGAGTAAAATTGTGAGCTCCGTTCCAGCCACAAAGTTCCTTGGATTGAACCCAATACTCCTGCAGCTGGTCTAACAAGGGTCCAGTGGGACAAGCATACAGTATATACTCTCTGGGAATGTCTTCATCTATTGTGGTATCTCCGACATGGGTCAACAGCCAATCGGATGCTAGTTGGACACTTCTGTTGCCCGTTGCTGCAAGTGCTTTTATACTGCAAAAAAAATTACTTCTAAGAGCTATTTCTAATTAAAAAAAAAGAACATGTTATTTTTTGTTATTTACACAACAGCTTTAAGCCAGTTTTTTTGAGAAGGATAAGGCCCATCCTGGGCTATCGAGCCACTTATGATGATGATTTAAGCCAGTTTAAGTGCGACACCTGTTCGTTTTACTATTAAATAAGTTTTTTGAATTCCTGAACTCTCCAAGACTAGACATCAACTTTAAGTGCGACACCTGTTCGTTTTACTATTACATATATATATTTTTTGAATTGCTGAATCTCCAAGACTAGACATCAACTTTAAGTGCGACACCTGTTCGTTTTACTATTAAATATATTTTTTGAACTGCTGAACTCTCCAAGACTAGACATCAACTTTAAGTGCGACACCTGTTCGTTTTACTATTAAATATATTTTTTGAATTGCTGAACTCTCCAAGACTAGACATCAACTTTAAGTGCGACACCTGTTCGTTTTACTATTAAATATATTTTTTGAATTGCTGAACTCTCCAAGACTAGACATCAACTTTAAGGGAAAAACTATTAAGTAATATAGAAGTTCGTGCCAGGGTGTAGAGTGGTAGGTACATTTAATAAATGGTGTATTCCACCTCTCATGCAGTTCAGTGGAGTGTAAAGGCCCAAATGATTTTGTTAGATAGGGCAGTCCATAAAAAAATGATTACTTCCCTCCCAGAAAAAAAGAAACTATTACGTCTTTGTTGAGACTTTGGTAGGTACAAGCTTAAGAGGAAATTAGGGTGATGCATGAACGTTGGGTACACTACATGTGTTCATATATATAAGTTCCTTAAAAATCTCTTCTGAATATGTTCCAACATTTCAAAGTACTTTCAGCGCCCTTGAGGTGAGTTATTCACGAAAACGGCACTACATATACGACACATGGTGCTAAAACTACACATTCATACTCCAATTTGGTATGCACCTTGTCATCATTATCCGAACATCAAGTGTTGAAACTCTTTTTATCTCAATAAACCTTTTATTGTTATTATTAAAATTAAAGTGAATTGTGGTCAATAGTTTGCTAAAACCTTCTTCAAAATGATGTCTCTGATTCAAACATTTAAATAATACTAGAAAATAATTGTATTTAAAAATAAATTATAAAAACTGAACTACCTTCAATTTGAAGCACATTTTAACAAAACTAATAAAAATGACTCGCATAAAAATATATACGTAATAATATTTGATATAATAAGATTTATTCAAATGCCAATTGATGTTATGCTAGATTATTATACAGAATTCAAGATAATTAACCTGTCTGAAATTAAAACTACATAGGGCCGGATACCTTGTGTGTGAATTATAATACTTACGCCCGATGTTTAGGAAAACCCATTTGAAGTAAAATTTGTAGCGGAGTTACATTCTGCTTGGAAATTTTACTTGGGGTTGATATTTTTCTGGGTGGCAAAGCCGTCATTATAAAGTAAATTTTATTAATCACACCGAATTGTTTACGTATTATATCGTTGTCAAGTATTTCATAGATAAAAATATTTTTGACACATTTTTTTCATCTATAGAAAACTACAAAATAAATCAGTGATACTTCAACTTTAGTATTTTTTATATAGCAATACTGATATTAAATGTCAGAATATGTAGTTATTTCTATGGAATATTTGAAAAAGTTGTCAATCGGTATCATTTCGATGTAGTTTGTTTAAAATATTAACAAATAAAACAGTTTAGTTTAGATAACAATCTTAATAACAATTAATAAAATATAAACCATGACATCAGAAAAATCTACTCAATTTGCTTGGAACAAAATCTGTTTCGCTTTTCCTATTTTACAAAATTCATTGCACAGCGACTGTACTGCTGCAGATTTTGAGGAAACGATGAACATTTTAGCAGAAATGAAACTTGAATCGAACATCAAAGATGTTGTATTAGCAAGTTTTGAATCATACTTACGTCAAAGAGACGTTCCTGATTTCTGGAAAAAATTCACAACGTTTTGCGAGGACATGGAAGGTTTTCAACTATTTAAAAATGCGGTGAAAGATTTATATGATACTCTGTATTGTTTTATTCCAATGTTGGAGAGATTGGAGAAACTGTATACAGTTTGTGTTCCAAGGAAATCTGTTTATGGAGAGTCAAATATTATGGCTGGTTTTAAACAGTTAGTACGAGCTACACTTCTTTCACAATTGCCATTAGATTTTCAGCACATTGTGTATGCTTTTTACAAAATATCATTCAATGTATTTTGTTTCGCTGATGATCAAGCTCAGAGGGATTCAGATCAAAGTGATTCAACAGATGATGTCTCGCCTTGTGGAGGATGTAACGAATTAAAAAGTGAGTGCCAATGCCAGTATATTGCTCGGGTATTCCGCGAAACAAACAGAAGGCTCATGGATCTTCATTTACTGGAAAGATTAACAGGTCAAGTTTTAACTAATTTGATTCAACTGAGAATTGAGAGTCATGTCCAGACATCCTGTAAAGGAACCTTTGACGTGTCTCATATTTCAACACTAGAACTATGGCTTGATACAACTGTAATGTCTTGGCTGTCAAAAATTTATAGTGCCGGTTCTACTACACCTCCTAGTGAGGATCCATATATCAAAGATGCTATAGACAAATTCAAACATAAACTTAATTATTACCTCTACGAAACATACACTCGAATTATGATTGATCAAATATTTGAAATTGTCATAGAATATCCCGACTCGCAAGCGGCAGTTGAAGATATTAAAATTTGTTTGGAAAAGACCGAATTACGGAGTACGTTGAGTCAAAACTTGCAAGCTGCACTAGAAAAAAGACTACTTCACCCGGGAGTTAACACTTCGGATATTCTTACAGGTTATGTTTCTACAATCAGAGCACTGCGACATTTAGACCCATCTGGTGTACTACTTGTTACTGTGACTCAGCCAGTGCGGAGCTATTTACGTACTAGGGATGATACTGTCCGAAGCGTTGTTAGTAGTCTCACTGAAGAAGGCCCGGGAAGTGAACTTGCGGAAGAATTGGCTCGTGTTAGGGACGATCCAACTAATCAAGCGGCTATTGAAATTGAAGATGACGTTCCTTGGGAACAATGGACTCCAGATCCAGTAGATGCTGACCCCACAACACCTTCAAAATATCGTAGTAGTAACGATATAATATCTATGCTTGTCAATGTCTATGGCAGTAAAGAATTATTTGTGAATGAATACAGAACATTACTTGCAGATAGACTTTTAGCTCAATCAATTTTCAATGCTGAAAAAGAAATCAGATATTTGGAATTGTTAAAAATACGTTTTGGAGAATCTCAACTACACTTTTGTGAAGTTATGTTGAAGGATATATCAGATTCTAAAAGAATAAACGGACGTATTCAACAAGATCCAGTATTTGAAAAGGCCTCTCAAATAATATATACAAATGCTATGATACTTTCAGCTCAGTTTTGGCCAACCTTCAAAGACGAAACATTGGAACTGCCTTCTGCAGTCAAAGAGAACTTCGAGGCTTACACAAAAGCTTTTGAAGCTCTGAAAGGCAATCGTACATTGTGTTGGAAGCCACATTTGGGTACTGTAAACATTGAAGTTGAAATCAATGATAAAACATTAGAATTGACTGTTTCTCCGATGCAAGCGACGATAATTTTACATTTTCAAGAAAAGGGCGAGTGGTTATTGGAGGATTTGAGTCAAGTCATGAAAGTCCCAGCTACAATCTTGAGAAGGAAAATGACTTATTGGCAATCGATAGGAATAATTGCCGAGACAGGAACTGACAAATATTCTCTGGTAGAGGGTGATGAATCCTCATCTCGTCCACAGATATTACCACAAACAGGTCAAGGGCAGGAAATGGTTTGTGAGGAAGAAGAAGAAAGTGCGATGGCATCGGCCCATGATCAGAGGGAAGGGGAACTTCAAGTATTTTGGACGTATATTGTCGGTATGTTAACCAATTTGGACTCGTTGGCTCTGGAGAGAATTCATCAAATGTTGAAAATGTTTGCATCACAAGGAACAGGAACTGAATGTAGTTTACAAGAATTAAGACATTTTTTGGATAAAAAAGTTCGAAGTCACGAGTTGGTGTTTCAAGGAGGTCTTTATAAGTTGCCAAAAGTGTAAATGAAATTTTTGAATAAATACAATTTTTCAATTTTAAGAGCTTTAATAATTATTTTTATTTATCAACAATCCATTAATGTAAGTTGTACTGGAACTTCATAGTATAGTAAACTCTCTACAAAGTGCAAATACGCCCAATTATTGAATATGATAGTCACCTCTGGAGTGGCGTCCCCAATACCTACTGAATACCCGCGATGCTGTATAAGGACGTGCTGTACGTCTGATTAACGACCCATCACTGAATGATGGATTGCATAGAACACAGATGCTAAGTCGGTATTCTAAGTTTATTCTATAGATACTACCACGGGAGATGCTAGAAGAACTTGCATCCCTGGTCCCTCTTCTACCCATTCACAATAGTCACTTGTTTTATTCAATCTCAACACCCGTTCACAGTAAACCTTCAATACACACGAACCAGTCGCTTCTCGAACTAGTTTACTAACACAGCACCCTGACTGTGGAACGATCTTCCGAATTCTGTGTATCCACCTTCTTACAACCCGGATCTTTTTAAAACCCAAATTAATAATTTCCTGAGCAGGTTGCAAACCCTCACCAACGCTATGTAGTGCGCTTCTTTGGAAGAATATAATTTACCCGAATCCTAATCCTACATAGTTATGTTATAAAAAGAGTGCTAAAAATGTATTAATAAAAGACATGGTCATTTGAAAATGTAAATTATGATATAATTTAAATGAAAGAGACAATGGTGTAATAAGATCAATTTTTAATAAGGAAATCATTATGCCTGTATAATATATTACATGTTGTACATATTTATTGTTATTAAATGTTATGTAATAGAATTTAGGTTGGTTGGAAGAAATTGCCTTATGGCAATAAACCTGCCTTTGTACACATGTACATAAATTATATAAATAAATAGAATTAAGGCATAGAATATCATTCTTATGGGAAACAAAATGAAATTCAAATAAATGTTTACTGAACAGATTTATTATATATTTTTATTAAGTTACAGGAGGTATGATTAACATAATAATAATAATAAATATAAAAATATTGCCATTATCAAAATATGTATAATAATCTAACAGGGTGATTGTATGTAAACAACAATATCAATGTCACAAACATTTATATTTAAATTACTTGAGTCAGTCTCAATATGGTTAAATACTGAAAATAAAATACCAATAGTGCGTAGTTATTGTATTAATTGTAAACACTTATTTGCGTCCCGTGCAACTGGTGAATTTCCATCCTGTTAAGTGACAATTTCTTCCAGTGTTTCCAGTTACAGAGAGGCAAGAATTGCGTGCAAAACTATTTTTTGATAAATCTTTCCCAAGATGTCTACACAGAAGTGAAACAAATTATTACCTAAGTATATTATGGGGTCAGCCAATTAGTTCAAAACCAAACGAAAAAAATTATATTATATCTTGCATATCATATAGAGCAGCACTTTTCAATATTATACAAAATAAATCTTATATATTATGTAAAAAGGAAGGAGTCATACTGATATAGGTACTCTTATTGTTCATGAGCACCAGCACACACACTTACACTCCAGATTAGGTTAGGTTGGACTCCTATTTGGCTGAATAAAAAAAACCTAATCTAACCTAAAAAGTGCGAGTGCTGGTATTTATGTAACTGAAGAGTACCTTGTTTTCTTCCTTTCTTTGCTTTGTACATAATATATAAAGATTATATATCTACTCCTTCCTGACAGCCTTTTACAGACTCAATTGAAAACAACTTTAAGATGGTGAAAATAATCTACCAGAATCTGAGAGCTCCAAGAATAGGCGTCGAGAATAATAATAATAAAGGCTTCCTTGCACCCTGCGCAAGTGGTTAGTTCATTGCCATATGGCATTTCCTTCCAACTAACTGGTCGGTGGAGAATACATGTTGTGAAGTAGGACCAAATTTAATTTACATTCAGTTATATTGTATAAAAATGTACCCCATTGATTTTACATTTTTTTTACACAACTGTTTTTGTACAAAATCCGAACTGACAAATTCTAATATTATTTTCACAATTGAAAATTACTGGCATACTAAAATTAAACACTTAAAATACAATATTTCATTAGTATGTGTTAATAAACTAACATGTAGTATTAACCGTGTAAAATTATGTCATATTAATGTAACTACAGAAAAATGGGTTTATGGAAAATTTAAGTACATTTTCGAAATTACTACTAAAATGGATTTATCTTTAGTACAAACAACAGACAAAAGATTGATTATTATTTATGTAAATTTTAAGGGATGTATATACTAAGGAAAGATTTTCATGGTATTTGCACACAAAAAAATAATATTATTTTTTAAATCAGTGAAATATTCAAAAAAAATATTTAATGGATCACTGATTGGATCAAGGTTTGATTGTTCAATTAGATATACATGCATAAAGAATGCAAAAAAATTAAAATTAACAACTTAGTAAAGTGTTAAAAAATACCCACGAATTTTAAAAAAATTAAAACCTCAGTTTACAAGCAACCCCACAACCTCTTTTCAATATTTTTTTTGTATCCTTTATTAATTTTGAATGTTGTTATTCTAAACCAACAGTTAAGAAATATTATGATCCTATATGTAAAATTCACCAGGGGGACAAGTTTGGTCCAACTGGCGAAATGAAAACCCTCACGAATACCCATATCATGAATATAATTATTATATGGAGTTCTATAATATCTTTAGATGTCATGAACTCCATATGATAATTATATCCATGATATGGTTAATCACAAGTGTTTTGATTTCGCCGGTTGACTCAGACTTGCCCCCCACATTTCTTTTTTCAGTTATGACCAATTTGCTTCACTTTTATTATTATCAGACAGGCAGCCCCTGATATGTCTGATCTTGAGAAGCTGATAAATTTGAATATGCTCATAAACAGAGGTTCCATGTGGATTTTTTTTTTTTAAATTTTTTGAATATTTGAGAAATTTATGAAAATGCCCTCTTTAAAATTGAGTAAAATCATTGCCATTATGTATTTGTATTATTTAAATTTAATTTAACAATACATAAAATCTAACAATGTATGTGTGCACATACAGATACAAATATAAATTAATATGTAAATCATTCAACGGAACTCAACTGAATTTAACAAAGTATTAAATTAAATAAATAAAGGTACAATTTGAACATAAAATTTAAGAATACAAAGAAAATTATTTCATATATTTGATTAATACTGATATAAATTATTTCAACACCTTTCATTTATCACATATACAACGACATTGCTGAGATAATTCTGTTTTTAGAGTCTGGTTAGCGATGTTATTTTATAAATGTACATAAAAGTTTTTAATATTGTTAAAAATATAAACATCTACAAACTACGAAGATTACTTAAGCATGAATACAAAAATATGCTTCAAATAAAACAATCTTATATTTTATTTTCATGTATTTACAATGTAGCGCATTCTAATGTTGTTTCATAGTTGAATCGTTGATTCAATTATCGTCATATAATAAGCTGTTTTTTTTGTTTATATTAAATATTTACATACCATTCATTTGAATCAATTTATTCACAGATCGTCTAATAATAAATAAAATAATCTTTTTACAACCCTAAACAACTAATCAATGCACTTATCCATATTATAAAGCTTAGTTTATTATAATGAATTAATATTATAATAATATACATCTGGTCCCACCAAACCATTCCTGACACACTATCCACACCCATACCTACTCTTGAATCCACGCCAATATAAAATATGTAAACTGAAGGAGGAATCCTGCTTGACAGAGCAAAACTATTTCACTCGGTAAGAAAAAGAGACGCTAATATTAATCAATTTATTATGTCCATAGACTTTTCACTCAAATAACTTGGATTATACTAGTATATTTTTTTCAGTGGGTTTTTGATCATCTGATTGGCAGGATATCAAGTTCCCTTACACATTTTACTAAGAGATTTTTTACTGTCAACCATGTTTTCGACTAAAATAATATGTTAAAAAACTGAATAATTTCAAAATTTTCTACAGTCTTTGCCCATCAAATTGTCAAAAACTAATTAAAAAACCACACCAACATTTTGAATAGTTGAAAAACACCACAGAAAAAATCCTATAGCTTATTATTATTATTTGATACCAGCCAGGCAACTGCTGGTGAGCCCAGTCTCTAACAATGTCACAAACAAATTGCAATACACAGAACAACTACATTTCAGTTGACACCTGTGATATTTTGTAAGAATAATGAACTCGCCATTACGAAAAAAATCGTTTTATTTTTTATTCCATGTTTTCTTTGTTTAAGTTACCTAGTCACGGTGACAGGAAAATTATTCAAAAAACAATTAAATTTTGTATGAATCGAAGTGAGGCATTTTTCCGGGGTATTTTTGACGTTTTCGTACATCGTTTTTCCATAGAGAATAACGACTAATGTGAATTGTTTTCGGATTTATTTGTCGTAAAAAACACTTTGTTTATTTAGATTTAGAGAAAAGTTATTTGGGATTTATTGAAATGTAAGGAAAACTAAAATATGTTGCCAACCAAAACGTAATAGGTACGCGCGTTATTCCATGACTCACTTTTTGCACGGAGTACCTACTACATCTACATAGTAGGTATATTATGTATAATAAAAATCTATGGAATAAACAACATGGCGACGCACCGCGCAAAAAAGTAACTATAATATTAAAATAAAATAACTAAATTGGTGTGAATAAAACTTACAGAAAGCCGACTCAGATGGTATGGACATGTAATGAGGAGGCAAAACGATCATGTGGTGCAAATTGCTCTAGCACTCCCAGAAAGCAGAAAAGGAAAGGGACGTCCAATATCCACGTGGTGGGGCAATATGAGGAAGCTCATGGATAAAGCCCACATCCCAACCCCGACAATACAGGACAGATCATCGTGGCGCCAAAGGATTAGGAGAGCCGACCCTACCTAAAGTGGGATAAGGCAAAGAAAAAGAAGAACTAAATTGGTGTGAATACTAGATAAACTGTCTGTACATGATGTGCCAAAATCAAAAACTCGTGTTCAAACTAGGCTATCCCGCGCTGTCAAAGATTAGTTATTAAAAATGTGCAAACATACGTACCCAACAATAATACAAGTTATAATAGTCTTCATCGAATATATTTTACTGACAACAAAATAAATATGTCAAAGGAGGCAACATAATGACAAAAAAATATATTAAATTCCGTCAATTGGTATTCCAACAAATGTTAGTTCGAATAATTTGCTTTCGGACAATTGTCATTCTGATAACTGATTTTCGATTAATTGTTATTCGTACAATTGCGCATTCGAACAATTGTGTTTCGAAGAATTTTCATGTAATCCCTAGTCACATTGTGAATAGTATATTTTTGAAATATACACATTGTTTCGAAATGTTTCTTTTCCTCCTTCAGAATGATTTAGCCCAAAATACGCACATTTTTAAATAACTGAGTCTTTTTTCTTTATTCACACAACAATTCGATTGCATTTTTCATCTCTCTAATCGTTCATTTGGTGGTTCCAATGAAATATTAAGAATCCTCCATTACGATGACTTATATTGAGATTTTCAATAAGTAATTAAATGTATTATTGCAATTGAAATTATATTACATCTTTGGTTAAGTGGACAAAATATTTATTACCTATAATATAACAGAAAGAAATATATATAAAAAATAAACATTGAATATAAATAAGTACATATGCCCATTGACTCGTTTACATATTGAATTATGAGCATTATTCAAGGAAATCAATTCATTATCAATAAATTAATCCACAAGACCAAGTAGTAATTTTTGAAAGTGTGACAAATCAACTACACTATAAAAATATTCATATTCATACTAATATATAAAATCTAAGAAGTAAAAAGATTCTGAAATGTGCACCATTTATTATTAAAGCATTTATTCGTTTCTATTATTATCAAATTCATTTTCCATCTGCGGTATACAATGATAAATATAATCTATTTGTGGTAACATTTGAGTATTTTGTTGTATGAGACATATAAATGTTTGTTAGAAAATTCATAACAAAATATTGGATTTAAAAAAAAAGTTATGTTAGATCAGTTAGTATATATAGGTTTAGTTTTCTTTAAATATAAATAATATTTATGTCCTTGATCCAAATTACACAAATTTGATGGACCAATATTATATGATTTTTTATAGATATTTAAATTGTATTGATCAAAACATTTTTTATACCCATTTGAAGGTGGATCATTACACACAATGGATGTTGAAATTTTAGTAAAACTAGTTGCATGTAACACATGAGATCCAACTGTCGATAGCGATAGTATGTATAGTTGAAGAATATGTACCAAACTATAAACCCATAGATACAAATTATTGAATATTTTCAGATATTTTGTTTTTTATACAACATATGTAGGTATGTATGTCAAGATAGGATAGTATGGAGGAAGATCCTTTTTCCTACCCAGAATATGCAAATAGCATGATGGTATGTATGTATGTTTGGAGATGAAGTATCAAACTATTAAGTCTTCTTACATATTGTGTATAGGCGACTGCCATACAAAATGTATGAAGCGATGTCGTCACTAAATTCAATTTTTAAAAAAATTGTTAAAAAAAAATTGAGATCTTCTACTACAATGTTAATATTTTTTATAGAAAATTAAATTATCTAGTTGGGGTGTTTCGGCTTTTTTCGATAATTGTAAAAGTTTTGGAAATGGCAGTTAAACTCATAAATTTATCATAAAAAAAATATTTTTCTTAATAAAAAATGTTTGAGAAACCCTGGAATTTTTTTGAAAAAACTAATTTGAGATTTTGTATTTGTCTATGTTTGTACCAATTTTCAGCGTTCTAACGTTTATGGTTTCTGAGATATATGGAAAAATAAAATAAAAATTCAAAAGTTGATAACCCCTGACTGAAACAAAAATTCAAAATTCCGAGTATAAAAGTTTTGTAGGCCTGTAACTGTTTATATATTCTGAAATTTTAGGCTCTGTAAATTGAGCGGATCAAAAGTTATAAGGGGGGGACGGACACACAGACACACAGACACACACACACACACAGACACACGAAATGTTCTACTCCGAATTCTGAGTAAATCCGTGTATGGAACATATATGCTGCGAAGCCTCTAAGTTGGTTTTTTTTGACTTCAAAGTTGGAAAAGCCGTGAAAAAAGTAGACCTCTCCATACAATTCTCGCGTATTCTGGCTTGATACATTGTCGATATGTTAAGAGAACAAAGTTCTCCTGAACAAATCGACAGTTGGATAATGAAAATACAGTGAGTTTTAATAATAAGAAATCAGTTATTACAAAAATCTGACATAATAACCAAACAAAATTAATAGCAAATAGAATAAGTTTGAATCAAATTGAAAAAAAAAACTTAATAAGCTAGTATAGTTAAGAATGTCTTAATGCTCGGGATATACGACATAACTAGTAACTCAGTGTATATAGACAAGTGTGTACATCATCGCAACACTGAGTTGCAGATGTAGTTTCAGTGTAGCTTATTTTTATGAATCACAGGATGTTCAAAGTTTTTAATACACTTAAGCTGGATACACCAATGTCAACAGAATAAGTTGCTTACAGTGTGGACACCATCGACACTGGTGTCGAGTGTCAGTGTCGTCGTGTGTTCCGAGCAAAAAAGTCACACCATTTTTTTTATTTCATTTAATTGTTATTTCAGACGGTTAACAACATAAATTTGTATAGAAATTTACTCAAAAGATTAAAATTTAAATAACTTAATAGGTATATAATATTATTTTTAATAAACAAGTTGTTAATAAATTGATAATAACAATAAAAAAAATTGCAACAAAGAAAACCACAAAATATAGGAAAAAGATCAGTCAATAAGAGGAATGAAGAAAATGGTACTTGTTAATTATTGGGACTGCGAGTTTTGAAATAATACTCCACGTAAATCATACATGAAAAACAGTTGTTTGTATAGGTTTCTTATCAAAGCCATGCCTCCATATGTATTAATTATAAGAGATTTTATCTTTATTTGTATATTATTGATTTGTAAATATATGTAGACCTGAACTATGGTGAAAGATCAATAATTGCAAACAACAAACAAATTATTATGTATATAAAAATTAATACTATAAAGTTATTTATTTAAAAAAGAAATATTTTTCGGCAGTTCAAAAAATAAATAACGGTGTACAAAATTGTTAACATAATATAAAATAAAAAATATCACAAGTAGTTTTTAATCCAATATGGAATGTATTAAACAGTAATTTTATAATTTCAATCTCAAATTAATTTTATTTCATGATTCACAACAAATAGTGGCAGTATAGAGAAATTGTTTCATAATACATAGAAAAAATATTTTTGTTGAAATAAATGTGAACTAAAACAAATCTCAGTGTGAAAAAGAGTTACATTAAATGTGGGAGATTACAACATTATGAAACATATCACTTAAATAATATGAAAACATAATCTATGTGGATATTTTTATACAGATTTTGTACAGTATACTTATACATATTTGATGAAAAGAAAAACAAATTCTTTTATATATAATTTAAACACAAAAAAAAGTAAAATAATATTCCAATATGCTATGCAATTTTCTATATATTATATCAGTTTCGAATATCCAATATTCTAACTTGGCAGACATAAATAAATTTGAATTTGCACACCTTAAACATGTATTTTTTTATACTTCAAAATATAATTTGTATGATTATGACAGATCTTTCAGCGCCATATATATTTGTGTCATCAAATACCCATAATTTGTTCTTTAAATGTGTCATTATATTTAAAATTTGTTGGAGTTATCAAGTGGTAGTTTTAATGAGCCTTTACATTTCAGCATTGGATGTTTATTGTGCACTTATTATAAGTGTGAAAGAAAATAAAAACTTGAATCATAGTTTTAAACTAATGGAATAAAACAAAATTTACAATGGATTAAAGATGACATCTTTAAAAAACTGCTAAAATCAGTGCCTTACTTTGAACACACGAAGAACGAGTGACATAATGTCTGAGGAAGTACACAAAGATAACGAGAGTGAAATGAAGAAAAGGATTAATCTTCTTCTTCTTCGTTGGCTCTACGGCCCATATCGAGCCTTGGCCTCCATGAGTTTTCACCTCCAACCTCTCCTGTCTCCCGCCTCGGCCTTCCAATTTGTTGCCTGGAGCAGTTCGGCAGCATCCCTCCTAACTTCGTCCTCCCACCGCAGCCTTGGCCTCCCGACCCTCCATCTTCCACCTGGGTGCCCTTCCAGGATCCTTTTTGGTACCCGTGATGACGGCATTCTCTGCACATGTCCGGCCCATCTTAGCCTGTTCAGTCTGGCATGTACAGATATTCTGGGTGCCTTGTAGATGCTGTACAGCTCATCGTTGTAGCGCACTCTCCAGGCTTCGCCATCATTCACGGGCCCCAGTATTCTACGCAGCACCCTCCTCTCAAAGGTGTCCAGTACCTCTGCAGACTTTTTCGTCATTGTCCACACCTCACACCCGTATGTCACAACTGTTCTAATGATTGTTTTGTAAAGGGTGATTTTGGTTTTTCTGTGAACACTTCTTGACTTCAGCACTGGAAGAAGAGAGAAGAATGCCTTGTTTCCTGTTGCGACTCTTCGTTTAATTTCTGCATAGTCTTCGTTTTCTTTTGTTATATTGGAACCCAGGTAGGTGAAGTCATCCACCATCTCAAAATTATATTTATCTTTGAATTTTACAGTGTGTTGTGGATTGATGGTCGTGTTTATAGATTGCTTCATGATTTTTGTTTTATCTTCATTTATTGCTAGTGCCATTTCTTTGGCTGCTGTTTACAAAGGCTCGAAAACTTCTTGCACTGCTACTAGGGATCTTCCTACTATATTGAGGTCATCAGCATACCCTACAATCTGGCTGCTTTGGAAGTATATATTGGGGTTAGCGTTATTATGATATGTCTTCCTTATAACATATTCTAGAGCCAGGTTGAAAAGTGTTGAAAAGGATTAATCATACAAATAAAATTTTGAAAGATGGAAACATAAAATTCTAAATAATCAATGAACTTGTATGAATGGATGTAAATAAGAGAAATAATAAGTGAGAAGTGAGAAGAGTGTGACACGCGGTTATATAATGATACCGAAATGGCACGTAGAGACAAGCACAATGTGAAAAGATTTACAAGTTTGTCATACAACAAAAAACATATTAATAATAAATTGGGATCAACCACATTGCAAAAACAATTTTAAGTAGCTGTACATGTAAAGTAATAACAAAAGTAACAAACTAATCTAAAATAAATAAATTTTATAAAATACAATCACTCGACATTAAAAGAAATCACACAACCGTTAATATTTTCTCACATTGCTTTGATTCAATCAAACTAAAAGTATTTTTATCTTACCTTCGAGTCAAGATGCATAGTAAAGAAAACCAAAAGCCTGGTGCAATTTTATTCTATAAAGTTGTTCTGTGACAATATTTTATTACAAATATGTTTAACTCCATATTGATATAACTGAGAGTTTCATTTTTATATTTTTGCATCTTGATTCAGGGACATTGTTCTGCATCTTTGAAGGTACAAAAATAAAGCTTAATAATATTGTTTTTTTATATGAAACGACGACGTTCATAGACAAAATACTGATGGAATCATCAAGAAATACTTAGTTTTCAACATAAATGCAAGTTGCCTTAACTTAAACGTTCTGGTAATAAACGAATGTCAATTATATATTTATTAATAAGTTAAATAACATACCATATATAGTCAATAACAATGAAATATTCTAACGTTTTAGAAAAAACATATACATTTTTGATAAATAATTATTGTTCACTTAACATCATCAATATATTATAATATCTTAAGTCTTCTCACAATTCCGTTATGCCGACGTTAGAAAAATGCAACCATCATGAAGATGTTTTTTTGAGAAATGAAAATTTAATTATGCCATAACTATTACAATAAAATTTCATGTTAATCAGACAAAGAAAAATCAAAGGCAAAATTGGTTATGTGATAATAAATTCCAGAAATATCTGAATCTGTCCTGGGGGCCTAGGCAACATGCCAATTTAGCGAGAGAGAGAATAAGCAAAGATAACTAAATGTATGGAAGTGACAATTGTCACGTGACAGGGCTAGACAAAATGCCATTGATAAACGATACATTATACGTGATCTTATATTCGCTACGATTCCTTTCGACGCCTAGCAACGGCCATACAAACTGGTTATCGTCGGTAGGCAACGTGCCATATTTCTGACGTTTGGAATGGAAAAATAATGTTTTATTGGATAATAATGAAACGTCATTAGCGACAAAAATTTGGTCTGGAACGTGGTATTTTGATAGACATTTGTTTTTATATTTCATTTATTATCATTATTTTCTCGTTGAACCTGGTAAATTATGTGAACATGTATTAAAATATACTCAAATATATATATTTGCATATTAAAAAAGAAGCATTATAAGCGTGAAAAAGTTGCCGCGCAAATTGATATTTTGTTTGATGATTTTTGTGTTTAATATAATATTTCGGTTTTATATCGTAGAAATAGTAAACATATACTTAAAATACATTTAATTTAAATCAAATGTGTAAAAACATGTATTAAAATATGCACAAAGATTTTTTTCGCGTGTTTAATTTGCTCACTCACATTTAATTAAATAATAACCGAACGCGCGCCAAAGAGAATATAACCTACCAAACGTGTGCCAAATAGGCGATGACAGTCAGATTGAGAAAATAAACAGACTGCCAACCTAACCATTATAATATTTAATTGTAGTCGATGGTTTTAACTTTTGGACGCCAACGATGCTGTAGCGTAGCTTATTCTTGTAATGTGCCACTTGCCTACGAAATTTATTTCGCTGATCCAATTTAAGAACACTCTTTTCTTGAACGAATATAAGATAACATGGCATATTGCCTAGGTCCCCAGTCTTTATAGAGATTATAAGAAAAAAAAAAAAATTACCTACTCAAGTGTTAAAAATCTGTCATCAGTTGGTTTAAATCAGTGGTTTTCAATTTATTTTGACCATCACCTTCTTCTTCAGAAGAGAAATGAATTTAAAAATCCCCAGTCCATAATATTTTTTAATTGTTTAGCTATACCTAATTTATCTGTTCCTAATTTGTCTCTGCTACACAATCATTTTATATGTTTGTAGAACATTCACCAATTATGTCATATATTGAGTTTCCCAATCCTATTTGAAAGTCATGAATAGTAACTGCTGTTAACCCTATTTATTTCTTTAAAACTACTTGTGCGATCATTTTCCAAAATCCAAAGAATAAAATCAAAATCAAGACGGTTGCAAATTTCAAAAATCTCAAAACAACAATCAGCGATGCCTCCTGGACGTGGGCAACGTTGGACTGTGAGGTGGAGTGACGCTACCACCGGAAGACTGGCTGATCTGCTGACTGGACTGCTGCTGTACTTGCTGCTGCTTCTCAGACGCATGAGACGGCCTCTTGAAGGGTCCGAGCCTCTTGTGGGGCCTGGGGGAGAAACCGTGCTGAGCGGCCGTCTGCTGGGACACCTCCTGAGCTGTCGCCATCACCACCGAGTGGTTGATCCAGTTGGAGACGTTGCGGTTCTGAGTGGAGGACGTGCCCCCGTGGTCTAGTAGAGCAGCAGCCAGAGTGGAGCCCGCTTCTGAGAGGACAAATAAGTTCATTTAGTAATGAAAAAGAAAGGTCGGCTGCAATGGGAGGACAATATTGTAAGAGACGCATCCCAACTTCTAGATGAGTCAAACTTTTGGGTTGCAGCAAATGACAGGAAAGATTGGAGGCCAAGATTCAACATGGGCTGTAGAGTCATTCAAAAAGAAGAGTAATGAATCAATTCTAATATACTAATGCAGTAATAACAGTCATATTATTTATTAGTTTTTAGTTGTTAATATTTTAACGGGAAGCAGAGATACCTGGAAGACCCCCCAAAAGATCCATAGCACAACAAGTAGCAAACTCTGCACAAACAGGCACCAGTGGCCTTCAACAAGTAAAAGAAGAAGAATGATGAATTCAAAATTAGATTTTTATACCTGTTCTGACACTAATTTTGAACTGATTTCTCCTTTTAAGTGCATTTTTCAATAAGCGTGGTGTTTAAAAATTTTTAATGCTTTATTATCAACTTGATTTTTTTGGCAAATATTGTAATCAGAAACTAGAGTGTATTACAGCAAGATTGAACTATGGGAAGTGGTTGATTTCACGATTTGATTTATACATTGACAACAACAAATAATAAAGTAAACATTATAACAAACCTTGTTTTGATTGTCTCTGTGCAGAGATTGGTAGAGGTGAATAGACTCTGCCTATGAATTGCTCAAATGTGGTCGGTTCCTTGTGTTGAGAAACTACAGCGTCAAGATTCCGAGCCCTCTCACTGTATGCGTGTTGATAGAAAGTCATAGTGGCTCTTATAGCCCGACTTGCGTTGAAGGCAGTTGCTCTCACTAGGCCAGCTGCAGTGCGCATAGGCAATACGCATTCATCAAAGAGTGGACCAAACATAGGAACCTGTGATATGAGAAAAGAATTAAAAGATTATATTTATTAGAAAAATCTGTACATATCTTTGTGACTGCAATGTGACACTAGGTAAACAACTTGTACAGGGGGCTAAAGTGTGAATGCTAAATATAAAAAATATATAAGGGCACTTGAACACCAGAATTTTTAATCGGCTGATTGTTTGATCAGGTTCTTAATAGTATGAAGATGTATGCAAGACATATCACAATGATTCAACGGTGTTGGCTGATCTGACATAAAAACTAGCAAAGAGTCCAACCCGACCGAACTATCGACCGATTAAAAAGTCTGTAGTGTAAGACTGCCCTAAAGAACATTAAAAATAAATTTAAGTATATACAAGTAATAAAAGAAAATAACACAAATCATACATAAAAGATTATAGAGAATATGTACATAAATATAGATTATTGAAATTTTTATTTATACGATACAAATGTTAATTTAATCAGAAAATTCAACTTTTTCCTTCACTTTTTCTGAGAAAAAATCTTTACTCTAATAAACAATTACAGTCTTACTAATAAAAATCGACTGCACACCTGTTGACCAGTATTTTAGTTACACACCGCGTTTTTAACGGTTGTTACACACAACATTATAGATATTATAAAGGAGCTAATTTTTTGACAACTTTTCGCTCCTAAAATGCACAACTATCGAGAATAAAATAATTTATAAAAAATTTTCGTTGTATTATTCCAAGATATAACAATATAAACATGCAGATCAAAATCAAATTTGATTCGTGATAGATGACAGTTGTCTTAAAACACTGCTAAATTATCTTGGACAGGCGTGCAAGTGTTGTATAATATTTGTATGAGAGATATACAGTCGCTAACCAACTGATCTGCTACACAGCGTTTATTAGTAACGTTTTTGCTAACACGGGTGTTAAATGGTCGTGTAACTTTTACGACACATTTATAAGTAAGACTGTTAAGATTATGACTAATAGTGAACTCTCCACTATATGATGTGAAAAATATTTATAAAACAAAAATTGATGAAATTATAGAAAGTATATGCACCTTCATAATACACTTTTTAATCAATTAAATCCTTTTGAATAATCCTAGATCATTAATAAATAGCACTTTATAAATCATAGACAAAATTAAATAATAATTAAATTCAAAAATAACCTTAAAAAACATATAATGGATAGAAGAAATAATAATTAACTTACGTCTGGTTTTCTTGACAGAGTACATCTGACCAATTGTCCAGGCAATGGATATAGAACTATGAGGACATCACAGAACTGTGTGGGAAGGGTGTCTCTACGGTAAGGCCTCCAATGTTCACTCCACACAATGTGCACCTCGTCATTGCCTAAATGTCTCGTCTGGAAATGTATAAAAATATTATCAATTTACAAAAAAGGATGACATTTATATGGAAAAAATATGAGCATTTAAAATCAAAATCAATGACAAATTTTGGTACAAAATAATGAACAATGTTTGTAGTCACCCAGTTTTTATTTTTAGTGAAATTTATAAGTTTGGCATTGCCATATCTGTGAAGAATTAAATAAATACAAGAAAAAAGACAAAAGTAAATACATGATTGAGAAAACATATTGATTTTACTTATGATCATATCACTGGTAACGTACATGTATCAAAGCAAGATACAACATTGTATCATATTTTACCAAGTCTTGAAAAAATATCTTGGAATGACTTAAATGCTTCTTAGTATGAAAAAATATTTAACGAAGTATTTTTTTTAAATTTATAATAATCAATATTACCTCGGTTTACGCCACTATGAAAAAGTAATTTTGGATATTATATGTAGATAATTTATAATGATGCCATAAAGTTAGAAGAAAGAATAAAGAAAAGAATAAACACTTCCTTGCACCCTGCGCGAGTGGCGAGTTTATTGCCATATGACAATTTCTTCCAACCGACCAGTATTTCCAGCCCTGAGAAGCAATATTTGCGTGAGAAATAAATTTTCCTCTGCTAGGGATCTAACCCAGGACGCCCGTACAGAAGCCAAACGGCTTACCAATTGTACCACGGCGGTCAGCCTTCAAAAGTTACCTTCCAAACGAAGTATTAAATTTGAATAGTTTAAATTTTCTATAAGAGAAAAATGAATAGTAAAGATCTTTACATCTACATATTTAGAATGGTTGATGGCAGAGCAATTAGTGAGTTGTTTGGTAATTCAGTGGTCTCGTTTTACTTTACCTTATTATGTATAGCTTCAGGTGTATTGGATGGCATTCTAGTGGCAACATGAAACAGTGCTTCCAGTGTAAGTGTAGCAACATATGGAGCACTGATACCTCCCGGTCCACCTCTCTGGAGCCCACCAAGGAAACCATTGTGAGATTCTAGCTCCACCTAAACACAGATTATATATAAATATATAGTACTATGGAATATTACTTAGGTATGTAATGTATAAGATATCCACAAGGTGGAGACACAATAACATAAGCTATCAAACAGTGAACCAAATAAAACATGCGATAAAAGAAAGTATGTTTAATTTATAATAATAACTTGTTAAGTGCGTTACAGTTCTGCCCAAGACCATTTTTTTATTCACTTAATTTTTCAAAATTTACATTAGAACATTATTTACACTAAACTGTAACAGTGTTATTTATAAAAAAAAATTTGGTTCAATTGAACCCGGTTCAAAGTCTTATTCTGAAATTCAAATATTCTCATAAAATAATTATTTATTCTTATATGAGAATATTTGAATTTCAGAATAAGACTTTGAACAGGGTTCAATTGATCCAAATTTATTTTTATAAATAACACTGAAACAGTGTTATTTATAAAAATTAATTTGGTTCAATTTAACCCGGTTCAAAGTCTTATTCTGAAATTCAAATATTCTTATATAAGAATTAAATAAGATTTTGAACCGGGTTCAATTGAACCAAATTTATTTTTATAAATAACTCTGTATGAGTTTGTCATCCTACAGTTTACATGGAGGTGGACCATTCAGTGAGTGATTTAGTATAGCCATTATCCTCAGTTTATGAGATCAAAGAGGAAGAAAAACTATGGAATAGTAGAGTTTTCAAGCAGATTTTTCATGTCAATTTTCCGACTATTTGTGGCAGCGCCTGGTGGACTGCAACATGTAGGGGAGAGCAGGTAGGATTCGTACACTTAGTTGAAAAAAATTGAAACTATTAGCTATTTTAAAAAAACTTCAATGCTAATATATACCCGACGTATCTAGCTTTTATATTAGTGACGTGTAGTTGAGATACAAACCAGCATGACGAATCTATGGTAACTTTTCTAAAAAATGTAAAACGTACGAAACTACCCCACTCATGGGGTAGTTTCGTACATAGTGTGGGGCACATTCGTACATAGTGGGGAACCTTCGTACAGTCAAATAAAATGCCATTTACAATGTAATATTATCATGTATTGAGATCAAAGTTAACACAGAATAAGCCTTCATGTAGGGATATTTAACAATTATTGTATTTAAAGTTCTTAAAACTACTTAATAAAGGATCTAATTAAAATAATCGGTATATAGTATTAAACAATTCAAGTGTACATAGTTATAAAAAAATATAATACTTTTAACATTGTTTTTGTTAACAAAAAAAAAACAAATAAATCAACATTATAAAATTTACCATTAGAGTAACAGGTCATCTTATGTATTTAATGGTTATGCTATCCAACATTATACATAGATAAGTCTTTTTCGAAGCTAAATATATGGGCTGTTCTTGCTGTAAAAGCAGATTTTGATGGCGGCAATATACATACCACATCTGATAAGGAAACTGTTCCTTCGTCTTTAATAGTGGGAAAGACAAATTTGCAGGTATGAGGCATCCTCCTTAAAAATGAAACATGGTATTCAACAGGACTATATTTTTTAAGCACTTGCCCAACATAATATAAAACGGTCTTTTTTTTCTCGAACTTTACTAGCACAAAGCTTTCTTCTTTGATGTTTTCTGACATAACTGGAGTTTCATTCTCAGTATCCGATCCTTCAGACGTCTCTTCGATTGGAGAACAGGAACTTTCTCTTAAACTCATATTAGTCTCGTCCTCATAATCAGTTTCATTCTCACTATCTGTCTTTATAGTTTTTTTTTGCCTCTTTGTTTTGGTTGTTATATCTGTATTTGATAGTAAATGTAATGCTCGCTTCATCTCTTTAGCCCTTTGTTTCCTCTCTTGCTCTTGTTTTTTCAACTTTTTTGCTTTTTCTATTTCTTCTAGTCTATTTTTTTCTGGGGTATCTGTATATATTCTTGATTTTCCTGGCAATTTTCCTTTCTTAGACTTTTTTAACACATTTTTGTCAACTCTGGGGTAGGGCCGGATTACTTCTGGAGTTATTAATCCTACAGGTGATGAAGATGCAGGCGCTAAGCTCCGTGGAAGATTTTGTTGAATAGGCTCTGTTTCTGCAGGTAGGATTTCTGACACATTGGCATCTTGGCCTGCTGTAGAAGTTGATTCTTGCATGGATTCTAATGGCTGTGGTGATAAAGAATTTGTTATTTCTTCAGTTTGCTCCATGTCAATATCGGGAAATGAAGTAGAACCAGAATGGTAAACACTCACAGGTGCAAAATCGTCGTCGTTAAAAGCTAGCTTATTAAATGGCCAAATTCTAGTCTTCTCAAAGGCACTCGTTATATTTTTGCCATTAAATGATTGAAAATATGCTACTTCAGCCAGTTTTGGTATGTTATATATATTGAGGGTTTTGCCTGGGTTATTCACATGCCAATCATTAAAAGCTATTTTAAGTTTGGCCTTGAAAGGTCCAAATACACCAACGTCTAAGGGTTGGAGACGATGTGTTGTGTGTGGTGGGAACGACAGATAAACAATGCCATTATCACGAGCATAGTCCACAGCTTCTAGTGTGACATGGCTTTCATGATTATCCACCAGGAACAAAATGGGGTTATTTTTAGAGCATGAAGATTTCTTCTGGATATGTTTCAGCACCTCCAAAAATATACCACAGTTAATCCAGCCACTCTTCGTCGCTACTCCCAGGCTGCCTTCCGGAGCACCAGCCATAAAGTGGTCCTTAAAATGGACCCTGGGAAAGATAAAGAGTGGCGGAATCGTATTACCAATAGCTGAAATTATTCCTCCAAATGTAACAAGTTCACCCCTCTCTGCCGAAACAAGTTGACCAATTTGTTTTTGGTTTTTTTCAGCCAAAATCATAGGTGTGCTCAGTACTGTTGATATCCCTGACTCATCGAAATTGTAGATTCGGTCTGCAGTAAACTTATATTTTACCAATATCTTTTCAAGGTTTTCGTAGAAATCATTTATAGCAGTCTTGTTGAATGCAAAAGACCGTGCTGCACTGGTATTTTCAGGTTTCCTGAGACTTAGATTCCTATTACGCCTGCGATAACTGTCCAACCATTCCTTTCCTGCCATATTGTTATGATCCCAACTAGAAGGATAATGTAGTTGATTCGCTTTTGCAAACTCGTACGCCAATTTCCTTACCTGAACAATCGTCAATCCATAGTGCATTTTGGAGCACTGTGTAATGTACTTATTTAAAAGGGTCTCTTCTTCGATAGTAAATACTTGATTTGACGTAAATTTGGAACTGAAAACTCGCACCGGTATATTTTCGGCAGCTGCTTGCTTATGAAATTTTGTCAAGCGACTTTCAAGGGTAGTTGGTTTGACGCCATATTTTTGTGCGGATTTCCTAATAGATAAAGTTTTATCCAAAACTTCTTTCATCGCAGACTTCATTGCATCTTCATCTACTTCTCCTGTTCTTGTCCCCTTTTTCACATATATTCGTGGCATGGTTCTGTAACAATAATATTTTTCGTGAACAATCTTTTAACTGCCACGCAGTTAGGAATGGGGAGCATTCGTACAGTACGAATGTACCCCACTCATAACTGCACGAATGTACCCCAACCCAAGAAATCAACAAATTAATTGAATATAAAAATTACTCTTTTAGTTAGCCTAAAATAACTATTTACATATAAAGCCAAGTTATCACTCCATACAATATATTAAATTACTTTTATAATTTAAGCAAAAATTATAACGTGTGTATATATATAAGTGTGTTCAAAGGTGGATATAAAAAATACTTACATAGAGCGAAAACACGTATCGACTTACTCCGTTGAAGCCGGCGACAGCACTGTCGCCTCGCCTCGTGATTACTCTATGCGTATGAGCGGGAGTCACACACACAAACGCAAATATCTCAAATGCATTGGATAGTGTAGATATAACCACTGTACGAATGCTCCCTGTGTACGAATCCTACCTGCTCTCCCCTACGGCCCGAGATTCTCGAATGCTCCCGAAGATTGACGAGGATCAACGTACCATAGCCCACCGTCGTTGATACGAGCTGATCGACAGATTTAATTTGTGTGTTGATCGTTAAATAGATTAGAGTTGCGTTTAATTTTTATCCATTAGTTCCGACCCACGACATCACAAATTTATTAAGTTATTTTTTATATTGTATTTTCATTTGTTACGAATAAACCAGTGTTGATCTTGTAAAAATCATGTAATAGCCAACATGAAAAATTATTTGAAATATGTAAAATACTCCCAATACAAAATAAAGTAAAACAAAGCATCATTTTTGAAGAATATAAAAATTAATCTTTTAAAACAGAAATAAGTCACATATGTATATGGGACAAGGCTGGCGATGGAGCGCACCCTGCAGGTACCTAAGACAAACAACGTGTATGGAGATCGTACCAGGAAACATCTTTTAACGCATATTATTAACGCGTTGCCGATTAGAATAAGAAATATTTTAAAGTCTGACGAAACGAAAATAGTAACTGTAAAAAATACTCTTAAACATCTGTATCTGAAAACAAGCGTTCGTTAGACTTTGAATTATTATTATTGTTGATTAATTATAGGTATATCTAATGTATATTATGTGTAAGGTTTATTTAATTTTTTTTTTCTTTCAAATTTTTGTTTAGTTTCTGTATCTTTAATATTTGAGATAAGTATATTGAAATAATTATATGTGAAATTTATAATATTATGTGAAAGAGAGAATCTGCTCTGCCAAAAAACTGCTTTGCAGTTTGGCGGGAAAATAAAAATGTATTACTTTTTATTGAAAAATAAATAAAAGTAGTTCTTTGATTGAAACCCTTCATCACAATAAAAAATATATATTATCAATTATTTAATTAACTGACATAAAGCAATGTCATACTTGGAGGTATATGTTTTAAATAAAATATAATCCATTTTGAACACGCACCTTTGCAATACAATCCTCCTGATATTAATAATATAAATTAAATATATACCCCCAAATATTCATGAGTTTTGTTATGATGTTTTTGTATGTATCGTGTACTGAAAATATTTGTGTCCTCTGTGCAACTCAAACTACATGTAAGTTCGATAGACTCGATATCATAAGTGTAAAGTGCATTAACATTTGTACATTCCCTCAAAATAAAAAAAAAGTAATTTTACCTCCCAAGCGAGAGCAGCTAGGAAAGCTTCATACGATGGACTTCCACTCCTGTTTGACAGAATAACATTCCTGTCTTCTTGGCCTCGAGCTACATATATTACAGCCACTTTGTGAGTTTCACGGCATCTAAAATATTATAAAAAAAAAAATAGTATGTAATTTGACTTCACTACAGATTTATCGCCTTTTTATTTATTGACCTTTTTGTACATAATATAAGCAAATAATACATGTGGTACTATATAAAATATAATTTGACACTTTAATTGACAAACTTTTTTTTAAAATTTTTTCAACATCAATAGAGACGAAGTTGGGATATTGTAAAAGAACCAGGAACTCGCGGCACCTACAGAGCTTACAACCTGTCATCGGCTAGTTTACGTGATCACTTTATGCGCTTGCGCAACGTTCACCAATTATGCCTGTTTATTGAGCTCCCTTATCAATGTAATTTTTAACGTTCTATATATTTGAATAGTGTGTAACAATTCACCTGAAAATAAGGAACTATATACTATTGCCATCTATGAAGTAATGGAAAAGCCTTTTTTGTAACGCCATCTATTGAGAAATTAGTTTATTTGTAAACAATGAAAGCAACAGTCCTTATAAATGATATGACGGTGTCACGCACAGATGTCACCCCTGAACTGCTCCAGAAATATTATTTCATTTTTGGCTTGATAAACCTACTTGTACCAATGTGTATGTAAATCGAAGAAAAAAATCCAATGTTTGCGTATATGCAATTAAAAAAATATTCGATAATTTGACACATCTAATTAAAAATTGCCACATTCCAGGGACTTGTGATATTAATTGTCTCGCAGGTCAAGACTGAAAATACAATTATAAACTACAGGAAACTGCATGAAAATATCTTATATGCCAGAGAAAAAAATATATACCTTTGTGCATCCAGATTACGGAGTTCTCTTAAAAGTCTATCAGACCTCTTGAGAAGGTGGACGGCTCCCCTTCCCCAACATCCGACGAAACCTAACTGACTCAACAGCAGACGACACTGTCGGAACATGGGACTAGTCTCTGGCAGTTCTCCAGACTCTGGCGTCAATGAGGATTCTTCTTCCGGATAATCCAGGCTAGATATTAAACAATTTTTTTTCATTTAATATTTTTAAAAAGAGTTTCTGTACACAATCAAATACTTAATGGTGCACAATGGCAATATCTTCCAACCAACCATATCCATTTTTGTATAACTAAGTAATGTGTATGGTATGTAACCAACATGTAAATATAAAAAATGTATAGTACATAATTGAGAGGTGAGGAAAGGAGAGGACAAGGAATGGATAAGGAAATAGAATTAAGTGTTCAGTATATATTTTAACAAAAAGTTGATAAACATTTGCTTCTTCAATAAATGGCAATACACGTCATAGGCCAATTGTTATAAAGTTTATTTCTAATACTGTTAAATCTGAATTTCTATCTAAAGCAAAAATATACAATAGAAAGTGTAAAACAATCGAAAGTAGAATGAGTACAATGATGTTGGGTATTGATGGTATCAACTCACAAGTTTATATTGATGAACACCTGACCTTTCGTGCAAATCGTTTATATTATCTTGCTAGACAAGCGGCGAAATCTAAACAATATAAGTTTATTTGGACCAGAGCGGGACAAATATATATGCGGAAAGATATCGGATCTAATACTATACTTATCAACTCTGAGTCTAAAATTGAATCACTACCATAAGCTGATACACTTTCTATTAAAAAATATTAGAATATTGCTATATTTACCGAAATTATACTATTATATAAATGCCACAACTACATTTAAAGTCCCTATCTATATTATTGTTTATAACGCCGCACCTACTGAATCGTCCATAAAAGTTTTATTTAATTTAGAATGGATATTGAGTTTGTTTTTTGTTCATTATGCACTTACATGTCACTGTAATACTCAAGTATGCCTATTGTTTACTTTCTGCTTCAAACATACCAATAAGAAAATAAATAAACAAAAGTTGTATAAGTTAAATATGATAAATAATTATATATTTTGCTATCTCTCCTTTTCATTATGCATGTCAAGAAAGATATTTGTTTATTATGCATTTCTAGATGTTACTGTAACCTCCAAGTGCACCTATTATTTGTTATATATTTTTTTTTTTTGCCTCACTCGTAAAAACAGGAAATCTCTCGATTAATATCAAGTAAAAAATTATAATAATTAAATAGAATATTAATTTAAATTCAAGAAAATAATCATATACTTAATATATTGCAATCCCTTGCAATCATTATACACTACAAAAAAAATATCTTATCTTATTATATCATCTATAAAAGTTGTACCTAAATTATCGTCTATAATAAGTTTACTGTATAAATACTGTGTTTTTCTGAGTTATATTACAATCCCTTGCTATCATTATACACTACAAAAAAAAGTATCTTATATTATTATATTATCTATAAAAGCTGTACCTAAATTATCGTGTATAACAAGTTTACTGTATAAATATTGTGTTTTTTTTTTTTTCAGTTGTCACTGTAACTTCCAAATGTATACATGTATTTATTTGTCTTACATATACCAAAAAATTGTGCCTAAAGTTAGGAAAATATTTATATATTTTACAAGCCCTTGCATTCTGTATTCCTAACAAAAAACTTACGATATGGAATCTTCTTTAAATGTTTTATTAGATGTTAAGTCAACTTTTATTTCAAGCTGCCACTGTTACCTAGACATATTATTACTCGTAAATTTTTGTCTCACACATACAAAAATACATTTTTCGTATAATTTCATGAAAAATAATTATATATGTCGTAACTCCTTGCAATCATTATACATAACAAAAAGCACCTCATACTGGATATTGAAATTACTGTATCTATATATATTATGTACCTACTCGTTAATTGTCATCTCACAAGTACATCTAAATTACAAGAATCCTTTATTTAGCCTATCTGCTAATTTTAATATTTATAAGAAATCCAAACTTAAGTTTCTGAAATACAAAAGTGCTGCAACTAGTATGAATGACATGTACTGTGTGTGTTACAGAAATAAAAATGTCTTACAATAAAATAGATATTCTCGACAAATTACAATTCGACAAAAAGAACATTATTTTGGATGATTTAAACATTATTAAAAATATCAATTGGGACAATTGTCAATTTAAAATTATTCACCAAAATATTAGAAGCATAAATAATATTGATGACTTTTTGATTTTCTTAGACAAATTCAACAACCATTTTGACATTATAATACTAACAGAGTGCTGGCTGAACGAAAATTATATTACAAAATCTCTACCAAACTATAAAGAATATCATACAAATAATATTTTAAATAAAAGCAGCGGAATTGTTATATATATTCATAATACTCTACTAGCACTTGTTACAGAAGTACACTTACCACAAGCTAACTGTCTTAAAATAACAATTAAGGATTTAGACATACTGGCTATGTATAGATCTCCTTCATTTCAGAATATAGAACCATTTCTCCAAGCTTTGCAACAGATCTTGATTGAAACAAAAAGTAATCGACAGATAATTATTGGTGATTTAAACATCAACACTCTGGCTACTAGGAATTCTAACTCTATAGACTATACCTGTTTATTAACAGAAAATGGTTTCCACCTAACGATAACTTCACCAACCAGAGAATTCAAAGGAAGTAATTCCTGCATTGATCATATAAATATTAAAAATATTTTGAACTTTGACTCGTATATTTTTAAAACCACTGTATCTGACCACTACGCAACAGCACTTTGCATAAAAGGTAAATCTAATATAACGAAACAAAGATACTTCAAGGAAACTAATTATGTTGAGCTTATAAAAGAATTACATGATGAAAACTGGCAAACTATCCTAAACATACATGATACAGATACAGCCATGAATAAATTTATAAAAATATTAAAAATATATATTGATAAACATACATGTAATAAATTTATATCAAATGCTAAAATGAGATTTACTCCTTGGATAACAGACAGTATCGTTAAATGTATACATAAAAGAAATAAATTACATAGCAAAGCAAATAAAAACGCTGAAAATTTTTTATTACAACATGAATACAAAACATATAGAAATATATGCAAAGCTGTCCTGAATACAGCTAAAATAAATTACTACAAGAAAATATTATATGAGGATAATTCAAAATCACCCAAAACTATGTGGAACATAATGCGCGAAATAACTAAAACAAAAACAAATATATCATCTCAATTCCAACGAATAGTAATCGATAACATAACAATTGAAGATAAAAAAACAATTGCTAACCTTGCAAACAAACATTTCACCTCAGTTGGATCTAGATTAGCTAATGATATTCTAAAATATACTAATAAACAAACAGAAAATTCTATACAACAAAATATCAATGAAATATCAGTCCCCTATCAAATAACGGATATTAAAACTTCACCAACGGAAATTGTTAAGTTTATCGATGAATTGAAGAACACGCATGCGATGGGTCCAGATGACATTAGCTCAAAATTACTAAAAACACTAAAACATCAAGTATCTATTCCCCTAGCGCATATATTTAATTTAAGTTTTTCACAAGGAATATTCCCTAACCATTTAAAAGAATCCACTGTAATCCCGATTCACAAAAATGGCTCTAAAACCCAAATTGAAAATTACAGACCTATATCTTTACTTAATACAAGTGCGAAAATAATCGAAAAAATTGTTAAAAGTCGCCTAACAACATATTTTAATAAATACAATATTCTCTCACAGAATCAATTCGGCTTTCGAAACGATTTAGGAGCTGATGACGCAATTGCCAGACTTACTGATATTATTACGCATCAGGTCGACAATGGAAAAAAATGTATTGCTATATTCTTAGATTTAGCTAAAGCGTTTGACACTATCTCACACCAAATTCTAATCAAAAGACTATCTAATATTGGTATCAAAAATAACCTACTTAATTGGATGAAAAGCTATATTACAGGACGAACCCAAAAAGTAAGAGTTGATGATACATTCAGTGAATGTGAAGAACTGCGATTTGGAGTGCCTCAAGGTAGTACACTGGGACCGATTCTATTTACAATCTACATCAACGAGCTATGCAATAGCAAAAGAACGGGACATATAATTACATTTGCGGATGACACAGTGTTATTATATGAAGATAGCAATTGGTCTAATGTACACGGGAAAGCTGAAAAGGATATCAACGAGGTTAAAGAATGGCTAAACTGTAATTTGCTAACATTAAATGTGGAAAAAACAAAAACGATATGTTTCAGTCCAACTGAAACCGGTCAACCAAAAAACCCACAACTGATAAAAATACACCAATGTATATCTCCAAGTACTTTAAATATATGCGATTGTAAAACTATTGATTCAGTCGAAAGTGTGAAATATTTGGGCATATACATAGATAAATTTCTTAAATGGAATGTACATGTAGATTATATTTGCAAAAAGTTGAAAAAACTCATATTTATATTTGTCAACACCAAAAATATCCTTGAAATTCAGGATCTAAGACAAATTTACTATGCACTATGTAATTCAGTGATGCAGTATGGATGTATTGGATGGGGGGGATGTAGTATGACCGTTATGGATCCACTTTTAAAAGTTCAAAAATCAATAATACGAATAATACTTAATAAACCATTCAGATATCCCAGTAATCAATTATTTACTGATTTTAAAGTCCTAAATGTTAGACAACTATACATTAGCAAAATAATTCTACATACTCACAAACATAGACAGGAATATCCGATAGCTACCCACTCATACCCCACTCGTAATTCTCAAAAGTCCATTATTATAAAGAAAAAAACAAAAACCACATTCGCTCAACGTAATTTTAACTTTCTTGGCCCCAAAATGTTTAACATACTGCCTGATGATTGGAAAATGATGAAAAGAGTTGTGCTAAAAAAAACAATAATTGCTTGGCTTATATCCATTGGTATAGAGGAGTCAAATAATATATTGACTGCACTCTAGTATATTCAGATTATTAACTTTGTAAAGCCTACATATTTTGTACCATTATGTATGTGCTGATACTGGTTATTGATACTAATTGACAAGTACTACTACTTATCAGACGTCCTAAAACAGGTTTACCTAGTTGGGCGTCCAATGAGACAATATATTTAATGCAGCGTAGTAGTTTGGAAAAATTACATTCCCTCTGTAAATTGTATTTTCATTATTAAAATGTATGATATACCTACTGTAAAATGTAATGTAATTTTGAAATTTTATATGTTCTAAAATTTTTCTTATTGTTGTCACTTGCGCTGTATGTATATTAAATATTTTTTGTGTAAAAGTAAATGAATAAATGAATGAATAAATGAATTTGAGATTAGTTGATGTTAACAACATTAACGACAAGAAAAATAAGTGGGTTGTGGCCAACGCTATACTCCTCACTACCAAGTCACTACACAAAGTATTCAAATTTTGTGTGGAAAATTTTCAGCATTTTCATAAAATCAGTTTGTTGAATTATTTTTGATTTAAATATTTTATTATGAAAACTTGAAGCTTCCTGAGCTTAGGGTCACTATGAAATACTTGACAGTTATAAAAATTGAGAACCACTGATAAGATATCCTATAAAATCTAATGGGGGTTTAAGCGAGTATTAGACACACAAATTTGCAAAATTTGAAAAGCATTGAATGAGTACTTTAGTCTATAAATTAATGACAATGTAGAATAAACACGCCGTACATAGCACACAACACACACACACAGGTACACATTGTGATGAAACTTTCAGATAACAATCTCAGCATGATACTAGTTGATCTGCAATAAAAAATAATCTTAAAAATTGTGAACTCATAACTCCCACTATATCCCCTTGGTGAAGTGGGGAGAGAGAATATATGAAAATAATGTAATCAGCTGAAACGGTCGTCTTGTGAAAGGAAATAAATCTTTGCAGAACGTAATTCAGCAACAATTTGATTTTTTGAAACCCAAGGTAATATGAAATCAAATCATCGATTTACATACATACATCATAAGCTTAATAGCCTTGGGTGATCTTTGGCTGAATACAGAATTCATTTTCATTCTTGTCTGCCTAAATCACTGATTCAAGTTTCACTAAGATTTGTTTTATAATATGTTCCGTTTGTGCATGTTTAACGAAGAACTTCAAAAATAATTCAAATTTCTTTGACTTGTGATTAAAAGATAAAAATAATATTATTGAGCACAATCCCACTGCCAAAAAAGGGCATTCAGTTTTTGTGCAAAATAATTATGGTCAGCCAAATCATAATTAAATTATTTAGAATAATAGTCATTAATAAATTTACCTTGTCATGTTAAGATTCTTAGCGAGATATTCCGTCTCATTGTTTCTGTGTGAAAGTATAACGGATATGGTGTCATCCTCCATGTTGACTGGAAGAGGACTGGGAGCTGGTTGATTCAAGCACTGCCCGTTGTGTTGGAGGACTTCTGGACTCGTATGACTGATATACTGAAGCAGCTAGATAAATAATTTAAAACATGTAGTATTTTAATACACAGAATTTTATTTTATTTAGAAATTTTTCTCAGGTAACTAAGAGGTTCTATGTCAAATATTAACTTAACACGGATCCAATAACGAATATAACTCTGCATAGTGCCAACAAACGCTTTTTTTATTAGGCAAGTAAATGAACTGAACTTTTCTGTGCCTGTTATCAAAAAAATTAAGCAAACGGAAAATAGTCATGCCTTTAAAAACTAAAATAAAGGAATGGCTCTTAGTATCAGGGAGACACTATGCAGAGGATTGATTTTTCACCCATAGCTTTCAACCCCATATTTTATTTTGTTCTAAGTATATTAGTGCATGTTTATAGTAGTGTTTATATTATGTGTTTTTGTATGTTTTTTTTTATTTTCATTGTTATTTGTAATATTATCACTTTTTATGTATGATTGATGTTGACATCAATTAATACAGTGTAATTATCTCGTGATGCATTGGCCCCGGCACAGGTTTTTTGCCTAGTGGTGGTTTTTGCCATTGATAGCCATTACAATAATCAATAATTATTGTAATGGCTATCAATGTATGTATAAGTAAGTAAATAACAAGTTGCCACATTCAGGAGACTAGTGATATTTATCGTCTCACAGATCCAGATGTAAATATAATTAAAAACTGTCTCCACTGGGAATCGAACCTGGGACCTTTCACTCACACGTGTAATAAATTGATTAACACACATGTAATAAATTGAGCCACTTACATGATCAAGTTGATGTTGGTCTGGCGGTGAGACACGATAGTCTGGGAGTTGATCAGGTGGAAACGGGGGCGGTAGGGATGACAGAGGTATACCACCTGTAGTAACTGTTGTGTTACTGAAAACATACAACAATCAATTAATATTTATGGTAAAACACAAATTAAAGTAATATAATGACTTGAACAATAGCAGTTTTAAAAATAAAAAACATAATGATTGTATTTTAAATGTCAAATAGAGTTAGTTATAGATTGAAGTTGGACAGGAAAAAGTCCAAGTTGAACCCATGGAGACATCATTTGTTCAACAGGGTGGTTGAGGAATGGAATGGTTTACCTCCGCAATCGGTTGAATCACCAGATGTTTTGGCAAGAATAAGTGATTGTTGTTAGTGATGTTGCTAATCCTAACGAGAGGTGGCACAATATACAGTACATCCAATTCTATAACTTTTAAGAACGTTCCGGCTAAAATAGGTGCGTTCCTAATCCACTAAGTCCAAATTGATATTCTATATTAGTTGATATTCAGTCAGTTGTGTATGAAAAAAATAACAATGGATAATTTACACGTGATGCGTTATGTTGAAAATAAAAACAAAAAAATTTTAATGCAGACCAAATGAAATGTTAGGTTAGACGACATCACGGTGACATGACATAAATAAACATGGCCGAACAGTGGGTAGTATGCATCGGTAGTCTGCACCATAGACAATTTGAGTTTAAATTATTATATACTGTGCACTAATTTTGTAGATTTTAGTTTTAGGAACAATGTCAGTCACAGAATAGGAAATTTAGTTCAAATGAAATTCATTCCAAAATTTTAGAATGTTCTATTTTAGTTCAAAAAGTAACTGAATTGGACGTATTGTCACATCAGATATATCAGCTTGAAATGTACATACTTAATAATGGACGGCATGGGCTGTAAAGGTTGTGGGGCATTAGTGAGCTGAGGATCGCAGTACAGGGCGGAGGCATCCCAACATGACTTGCCAGCCAAGTCTCTCAGAATCACACGAACTTGCTTGTCAGCTGTCACAAGACCTACATCCAAAAAAAGCATAAATCATTTAGATAAAAAGCCAGTTTAATATTGAAATATGTAATAAATCCAAATATATCAAGATTATAAAGGGAATAGGCCTATTTTAACTAGCTTAATTCTGCTTTCGTATGACTTATGTTATTCTTCTATTGTGTCAGTAACATATTTAAAATTATCTTCTGGCAGTGTCTAGTGACCACTACACATTATCATGTCGTGCATGGTGCAATTGAACGGACTTGTGTGGCAGCTGCACAGATATGCAGTGGTCTGTTGTTCTCCGCAGTCACAAGTCGTTGAATTTTCTCATGTATTTTGAATACCAGAGTTTGCAGGACCTGAGTTTTGTGTTGGGAAGGACGTGATCATAAAGACATCAAGTAGAGAGAGTTTCTACTTTATATAAATCCAATGTTTTCTTTTTGTTCTGTCCAAATCTAATTGACGTTATATACAAATAGAAAAATAAAAATATATAATGACCTGGTGCGACTCCTCCGCCTGGCATCTGCAGCGCTGGCAGTTCCACCAGGGAGGCCAGAACCCCGTCGCTGAGGCTAAACATCTGCAGGTGGGGGGCTGTTAAGACGGGGGTGCCCAGTTCCGACCCCAGGCCGGGAGAGTCGTCGTTCTCGCTGACACACGAAGACAGCTGGCAGCCACCGTTCAATGGATAGTGCCCCAGGAACAGAACCAGTTGGGTACAAATCTAAAACGTTCACACAACACATATAGAAGAATGAAATGTCCCGAGAAAGATGCAGTCAAATTGGTTATGTGAAATAATTAATTTGCCGACAGCCGTGCGGCACAGTTGGTAAGCCGTCCGGTTTCTTTGCGGGCATCCTGGGTTCTATTCCCAGCAGAGAAGAAATTTATTTCTCACGCAAATATTGCTTCTCTGGGCTGGAAACACTGGTTAGTTGGAAGAAATTGCCATACGCCAATAAACTCGCCACTTGCGCAGGGTGTAAGAAAGTGCTTATTGTTATTATTATTATTAATTTATTGTACCTAAAAAAGGGATTGTAAAATGCTCAATGAATTTATTTATTTGTTTTTTTGTTTCACGGCTTGAATATCTTCGGTACAACGCTGCTTGCGTTTTGAATGACACTTTCATATGATGTCATTTTGAATATGCATTTCTGTCACCTTGTGTTGCTGGACTTGCCATATACAAACTAATTAAGTCAAATGACATTTTTTCCTTATGGGAGAACAATAATTTTTGGATATAAATAAAATCTAACCATTCTGGCCCATAGTTTGACATCGGTGGAAGAAGCCATCGTAGCTTTGAGTCCCATGTTGTCCAATTGTATGTTTGGATCAAAATCTTCATCAACTGGTGACGACATACCATTGAGATCTGAAGCGTCCTTGCCTTTCATTACAGCATATAATACCTGGAATTTTATCAATTATTGAGTGACCAGCAAAGTAATTTATTTAAATTTTTAATTACAGCAACATTGTTAATAGAATGACCGGAAAAAATCTTGAATAATGACGTTGCTGTGCAGAACACAATTTTTGTGGTTTTTGCTTGGTTGGCAGATGTGAAAATCTTCCCTCACTATGACAAACATTGTCAAGATGTCTGCCAATACCTATACTACTTTGTGGACAAGGATAATCTTTTTCAATCAAATCTGTCGCATTTCTTTTCTTTCTTCTTCAGCCCTCCTTTAATTTTCTTTTAAATCTGTTGCACTAAACTTTAGATATTGAAATTCTTTTTACTCATCATGAATATGATATTTTGAAATGGATTATTTTTGATATTTTAGGTTTATTACATAATACTACTCCGTATTCAGTAACTATTGGAACTAAATTAGGAACGTTCTAAAATTGTAGATTTTAGATTTACGGTCTTATTTCAGCGTTATGAAATATCAACTTGGACTAAATAGAATAGGAACGTACCGATTTTGGCCGGAACGTTCTTAAAAAGTTACTGAATCAGACGTATTATGAAAATTATGAAATTTTTATTATTTTCATAATCATTCAAAATACGTCTAATTCAGAAACTTTTTATGAACGTTCCAGCCAATATAGGTACGTTCCTATTCCATTTAGTCCATTTTGATATTTTATAACGCTGAAATAAGACCGTAAATCTAAAATCTATAATTTTAGTATATTCCTATTTTAGTTACAATAGTTACTGAATAGGGGGTACTATCAAATAACTCTGATAATACCTTAAATACTGTAAGTAAAAGTGAATCTTTAGATTCCTTTGGAGTTTTCAACAGTGCCGGCACATCCATCCTGATGCAATACTCTGCGAGGCACAGCAGCAGAGATCCCACTAATGTTTTAACAGAATCTCGGTTGCACGACGGAGACAACTGAGACAGGCATACACATATCGTGCAGACTATTTTTTCTGGAACAAACATTCATCAAAATCAACAATTTTGTCAACAACAACAAAAAATCAGCGTAGAAAATAAGCCATAGACAGGTGGCTATGTAGAGAAGTTTGCTGGATTCAAGCTCAAATCTAGCCTTGACATGTTTCATTTCCCAATAGCACAAGCCTTTTTGAATTCACTAAAGAAATATATCTCAGATAATTTATAAATAATATTATTTAATTCAAATTATTCTGTTTTAAATACAAGTACTTCTTTGTCATCTGTCCTGAAGAAGTAGCGGTAGTTTTAAATACAAGTACTTCTTTGTCATCTGTCCTGAAGAAGTAGCGGTAGTTTTAAAAACGGTCGTATCAAATGACTCACTTGTGATTAAAATGAATAAATAACAAACAAATATATAAATAAATACCTAATAGAAACGTTTAGAATACTAAATGAACACTATGACTGCCCTGAACTGAAGCTGACCTGGCATTCAAATCTCATGTATCTTGGCATGTTACTTTTTTGATATGTTTATAATAGATTTATTTACCTGTCAATTCAGGATAAAGCTCCATCATTCTGTCTGTGTAGTCAGCTAAGAGTAGAAGTATATCACTGGCAACTTTGGCGATACTCTTGTTCCGCATCTATAACACCATCACATTATATAAAATTATCATATAAATATATCAGTAAATCATAAAAATGAATCAATACACAAACATTATTTGTCGAAACGAAAAGAAATTTGATAATAATTTAAACTAGTATACAATAATACTAACGGTGAGTGCTTGCAGTATATTCCTGACACAATCCGGCAATCTATTGCATATCTTTCTGCTTGCCAGTATCTGATGGCAGTGTGCTCCAAGGGCGGCTAATGCTTCACAGCGGGCTAAGGCTTGCGGTTCTCTGCGACATGCTCGGACCAAGATGTTCAATACATGCTCCTAAAGAGTACACAATTTATTTTGGAATTATATTGAATTGTTTTTAGCTTTATTTTCAAGTAAGATCAGTAAAAATATGAAATAATTTGTAATAGATATGTTGTCTCAATATGTACAAATATTTAATTGAAGACTAAAGAAATTATTTTTGTCAAATAAATAAATAATGATATTCCTTCTGCGTCCTTAAAAAATACAATGGTCATATAAATAGTGAATTATTATTAAGAGTGCTACTAACGCCAAATATTGTATTTAGGATATATTGAAGTTTGAAAGTATTTTAAACCATTCTTTAGTGAATAATTGTCATACAATTTTAAAGATCCTTTAAAAGAATAATTAAAAGTATCTTTTTTAAAGCATTCTTTATATTACTTAATAATGACACATATGTTATAAAAGGTCTTTATTCTGCTTAAAGAGTGCATGTATGTTCCATGAATGTCAATTGAATGTTCCAGATTTTTTTTATTTCGAGTCACAATTGTTTCAAAAAAGCAAAAAGTCAGTATTTTTTAGACTATTTGTATAAAATAGAAAAAATTCATGTGGACGCGATAGTTGCACGTAATAACATGGAACTTCATAGTGCATTTGGCGGTTTTCAATGTATAAATATTAGGTAGCACTATAGTTTATAAAAATATTACCTTTAAATCAGGACACGATACAGTGGTGTACTCGTGTGCATATGGTTGCAGCATCGGAGCATGCATCAGACTGTCCGGTAAGCTCAGAATGGAGGCCAAGAAAGTTACAGCTTCTGTGCGAGGACACTGAAAATACCAATCATAACATCACATTAAACTCAACAATAACAATCTCTATTTTTATGACTTATCTACTGTAAATAAATATTTCTTTGACATATTGAAAAACAAATGATAAACAACAAACAAAAGCATATGTTTGACTAAAATGAGGTGCTTACATTGGGTCCAACGTCTGTGGAGTTAAGTACAATAGTTGAAGCGTGGACAAAATCCAACAGCAACAAAGAGTAGCCTTCTAATGCCAAGGAGAGGTATCTGGGAGCTGCGTGCTTTATTAAAACATCTACAACACTTCGATCTTCACCAGTGAGGCCTAAAAACCACAAAAAATATTGTTATTAACAAGTATGTACAATAAACATGCATTTCATATTATTAAATAAGAAGAAAATTAATATCCATATTATTTCAAAAACAATTTTGATTAAACAAGCCCATGTTTTACAAATCGTACAGATTGCAAATGGAAGAGTTCGATGAAATTCATCATCAGAACTTAACCAGCCCTTTTTAATAAAAAAAAAAGAATTATTGTATTCAGGCAAGATGATAAAAAATTATCACGGAGTATATAAATTTAACAGTTCATTGATGATTTTCTCATGGATCCTATCTTCAGATCTTGACCAAATTTAAATGGGACCACTCATGAGATAACCCCTTTCTAATAAAAAAAGAATCATCCGAATTGGACAATGTAGTAAAGAATTAATGCCGAACAAATTTAAAAAAATCACAACAAATTGATAACCTCCTTCTATTTTAAGATGGTTAAAAAGAAACTTTAAATAAAAAAAAATCTTTTTATTTAATTAATCCCATTGTCAACATAATAGGTCAATTATTATTATATGTCAAAATATAACAGACCATGATGCAGAGCCCTGTGATAAAGTGGTAGATGAGGCCTGGGCGGTGATGGATGCTGAGTGGCCCTGCATGTGAGGAGACACAGCAGGCGCATGGAAGCCAGCTTCCCTGGGCGATGGGAGGAGGGCAGAGGCTCTGTGCCGAGACACCAGCCCGCTACAAGACCGAGGGGCACGTGAGTCTCTGAACTGACGCTCAACGACTGATTGGCCGCTATCTGTATAAGCAAATAGTATTGGTTAAAGAAATGACTTATCAGAAATATTTCCTGAATAATAGGGTAGTGAATGCCTGGAACAGTTTACCAGAGGATATTGTGTCTGCTGGTGCACTCATCCAACTCAACAATAGATTGGATTAAACAAAGAAGCACACGATAAAGGCCCATCAGCAATAGCTGCCAGCCTGTTGAATAATAATAATATTCCTTACACTTATGCTCGGGATATGACACCACTAGACACTCACGGTCTTACATATTAAATTTCGTTAAAAGCTTACTAAACGTGCAACTAGATTATCATGACTAAAATAGTTAAGATCGGTACTAAAAAAATCTTACTTATAAATGTATACTAAGATGTGACTAACTAGTTCACCAAATTGTTTACAAACACCCTCATTTATTTTTTTCATTTGGCCACATTGGCTTCACAGATGTCAAAAAATAGATAAATGCATGTAATCTTTGGATAACTCCCAACTAACAAACAAGTTGTATAAATAAGAGTTATATGACTTCTAGTCGTATAAGGGTTTTATAGTGGTTATTAACTATGTTCGTCGTATAAACGTTGTACATTGACGGTTAAGCTGTCTAACTACATAGTCTAATTACAACGTCCAATAAACGTATTTGCAAGATAATTATATAACGATCACATAGGGCCGGTATTACAGTCTCAGTTTAAGAGCTAAACTCAAGTTTAACAAAAATATAGCATATTACAGTGCCCGTTTAGGCCTAATCTTCCCTCAAATACGTCACTAAAACGACAAATATTTAACTCAACGTTTCTGGCGGATTAAGTACTTAACGGTAAGTCAACTGTCATTTCTCAACTCGTTGCTAGGCAACGAGTGTAGTTTCAGTGTTCTATCACTAGAGGCGTTAGTTGTATCGAAGGTGGCGCCACACAACAAAAGAAACTGACAGCCATATTGAAACGAACATGGGCAATTTAAAGCATTATTTTGGTGAAAAAAATTAAATTTACCATGTTGGATAATAAAACTTATAATTAATATTTCAAGTCGTAGCGTCCCGTTTTGTAGTTTGTATTATTTGAGATTATTTAAAATTTGACAGATAATAACTACAGAAAAAGTAAAATCTATAATTGAAGATTTAGTAACTGACATGTCATATTGCACTGTAATACGGAAATGAATTCAATCTCCCCTTAAAATTAATCTTGAGTTTAACAAACTCAATGAGTTGAGGGCCGAGTGTAATACCGAGCCATAATGGTCTTAATCAAAAGGTTTACTTAACAAAGCTCTAAGTCGTAAGAACGTTTCAGTCACATAAAGGTTTTTATTAAGACAATATTGTTATAATAAGGGCTGACAAATATGCGTCCGATCATATGTGAAAGATCCACCATTTTGAAATATTTGGTATGATGCATTAGTCAAGTGTTAAACAACCTCTCGACCTGTCCTAACTTGATGTCTATGAAATAAAGGTGTAGTAAAGATTGTCACGGTTTATAAGTAAACTTTTTCGTTAATTACGATCTAATACCATGTACTATAGATATTTTACGTTTATAAGTAAGACGGTTAGTGTATTTATATATAGAGTGTCTAAGTGAATACTCTTTTAGGTCACCAAGTTGCAGATGTAGATGTCGCTTCCGTGTAGACAGGATGTAAAAACTGTGTCCTATACACTTGAACTGGGACACAATAGCTATGGACAACATCGACACTAGTATTGGCATTTATGTAGAGTGTGAATATCTTTGTGCATTACCAAGTAGGTACTATAATTTCCTATTGACACCATGTTAAATCTGATGTCTAAACAAATATAATTTTTGGTTAATCATTAAAGGAAATATAATTATTTATTACCTTTAGGAGAGTATCATTGAGATGCAGCAGATATTGGAAGACCTGATTGTGCAGGTTGGGATCCGGTAGCAGATTGGGGTCCCCGAGTGCCCCAAGCATTCTGCGCCACAGCACGGCAGCTACATCGGGTAGCCAACCCCTGGCGGTGCCGCCTAGCACCACTCCCCGACCTGACTCACTGCCAGCACTCACAGATACACCACCACTGTTGCTGCCCACACACCATTCTAGAAATCATTCCGTTATAATTTTAGCTATACAACATAAATACTTATTTAGACATATTTATTATATTAAGCAAATGAATGTGGGGAAACTGTCAACACTGAGCAACAAAAGCAAAAGAAAGGGACGAAAGAAGTGGTACAGAAGCCATTAATGATGTTATACTTTACATACACAAACATGTAAATACAAATGTGCATTATCTTATATACAAGTGTACAAGTCTATGGTTATAAAAATATTTTATACAAATTCTCAATAGATTTTGTTAGAGCCTCTGATGATTTTCAATAAGAGTTGATATATCAAGGCTATGGAATAGTCTAAGTCCTGATATTACGTTGGCTATCTCATAAAACATATTCATAAAAAGGCTAAAGCAAAAATACGAGTATCAATCTAATAATACTTGATTTCTTCTTCCTCTCGTTATGCTTTTATTTTCCTATCATTGCTATGAACTGTTATTATATTCAATCTTTTTTTTGTTTTTCTTCTGTTAACTTTATTATATATATTTTTTTATTTTTGTCATGTCATAATCTTATTGCCATAGTACACATTTTATTGTATATTAACATCAACCCTGCTTGGTTGGAAGAAGTTGCCGTTTGGCAATAAACCAACCAGTGTACAAATTATGTGTACAAGAAGATAAATAAATTATTGATATTTTCTGAGTCACCTTGTAGCACATTTTATTTATTACTATTCACTTTGTTTAAACCTCAAATTAATTATTTAATATGGTCGGTTTCAAGGAAACAGGGTGCCTAGTCCACGTGTTAATTCAGCAATGGAAAAGAAAAGATAATTCAATGTATGGATGTGACAGTTTTCATACTTTAGTTACTTTTTCTTTTCCATCGTGAAATTTACACGTTGTCTAGGCACCCAGCCCCCCTAGACAACGTGTCATTTAGCTCAAGAAAAGATAACTCAGTGTATGGAAGTGACAGTTGTCACGTGACTGGCAACTGGGGTGCTGAAAAGAAAATATATTCAACAATCTTTAATGAACTGAATGTTCTTACCAACATTGGAACCTTCCGATGTAAGATCAATTTGTAATGGTGAATCCTTTATGGAACTACTTTCTACGCCACTTGATGGGGCTGGGGATGGTGAACGTGATCCTGCAAATAAAATGGAATTACATACCAACACACCATTTCCATACTTGTGATATTTTTATTTTAATGCATGAGGATTCATATCTGAATTACAAACCTAGTGTCTGGATTGGTAGTCATCTAAATAATCTACTACATATACTTCTTCTTTCTCCTTGACTTCATGACTGAAGATGGTGCCTACACTCCATCACCCACCGAATGGTAGTATAATGAAAATATTACAATGAAAATGAAAAACACAGAAACCTACCACTATCAGAGTCTCTATCTTCATGATTCTGGCTGTTTCTTATTGAATCTAAAGAATGACATCTTCTAGGACGTGAGCTGATTACTTCCTTTGGTTCGTCTGGAATAAAAAATATGGAAATTAAAAGGTGAATGTATTTTTATGCCAGTATGAATTATTACATCTGTACAAATATAAAAGAGTTAAATTCGATAAATAGTTCTTATAGGATATTCCTTTTGCTTCTTCCAATTCCCAGCCCAGAGAAGTAAGAATTCAGCGAGAAATATTTTTTAATAAATTTATCATCGAGTGTCAGATGTAGGTACCAGAAGTTGCAGATTATGGCTTTTTCACACTAATCTCATTGAATGCTTTAGAGTGGCGTTTCACATGTCATTTATCATACACGTGTCGTTTTAGGTTACATTTTCATCGAAAGATAACAATTGGGCAGTGGAGTAAATAATTCTTTCTGAACTTTTACTGGAAACTTTTGAATGATATTTTTTTTAAATTAACCTCTTTGAGACGCCATAGATAGAATAGAAGTAATCTTACCACAGATAAAATAGAAATCAACAGATACAATACCCATCAGAGCGTTTTTTACCCGACGATTTTACAGAGCGTTTGGAGTGACACTCGACCTTCAATCTGAACGCAACAGAGTGTCTTTAGAGTGTGTGTTTCCGGTCATTCTGAATGACTTAGAGAGTTGCTAAGTGCACTCAGAGTTCATTCCGAACCTAGTAAGCCAGGATTTCACAGAATAAACCAGGCAATTTATTATGCGGTACCTTGATGATACAAACGATATAATTAAATGTAGTTTGAATATAAAATGTACCTTCAATCTGCATGGGCGGCAGTGCAAGTGTCCTGGACAGTGTGAGATGAGGATCACTGCGACATCTAGTGAGGGTACCTTGTGAGGGTCCATCTCTTCTAGCTTCATTGCTACCAACTTTGTTTGATTTTGCTATAAACAATACATAATTATTACACATATTGTCTTATTCTACATTAACCCTCATCCCACCACGTTGGATATATTTATTTAATACTTCCTCACACCTCACTGTGTAAATGGTAAGTTCTTCCAACTAACCAGAGAATCAAAATTTGTATGAGACAAGAAGAAAGATTAGGATATGGCTTCTTCCATAGAATTCTATGACATAGAAATAAGTGGAAGCAAACGGAAAAGGTTATATTGATATGTACACAGATAAGATTTAAATTTTGAGAGTGTTATGGGTAATATTTGAATGAGTGTGTCAAAATATTTTATTCCTTTTAAAAAGTGACACACAAAAAATGAATTGTATTTATTTTATTGAGCTAATTTTTTTATAGTAAACATGTATGTACATTATAATGACAACATTAAATATTATATGTAATTATAATTCATCCATCCAGATAATAAGAAAGGATTAGACTCTAAGGGGGGCGGGGACCCTATACTGCCTACCTATGGTTCCTGAATATTAATGTTTATTTAAAATAATATTATGTTAAATATTTTTATTTCTATGATTTTTAAATTGATTGTGTAACTAAATCTCATTTTCTTAATTTATTGAGAGTATTATATTTTAGGACAATAACAAAATAAGATTTACCAGCATGTGGTGTGGCTGGGGCATTACTAACAGCGATAGATTTGGTCGTACTGACAGCTCTACGGGCTCCTCTTTTACCAGTTTGCTCCGTAGCCCTGTCCAGTGGAAGATCTGAGAGGTCCAGCCCGTACACGTAGCGTGCCAACACCCTAGTCAGAGTCTCCATTGTTTTCTACAAAGAAAATCATCAATAAAAGATGATTTAAGGCGATAAGTAATATTGAATAAGGCATATGACAATTTGCCAAGCCAAGTTCAGTGTTCAACATTTTGTCAAGTGAAGTTGACGTCTTCAATGCCAGTATTGATCAGTATGAAGAATTTTCAAAATTTTGTATGTTTAGTTTCAAATTTAATTAGGTAATTGAAAAAAATAGTTTTAATCACAGTTTTAATAGTTATTATAATTATTGGTAATTTGGTATTTTTATGCCACACCGGTTTAGGTTTCCCTGTAAAAATATGGCATTCTTTTTAGTAAATAATTTAAAAAAAAAAAAAAAATGAATATGTCCTTGTTAAACAAGTACATATACATCTTCCTACGTTCCCTAAAATAAGCAAGGATTCGAACTCGCGACCACTGGATTACTAGCCCAGCGCGCTAACCGCTCTGCCACCGACCCATCTAAAAATAAATGGTGGAAATAAAATGACAAATATTTAACTTAACGTTTCTGGCGGATTAAGTACTTTAACGGCGAGTCAACTGTCATTTGCTAGGCAACGCGTGTAGTTTCAGTGTTCTATCACTAGAGGCGTTAGGCAACGAGTGTAGTTTCAGTGTTCTATCACTAGAGGCGTTAGTTGTATCGATGGTGGCGTCACACAACAAAACAAACTGACAGTCATATTGAAACGAACATGGGCATTTAAAAGCATTATTTTGGTGAAAAAAATTAAATTTACCATGTTGGATAGTAAAATAATAGTATTTCAAGTCGTAGCATCCCGTTTTGTAGTTGGTATTATTTGAGGTTATTTAAAATTTGACAGATAATAACCACAGAAAAAGTAAAATATGTCTATAATTGAAGATTTAGTAACTGACATGTCATATTGCACTGTAATACGGAAATGGATTCCATCTCCCCTTTACATTAACCTTGAGTTTAACAAACTCAATGAGTTGAGGGCCGACTGTAATACCGGCCCATAATAAGCAAATATGTAATTTAGTAATAATATACTTACAGCCCATTCTTTGATCAAGTCTTCCCAATGAGTCAACCTCGCCAGTACATCCATGAAGCTTTGCCACAACTCCGATCTAACGGACACGTTAAGGTTGGCCTTTATCCAAGTCACTATTAGCGTCTGAAATATTGCCGGAGCTAAAGACCCTCCTAAAAACAGTGTACATATATTTCAATAGTATAATAATTATCATAAAAATATTAATATTCTTGATATAGGCTACCAAATGAACTTACCAAGTGATTCATGTTTCCGTTTAGGTGGAATTTTGGTCAGGACTAAAGAAGTGATTTGCAATAAAACTAGAAGCAATTGTTCCCTGAAAACAAAAATATTCAATATATTATTTTTATTTTGTAACTTAAAGGTACATAGGGTGAACTGGAATACTCAGAAAGGCTGCAAATTCTAAAACTTCTAACCCTGCATGAACGTCAGAACCTAAAATATATGATTGAGACATATAAGATCCTACATGGCCATCATCGTTGTAGTGATTTTGATAACATTTTTAAGATGAATCACAACCAATAATAATTAAAGTGATATCACAAAACTGAATAAGACATCCTTTTCCCTGAAACCCTGAAGTACAATTTGACCAATAGGGTGTGGATGCCTGGAACAGTTTACCAGAGAAAGTTGTGTCCGCTGGTACACTCAACCAACTCAAGAAAAGATTGGATGTATACTAAACAAAGAAGCACACCATACAGAGCCATCAGCAATAGCTGCCTTCTTGTTCATTAATAATAATAATAATAGGTATGTGCATTTACATACATATGGTCTCATTTAAATTTGTTATGATTTATCAATGTATTCTTAGTAAATCTTAATACATATTTTATACACTAGTACAGTGATTCCCTAACTATGGTACGCGTACCACTGGTGGTACGCGACAATTATTAAGGTGGTATGCAAGCATCCATGGATATAAGACATACACAGTAAATAATTAGACAAAACGTTTTTAAATTTTGCGCTCTGACACAATTTGTTTTCATTAATTAGCCGGCGGGCGCTGGCGTTGTCGCTGGCCAGCGCATCTCGCGATTTCTGCTATGTTGATAATAAAAAACAAATATCGTAATAAGCTTAACGTAGACCCCAATTTGCGCTTAAAATTAAGTACAACTGAGCCAGATATTTCCTATCTTGTCTCCAACATGCAGCATCATTTTTCGCACTAAGAATATTGTATTTTTTTCCTATAATTAATAAATGATAATGTTGTCATGGTAAACAGTTGTTGCAGTTTTTATTACTTTACTATTTTGAAGGTTTTTTTTAACGGTTACAGTTCAGTGGTACGCTACTGATTTATAATTTCGTGTGTGGTACGCGAAATTAAAAGTTTGGGAACCACTGCACTAGTGTTTGAATTAATCACTCATTCATAACACAAAATATCCTTGTTTCTTCGTTCTTTATTATCTTACATTGTTTAGTCAGTTAGGTTTGATTTTCATTTGTACAACACAATTTTATAAGATAAATATATTCAACCAACATTTTGATAAAATCATAATAATCCATACCATGTTTGTGTGTCCATTGTTGTATGCATGACCATGTATCGGTATATGTTGAGGACTCGCTTGCAAGTGTCAGTCTGTTCTTCCAACAGATGCTGTTGAGACATACCGCTGGCCGAAGAATTGGGGCCATACGATGCCAGAAATACATTGGCCGCTTGCGTCATAAACACTTGAAGAACATTCTAAACAAAAATCCAAAAACAATAGAAATATTGAAGTATAATATTACATAAACTAAGATGCAAATGCATTTGCTACATATGAAAGAAATATTTGGAGGATAATTTAGAACCCAAATCATACAGAAGTTTAGTCTAGAATCATCAATTGAGCCATCTCAACAATTTAAATCATATTTTTCAATGGACTGATATGTGAAGAATCAACGTTCTGTGCGAATGGATCCATAATGGGTGGAAACAAAAACTTAAAAATTATAATTTCTAGGTAAGTTTTATAGTAAAATTTATATTAAGTTATAGTCCGAGAGATAGCAAAATTTTCGATGAATAATTTTTTAATGGGTGTTTTTTTTTGTATATTTCCTTTCTTATTGAATATAGGTATGAAAAAGGTAACTGGCACCTGGAAGTGGTTGCGTTTACTAGTGCGCATCCTTTTTACAGGTGAAAATTGCAGATTTTAACATTATTTCAATATAATTTGTACTTGTGTGTTATTTGTACCTATAAAATCCACCCGATTGTGAAATATGTACACACTGTTACTAAAATATGTAAAAATAAAAATCACCAAGTTTTATTGTAATCAGATGGATGGTAGAAGAGCACAAAAAGTAATTAAAAAGATATAAATGATACTAAAATCTGCAATTTTCACCTATAGAAAGGGGATGTGCACTGGTAATTGCAACCACTCCCAGGTGCCAGACTTACCCACCTTTTTCATACCTATATTCAATAAGGAAATATCAAAAAAACAAGACATTAAAAAATGAATTGGTTTTAGATGTTGCTATCTCTTAGGCCCGGTTGCATCAAAAAAGTTAAACGAAAGTTTATAGTTAAAGTTACAAAAAAGTTACTTTTTTGTCAAATTGAGTTGCATCGCATTTTTGTTAACTTAAACTTAACCGAAAAGTAACTAAAATTTAAACCCCCAGACATGAGAGTTTAAGATTAAGTTAAAGTTAATTTTTGACATGATTTCTCTTTCGTTTCCCTATCGTAGCAAATACTTTTGACAATTGTTTATTTTGTGATGTTATTTTTTTCGTGTTAATTGTTGAAATATAGTGATATTTTTTTTTATGGGGATTCGGATTCATCTGATGACGAATTTAGTCATCATTAATACATAACGTGTTAACTACGCGAAAAATGAAATTATTCAGGCAAAGGACAAATTTTTGGTTATGGGATGATGTTTACTGTTCCCTTAATAAAAATCATATCTGAAAAACGTAAGATCCACAGAAAATGGAAAAAATATGGTAACCCACTTGATTATGCTAGCTTTTCCTGCCTCAGAGCACGTCAAAAAGCTATTGAAAAAAAATGCTACAAAGATTATATATATAACGCAGAGCAAAATATTAATGTAAACCCGAAGAAAATATTCACTTTTATAAACTCCAAACGTGCTGCTGGATCAATCCCCAACGAAATGGTCAGTAATAACACTACTATTTCAGGTGGTAAACAGATCTGTGATGCTTTCAATAGCTATTTCAACTCAATATTTATCGAAGACAGGCAAGTCTCCCCTCAAGTTAATGTCCCTATAGACTTAACAAAAGAGCTTTTTCATCTCTCATCGATTGAATTGCAAGAGAATACCGTTCTTAAATATCTACTTTCCATTGACGTTAAAAAATCTCAGGGATCGGATGGAATCCATCCATTATTTATTCGAAACTGCGCGAGACAGCTGTGCACACCACTTAATATCCTCTTTAATCTTTCCTTTACTGAGGGCTCTTTTCCTACAATATGGAAACAAGCTTTGATTTCTCCTATTTACAAAAATGGTGATAGACGAGACATGGTAAATTATAGACCAATTTCTAAATTGTCAGTCGTTAGTAAAATCTTTGAAAAAATTCTCTATGATCAAATTCTTGCCGTTGCCCGACAACATATTATCCAAAGTCAACATGGTTTCGTGAACATGAAATCTACTGAATCAAATCTTTGTGAGTTTACCGATCGTGTAGTTAATACAATGAATGAAGGATTTCAAACGGATGCAATCTATACAGATTTTTCCAAGGCTTTTGATAAAATAAGTCACAAAATTCTTCTCAGAAAGCTCGAAGAGATGGGTATTCATGGCGATCTTTTGCGTTGGTTGAAATCTTATGTAAGTAATCGATCCCAAGCTGTTGCTCTGAGGGGCTATTGTTCAAATTATATGTCGATACCTTCAGGCGTTCCTCAGGGATCACACTTGGGTCCCTTACTATTTTTACTTTACATCAACGATATTGAGATGGTTATCGAAAATTCAACAATTATTTTATATGCTGACGACGCAAAGATTTTCAAGCAGATAAAAACGAGTAATGATTGTGAACTACTACAAAGTGACATTTTACGTCTAAGTAATTACTGCATTCAAAATCAATTGTATCTTAATGTAGATAAATGTTTAGTTATCACTTTCACCCGTAAAAATCAAACAATTCAATTTAATTACTTACTTAATCAATCGATAATTCGTCGAACAAACATAGTTAAAGATTTAGGTTTGATGTTAGATTCTAAATTATTATACCGTGAGCATGTTGAATGCATCACCAACAAAGCACTCAAAATGCTAGGGTTCTTAATCAGAGTGTGTAAACCATTTAAATCAATTTTCACCCTCAAAGTCACATATCTGTCATATGTAAGAAGCCTGGTTGAATACGCTAGTACAGTTTGGAATCCACAATACTTAGTGTATAATGATCAAATTGAAAGAGTACAAAAAAGATTTCTTAGACATTTAGATTATAAAACAAATATACATTGTCCCAACTATTCTGCTCGCTGTAAACATTATATGCTCCATCCACTACAAGAACGTCGATCAATAAGAGACATTATGTATCTGCACAATATCCTAAATTATCGCGTTGACTCCCCATATTTACTGGGAAAAATAAATCTAAGAGTTCCTACGCGATTTACCAGAAATAATGATCTCTTCAGTATTCCGGCAGTACGTAATAATTACACGAAAAATTTGTTTATCACAAGAGCTTGCTCCAATTTTAATTCACACTATGAAAATATCGACATTTTTTTTGAATCTTCAAGGGCAATTAAGCGATGTCTACAAAGCAATTTAACGATGTAATAAACTTACTTCTAATGTATGTGTGTGTGTTTGCGTTTGTATGTCAATAATGTAATTATTATGATAAATCGTTACGGGGAAATCGAGTTCTCATCGTGGTGGCATGTCACATATAGTAATATTGAAATATTGTTAATCTTCCCTTTTAATCCTCTCCTAGATCCATTTGATTCAGATGCACCATCACTCACATGTTTTTATCAACTATGTATTATTGGTGTTACATATTCTGGTCCTTATATGGGTAATTGTCTTATTTAATATATTTTTGTAATTGTGACTGTTTGTAACCATAATAAATAAATAAATAAATGATGAATTTATCGCCCGATTCAGAATGTCCAAAAACAGGGTTCATCAATTAGTGGAACTTATTAGAGAGGACATTGCACCACCATCTAACATTATTTCTTTTTTTTCCTTCCACCAATGACAAAGGGATACTTCGTCGGCGGTAAAGTTTGCTGACCGATCTCTGAAAAAATCACTTCATTAAACCTTGCCAATAATATCGTTATGTAAATAAAATTTTAATTAATATATATTTTGAATTTGAATCCATGCCGATAATCAGACAGCAAATAAACAAATAATGACCGTAACGCGCACTGAGCGGTAACAAAATAAAACAAGGTTATATTATGACAGACGCCAAAATCTAGCATGGACAAAATGGTATGGCAATATGACAATAATAATTCCCGGTGTATTTCAGTTCATTATTACGGAATTTGATCTTTGTTGCGTTGGTATCCCCATTAACTATAACTTAACTTTTTTTTTGTCGGTGCAACTCATATTTCATTTAAACTCGACGTAACTTTTGTTAGACCATAAACGGAGTTTAAAATTATAACTTTAAACTTTTTTTTGGTGCAACCGGGCCTTAGACTACTAACAAAGATTCATAAAATTTATTATGATATACATATGTTCTAGATGCTTATAGGCTGGTGCTTTCAACTGATAAAATACAGAACAAACATACTCTTTATATAAGTGCAGTAAGCTCTCTTATAATTAACAAGGTTTATTTATTTATAGATTATTCATCTGTTTTATATTAGGTATTCTTCTTCTTCTACTTTCTATAAGACTGTGTCCTGTAATTGTTTAGATTATTGATTGATTTTATTTATATTTTGTTTATAACAGGGGGGCAAGTCTGGTTCAATCGGCGAAATCAAAACCCTCGTGATAACCCATATCATGGATATAATTATTATATGGAGTTCTACAATATCTTTAGATGTCATAGAACTCCATAAGATAATTATATCCATGATATGGGTAATCACTAGGGTTTTGATTTCACCGGTCGAACCAGACTTGTCCCCCAGGACAGTAAAATATTTGCATATAAGTGAAATAAGAATATGGACCTACAAGAAACTTGCAGTATTTTTAAAATTACCGTATGCAATTGTGCAAATCTAAAGTAAGATTGTTTATAATATTTAATAGTACAATGTAATGCAATAGGGCTACTAAACTATGTATCTAAAAGCTGTAAGAAACTAAAAAGGAAATAAAAAATTATATTTAGGTACTTACCATTCCCTACAAAAATAAAATATATATAAATAATAGAACTACCCTCAACCCAACATAAAAGATCAGCCAACAGAATAACTATTACAAGAACATTTTAATATAAAAACAAATGAAAATAAAGTTATTTTGTAGATGGCATAAATAGTAAGAAGCACGATAACAAATTGCAACAATTCACGAATGCGAACAATACCTAAGTGTGTGTATGTGTGTGAATAATTGTTAATTTTTGAATTGGAAAGTTAATTACTTATTGAGTTAGTTGAAAATTGAATAAAATGTCAATGATTAATGTCACATTCAAATTAAAATGACGAAGAAAAGATTAAATTTCTGTAAATATAGATGAATATATTTAGGGATAGCGTAATATATTTGTTAAGATTGATAGTGACATAACGAAATGGACAGAAACTTCTAGATGCACAATATTAGAGTAAAGTTCCATTTGAAAATTATGGTTTTACAGAAGCACGGTCAAGAATGGATGATTATCGTAGGAAAATAGTTAATGGACAGAAACTTCTAGATGCACAATATTAGAGTAAAGTTCCATTTGAAAATTATGGTTTTACAGAAGCACGGTCAATCAAGAATGGATGATTATCGTAGGAAAATAGTTAATGGACAGAAACTTCTAGATGCACAATATTAGAGTAAAGTTCCATTTGAAAATTATGGTTTTACAGAAGCACGGTCAATCAAGAATGGATGATTATCGTAGGAAAATAGTTAATGGACAGAAACTTCTAGATGCACAATATTAGAGTAAAGTTCCATTTGAAAATTATGGTTTTACAGAAGCACGGTCAATCAAGAATGGATGATTATCGTAGGAAAATAGTTAATGGACAGAAACTTCTAGATGCACAATATTAGAGTAAAGTTCCATTTGAAAATTATGGTTTTACAGAAGCACGGTCAAGAATGGATGATTATCGTAGGAAAATAGTTAATGGACAGAAACTTCTAGATGCACAATATTAGAGTAAAGTTCCATTTGAAAATTATGGTTTTACAGAAGCACGGTCAATCAAGAATGGATGATTATCGTAGGAAAATAGTTAATGGACAGAAACTTCTAGATGCACAATATTAGAGTAAAGTTCCATTTGAAAATTATGGTTTTACAGAAGCACGGTCAATCAAGAATGGATGATTATCGTAGGAAAATAGTTAATGGACAGAAACTTCTAGATGCACAATATTAGAGTAAAGTTCCATTTGAAAATTATGGTTTTACAGAAGCACGGTCAATCAAGAATGGATGATTATCGTAGGAAAATAGTTAATGGACAGAAACTTCTAGATGCACAATATTAGAGTAAAGTTCCATTTGAAAATTATGGTTTTACAGAAGCACGGTCAAGAATGGATGATTATCGTAGGAAAATAGTTAATGGACAGAAACTTCTAGATGCACAATATTAGAGTAAAGTTCCATTTGAAAATTATGGTTTTACAGAAGCACGGTCAAGAATGGATGATTATCGTAGGAAAATAGTTAATGGACAGAAACTTCTAGATGCACAATATTAGAGTAAAGTTCCATTTGAAAATTATGGTTTTACAGAAGCACGGTCAATCAAGAATGGATGATTATCGTAGGAAAATAGTTAATGGACAGAAACTTCTAGATGCACAATATTAGAGTAAAGTTCCATTTGAAAATTATGGTTTTACAGAAGCACGGTCAATCAAGAATGGATGATTATCGTAGGAAAATAGTTAATGGACAGAAACTTCTAGATGCACAATATTAGAGTAAAGTTCCATTTGAAAATTATGGTTTTACAGAAGCACGGTCAAGAATGGATGATTATCGTAGGAAAATAGTTAATGGACAGAAACTTCTAGATGCACAATATTAGAGTAAAGTTCCATTTGAAAATTATGGTTTTACAGAAGCACGGTCAAGAATGGATGATTATCGTAGGAAAATAGTTAATGGACAGAAACTTCTAGATGCACAATATTAGAGTAAAGTTCCATTTGAAAATTATGGTTTTACAGAAGCACGGTCAAGAATGGATGATTATCGTAGGAAAATAGTTAATGGACAGAAACTTCTAGATGCACAATATTAGAGTAAAGTTCCATTTGAAAATTATGGTTTTACAGAAGCACGGTCAATCAAGAATGGATGATTATCGTAGGAAAATAGTTAATGGACAGAAACTTCTAGATGCACAATATTAGAGTAAAGTTCCATTTGAAAATTATGGTTTTACAGAAGCACGGTCAAGAATGGATGATTATCGTAGGAAAATAGTTAATGGACAGAAACTTCTAGATGCACAATATTAGAGTAAAGTTCCATTTGAAAATTATGGTTTTACAGAAGCACGGTCAATCAAGAATGGATGATTATCGTAGGAAAATAGTTAATGGACAGAAACTTCTAGATGCACAATATTAGAGTAAAGTTCCATTTGAAAATTATGGTTTTACAGAAGCACGGTCAAGAATGGATGATTATCGTAGGAAAATAGTTAATGGACAGAAACTTCTAGATGCACAATATTAGAGTAAAGTTCCATTTGAAAATTATGGTTTTACAGAAGCACGGTCAATCAAGAATGGATGATTATCGTAGGAAAATAGTTAATGGACAGAAACTTCTAGATGCACAATATTAGAGTAAAGTTCCATTTGAAAATTATGGTTTTACAGAAGCACGGTCAAGAATGGATGATTATCGTAGGAAAATAGTTAATGGACAGAAACTTCTAGATGCACAATATTAGAGTAAAGTTCCATTTGAAAATTATGGTTTTACAGAAGCACGGTCAATCAAGAATGGATGATTATCGTAGGAAAATAGTTAATGGACAGAAACTTCTAGATGCACAATATTAGAGTAAAGTTCCATTTGAAAATTATGGTTTTACAGAAGCACGGTCAAGAATGGATGATTATCGTAGGAAAATAGTTAATGGACAGAAACTTCTAGATGCACAATATTAGAGTAAAGTTCCATTTGAAAATTATGGTTTTACAGAAGCACGGTCAATCAAGAATGGATGATTATCGTAGGAAAATAGTTAATGGACAGAAACTTCTAGATGCACAATATTAGAGTAAAGTTCCATTTGAAAATTATGGTTTTACAGAAGCACGGTCAAGAATGGATGATTATCGTAGGAAAATAGTTAATGGACAGAAACTTCTAGATGCACAATATTAGAGTAAAGTTCCATTTGAAAATTATGGTTTTACAGAAGCACGGTCAATCAAGAATGGATGATTATCGTAGGAAAATAGTTAATGGACAGAAACTTCTAGATGCACAATATTAGAGTAAAGTTCCATTTGAAAATTATGGTTTTACAGAAGCACGGTCAAGAATGGATGATTATCGTAGGAAAATAGTTAATGGACAGAAACTTCTAGATGCACAATATTAGAGTAAAGTTCCATTTGAAAATTATGGTTTTACAGAAGCACGGTCAAGAATGGATGATTATCGTAGGAAAATAGTTAATGGACAGAAACTTCTAGATGCACAATATTAGAGTAAAGTTCCATTTGAAAATTATGGTTTTACAGAAGCACGGTCAAGAATGGATGATTATCGTAGGAAAATAGTTAATGGACAGAAACTTCTAGATGCACAATATTAGAGTAAAGTTCCATTTGAAAATTATGGTTTTACAGAAGCACGGTCAAGAATGGATGATTATCGTAGGAAAATAGTTAATGGACAGAAACTTCTAGATGCACAATATTAGAGTAAAGTTCCATTTGAAAATTATGGTTTTACAGAAGCACGGTCAATCAAGAATGGATGATTATCGTAGGAAAATAGTTAATGGACAGAAACTTCTAGATGCACAATATTAGAGTAAAGTTCCATTTGAAAATTATGGTTTTACAGAAGCACGGTCAAGAATGGATGATTATCGTAGGAAAATAGTTAATGGACAGAAACTTCTAGATGCACAATATTAGAGTAAAGTTCCATTTGAAAATTATGGTTTTACAGAAGCACGGTCAATCAAGAATGGATGATTATCGTAGGAAAATAGTTAATGGACAGAAACTTCTAGATGCACAATATTAGAGTAAAGTTCCATTTGAAAATTATGGTTTTACAGAAGCACGGTCAAGAATGGATGATTATCGTAGGAAAATAGTTAATGGACAGAAACTTCTAGATGCACAATATTAGAGTAAAGTTCCATTTGAAAATTATGGTTTTACAGAAGCACGGTCAATCAAGAATGGATGATTATCGTAGGAAAATAGTTAATGGACAGAAACTTCTAGATGCACAATATTAGAGTAAAGTTCCATTTGAAAATTATGGTTTTACAGAAGCACGGTCAAGAATGGATGATTATCGTAGGAAAATAGTTAATGGACAGAAACTTCTAGATGCACAATATTAGAGTAAAGTTCCATTTGAAAATTATGGTTTTACAGAAGCACGGTCAATCAAGAATGGATGATTATCGTAGGAAAATAGTTAATGGACAGAAACTTCTAGATGCACAATATTAGAGTAAAGTTCCATTTGAAAATTATGGTTTTACAGAAGCACGGTCAAGAATGGATGATTATCGTAGGAAAATAGTTAATGGACAGAAACTTCTAGATGCACAATATTAGAGTAAAGTTCCATTTGAAAATTATGGTTTTACAGAAGCACGGTCAATCAAGAATGGATGATTATCGTAGGAAAATAGTTAATGGACAGAAACTTCTAGATGCACAATATTAGAGTAAAGTTCCATTTGAAAATTATGGTTTTACAGAAGCACGGTCAATCAAGAATGGATGATTATCGTAGGAAAATAGTTAATGGACAGAAACTTCTAGATGCACAATATTAGAGTAAAGTTCCATTTGAAAATTATGGTTTTACAGAAGCACGGTCAATCAAGAATGGATGATTATCGTAGGAAAATAGTTAATGGACAGAAACTTCTAGATGCACAATATTAGAGTAAAGTTCCATTTGAAAATTATGGTTTTACAGAAGCACGGTCAAGAATGGATGATTATCGTAGGAAAATAGTTAATGGACAGAAACTTCTAGATGCACAATATTAGAGTAAAGTTCCATTTGAAAATTATGGTTTTACAGAAGCACGGTCAATCAAGAATGGATGATTATCGTAGGAAAATAGTTAATGGACAGAAACTTCTAGATGCACAATATTAGAGTAAAGTTCCATTTGAAAATTATGGTTTTACAGAAGCACGGTCAAGAATGGATGATTATCGTAGGAAAATAGTTAATGGACAGAAACTTCTAGATGCACAATATTAGAGTAAAGTTCCATTTGAAAATTATGGTTTTACAGAAGCACGGTCAATCAAGAATGGATGATTATCGTAGGAAAATAGTTAATGGACAGAAACTTCTAGATGCACAATATTAGAGTAAAGTTCCATTTGAAAATTATGGTTTTACAGAAGCACGGTCAATCAAGAATGGATGATTATCGTAGGAAAATAGTTAATGGACAGAAACTTCTAGATGCACAATATTAGAGTAAAGTTCCATTTGAAAATTATGGTTTTACAGAAGCACGGTCAATCAAGAATGGATGATTATCGTAGGAAAATAGTTAATGGACAGAAACTTCTAGATGCACAATATTAGAGTAAAGTTCCATTTGAAAATTATGGTTTTACAGAAGCACGGTCAAGAATGGATGATTATCGTAGGAAAATAGTTAATGGACAGAAACTTCTAGATGCACAATATTAGAGTAAAGTTCCATTTGAAAATTATGGTTTTACAGAAGCACGGTCAATCAAGAATGGATGATTATCGTAGGAAAATAGTTAATGGACAGAAACTTCTAGATGCACAATATTAGAGTAAAGTTCCATTTGAAAATTATGGTTTTACAGAAGCACGGTCAATCAAGAATGGATGATTATCGTAGGAAAATAGTTAATGGACAGAAACTTCTAGATGCACAATATTAGAGTAAAGTTCCATTTGAAAATTATGGTTTTACAGAAGCACGGTCAATCAAGAATGGATGATTATCGTAGGAAAATAGTTAATGGACAGAAACTTCTAGATGCACAATATTAGAGTAAAGTTCCATTTGAAAATTATGGTTTTACAGAAGCACGGTCAATCAAGAATGGATGATTATCGTAGGAAAATAGTTAATGGACAGAAACTTCTAGATGCACAATATTAGAGTAAAGTTCCATTTGAAAATTATGGTTTTACAGAAGCACGGTCAAGAATGGATGATTATCGTAGGAAAATAGTTAATGGACAGAAACTTCTAGATGCACAATATTAGAGTAAAGTTCCATTTGAAAATTATGGTTTTACAGAAGCACGGTCAATCAAGAATGGATGATTATCGTAGGAAAATAGTTAATGGACAGAAACTTCTAGATGCACAATATTAGAGTAAAGTTCCATTTGAAAATTATGGTTTTACAGAAGCACGGTCAAGAATGGATGATTATCGTAGGAAAATAGTTAATGGACAGAAACTTCTAGATGCACAATATTAGAGTAAAGTTCCATTTGAAAATTATGGTTTTACAGAAGCACGGTCAATCAAGAATGGATGATTATCGTAGGAAAATAGTTAATGGACAGAAACTTCTAGATGCACAATATTAGAGTAAAGTTCCATTTGAAAATTATGGTTTTACAGAAGCACGGTCAAGAATGGATGATTATCGTAGGAAAATAGTTAATGGACAGAAACTTCTAGATGCACAATATTAGAGTAAAGTTCCATTTGAAAATTATGGTTTTACAGAAGCACGGTCAATCAAGAATGGATGATTATCGTAGGAAAATAGTTAATGGACAGAAACTTCTAGATGCACAATATTAGAGTAAAGTTCCATTTGAAAATTATGGTTTTACAGAAGCACGGTCAATCAAGAATGGATGATTATCGTAGGAAAATAGTTAATGGACAGAAACTTCTAGATGCACAATATTAGAGTAAAGTTCCATTTGAAAATTATGGTTTTACAGAAGCACGGTCAATCAAGAATGGATGATTATCGTAGGAAAATAGTTAATGGACAGAAACTTCTAGATGCACAATATTAGAGTAAAGTTCCATTTGAAAATTATGGTTTTACAGAAGCACGGTCAATCAAGAATGGATGATTATCGTAGGAAAATAGTTAATGGACAGAAACTTCTAGATGCACAATATTAGAGTAAAGTTCCATTTGAAAATTATGGTTTTACAGAAGCACGGTCAATCAAGAATGGATGATTATCGTAGGAAAATAGTTAATGGACAGAAACTTCTAGATGCACAATATTAGAGTAAAGTTCCATTTGAAAATTATGGTTTTACAGAAGCACGGTCAATCAAGAATGGATGATTATCGTAGGAAAATAGTTAATGGACAGAAACTTCTAGATGCACAATATTAGAGTAAAGTTCCATTTGAAAATTATGGTTTTACAGAAGCACGGTCAAGAATGGATGATTATCGTAGGAAAATAGTTAATGGACAGAAACTTCTAGATGCACAATATTAGAGTAAAGTTCCATTTGAAAATTATGGTTTTACAGAAGCACGGTCAATCAAGAATGGATGATTATCGTAGGAAAATAGTTAATGGACAGAAACTTCTAGATGCACAATATTAGAGTAAAGTTCCATTTGAAAATTATGGTTTTACAGAAGCACGGTCAATCAAGAATGGATGATTATCGTAGGAAAATAGTTAATGGACAGAAACTTCTAGATGCACAATATTAGAGTAAAGTTCCATTTGAAAATTATGGTTTTACAGAAGCACGGTCAAGAATGGATGATTATCGTAGGAAAATAGTTAATGGACAGAAACTTCTAGATGCACAATATTAGAGTAAAGTTCCATTTGAAAATTATGGTTTTACAGAAGCACGGTCAAGAATGGATGATTATCGTAGGAAAATAGTTAATGGACAGAAACTTCTAGATGCACAATATTAGAGTAAAGTTCCATTTGAAAATTATGGTTTTACAGAAGCACGGTCAATCAAGAATGGATGATTATCGTAGGAAAATAGTTAATGGACAGAAACTTCTAGATGCACAATATTAGAGTAAAGTTCCATTTGAAAATTATGGTTTTACAGAAGCACGGTCAATCAAGAATGGATGATTATCGTAGGAAAATAGTTAATGGACAGAAACTTCTAGATGCACAATATTAGAGTAAAGTTCCATTTGAAAATTATGGTTTTACAGAAGCACGGTCAATCAAGAATGGATGATTATCGTAGGAAAATAGTTAATGGACAGAAACTTCTAGATGCACAATATTAGAGTAAAGTTCCATTTGAAAATTATGGTTTTACAGAAGCACGGTCAAGAATGGATGATTATCGTAGGAAAATAGTTAATGGACAGAAACTTCTAGATGCACAATATTAGAGTAAAGTTCCATTTGAAAATTATGGTTTTACAGAAGCACGGTCAAGAATGGATGATTATCGTAGGAAAATAGTTAATGGACAGAAACTTCTAGATGCACAATATTAGAGTAAAGTTCCATTTGAAAATTATGGTTTTACAGAAGCACGGTCAATCAAGAATGGATGATTATCGTAGGAAAATAGTTAATGGACAGAAACTTCTAGATGCACAATATTAGAGTAAAGTTCCATTTGAAAATTATGGTTTTACAGAAGCACGGTCAATCAAGAATGGATGATTATCGTAGGAAAATAGTTAATGGACAGAAACTTCTAGATGCACAATATTAGAGTAAAGTTCCATTTGAAAATTATGGTTTTACAGAAGCACGGTCAAGAATGGATGATTATCGTAGGAAAATAGTTAATGGACAGAAACTTCTAGATGCACAATATTAGAGTAAAGTTCCATTTGAAAATTATGGTTTTACAGAAGCACGGTCAATCAAGAATGGATGATTATCGTAGGAAAATAGTTAATGGACAGAAACTTCTAGATGCACAATATTAGAGTAAAGTTCCATTTGAAAATTATGGTTTTACAGAAGCACGGTCAATCAAGAATGGATGATTATCGTAGGAAAATAGTTAATGGACAGAAACTTCTAGATGCACAATATTAGAGTAAAGTTCCATTTGAAAATTATGGTTTTACAGAAGCACGGTCAATCAAGAATGGATGATTATCGTAGGAAAATAGTTAATGGACAGAAACTTCTAGATGCACAATATTAGAGTAAAGTTCCATTTGAAAATTATGGTTTTACAGAAGCACGGTCAAGAATGGATGATTATCGTAGGAAAATAGTTAATGGACAGAAACTTCTAGATGCACAATATTAGAGTAAAGTTCCATTTGAAAATTATGGTTTTACAGAAGCACGGTCAAGAATGGATGATTATCGTAGGAAAATAGTTAATGGACAGAAACTTCTAGATGCACAATATTAGAGTAAAGTTCCATTTGAAAATTATGGTTTTACAGAAGCACGGTCAAGAATGGATGATTATCGTAGGAAAATAGTTAATGGACAGAAACTTCTAGATGCACAATATTAGAGTAAAGTTCCATTTGAAAATTATGGTTTTACAGAAGCACGGTCAAGAATGGATGATTATCGTAGGAAAATAGTTAATGGACAGAAACTTCTAGATGCACAATATTAGAGTAAAGTTCCATTTGAAAATTATGGTTTTACAGAAGCACGGTCAAGAATGGATGATTATCGTAGGAAAATAGTTAATGGACAGAAACTTCTAGATGCACAATATTAGAGTAAAGTTCCATTTGAAAATTATGGTTTTACAGAAGCACGGTCAATCAAGAATGGATGATTATCGTAGGAAAATAGTTAATGGACAGAAACTTCTAGATGCACAATATTAGAGTAAAGTTCCATTTGAAAATTATGGTTTTACAGAAGCACGGTCAATCAAGAATGGATGATTATCGTAGGAAAATAGTTAATGGACAGAAACTTCTAGATGCACAATATTAGAGTAAAGTTCCATTTGAAAATTATGGTTTTACAGAAGCACGGTCAATCAAGAATGGATGATTATCGTAGGAAAATAGTTAATGGACAGAAACTTCTAGATGCACAATATTAGAGTAAAGTTCCATTTGAAAATTATGGTTTTACAGAAGCACGGTCAATCAAGAATGGATGATTATCGTAGGAAAATAGTTAATGGACAGAAACTTCTAGATGCACAATATTAGAGTAAAGTTCCATTTGAAAATTATGGTTTTACAGAAGCACGGTCAATCAAGAATGGATGATTATCGTAGGAAAATAGTTAATGGACAGAAACTTCTAGATGCACAATATTAGAGTAAAGTTCCATTTGAAAATTATGGTTTTACAGAAGCACGGTCAATCAAGAATGGATGATTATCGTAGGAAAATAGTTAATGGACAGAAACTTCTAGATGCACAATATTAGAGTAAAGTTCCATTTGAAAATTATGGTTTTACAGAAGCACGGTCAATCAAGAATGGATGATTATCGTAGGAAAATAGTTAATGGACAGAAACTTCTAGATGCACAATATTAGAGTAAAGTTCCATTTGAAAATTATGGTTTTACAGAAGCACGGTCAATCAAGAATGGATGATTATCGTAGGAAAATAGTTAATGGACAGAAACTTCTAGATGCACAATATTAGAGTAAAGTTCCATTTGAAAATTATGGTTTTACAGAAGCACGGTCAATCAAGAATGGATGATTATCGTAGGAAAATAGTTAATGGACAGAAACTTCTAGATGCACAATATTAGAGTAAAGTTCCATTTGAAAATTATGGTTTTACAGAAGCACGGTCAATCAAGAATGGATGATTATCGTAGGAAAATAGTTAATGGACAGAAACTTCTAGATGCACAATATTAGAGTAAAGTTCCATTTGAAAATTATGGTTTTACAGAAGCACGGTCAATCAAGAATGGATGATTATCGTAGGAAAATAGTTAATGGACAGAAACTTCTAGATGCACAATATTAGAGTAAAGTTCCATTTGAAAATTATGGTTTTACAGAAGCACGGTCAATCAAGAATGGATGATTATCGTAGGAAAATAGTTAATGGACAGAAACTTCTAGATGCACAATATTAGAGTAAAGTTCCATTTGAAAATTATGGTTTTACAGAAGCACGGTCAATCAAGAATGGATGATTATCGTAGGAAAATAGTTAATGGACAGAAACTTCTAGATGCACAATATTAGAGTAAAGTTCCATTTGAAAATTATGGTTTTACAGAAGCACGGTCAATCAAGAATGGATGATTATCGTAGGAAAATAGTTAATGGACAGAAACTTCTAGATGCACAATATTAGAGTAAAGTTCCATTTGAAAATTATGGTTTTACAGAAGCACGGTCAATCAAGAATGGATGATTATCGTAGGAAAATAGTTAATGGACAGAAACTTCTAGATGCACAATATTAGAGTAAAGTTCCATTTGAAAATTATGGTTTTACAGAAGCACGGTCAATCAAGAATGGATGATTATCGTAGGAAAATAGTTAATGGACAGAAACTTCTAGATGCACAATATTAGAGTAAAGTTCCATTTGAAAATTATGGTTTTACAGAAGCACGGTCAATCAAGAATGGATGATTATCGTAGGAAAATAGTTAATGGACAGAAACTTCTAGATGCACAATATTAGAGTAAAGTTCCATTTGAAAATTATGGTTTTACAGAAGCACGGTCAAGAATGGATGATTATCGTAGGAAAATAGTTAATGGACAGAAACTTCTAGATGCACAATATTAGAGTAAAGTTCCATTTGAAAATTATGGTTTTACAGAAGCACGGTCAATCAAGAATGGATGATTATCGTAGGAAAATAGTTAATGGACAGAAACTTCTAGATGCACAATATTAGAGTAAAGTTCCATTTGAAAATTATGGTTTTACAGAAGCACGGTCAAGAATGGATGATTATCGTAGGAAAATAGTTAATGGACAGAAACTTCTAGATGCACAATATTAGAGTAAAGTTCCATTTGAAAATTATGGTTTTACAGAAGCACGGTCAATCAAGAATGGATGATTATCGTAGGAAAATAGTTAATGGACAGAAACTTCTAGATGCACAATATTAGAGTAAAGTTCCATTTGAAAATTATGGTTTTACAGAAGCACGGTCAATCAAGAATGGATGATTATCGTAGGAAAATAGTTAATGGACAGAAACTTCTAGATGCACAATATTAGAGTAAAGTTCCATTTGAAAATTATGGTTTTACAGAAGCACGGTCAATCAAGAATGGATGATTATCGTAGGAAAATAGTTAATGGACAGAAACTTCTAGATGCACAATATTAGAGTAAAGTTCCATTTGAAAATTATGGTTTTACAGAAGCACGGTCAAGAATGGATGATTATCGTAGGAAAATAGTTAATGGACAGAAACTTCTAGATGCACAATATTAGAGTAAAGTTCCATTTGAAAATTATGGTTTTACAGAAGCACGGTCAAGAATGGATGATTATCGTAGGAAAATAGTTAATTCGACATAAGAAAATGGTGAAGGATAACAAATGTTTTTTTAAGGAACATAAGTCAAAAAAATATTTCTCAAAGAAAATATTTTTTTAAGAAAATTTTCGAATTTCTACAGAAACATACCCAAATATAGATAAAATCTTCTATGATAATACTGGTGAAAATTAGATATTAAAGAAAGTTTTGAAAATATATAATTTATAGGGTGAAAAATTTTGTAGAAGTATGATTTAAAAAGTATAAAGAAGATTCTGTATGTTAAAATATAGAGTCCCTTTTAGAAACAACCACAATAGACCATAAACATATAATGAGAAGAGATATGTCCAAGCTCTGAAGAAGACATCAATTGATGCTGTGAAATGATGATGTATATATGTGTATGTTTGTGTATTTGATACAACATGACCATTATCCATTATATGTTATTACCTGGAGACCGGCTCTAACAAGAATGTTATCCTTGTGTATAGCCCCGAGATAAGAATTATTACGAAGCCTCCTGGGAGGAGCTGATATATCATGTAATGTACTTATACTGGTGTTGGTTGAACTAAGTGTATTTTCTAATAAAAACGGAGGTATTTCTGTCACCTAAAAACCAACAACATGATAATACTTTATATCATAAGTTATAAATGTGTATATCCTAATAATATTTTACATCCAAATTCATAATCGTGCATTGAAATCTTTAAAGAGGACGCAGAAAACAATACATTAATTGACAGACATAAAAATATTTGAAAATATAAATTTAACAGAAAGTGGTATAACAATAATTTAACAGAAAGTGGTATAAGAAAGTGGACACTAGGAGCAAAACTTCGGGTAGCTATCGAGTTCCGAAAATGAATACTAAATTTGGACAAATATTTTTTTTTTATATTGCACCGCGTATATTTAACAAACTGCCATCGGCACTTAAAGTGTTAAAAACATTCAAAATGTCAGGAACAAGGTGGCTACTCGAAGAAGATAGACTCCAAAATGAAATGAATGTGTCAATAATAATAACTTAATTCTTTAGATTTCTTCTGCATATTGTATTTTTTGGCTGTCATTTTTTTTGTGAACTTTTTATTGTGTAGGTTGATAAATAATTAATATTTTTACTGTGAATTTTTTATTGTTAAGGTTGATATATATATATATTTTATTGTTAATTTTTATGTATAGTATATATGTTTTATATTATGTTGTATTGTAAAATGTAATAACTTTACAAACTTTATTGATAGTTGCTTCGGAACAGACTCTGTCTAGTGAAGCAGTTATCTTTAGTATATTTTCTTTATATTGTTGTACTAAATAAATAAATAAATTAATTAATTAATAAAAGGTGCTGTTAGGTATCTGTAAAAGAAAATTTATGTAAGTTAAGTAATTTTGGATTCAATACAAACCAAAGTTACTAGTTTGTAATGCTAGCAAAAGTATGTTTTTAAAAAGATGTATTGGAGTAATAAATAACAATCAAACTAGATACAAAAAAATATCACATCATTTTAGCTTAGTACTTCTGACAAATTGTGTTCTGGCACTCTAAAACTAAAACAACACCATAGGCAATAATTTAACATTCAGTTGGGTCTAAACTAAACATAAAAAATGCTCAATAACAATTAATTGGTGTAGTACATTTGTACATGCCACAATTTTTTTTTCTGAAAATTCCTCATTCAGTTAACACACTCAAATATACATACATTTTGAAGAATTATGATGATGATTACAGAGAAAAACATGACATCGCAGGGCATTAAACCTTGTACATGCGCGACAGATATCTAACTAACTTGGTCACAAAATTTCAAAAATAACAACACACATCTTATTCTCTCATTAGTGATACACTCCAAAAATAATTTCTGGACCTAATTGTTGGCATTTTCTTAAAAATTATAAAGTACATTGGATAACTGTATTTGAAATAGATTAAATAGCAGATTAATATTATTATGTTGTAAAAGCATTTGTAATAATTTGCTTGGTATAGGGTAAATGTAGGTATTATCGTGATATAGGTAATATTGTGACATTTTTTAAATATTTCCCCACGGACTTACCCATAGCACCTTGTTAGTGAAATGTAGGATACAGATTGCTTAGTGTGTTATGAAGATAGCTGTATATAGCAATGTGCTCTCCAACAGCTGTCAAGCTGGCAAAAAACTTCTAGTCGATGATCAATCAAATTTCATTGTTTTAGTGAAGTGAGTTCGATCTTCAAGGTTTTTATCAATATTTTGATAAAAAACGACAAGGTAGTGCTCGTTTTTCTTAGGTAATTTATAGATGACTCTTTTCAATAGAGGAGGAATACTTTGAACATTAATTGAAGGAAAGCTTTTTTTCTATCAAAGGTTTAAGTATAATGGAATTATCTTTCCATATCACGATATAACATCACTTGAAGAAAAAAAAACACTATGTGCATTTCATACTACAAGTAGGCCATAATTTTAAGGCTTAATTATGGGCGCATACATGAAGAAATCATGAGATCTGATAGGGAAATAGATCGAGATCCAAAACTGATTGTATAATTTATATCACGAATATACTTACATTCACCCTATATCTTTAAAAGTACATGTAATTGGTTTATTAAAAATGATGATTCTTACATTCATCTGAATCCAATCCTTGTATACTGCTATAACTCGTCTGATGGCTGCAGAATGTGAAAAGGGTAGAAGGAATGCTTGACGAAGTACTTCATGCATAAAATTAACATGATCCCTGGAACAATTGAGTACATCTCGCACCACCGCAACACTCGATAACTCTTCATTTGTGGATTCAGCTGGAATAACAAAAGAATACAATGTATGAATCCTTGAATGGAGCCAAAATTAATGTATCTGATTGAAAAGTAGTTTTGCTACACTAATTATTTTATAACATATTGTCGCTCGGCGTTCAATAGCACCAATGTAACAATAACAAGATTTTACGACGACATATTATGAAAGGTCAAATAAAGACTTGATTGTTACAGTTAATTGTAGATTGTTTCTCGTAGAATGAATTCAAGATTTAAGTTTTGCAAATGTCAATATGGATTTCTAGAATCAATGTTTTGTGAATATCAATAAGCATACAAATAATTTAACAAAATATAAATTGATTCAAACTTACTGGATCAACTAGTAACTACTAAAACACTACAAACTACTTGAAATTTACTCTTGGGACTATTAATGTAAGCTGATAAACAGCCCCCAGACGACGTGTCATTTAGCTCAAGAAAAGAAACAAGAAAAGATGACTAAATAAAAAGATGACAGTCGCCAGTCATATGACAACTGTCACTTCCATACATTGGTTATCTTTTCTTGTTTCTTTTCATGAGCTAAATGACACATTGTCTAGGGCGGCAGATCATAACAATAAATAAACTAAATACCTATGTAGAAATATTCTGAATATTTTAAAAGCTACTGAAATTTATCCTAGATAACAGTGAATGGCAGTATTTTGAGTAATTTGAAAATGCAAATTAAGAATGTTATTGTTAGTTCAATATGAATTTAATTTTTAGTTCATCCATAGTAATTATAGAGTTTGACTGAGAAATAACAGTATGAAACAAAACAAATCTCACTTGAATCCAAACTGGGATGCGTTATGTTGTAGTCTTGTGTGGTGCCCCTGAATATCTCTCCTGCCGTGCTAACTGTGAAGGACTGCTCCCCGTCCTCACTGTGGCTCATGCTGGAGGTGGCATGGTGTGTGGAATGAGTAGTGAGGGAGGGTGTAGGCGTGGCCCCGCTGCTGTGAGACTGCCCCGAAGACATGGAGGAGGGCTGGGCTGAACCGTCTCCCTGCCTCTTGGTCACGTGGGCATAGTTGGCCACCCACTTGATGAGGATGACCCGGCACTGGACAAACTCGTCCTCAACAACGGCATGCTGAACCGGAAGGTCTGGAAAATATGTAATTATTGTTAACTAGGTTATGTGGCTCAATTAGTTAGATATCTGACTCCTGTGCCAAAAGGCCAGGTTCCATTTCCGGTAAAGATGGTTGATAATTAAGATAGGATTTGTGAGGATTAACATCATAAAGCCGGAAATACATATAGCTTATACAATAGCATACCAGCTCTTTCAGCCTGCTTCTTGAACGTGTACCTGTCAAATGGTGTACCTGTCAAATGGTATGCCTGTAGCTGGCAAACAAGTATATTTAACTAATAGAATTTGGCAGTCTCCTACCCCACTCCATTGGGAACATTTCAGAACTTGTAGCTCTAATAAGACCCATAGTATCTTATGCTGTGTAGATAAACTTAAACGTTTACAAAGATTAGCCTGCTTGCTCATTACGGGAGCCTTACACACAACTCCCACCTCTTCTCTAGAGGCCATGATTAGTCTACCACCTCTCCATTTATACCTTGAAAAAATGGCAAAGGAAGGTATTATAAGACTAACAAGTGGAAATAAACTAAACACAAATTTAGAAATCCAAGCAAATCTAAACAAAATAGAATCTCAAGACAAACTACTTGCATTCCCAACAGATAAAATACTAACTGTTTACAACTTTGAAAAACCATAAAAAGTAGAAATAAAAACCAAAACTACTATAGCAGATGTTTGGTATCAGGAATCCAATGGTGCACTTATATGGTACACCGATGGATCCAAGAAAAAGAATGGTATAGGATCAGGCATATATGGGCAAGTGCCTAGGGTGAAGATCCACAAGCACTTGGGACAGTATGCAACGATCTTCCAGGCAGAAATATGTGCCATAACACTCTGTGCCTATGAAAACCTAAGAAGGAATTATAAGAACCACAGAATATACATTTACTCTGATAGTCAAGCTGCTCTTAAAGGTCTTGATTCCTACACAGTAACTTCATCAACAGTATTAGACAGCATTGAAGCGCTGAAGACTTTATCAGTAAACTATGGTAACAAAATCATATTAAGATGGGTACCTGGACACTCCAATTATAAAGGTACCGAGGAAACTGATGCTCTGGCAAATAGGGGAGCGGACACAGCTACCTATGGGCCGGAGCCTCACTGTCTCCTAGCTAATAGTGTTGTTAAATCAACACTTTACCAAAGAATGCTTAACAATGCCACTGAACTCTGGTTATCTACCCCAGGACAAAGACATTCAAAAGCACTCATTTCAGGATTCTCTTCAACACACTCTAAGCGGATCCTAACAATGAGCAGGAACAACCTTAGGATTCTTACTAGAATCTTAACTGGTCACTGTAGACTCAATAAACATCTATGCACGATGAATTTATCGGAAATGTACCTATGCAGGTTCTGCATGGATGAACATGAAACACCGATGCATCTACTTACAGAATGTGGCCCACTAATGCAAACAAGAGTAAAGAAAATAGGTTTGCATATTGCTGATCAAAAGCAAATCAGAGACACCGATCCACAAAGGATTTTACAGTTCTTCCAGGAGATAGGACTATGGAATGACATCTAGGAGGCAAATTATCACAATGGACTACTATTGAGTCGACGTGAGAAGGTCTCTAGATGGGTTTTAAAAAAAAAAAAAGCTCTATGCATCCCCGGAACGGCTGCTCATTGAACAAAACAAATGTACGCATGACATTTGATTACTTGCCAAGCAATGTGCAATTTGGATGGTGGAGGATGCAAACCACATATTCCACTTGCCTCTACAGGCATGCCACGAAGCAGCTTGTATGAAAATTTACTTGCAAACATATCCTCATGCCATATATTCCATTTTTTGGTATGCAAGCTACTTTCTCAATTTGATGGCAGAAAAGGCTCTCGTCTTGTGCGGTTAATAAAAAAAAAATATATGATAGCGTAATATCAAAATAACTTACCTAAATTTGGGTTGTACAAAGAGCTGTGATAGTCAAACTGCGGACATATATAGGGCAGATAGTATTGCTTGAACCTCTCCAACAGGAAGATGAAAGTCTTCATGGCCCTGTTGTGAGAGCGGTCCTTCCACTGCACCTTGGTCACAGATGTGGCCATCCCCTCAAGCAGGATTTCCAGAAAGTAACGAGACTCGTTTTCCACCGCCTTCTCGTGCCCGCTGGCCGGGAGCAAGGGATATATTTCCACATTTTGCACCGGGTTCAACACGTTTGTATCGTGGAATATGGATGCGGAAACGCTGGCCAGTTTTCCAAGAAAGCCGGTCGTAGCCTGCTGTTCGGGGGATATGGAGATCTTCTTGCTCGGCGTTGGTTCAGTGGATGAAAAGTTGGGATGCTGGAGAATGTTGGTGATGTTGTACTCGGCCGTCTCTTGGGGTATGTCGGTGAGGGCTGTGCCTATCGCGGAGCTGGCTGGGGATCCTGAAGGAGGGATCTTGGGCTCCGGGAATCCCGGGACGAGGGTGGCGAACATGTAGTGCACTTCAGCCGGTGCATTTTCACCCAACGCTTGATACCACAGAAGAAAATACCTGGAAAAGTATTTCATAACAATAAAAAAAATTACATGCTGCTTTATTTTTTTTTAAAGAATGAATATGTCCTTGTAACAAGTAAATACACATCATCATACATGGCCTAAAATAAGCATAAATGCTTGTGCTATAGGTGAATGAAATTGGTCATGGCAGGATTCCAACTCGCGACCACTGGATTACTAACCCAACGCTCTAATCGCTCTACCACCAACTACTTACTACAAATGTTTTTTTGATATCTTTTTTATGCCATAAATTATGTTGAAGATATTTTTACTCTCTATTACTAACTAAAAAAATAATATGTCTGATTCTATAATAAGAACGTTCCGTCTAAAATAGGTGCATTCCTATTCCACTTAGTCCAAGTTGATATTCTATAACGCCGAAATAGAAATGTTCCAATTTAGGAACGTTCTTACTCCAAATAAATCACGAATAAGTCTAATTCCCTATTCTATAACAACATTTTAGCCAAAGCAACTGTCAAAACGTTCTTATTTTAGTTCACACCTTATTGGAAGCGCCCGCAGTCAGAATATTTTAGTGTTGCGTTATGTTGAAAATAAAAACCAAAGAATGTTTGTGCAGATATTAGATTGAAATGTTAGGTTAGGTGACATCGCGGCGACATATGTTTTCATTACGTTTTTTTTTTTGGTACCTGATTATAATTTGTAATTCTGTTATGTATAATTTAACAATTTTCATAATGGAATAATGTTAATATTACCTGACAGCTTCCGCTCTCAGTTTCTGACTGTTTCCCCTGTGAAGTAGTTTTGAGAATATTCTAGTCAAAGAGTGCAATTGCCACCTCTTGCCGATGAGTTCCGGTAACAAACACAGAACCTTCTCCAGCAGCACTAGGACACCTTCCAATTCTTCTCTTCCTGCTTTATGGACTGTGGGAACACAACATCACATTGTATTAATCAAAATCATTTTAGAGAAAAAAATATACAGAAAACATTAGGTAATTTACGAAATTGTGGGATTAGTAATGAAGAAGACAAAAATAAAAACACTTTGAACAATTTCGTTATTGACAGTATTATTTTATTTTATATTACTTCTCGGGCAACTTACAGGTACTATGTCAAATATTAATTCAACAGATTTTTTAATTTTGTCAATGCTGACGGAGTTGAATATGTAGAATTCCATTATAATGGGTATTTTAAATCAAACAAATGATTTGGTCTACATATATATTTTTTCCTGAATCCAAGACGACCGTTTCAGCTTATTAGACCCTTATCAACTGGCCTAATAAGCTGAAACGGTTGTCCTGGATTCAGGAAAAAATATATATGTAGACCAAATCATTTGTTTGATTTAAAATACCCATTATAATTAATTTAACACACACTTATTAAGAAGTTTCCACATTCTAGAGACCTACAATATTAAAAGTCTCACAGATCCAAACTGAAAACGTGTCTCCACCGGGATCACCGGGGATCAAACCCGGGGCCTTTGGATCAGCAGTCAGATATACCGAACCAACTGAGCCATGAAGGAAATTTCAATTATGTAAGATTATTATAAAAAAAGGGACCCATATGGTTTACAGCAGGTTTTATTTAATATGTTTTCAGTCATATTTTCCAACATGCTTCGTTTATAAAAAAAATCAGTTGATTATGGTCTTATCAGCCAAAGCGGTCGTTGGTAGACAAAATAAATACTTTGTGGAATAATATGACGTGTTTATATATTTTCTGGCTATTGTGCAATTCTACAAATTAGAAGCCGTCTCAATTGACAGATTGAAAACAGCTAAAAACATGAAATACTATACAAGACATCTTATAAACAAATCGAGGTGTTATTTCTGTGTATTTAATTCATTTAACACATATAGAAATACAAAAGCATGCTATTAACACATATATGTTAAACAATAAAGGTCAAAGAGACGTTGCATTGTTAATTTCACATTTCTACTTCAAAGGTTCTGCTGAAGTATTCAAATTACAAATACTATTTCTTGATTAGTGATCTTCATAGGTACAGAGAAATCTTTTGTTTACAAATATAACAAGTTTCAAAATACTTGTGTATAAAAGTAATCTTCCTATAAATATACAACACCTAGCTGATCTCTGTTGAAGAGGTAGATTAACTAATGCCATCATAATTTCCTGCAATATGAATTGATTTGACGTAAAAAAAGGAACATTTTAGTTTCTTAACAATGAAAAAATAAATTCATACGAAGTTGTGTATTATTGTTTGTTATTTTATATAAAATATTATGATTGATAAAGAATTTAATTTCAGTATGTATGTAAACAATTTCATAATACAGCATTCATGCATAAAGATTAAAATGAAATAAAAATGGTGGATTTTTATATTCAGGAAAATAATCATGCTTTATTTTTTCTACTTAAGTTTTTCTACGTACGGATAAATAATTATATAACTCACCTAAATGAAAGGATAGCTCTGAAAGGTGTGATGGAAATTAAAGAAAAATATTCAATTATAAATACTTCAATCTTAATCTAATACACTATTGGAAATTGTGGGGGGAAATTGAAGCCTTCATCAGATATTCATGCTAAACAAACTTGAAATAAAGAATACTGGCTGTTTTTAAAAAAATCTTTCTAGTCAATCATTAATCAATCAAATTATTATTTAATTAGGTTGTTTTTCATAGCGACCTTTCTGAACCATGTTCACAGTGTTTAATTTTCAAATTTGTCACCTAATTACATGATCAAATGATCTAATTGGAGTATGCAGCAAAGTTCATTTTTGAATTTTCAAACAGCATCATAGAATCAGTCAGATAAGTAATGAGTGAAGATGGTGTTTAAATTATTGATATCAAATACTTTCCCATTGAAAAATTTAAAGTTGTGATTTAAATGAAAATCATTTGTTTGTAAATATAATACTCAAATTGAAATTCTAGGTAATCTAGATTGAAAAAGCAATCGGAATATATTTTTGTTGATAAAACGATCAAGTTTTTATGATAATGTACACGTTATGTAGTTTAGATTTATATACATACATATTATGTTATTTGAACATGCGAATACATACTTTTAAAAGCAGGATTATATTTATATTTTGTAAAAAGACATAAAAAATTTGTATTGCACAATATAAAAGTTAAATTCATGTACTTAACTCATGTAATTTGTAAAAACATTAAAGTCACCATTGGCTATTAAAAAAATAAACAATAAAGTTAAAATCAGTTTCTTTGATTCAAATTTTTTTTTTTAATGAATATGTTCTAGTAGTAACAAGTACATATACATCTTCATACATTCCCTAAATTAAGCATAAATGCTTATGGTATAGATGAACGAAATCGGTTGTGGCAAGATTCGAACTCGCGATCACTGGATTACAATTCCACCACCGCTCTGTCATCACCCATCTAAATATGTCTTCGATTAAATACGTCCTCGAAATTCAACCCAATTAAATATGTCCTCGAAACAAGAACAAATACATCCTCATAAGTTCCCTAAATTAAGAAAAAATACTTGTGCTATAAATAAAATAGACAGGACCCTCATCCACTTGATAGTTAATTCAATGCGTTAAGCCTCTCTGTGACCTACACATTATATTCTTTTGAAAATACCAATACATATGTAATGTCTCAATTATACCTTTGATTTGGAACTCTTGATCCCGTTTCCGTCCATACCTATATGATATATTACAATGTATGAAAATGTTTATTATAAAATAAAATGTAAGATGATTAGTGACTTTTTTGACCATTACAATAAATTAAATTGCTTGTTCGTATAAATTTCATCAAATATAGTGGCGACTATTTATTGAAAATTTTCGGGGTTAGTACAGAATTATTTACCTAGATTAGTACATAGAAAGACAATATATAATATTACTGAAGGGATGTTATGTATCGTGCATATTGGAGGGAAAGAAAATAAAATAACCAGATAAAAAGAAGTTGATTAGGATATAGAATACTCTACTCACCCAAGTGAAAGGACAGCTCTGTGCATGTCAAGGGAAAAGAAAAAAAAACTATTATACAAAATGTCTTTAATAGGATTGTGCAATTTGTGAAATTATATATAATATTACGATGCTGTTAGCGAAAAATTGTGTAATTGACAAAAATGTTGAACAAAATATTATTTTTACTTCTCCACTATAGTGTAATAACGCAGTTATAATTATGCACATTTTTTTTAAATCTAATTGTTTGCTGTTTGTCACAAACTCTTAACAGTATCTCTGTTTCACTCGAGTACATATTAAATAATTTGTTTGTTATAATGTTTTATGTTTAATGAACATCCCTGCATTTGTTTGTTGATCTACCAATTGTACAACATGGCTTATATAGTATTTTTTCTATGGTTTACTAACTGAAATTTTCCTATTAATGGATATTTTACAATTAATGTTTTAAATTAATTGTATTAATATAAAATAATATTTTACAATTAATGGATCTATTCTACTATTTTTGTATGTTACACATTTAATCCAGTAACAGTCCCAGTTGAAGATTAAAATACAACAAATAATTAATTACACATTAAATATGCAACTACTTGTTGGGTATTAAAAGTATTTAAATTCAACCATTTTAAAATAATCTATTATTGACAAGAGAATTGGTTTTTCATTAAGAAAGTTGTATAAATGTATAAATAAAACGACATATTAAAATTTTGTGGTCCATTTGTTAATAAATAATCTAAATTAATAATATGAAAAAAAAATACAGCTTTAATTTATGTACACAGCTTATGTTTGAAGATGAACAATGTTAACCTCTGCTTGTTTCAGTGAGAGTCAGTGCCTAAGCGCCTAGTAAGATGAGCACGATCATATATGTGGATTATGGATGGGAACTATAGCTGTGAGGCACCGGCTTAGAATAGTGCTTCCATTATTTTAAATCATTATTTTCGAGTGTCCCGTAAGAGCCGGGTAATCGAAAATACAACAGGCAACAATAACTCTCACATAGTTCAGCAATGAGGTTCACCACCCATTCTGAATGTAGTGCCTTTTTTGGTGAAACGAGACTGGTGTGTGGGTATACATAGATGTGTTGTTCTCCCTTTTATACTGCACACCTTTCGCTGGTTACCCCACATTGTGGGATATGCTGTGATGGTATGAATGAATGAATGAATGGATGGGAACTGATAAGATAATCTGAGTAAATATTGACAAAGTGATTAATATTCACAATATACTTTGAGAGTGATTGTTATCTAGTGACAATAACTAGTGATTTTTTTATCATGTTATTTCATTTGTTTAGGAAATTTACAGTATAAATAACATTTCATATAGATGTATTATGTAAAAAAAACTAAAACCAATTAAAAATTTCCCCAGTATTAATAGCACATTTTAACTGGTGGTCTTAGATATAAGACCAATGGGCAGAAGAAACGTCGGTAGGCCAAAGCTGAGATGGTTAGATGGAGCAGAGAGGGACTTGTGACTATGCGGTCACCCAAAATGTAATGTACTCAAAATTAGATGTAGGTGGGTCGTTTACAAGTTTAGTGTGCAGCTAATATGTCCCTCAAGAAAAAACCTTTATAATTAATTATGTCAAAACCTTACTTTTTATCATAAATACAAAATACATCGCAGTAGTAAATATTAATAAGAATCTTGAATATATTTCTCCACTTTTTTATAAGTAACACAATGTGGTAATTCCTCACAACAGAGTTGTTTTCCCTACAAAGTCAACGTGTCACAGACACCAGTGCAGTACATTCAGTATAATTTAACTTGCTATTCTCTTATAAATCAATATAAATAAGAGAGCAATTATAGACACTAAAATTTATAAATTTATAAATAAATTTATAAATTTATTTATTTTTTTTTAATTTAAAATTTATTTTTTTATTTATAAAATTCATAATTTTTATTTATAAATTTTATTTATAATTTATCTGGATGGGTGAACTATTCCCAATTGAAAGCTTGATGATGCGTTTGTTGCATTTTATTTTGCTCTTTTAAATAAATTACAATTTACGCATTGATCTGCTAATTCTTTTGAGGAAGTGTATAATGGTAATAATAATAATTGAGTGTTATTATTTGTAGTGCTTAATTGTTATTAATATCATTAGTAAATCGGCCAGCGCCGCAAAAAAAATATAAATTACATGTTTAAAAAAAAATATTAATAATTAATTTGTTACATTTAAATAAACTTTGTTGAGTTTGCAGGAAAAACAACTCTGTTATGAGGAATCTCCACATTGTTACTCTAAAAAAAAGTGGAAAAATAGATTCAAGATCATTATTGTTTATAATAAATGTTTACTACTGCAATGTATTTAGTATTTATGTTAAAAGAAAAGGTTTTGACGTAATTAATTATAATTTATTTTTTCTTGAGGGACAAATTAGCTGCACTAAATTTGAAAACGACCCAGGTGTCTGTTTGATATGTTGCTTCATTGAACATTATTTTAGATTTCTACTTCCTTATTCCATCTATTATGTAACTATATAGTATTATACTGCAATTATTTTTTTTTATTAGTAGGTATCTATGTTAAATAATAATTGTTATTCTCTATAAAGAAATACTACTCTACATAGATAAAGAATATGGTAGAGAAAGGAAGATAAATTGGAATGATTCATTTACCTCTTTGTCGTAAATTTGTCTCTGCTTGTACAAAGTTGTCATATAGGATAAAGTAGACATGGCTAAAGTTGGTCTCGAAATATGTCTTTGCTTCTTCAATATCAAAATGGTCTGTAACAAACAATGATATAAAACATTTAATTATTTCAGCAGAAATGTTGGTTTTTCAGGAAATTGTAGATTATCCAACACAATACATGAACCTAATAATAACAAAACAAACATTGCACAATAAATGAACGCAGTAGTAACAGATTCCATATTAGTGTGTAAAATTGTAGATGACAGCATATATACGAAAGGTACAGTGTTTTTAGAGTGATCATGTTGTTGAATTGTTTACCAGTGCTGATGATAAAGCTTGATTCAATATGCAGATCTCCTTTGGAAGGGTATATCTCTCTGTTCTTGTATCCATAAGGATATTCCAGTCATCTGACTTCCCAAATATTGATAATAATTTCTTTGTTGTAGGTCTGACTATTTGTCCTGGTTTTACAAATGATACAACCGAATGTTTGCATGTGGTCAATCCTTTGATTGCTCTTGCCACTGCAAGCCTCTCTCACAATATCAAGCACCTTATCGTGTCTGTATGAGAACCTTCCCTCTTGTAGTGCTACCCTGCAGCCGGCCAAGATATATCTAACCTTGCATGCAGATGTTCCACAGAGGCAGCAACTGTCATTTCTGGCTATATTCCATCATTATTATCAGCAATTATCGACCGAAAAGGCAGAATTAAAAAATAATTATTGTAACTCAAATTTCTGTGGGTGTAAATATAGTTAAATTAAAATAAGAAAATAATAATACAAATTATTAAAGAAAAACAGAAATTTCACACGAAATGGAAAAGATTTCACAACCCATGTGATTACTCTACATTTTCCTTACTTCGAAACTGACAAAAAACACTTCAACACCAATACTTTATTAAATACATACAAACAATTGAAAATAATATTCAAACTAACCCCAAACAGTTTTTTACCTATATTAAAAACAAAATAAAGACCCATAACATTCCACAAACCATGTTTTATCGTGATAAAATGTGTCACGGAGAAGAAGAAATCTGTGCATTTTTCTCCGACTACTTCAAATCTGTTTTCAATGTGTCATCACAAACCCACACCAACAATCAGACATTTAGTAATCTTTCTTATCATTAACTCCATGCTGAAGAAAGTCGAACACATTAGAGATTTGGGAATAACAATAGATGCCAAATTAACCTACGAACAACACATACAAAACCATTACACATAAAGCATATCATATGCATGGTTTCATTATCCGCAGCTGCTAACAATTTAAAAACATGAATACACTAAAAAACATTAAAAAAAAATTAGAGAGACGCCTTTATGTTGAACACAGTAATTATAATAGTTCTACCTGAAATTTCAACATGAATAGATTGAAGGGACAGGAGACATTACTTAGGCCAAATATTACTACATAAAATTTGAAATAACTTAATTGATTCCCCTAAGAAACTCAAGACTGTATAACTCCATGTACCGAATAGACATGCCCCCCAACAAAATTTATTCCATATACCAGTATGCCACACTAATAACCTTGGAGGAGTTAATATGACTAATAACAGATATTTTTCACCCATGTTTAGAATTATTAGATATTTTTCATGACACTTTACAACATTATCAAAAACAGATTGTAAACAATCACCTTCTCACTCACTGAATTTCTCTCCTCCTCCTCCTCCTGAAACATACTCGTAACTGTTTATGTGTATATCTTTTTTTAATTTTCTTGTCATGTATTATCCTATGAATTTTTCAAGTATGTAATCAATTACTGTATAATCATTAATTTAAATTGAAGTAAGCACTTTTGGCTCAACTTTTATACAATAAATGTAATGTAAAATAAATAACTTATAGCTGTAGCATTCTGTGATAAAATAAATAAATACGTCTATTCAATACAATAAGTCAATTTGGAATAAGGGTTTATAGTTTAGTATGTATTCTTCAATTATACATACTATCGCCATCGACAGTTGGATCTCATGTGTTACATGCAACTAGTATACATACATATTTTTTTAATAGAAAATGCCGTTAAAGACATAGAATGATTTAGAATGACAAAATTCTATTTGTTATTTTCAAAAGATTTAAATCTTTATTATGGAAATTATTTAAACATATCATTTATAGTGAAAAAAGAACCTCCAAATCTAAATCATGTGTTGATTTTCCTTAAGTTATATTTTTCATATTATAAACAATAAAAAAATGTGTTCAATTTAAATTACATATTTTTTAATCCTAACTTTGTAAACCAATAAAAAAACATGTGATAGAATAATGTATCGTTGTAAATACAATTACATGTATAATTTATAATGTGAATAAATTAGGTACATACTATGAATGTATTTAATATGCAAATAGACAAATTGAAGACCTTTGAAAATGCTGTTCTACATTGTTATATTACATAATACTGAATAATAATTCTATGTGCACATAGGTCATTGGTAAATATAGTAAAAATGACAACTTAATTATGTTTACAGGAAAAGTTTATCAGTGACAGCAGGTATTCTAATATGTTTATATATACATTGTCATAGAATAATTTTGTTAATATGATTACAATGGTGCGTTCAAGATACGTATACAATTATTCTTTGAAGCAGAAACGCAAAGAATAACAATATTACAAATTAATACAAAACAACAGTTATACAGAAGTAGAAAAGTGGGTGACTAATAAAGACCATGTGAACTAGGTGATTTGCTGATACGAAAACGCCCACTTTGACATAACAAACCCCAAATATAATTACAAAACATAATTATTAATATTTTTACAGCATATTTACATACCCAAAACGATTTTTAAATGTTTCAATCGAGTTGCAGAATCCTTTTTCGAATCTTGTATTTTTACAGATGACTTTTTGACATCTTGATGCGACTTTTTGGCAAACATTTTTAATGTTGCACTTTTGGAGGCTGTTTAAATTATCATCAATTTGCTTAAAGCTGGCACATGATACATCCACACACTCACTGGTTTATTTGGTTTGTACGACGGAAAATTCATATTTACTTTTCATTTTAAATTCTAGGTTGACGTAAACAGTACAATGAACTTCGCCATATTTGAAATCATTGACAATAATCGTGTTGCCATGTCAAATAAACTTGCCAGTGGAGATATAAAATTGTTCAAAAGTAAGTTTTTAAACTTTATTTTTTCTTTTCTGGTGAATAATATTTTAAAATCGAACAAGAATAAAATTTATCTATTTTATGACAGCATTTTAGATACCTATGTCCGTCATATTTTGTGCAAATCGAACAAATAATAATTTTTTACAAATGTAATTATTTACTATATCAATTGCATAAAATATTTATATCAGGCGTTTTTTAATAGTCAGAAACTATAGCGATTGCATAAATAACGGAGTAATTATAATAAATTCCAAAATGGTAAACCTTGAAAATTATTTAGCCATCGTAGTTTTGAATTATTATTTTTCTATTTATTATTATTTTGAATAAGCATGTAACATATAAAATATTATATGTATGAGTATTCTAAATATTTTTTTAGATTTTTTTTTAATAGAGATTCCTCTGCAATGTTTTTTTTTATTTTTATGTGTACGATATTTTCATCATATTATGTCTACTTTTCTCATTTAGCTCATTGGATCGCTTTGGAGTTCCTTTTATTTATACGAATTATTTTTAAATATTATTTATACTGTTTTATTTTTCTTCAGTGCTTTTTTAACTTTTTTGTTTAAGTGTTTAGATTTAACAAAAAAGCAGCAAATCCAGAGGGCACTGTAAGAGACTACCGAATGTAGGAGGTACATGCACAACGAGTTGAAAAATTAATAAATATAGGTAATACATAATAGAAATGCATGTCAACATTGTTCCGTTAACTAAAATATTAGGTCACACCTGAACTGACTTAACCACAAAGTACCCAAGGTATTTGATTATTATAATTAGATAAATACTATAAACATAAGACTTTAATATAACTAGTATACTGAAAGTTTACTTCCATATTATCTGTGAATATAACGTCTTTATTAGCTTTTTTGCGATTTATGCTGATTCTTCATAAGTCGAGTATGTATGTATGTTTGTGACTATGTGCCTTGATTCAAATAATAATATAATGAAATGCTGGGTTCAAAACGAATTTTAAAATGATGTTTTCAGATATATGCCTACACCATACCTTTGTACGTGTAAAGAGTAATTAGTTTCTTATGTATTTTGTATATTTTTCATTTCTGTTTGAGTATATAAATATCTACGAATAAATAGGATGACTTCAATGATTTTTCAAGGCATTGCATCCAATAGAATATCTTTGAAAAAATAGTGATGAGCAATGCAAACCACGGTTTTGCATACTCGGTCGAGTTTTACTAGTCTTGGAGGATTGGATTATATTGATAGTACGTAGTTAATCGCTTACTTTTTAAATAAGAAATAATGTGCCGACCGCCGTGGCATAGTTAATAAGCCGTTTTTCTTCTGTGCGGGCGTCCTGGGCTCGATCCCCAGCAGAGGAGAAATTTATTTAAATTGATTTCTCTCACGCCAGTATTACTTCTCTGGGTTGGAAACACTGGTTAATTGGAACAAATTGCCATATGGCAATAAAATCGCCAATTGCGTAGGGTGCAAGGAAGTGCTAATTATTATTATTTTTATAGAAAAATTGTAAAATTTTGCAGAACCGCAAGATTCTTGCATAAAGTCTTGCAAGAATCTTGGTCTTGCAAAGCCTGCATGGTCTTGGTCTTGTGTTCCTGGTCATGGTTTTGCAAGTCTCGCTAGACCAAGACCAAAACTGCGAAATTTGCAAGACTTTTGCATATCACTAAGGCTGGGTTGTTTCAGCAAAATTATAGGTAATGGTATAGTTAAAGAACTTTCTTCTTCTTCTTCTTCGATGGCGCTACAGCCCAAGTCGAGCCTTGGCCTCCTTCAACTTCTGCCTCCAGCCCCGTCTGTCCTCAGCTGCCGTCCTCCAGTTTGTAATGCTTAGGAGCTGTACTGCATCTCTCCTCACCTCGTCCTGCCATCGCAACCTGGGTCTTCCTATCTTCCTTCTTCCTCCTGGATGATCAGTCATAATTCTCTTAGGAATTCGCATATTTGGCATTCTCTGAACATGTGCAGCCAATCTCAATCTCGATAGTCTTATATATGTTGAGATACTGGGTGTTTCATATATTCTGGACAGTTCATCGTTTCGCCTTATACGCCACTCTTCCCCATCCTTCATTGGTCCACATATGCGGCGGAGAACTTTCCTCTCAAATATATTCAAAGCTTCAACAGATTTTATTGTAAGTGTCAACGTCTCGCACCCATATGTAACCACAGTCCTTATAATTGTCTTGTATAGGATAATCTTGGTTTTCCTATGGACGTTTCGAGACTTAAACACTGGCACCAAGGAGAAATATGTCCTGTTACCTGCTGAGATTCTTTTCTTTATTTCCTCCGCTTCCTTATTGCATTCCGTGAGATTCCCAAGTATGCGAATTGATTGACTGATTCGAATGTGTGATTCTCTGCTAGCTGCACGTTTCCTCTTGCTCTATTAGGTGCGTTTCGGCTTTGTATCATAAACTTTGTCTTTTCGTTATTAATCTTTATGGACACCTCATGTGCTACAGATACCAGGGGGTCGAGAACTTCCTTAATGGCTGTTTGGGTTCTTTCAAGTATACTTAGATCATCCGCATATCCCACTATCTGACTGCTTTTGAAACATATATTAGAGCCATTGTCAACTGGTGTTCTGCGGATAACGTATTCCAGGGCGAGGTTGAAAAGAGTAGGAGCCAGACTATCTCCTTGCTTTAATCCCTGTGTGATTGCAAAAGTCTCTGTTAAATCACCCCGCACCTTAACTCTACATTGTGAGTTGGTCATTGTCATTTTCACGAGTCTTACTAATTTAGGTGGGATTTGGAATTGTAAGAGGATATCATACAATTTTTCTCTATCAGGGGGGCAAGTCTGGTTCGACCGGCGAAATCAAAACCCCAGTGATTACCCATATCATGGATATAATTATAGCATGGAGTTCTATGACATCTAAAGATATTGTAGAACTCCATATAATAATTATATCCATGATATGCATATGGGTAATCACTGGGGTTTTGATTTCGCCGATTGAATCAGACGTGCCCCCCTGTTGAGTCGTATGCTTGCTTGAAGTCAATAAACAACTGGTAGATATCTACATCGAACTCACAACATTTTGCCAAAATTTGACGGACAGTGGTCCGTTGTGGATCTACCCGCTCTAAAGCCTGCCTGACATTCCCCCAAAATGTTCTCAGCATATGGCTCAAGTCTTCTTTTTAATATTATGGTGAGTAGATTGTAGGCAGTACATAATAGTGATATGCCCCAAAAGTTTTCACACTTTTACCTGTCACCTTTCTTGTAAATAGGGCATATAATGCTTGTTTGCCATTCTTCTGGGATCTTTTCTAAGGTCCACACTTTTGATATCAGGTTGCACAATAAAGTTATTAAGTGTGCATTTCCATATTTAAACAGCTCTGCTGGTATCTATCTAGCTGGTATGTTATCTATCCCTGGTGCCTTATTATTTTTAAGTATTTTTAAAGCTGCTGTTATATCGACAATCGTTGGCGGTGCAACCAATATGAAGATATAAAGAACTTTGATTTCATAAAATTGTTCAAAATGGAGTCGTTTGACGGCATGACATTTTAATGAAACAATCAAAAGGATTGAACAATTTTATGTTATCAAAGTATTTTAACTATAGGTACTCTTACTTTAATCTTTGTTCGAGAAACAGCCGAGTAATAGACAAAATATTATGGGTCTTAAAGTTTTTAACAAAAATTTTTGATTTAATATTTGATTTAGGTATTTATAATAATTATTAGAAAATATACCTTGGGTATAACAGCGTTACTTGAGCAACCCCACGCAATCTCCCCAATATAGCATAATTAGAATTAGAAGATCAACCTGCTAAAAAAATTAAATATAACTACTCCCAATCCCATACAACATAATATAAATTCTTCTTCTTCTTCTTCTTCGTTTAGTAGACCTAGTTGGTCTGTTCTTCAGAAACTATGCCTCCTGGGATGACGAAGTCCAGCTATCCTTCCATCTATTGGGTGGTCTACCGGGCAGGCGGCGGCCGGAAGGAATTTCATTTGCTGCTATATTTGCAAGCCGATCACTGTCCATCCTGGCTACGTGGTCCCTCCAATGCCTTCTTCTGGATCTACTCCATCGAACGATGTCCTGTATTCCACATGTTTTCCTTATTTGAACATTGCGAACACGATCTCGGAGAGTTTTACCAGTGATTGACCTTAGGACCTTCATCTCCGTTGTCCTTAGGAGCCCCTTGGTTCGTACAGTATCTGCTCGCGTTTCCACAGCATACGTCATGATCGGTCGCACACATGTTTTATATATTCTGACCTTACTGTCAATACGCATGTGTTTATTTTTCCAGATCATATTTTTCAGACATCCAGATACGACAGATGCTTTATTGACTTGTTCGCGGACTTCAGTGTATAAGTCGTTATGGCTGCAGATCTCTACTCCTAAATATTTGAAACTCATTACTTGTTCCACGGGCTTATCATCAACAGTTAGCTTACACCTTGAAGGTTGTTTGGATATAGTAATACTTTTTGTTTTACTGACTGATATAGCCATGTTTAGCCTCTGTGATACCACATGGAATTTGTTCAACATTATTTGCAAGTCATTCTCAGTTTCAGTTATTATCACCGCATCATCTGCATAACATAATATAAATAATAAAGTTAATTTAATTGTGCACTTCATTGACATATTATTATATACGATTTTTGTACAACACTACTACACGTATGTAGATACAATGGCGCTTACCGAAAAATTCAAAAGTAAGACAAAAGGTCACATATTTAATTGTGTTTTACTTTCACGTGAAATTGATATGCATTGATTTGGTTAATTTATTGAACTAAATTCAAAATGAATACGAAATGCTGTAAAATTAATTTGTTTTGATTAAAATTGATGTACCTAAATGTAATTAAATTTTATATGAATTAAACTGAATAATACTTCCATCGTCACTTAATTGAAATACCTATTGTGTGAGGTTCTATCAAATGCATTTATCAAATCGTTGATTTATTAATTATATTATCATCATGCGTTGACACGGAAATAATTAAAAAGTCGATAATTTTTTAATGTCTGAAAATGTAAATTTATTTAAGCACATTGTGTAATTAATAATGTAGCACACCTAATAATTATAAACAAACATAAATCACATTACAGTTATACCTATTTTTCTTATTAAATTATGATCAATTATAAATCCACGATTGGTTCTCTAGTAGTTACCTATACTATGTAAATGTACATATGTAGGTACCTGCATACATAACGCTGACGTGATTAAATAGTGGGATATCTCTTAAATAATAATTCCTACATTATAGATTGATGAATAAAAATGAGTCTGCACCTTTTGAATATTTGTATGACGATATTCAATGCTTTGTTTTCTCAAGAAAATAATTTTCAGGAAATACACCTAAGGGGCAGGGTAAGGCAATGTAGGCAGTATGAGAATGTACGTCATTTTAAAGATTATAACCGTGTGCAACCCTAGTTAGTGTATTTGAATCGAGCGTTATACTCATAGAAAAGAAATTTTTTAGAAAAGAAATTTTATGGTTTATTTGATTTTACAAAAAAGTGAGTTTTATAAAATGCCTCTCATTTAAAAAGATCATGTTTCTAAGCTTTCTGAAAAAAAAAATAAAAAATAAATACGCAAAAGTACCTACACAAAATGAAAAAAAGTGTATCGGGCTAATGTATATAGACAAATAATGAGAGAATAATACATATATATTTTTGTAGAAGACGTAACTTTTAAGAGTACGGCGTAATGAGCATCCAAAAAGTATCTTGGAACATATCCCGTCACCTTAATTAAATTGATCTGGATTTTATTTTATATTTACTCTCCACTACTATGGAATAGTGGGGAGTCATGATTTCACAATTTTAAGCATATTTTTTACATCAATTTATCGATGGGTATCATATAGAGAGTGCATACTTTGAGTTTCGTCGTGATGTTTTTGTGTGTATGCCTTAATCCATATACCAAACTAAAAGGTCGATGAACTTCATATTGATACCATATATGTGAAGTACATTAAACTAAGATCTAATTAGTTTTCCATGGGCAACGGTTAATTTTTTCTCTATGATTATATCTGTTAAATGACTTTAAAAATGCTCTCACGGTCTGGAAAATCGAGATTTTCTTATATTGTTTGAATTTTTAATACAATAGAAACACACTCTTCAAAAGTGCATTCAAGGATTGTCAACCATTAAAGAAAAAAAATATTAAGTGTGATATTACATAAACCTTAAAAAATAAAATTAACTTGTAATAGTATTAATCTACATACTATCATGCCATTTTCCTCATGGGGTAGGTAGAGAGAACCAAACACCGCATTCTTCTATCTTGACACACATCCATCATTTCATCAAAATTTATTCATTGTCTCATAAGTCATGATCGTCAATTTTCTTTTATTGAAGAATTTTTTTTACATAAATTTCTTAACAGGTATCATATAGAGAGGTGCATACTATGAGTTTTGTTTGTATGGTGTATTATAAAAACTTATGTCATCAGGGAAACTAATATTTGTTTAGAAATCTAATAGAAATGTAGGTACTTCATGAAAATGTATTTAGGGATTGTCAACCTTTCAAGAAGAAAAAGTGTACATTATTTTTAAATGTACGTTAGTGGAGAGTTTAGTGTTGGTCACGGCCCGCTCTATTTTTTTTTTATATTTATGAAAGGGTACCTTAAACTCGTTGTCGTCTGGATCCAAAATACCGACCGCTAAAAACAACTAGCTCATTTCCAAAGCTTTATTGCGAATACTAATTTGTATTGAAGCGGGGTCGATAGATTGTTGACAGGCATGCCATAGTCGCTTCTGTGCGTTCTAGCAATACCTGTTCTAGCCATAGAATACACTAACTAGTTCTAGCTTCGATTCTAAGCAGGAAATAAGTTTATTTTAAATGATTTCACGCGCGAATCTTGCTTCTCTGGGCTGGAGACACGGTTGATCGGAAGAAATTGCCATTTTGCAATAAGACTTATCAAATCGAGTAGCTCATTTATAAATGTTATCTTAGAATATATTATATAATGTTATCTTGACTGCATGATCATTTATAGATGTTATATTATATTATAATGTTATCTTGGCTGATCATTTATAGATGTTATCTTAGAATATATTATATATAATGTTATCTTGACTGATCATTTATAGATGTTATCTTGGAATAAATTATATATTATAATGTTATCTAGGCTGATCATTTATAGATGTTATATATCTTGGAATATATCATATAATGTTATCTTGGCTGATCATTTATAGATGTTATCTTAGAATATATTATATAATGTTATCTTGACTGCATGATCATTTATAGATGTTATATATCTTGGAATATATTATATAATGTTATCTTGGCTGATCATTTATAGATGTTATCTTAGAATATATTATATAATATGTTGCCTTGGCTGATCATTTATAGATGTTATCTTAGAATATATTATAGATTATAGATATATAATGTTGTCTTGGCTGATCGTTTATAAATGTTATCTTGGCTGATCATTTATAGATGTTATCTTAGAATTTATTATATAATGTTATCTAGGCTGATCATTTATAGATTTTATCTTAGAATATATCATATAATGTTATCTAGGCTGATCATTTATAGATTTTATCTTAGAATATATTATATTATGTTATATTGGCTGATCATTTATAGATGTTATCTTAGAATATATTATTATATACTTAATGTTATCTTGGCTGATCCCATCCTCTTTTTATCATTGTTTTTTTCTGTGCCATTCGTTCATTCTTCAGTCTTTAACTTTTCTTCATCTTGAGTTAAGTCGTATGACCTATTAGTAAAGGTGGACTATTCTAGGAGGAGGTTATACAGCTGTCCTCCCATCTCTTCGGTGGTCTTCCGGGTTGTTTTCTATTGTTGAGGTTTTCCATCTTTATAATTTTAATTATTCTATTGTCATCCATACGATCGACATGATTTCTCCAGAAGCGCCTCCTGATGCTACATCCCCATTTTGTTTGTCCTCGACTCCATGTTATTTCATTTATCTATGAGTGATCAAACCGTGGCGTAAACTAAGGGTTTTTTATTTACATTCTTAAGATTCCATCAATCACTTTCTATTTTTTTACATTATTGTCTATATTATTGTAAATTGTAATAGACATTGTTCTTGTGTCATATTAGGTCCCACCGACGTTGACGAACACCATAGTGCGAAACAGCTCCTCCACTATATATATATATATATATATATATTATATATATATTTATATCGGTCATATATATATATATATATATATATATATATATATATATATATATATATATATATATATATATATATATATATATATATATATATATATATATATATATATATATATATATATATATATATATATATATATATATATATATATATATATATATATATATATATATATATATATATATATATATATATATATATATATATATATATATATATATATATATATATATATATATATATATATATATATATATATATATATATATATATATATATATATATATATATATATATATATATATATATATATATATATATATATATATATATATATATCGGTCCATTCGCGGATGTTTCGCAGCCAGGAAAGCTGTTTTCTTCCGACCTCTCTACGACCCTCAATCTTCCCCTTCATGACGAGCTGAAGGATGACATACTCTTCACCTCTCAGAATATGGCCGAAGTACAACACTTTACGGAGCTTAACATTGGTGAATAATTCTCTGTTGGTGTTGGCTCTACGTAGTACTTCAGTGTTACTGACCATGTCAGTCCACGATATTCTAAACATTATAAATAAATAAATAATGAACACTTCCTTGCACCCTGCGCAAGTGGCGAGTTTATTGCCGTATGGCAATTTCTTCCAACTAACATTCTGCGATGGATCCACATTTCAAATGCTTCAAGGCGGTTTATAATGTAAACTTTGATAGTCCACGCCTCCACCTCATAAAGCAGAACTGACCACACATAACACTTGACCATTCTTTGTCACAGCTTTAAGTTAATATTGTCGTCGAGGAGAAGATTTTTCATTTTGAAAAATGCCGATCGGGCCGCATCTATTCTGCATTTTACTTCAGTGTTCAGGGTCTTAATTCTCAGTAATTACACTACCCAAATACTTAAATTGTTTTACCCTTTCGCATTTGGCATACTTATCTTCTTGCATTTGGTATAGGTACTTATCTGAAATTCTACTCATATTTCCACTATTGAAGCGAATTAAAATTATAATAATATTATATGTAATTATGTTTATGTCGCATCGGAAACCGGTATATCTCAATCACATATAACAAACACTGTAGGTACCTACTAAGATGTGTTATTATACATATTATGGGATGTCCAACTGTAGAAGATAGCAGCAGTTGTTGTATCGCCAAACGAGATTTGATCGTTGAACCGAGATTCAGTCAGTATTCAGTATTCAGTGTATATTTGAAGATTATAAGGAAATGTCGTCTCTTTACCACACCGTGTTTCCGTACATCATATTTGTGTTTCTATTCGCGCGTGTCGCATCGGAATCCGACGAAGTTATCGGTTTTCCCGAAAGTATAGACGATGACGCCAAAAGACCAGCAGATGTAAGTTAACGAGCAAAGTTTATCTGTGTTAATTGGTGTTTGACGATTTAAGACTTATCAAAAATATATAAAAACATATTTAATGACCAGGTTTTTGGTGTCATTTTCAACACGATTTTTTCACTATTTTTTTTTTTTATAAAATAATATGTCAAACAAAGCAGTTATATTTTTCGTGCAACTCACTATAGCGAATTACATATTACACTTGGATCACATGTGCTTTATTTTGAATAGTTTTTTCGAATTAGACCATTTTAACTCACCACCATACACTATGTGGAGAGGTGTAGAGTTGGTGGAGAGTTATAATTTCACAACTTTAAAGCATATTTTTACATCAATTTCACAACAGGAATCTTGCAGAGAATTCACACTATGAGTTTCGCGAAACAAATTGCCGTAAACAAATCTTCAGTTTTTATTTGAATTGTTCCAAAATAGTAAATATCTAAATATTTAATGGTAAAAATACTAGTCCTACTGTAGAGTAACTAAATAATAATTTATATTCAGGGATCAGAAGGATAAATTAGGTACCTACTGATAAATAGTATAGAGACCCAAACAAAATCTAAGTATCTGGATTGGTGAATTATTATTATTTAATCAGGTGGTAAATAGCGTTTATTTTGCATATATATCTACATATTTGTGCAAAACAATATACATTTTACTCGTGGCCTGGATACTCTTGTAAGGAAGTGTGTAAGTCGGCCACATCGCCTAAACAAACATGTTTTTGGCCAAAATATGGCTCAAATCACAAATTGTGACGTGAATTTTTACAATTTTAACAAAGAGTATACCATATCTAGAGTATTTGGTATACCTACGGATAAATTTTAATTCGACATTTGATTTAACCATCGCAATGTCATCAATTTATCAAGAACAGTTTATTTGTTGGACAGTACCTATGTACTTAATATTATTGTTCTTGACTAATTGATTATTTCAAACGTATGTAAAGAAGGAAGTTATCAATAGTCAGGGTAAAATTAAATAAACTTTAATTGCTATTTATAATAGTATGAGTATCTATCTACCTACCTACCACATTGATATATTCATTCTACTGTGATTATAATTGAAAGTATAACCATTATCCCGAAAACAGCCGGATTTGATTCCCGGTGAGGACACAGTTATCAATTGTGTTTTCAGTGTGGATCTGTGAGACGATAAGTAGTATTGAAGCCTCCATAATATGGCAACTTGTTATTGGGTTAGGTTGATTGGGTTACATGTTTGTATTTTTATTTATTTATTTTTATCTGATTTATTTATTTTTCACACCTTTATAACAAAGACTATCATGAAGATTACTGCTGCCCAACTAGGTAACCCTGTTATAGGTCTAGCAGTTTACAATTTTACCAAGCCAAATATTTGACATTTCGGTTTTACATAGTTATTTTGTCTTTTCCAAAAAAATATTAGAACGGACACCAGACATCACAACACAACAAATTACAATATTAAGTACATAGTTACTAATATCTTAAACACAAAAGTATAAACCAATACAGTAAATTTTGACATGTTATTATTCTAATATTATTTCCACTATAATATGCACACTGCACAACAACTTAACCGAGAAAAAACGTCTAAACAAATTAGAATTAATTTGTATGGCGACAAAATATTTTTTTCTACTTTTACTCGATAAGAATGTCGAATTATATGTTGACTTGTGATAGCAACAGAATATTTTGTAAAATCTATATTAGATTATACGTAAAGCGAAAACTTCGGACCCCTTCTTAGCAAACTTTGGCTTAGTGAAAATTTATATCGAGGAGTGAAAATTTATACATATGTGTTAAACCATAGATTATTCATTTTCAAACCAAACCATAGATTATTCACTTTCATACTGCCAATGTCAATCACGTAATAACAAACGCAGTTGTTTTATATAACAAATAAAGAAAAATTAAAATACAGAACACGTTAAAGTATATCACGCAAGTAAAATCCCTTTTTTTAGCATCCACTCTATCAATAGACTCATAAATGTTCTTCCTTTGCATTGCAAAATAACCCTAGAACAATCGCTTCTCCTTCCTCTACTTGACTATGCTGACGTTTGTTATTTGGATGCGAACGAGGATCATATCAACAAACTCGAGCGCCTCCAGAATGTTTGTATCCGGTTCATCTTTGGACTTAAAAAATTCGTTCACATTTCCTTTTACCGTAATCTTCTCCATTGGCCTAAGATACGACAATGGCGAAATGTATATTATAATTCTATGGGCGAAATATACATATTTTGTCACTTCTATAGGTATACATAATACGCTCTTTAATCCTAATTCACCGCAGTACCTTAAAACTTAATTCACCTATTTATCTAATCACGGCCTATCGCTTCGATGTGCTGAACGTACTACATTAACTATCCCCATTCAAACACTGAATTTTTCAGGTCTTCCTTTGAAGTGCGTTCAGCAAGACTCTGGAATAATTTGAGTCCTGATATAACTTCGTCAAACTCGCTTTCCATTTTCAAGAAAAGACTAAAGCAGGGATATCTCTCCGAAAATACCTGATCCCTCTCCTTTTCCTTCCTTCCCTTTGTTACGTATTATATATCCCTAAACACACGATCTCGATTTTCTTTTCTTGTTCCTTTCCAATCCCTTTTTTGTTGCTATGATGTTTTTTTTTTGTTATATTTGTTTTTTTTAATTACTTATCTTGGTGATATATATATTTTCTTTGTTCTTTTGTAGCTTTCATTTTTTGTTGATGTACATGTATAATTCTGTCACTTTGTAATCTGGTTGGTTAGAAGAAATTGCCTAATGGCAATAAGCCCGCCAGTGCGCATTATATTTGTTTATATTATGTGCAAAAAGTTAAATAAATAAATAAAATAAAGAAAAATATAAATATACTGTGAAACGATATAAATGTTTTTTTTTTTTTTGTTTTAATTTATTTACTTATCTATTTATTTATCTAAATATTTTTTTTTATATACATATTCTTATTTATTTATATTTTTGTACATAATATAAACAAATGCAATGCACATTGGCGGGCTTATTGCAATTAGGAAATTTCTTCCAACCCACCAGATTACAAAGTGACAGAATTATACATGTACATCAACAAAAAATTAAAGCTACAAAAGAACAAAGAAAATATATATAACACCAAGATAAGTAATTAAAAAACAAATATAACAAAAAAAAAATCACAAAAAAAACAAAAGTAGGTATATATGTATGTACATAAACAAAAGAATGAAAGTGAAAAAACAGAGAAATTATATAATTACACTAAGATAAAGATTAAAAAACAAAACAACTTATTGCAAAATATGTAGATTTGAAAAGAGCATAAGTACAGAGGAAATTGGGATCAGGTGTTTAGGGATGAATATTCCTTCTTTTTCTATAATTTATTCTTTAAAATTCAAAGTGAGTTCTTAAAAGACGACGCAATATTCGGTTCACCTATAGCATAAGCATTTATACTTAGTTTAGGGAATGTATGAGGATGTATATGTACTTATTTCAAGGACATATTCATTCTTTAAAAAAATACAAATAAAAAGAAAGGAAGAGAAAACTTTGTACCCCGTGGTTTACCTACACGATGTTTTTACTCCTCACTACCCCAAGGGGGATATAATGGGGAGTTCTGATTTCGCAATTTTATGGCTATTTTTTATTGCAGATTATTAACTTGTTTCATGCTGAGATTGTATTCTGAAAGTTTCATCACAATGTATTTGTGTGTGCTATGTGCTGTGTACTGTGTGCTATGTACGGCGTGTTTATTTTACTTCATTGATTATAGACTAAAGTACTCATTCGATTCTTTTCAAATTTTGTAAATTTGTATATCTGATACTCACTTAGACCCTATTAGATTTTTAAGAATATCTGAATAGTTTTTCTCATTTTTTTAACTATCAAATATTTCAAAGTGACCCCAAGCTCAGGAAACTCAAAATTTGAAAATTTATTTTCAAATTGGTAAAAAGGCACATCACTTTTATAAAATGGCATTGAAGAATTATCAAGTTTCATGATAAAATATTTAAATAAAAAAATGATTTAACCAACTCATCATTTCATGAAAATGCCGAATATTTTCTATACAAATTTTAAATACAGAATGACTTGTTAGTGAGGAGTTTAGCGTTGGCCACAACACACTCGTTTTATCATAGATCAATTCCAATGAATTTTAAAACTTAAAAAAAATAATGAATTACGGTCGAATTTTGACCTCTGCGCGATCACTAGTTTATATAAAATCGTACATTTTATCATTGTGTTGTTAAGTAAGTACTTACATGTTGTACTTAAGTATATTATATAGCAATTGTTCATTTGATATTTTATTATATTATCGATAAACTCAGAATCAGATAAGAATGCAATGGTTAGTAAATAAAAAATGCATTTTTATAATATGGGAAATGGAAGGTGTTGATAGCAAGTGGAATGTTTGTGGTGTTGAGGTAAAATACTTGAAAATATTATTTATATTGTTATCTACCTTTATCCACATACCTACCAACGTCCCTATATCCTGTTTAATCAGGAGATTCCCAGTTTTAACGAGAGTTTTTGTATCTTGGTATACAAACAAGTTTAGACAGGGACGTATATTTCCTAGAATTTACTAGAGCTTAGAAAACGCACAGGGGGGCTACTCATGACACATTCTTAAGGGGGGGACTGCTGCCAACGTACCTATTTTACAATTTGATATACCATCATTATTTCTTATCAAATCGTTTTGAAAAAAATAATTTAGATAGTTTGGGTATTAATAAAGAAAAATATATCTTTACTTTTTGATAATGTTCTATATAAATTCTTGTAGAAAAATAATGGAATACCCCGATTTTAAACGTTTATCTTATATTTTTAATAAAATATAGGCGTAGTTCAACATTTTTTTTTAATTAAAAAAGACAAAAATATCTAGAAAAATATGATGTGACGTTGCATTAATGCTTCAGGTTTAGTAAATAAACCTAAAAAACATTTATTTTCCATTCAGCGCCATTGCGAAATAAAAGTGGTTTTGGTTTATTAACTCTTAGCTTGCCTTAAATCTTAAAAATATATAAATCAGTACTCGATCATAATCCAATATTAATCTTTCTCTACATTTAATCATGAAAATTTGTTGATTTCCACGTTTAGTATGAAATTGTCATGAATTGTTGTGTAAATTTATAGTATTATTTCATTAATTTAACCTCAAAGATTGCTAAAGTCTGAAGCTAATCTGTCTGAAGCTAATCTTTTACTGTAATCAACTTCATGAGTCGCTCTGGAGGTCATTTTACCAATTTCGGGTGAACTGTCAAAATTGACATTATACGCGATAATTTAAACATAAAAAATAATATAGTTGTCAAAATCATAAAAGTAGGTAAAAATATCTTAACATATATAAATTATTTGAAAAATATAATCAAGTGGCTTGACAAATACGAATACATAATAAACTCAAGGTATTATTATACTCTATGAATAGTTATTCCTAACCTCAATTGGCAAAGGAGTTGATGAAAATTTTTCTGTAACCAATCAAATGAATTTGTAAATGTTCAACTAGCAATTTGATTAATTATTCGACTGTAAATAATAATTAGTGTGTCTCATAGACACTAAAATGGCACAATCATTCTCGATTTGGGTGGGTTGCCGAACTATAAAAAAAATCAATTCAATTTATAAAGCAACTCGCCCACGCGAGTTGCTATTATCATTAAATATATCATCAAAGATGAGTCACTATTATCACTAAACCTAACCGAAAATTATACGGGATGTAATAAAATACGAAAGCGAAATAATAATATGATGTTTACGTAAATCTCCATTCCCGTTAATTTTTTGTGCTTTTTTTTACGACAGATTTTTTTGCCAGTCAAATAATAAATAGTCATCACACTATAAAAAATAGTTAGCAATAGGCTAGTTGATTAAATTTGTTGACAAATATACTTGTGATATAAATATACGTATTTTAATGAAATCAGTCAACGAATGTTTATTATGCATATCTGAATTATATGGGATTGGTTAAACATTAATAGTGATGTTGGCACTATGGTGAATCAAATATTGATGGTGTATATTAGATAATCAAATACTCGTGAAAGCGTCATATTATGTAAATAATGAAATATGTCACTCAATGATTATTGTTTATTGAATATTTATTAAACATCACTAAGATATAGATATGTAATTGGTAAAACAGTAGGTAATTGCGATTGTTATATTGGCACAATATGCGATTGTTATATTGGTGAATCATATTATAATATGCAACATCTAAAGTAAGTGGTTCAAGGAAAAAAGGAGTAGGTATTTTTTACACCTGATAATATCGGCAAATATTTTGACATGTTTAAAAAAGGAAATAACCTAGCACGGATGGCACGTCCATGTGAACGGTATTTTGACGGAAATGTTAGTAGCGTGAACAACAGATGAACATGTATAAGACGATGTATGAATGTTGTCGAGGCAATGAATGTATGTCAAGATAGAAGTAAGTGGCGTTCGGTTCTATCTGCCTACCCCGTAAGGGATATGGCGTGATGGTATGTATGTATGTATGTATGACTGTGAAAAGATATAATTGGTACAATTGAAGGAGGCTGAACATTGGAACGATCGAAAAACGTTCGTACTCGTTATAACGAAGTTCATTCGCTAAAAGCGGGATATATAGTCTAAAATACAAAATTATAATATTTTACATGAAAATACATTCATACATACCATCAATATTACGAACCTATTATTGGTGTAGACAGAGAAATTGAATACTTACAAAAGTTTGTATAAAATACAAAAATTTATCAAAATATCACATGAATTAAGCTGGAAACAGTTTTAATAAGCATTGTCATCGGGAATACACAAATTCTGAAAGTTTCACGAGCTCTAACTGAACAGGAAGTTAGTTAGAAAATCAATTGCAAAATTCCAGTACGGGCAGACAGGTGAAGTGTGTAAAAATATCAGATTTTTGTTGGTCTTGTCTAGTTTTTGTTGTTACTCTCAGAACCAATTATACTTTTATATATTTCTTACTAAAATATTGTTATAACAAATATATATGTAATATCAACTATAACGAGATAACCTTTATGATATGATTATTAGTGACATTAACGAAACATGCATAAAAATGCGATAACACAAATCTAAGTACAATATATTTTAAAATAATGTCGTAGGTACTTACGACCAGAAAAATTTTTTTATCTAAAGAAGTTAATAAAAGTTCATATTTTTTTTTCGTTTTAGTGCCGGCAATCCGACGTTTATTATACTAAAATATTTTTCAATTTTTTCGTTCCCCGTCTCACTAGGAAAACCCGTTCTGAGACGGGTCACTTACAATGTTCCTGTTTAAATATATTATATATTATCCAGCGATAGCTACAATAATTGTGGTTTTGAAAATTATTTAATAAAAAAAAACAATAACAAGAAAAAAAAAATACACGAAGTTCATTAAAATGAACAAAAAATATAACAAAAATTGTAGCATAATTTTTTTACATAAAAAATACGATTCATATACTAGTATTCGTTATTCATACGCTACGATTTATATACTCGTCGCATGTAACACATGAGATCCAACTGTCGATAGCGATAGTATGTATAATTGAAGAATAAGTACCAAACTATAAACCCACACAGACACACAAAACTCACATAAAATGTTCTACTCCGAATTCTGAGTAAATCCTTGTATGGGAACATATATGCTGCGAGGCCTCTAGTTGGTGTTATTATTTATTTATCTATTTATTTAAACAGTAACAATACAAGTAAAAAGAGAAAGAATAATAACTAAAAAGTTAACAAAACATAATACATATTAACTTCCTCCTCTCTTTTTATTAGCATGCAAAAAGTCCACTACGCCATACAAAATGTTCCTTCGTACACGCATCTTGGCTTAACTAGTTGCATGTAACACATGAGATCCAACTGTCGATAGCGATAGTACGTATAGTTGAAGAATAATTACCAAACTATAAGCCCATAAATACAAATTATTTAATATCTTAAGATATTTGGTTTTCTATACACACGTGTACCTAGGTATGTATGTCAAGATAGGATGGTATGGAGGTCAGTCCTTTGATCCTACCCAGAATATGAAAACAGCATGATGTTATGTATGTATGTTTGGAGATTAGTATCAAATTATTAAGTCTTCTTAGATATTATGTATAGGCCATACAAATTGTATGAAGCGATGTCGTCACTAAATTATTTTTTTATAAAAATTGTTTAAAAAAAATTGAGACATTCTTTCCTTAGTTAAGAAGACTAAAACATACATAATATGTAATGAAAGAACAAATCAAAATATCTAATCAAAAACGTCAGACAGAAAATAATAAACAATATATTATGTAAATAACAAGAATGTCGTTTTTTCTTAAACGGCATTTAGATTGCTGGGTTAGAGCAGATTTTATTTTCGTTCGAGTCAAAGAAAATAAGTAGTTCAGGGTAACGTGGTTATTTCTAGGGCGCAACCTATTTATAAAACCCATATATTACCTTTTTAGTATATTAATTAACTCTAGTTGGTAATATTTAGTGGACATTTTGGATTTGTTATTACTCCGACTGTGCCACTTTTCATTTTCCGCACGCATTCACTTCAAATCACAACATTGAAGAAAAGTCAACCCCGATGTGGAATGTCCAGTTTATTACGACTGGAATTACATTATTTGAATAATTTAATCAAAAAAATCATTTTTCTATATTTTTCAGCAAAAAATAATATCACAGAGAATGTTCTTACTATCTATGTTTTGAAATAAAAATCAACCCCCACAAGAAACAAGAAAAGATAACTCAATGTATGGAAGTGACATCCATAATATATTGAATTATCTTTTCTTGAGCTAAATGACACGTTGTCTAGGGGGGCTGATATAAAAAACGCTATAAGGGATCTACGTAGAATGAGCAAATTGTGATATGACTTGTCCTGTCAAAAAGAAAACACATATGTTTTCAATTTGATAAAAAAACTAAAAACATTTTTTGGGACAAGATATATAATACAATACTTCACTCATAATATTAGACACCTAAAAATCTTTATTCATGATTTTAGAAACGGAACTCTTGTTTTTCAATTATGTTGTTCTCTGGGTATATAACACATAATGTAGGTATTTCTTGTAGTTCGGTGTGTACCTATGTCTTCTTTTATTATTCTTCTTCTCTTTCTAGGCCTGTTGATCTGTTTTTATTATTTATTTATTTAATTTTGTATTGATTCTCGAGAAAATAACAGGTACTTGGTATGTCAAATATTAATTTAACACGGACCCAATAACAGGTGCCACATTTTGCATACTGGTAATATTTATCGTCTCACAGAACCAGTCTGAAAACACAATTAAAAACTGTGTCTCCATCGGGATTTGAACCTGGGACTTTAGAGTCAGGAGTCGGACATTCAACCAACTGAGCCACGGAGGCTGTCAATAATGTAAACAATAACTTCTTCCAACCAATCAAAACAACGTGAGGCCATAAATAGTGTAGTTGTAGGTTCCTATTTTAAATTTATAACAAAAAAATTACACAAACACATTAATACAGAAAGGAAGAAGATAGAGGTTGTAGGAGGAGATAGAAGATGGAGAAGGAGAGACAATATTAATAATCCTACGTCAATTCCATTCTTGAGACATAGATTGTCAGCTATTCTTCCATATATTGGGATGACGTGTTGGAGGTCAACGGTCCTATTCCTTGCCACTTTAGACTTAGACATTCGTTTGTTCCAGAACATTCTTCTCTCTCGATCCCATATATACAATATGTTTATGTAATATTAAATAAAAAACGTTTTTTATTTTTTTGCAGAACCGAGAGCCTTTGTTTATGCCCAATACGTGTCCAAATAATGAATTATTGTACCCTGGAGATCAGCTAGATGACTGGATATGTGATTGCAAACCTGGTATTAACTTTTTCAATCAGTATAGTCTTAATTCTTCTTCTTTTATGTAGACCTTTGGGTCTGTTTTAAGTTGATTCCCAGCCATCCCTGCATCTTTAAGGCGGTCTACCGCGAGGGCGGGTTCCGTGAGGCTGATTGTGCAGCACGATATGAGGAAGTCTGGGAAGTCTTGATTCAAACATCTCAAATGAACCTATCTGAAAAACAGACAAACTTAAAATAAAATATTTTATTATAAGCAATGTCAGGACGAAGTATTTTTTTATTTCAAATAATTGAAAAGTCCCTAAGATCGTCCTATAGAGAAGAATAAAAAAATCGTATACGTATCATTTTGATTCATATTTTCATAATTTAAACTATCATAAAAATATAATATAAATAACCTTCATAAAAAAATAAATAAAAAATAAAGAAGGGGTTCTTCAATAAATTACTTCATTTAAAAAATCTCTATTTTTAATTTCTAAATATTTTTTCCTTTACCCTAATTTACCTACATAATATATGTAATATTTAATGCGCCTACACCTCTGATAAATTCTCATTGCCGATTTGTGCTTTTGTCCTCAGCTTACATCTACTATCCGAAAAACGAAGAGTGCTACGCCGCATTCGAAAAGGGTCCGTGCGAAGAAAACGAGTACCTGGCGATGCCCGAGAAAGGATTCGTCCCGATCTGCATACCGAATGTCTGCAGGAACGGGAGGGTACCGCGAATTAACAAGAAGAACAAGACCAAGTGCGTCAAGCTGGGTGAGCCTTGCGACATCAACACGCAGAGGCGATATGGTGTCAACAGCACCACGCTGAAAGTGGAATGTCTCAAAGCTCCGGGGGTGGTGACTCGGTTCGGCGACATGGAGGAGGGCGTCAGCCAACCCACGACAGAGACGATCAAGCAGCCCGTCACGGCGGGAACAACGACTTCACGACCTTTGAAACCGAAGCCAGGAACCCCAACGGGCCCACCCGTGTGCTATCCAGGATGTAAGAGGATCCACATTGGACGGTGTCCTCAATTGGCTGTTACGCCGTCGCCGATCGTCGGATATTAAACGTCCTCAAATGAACATAAAAAATAGTATTTATTTGAAATAATAACAAGCTACACACGATACGATAAGCATGACAGTTTTACCTTCACACACTTGCCTCAACTCAAATTTTCTTTTGCTGACAAAAAATATTTCTGATTTGAAGTATCCGATGCCCGCTAAATTTGATTATATTTAACGATCGAAAACAATAATATTGTATCTACTAGAAAAATTTAGACAGTTTGATTAGTTTTTGATCGATTGACTGAATTCAAACTTAAAAAAAATCACTTGTGCCATAACATTATAAAAATAATATTTTGAAACTGTTAAACAATACACTCAGGGGGGAAAGTCAGGAGTTCTATAACATCTTAAGATATTATAGAACTCCATAAGATAATTATATCCATGATATGGGTAAACATGGATGGTTTTGATTCCGCCGGTTGACTAGACTTGCCCCCCTGACATGTGAAATTCAGGCAGTACATTATAAGGTAGGTATTTCCGTCGTATGTCATTCTACATAGATACTGTATGAAGTGATGGGTACATCGGTACATACGTGTATTCAGGGGGGGATACTCATGACACGTTCTTAATACGTTCTTAGCTTGCCTTAATCTTAAAAATGTATAAATAAGTATTCGAACATAATCAAATCTTAATCTTTATATACATTTAATCATGAAAATTTGTTAATGTCAACGTTCAGTATGAAATTTTCATTCTTCTCTTCTTCTGGGTCACAATCCTAAGATTGGTCTGCACCAAACACTCGATCTTTCCACTTGACTCTATCGTCCGCCAGTCTCTGCATCTCTTTGTAGCTGCTACACCGCACGTCACCGATTATCTGGTCTATATAGTTATTTCTGGGGTGACCTCTACAGTTACCCCCATCAATCATTCCTTCGACGATGTTAAAAAGCAGGCCTGGGTGCCGGATGTTGTGGCCTATCCAAGTTGTTCTCTGTTGGGCAATTCTTTTCATAATTTGCCTTGTCTCTCCAACCCTACTTAGTACCTCGTCGTTGCTGATGTGTTCTGACCAGTGAACTTTAGCCATGCGTCTGTAGCACCACATCTCAAACGCAGACAGACGTCCCGTTTCCCGTTGGCTGATGGTCCATGTTTCACAGCCATATAGCAGTACACTCCAGACAAGAGACTTGATCAAATTTTTCCTGATTTTGATGGAAATGTTAGGGGATTCAAAAATTGTTGTTTTTTTGTTGAAGGCGACTCTTGCTTGGTTGATTCTGCTTTTGATGTCTGCTGTTGAACGTCCGTCTTGATATATTCATTAATTCATTATTTTTCATTAATTGTTGTATAAATCAATGTTATTATTCAATTAATTTAACCTCAACGATTGCTAAAGTCTGAAGTTGATCTTAATTTTACTTAAATTAACTTCGTGAGTAGCCCTGGATTTCTGATTCATCGACTTGATTCACAAGTAAAATTCATCATCATATTAAATTTATACATTGTATTTTGATTCTCAGGAATCTTGATGTCGTCACTACTTTCACTATGTTCACTGCTTTCTGTGAAAAATATAGGATATGATGTATAAGTTCAAACATCTCAATATAAAAGGATATTAAGTACCAGTTGAATTTGATATAAAATAAGACAGTAAAAATAGTATTTAAAATTATTTTATTGACACTTTTTTTCAAATTTTATAGGTATACAATTTCTTGTAAAACTTTACATTACTGTAAAATATCATCTCCTTGAAAAATTATATACTTACATGCAAGTATATACCTACCTATATTTATTTCATATACAAATTAAAAATTTCATATAAAATTATTTTAGTTAAAATTTCATATAAAATGATTTTAGTTAAAATTTTCTAATGTAACTCTTTCAGTTCGGAGCAATTACAAATTTAATGTGAGAAAAAATCTTTGAACATTCCTAAGTATGTTGTGAAAGATAAAACTGCGCAGTTATAACGTACTGTGTGTAGATATTATTCATTCAGGTAAACCTGAATGTGTGTACTCGTACATAAACATTCTACAAAGATGTGTGTTATAAAGTATTTTTTTAAACAAAGTTAGAATACTTTGAATGTGTTTATACAATAAAACAGGTGAATGATCTATGTATTTTTGAATCCTTGATGATATTTAGTGAAAATAAAACATCTTATTTAAATAATATGTATTTTCGATATTGTTTTTATTAATATTTTGTTGAAATTATTAAATAGTAGGGTTTGCAATCCAGGAAACAGGATCCGATAATATGGCGGATCCAGCGCCATGAGAAGTCTATCGGATCCGGTACCAATTGGACGAATCCGATAATTGGATCCGGTAAATTAAAAAAATCACGATAACCATTTTTTTCATTTATTTATTTACATGTATGTAAGTATAGCTGTCGTAAAACAACTTGAATCAGTCAACTAGTTTATAATATATTAATTTTGTAATACTCTCACTTGATCATCTTTTATACCTTAAGTTGATTTTGGAAAAGGAAAAATTGTATCGGTATGACCAATCCGCACAATTCCGCCCGAATCCGAGCTTATCGAAATTGAAGCCAAATTGCATTCCCTATTAAGTAGGTACATACCATTATAATAAATTATAAGTAATGGTAAATTTCGTTCAATGTTACGAATCGCTCAGTCTAATGCATCTTATTAGAATTGTATCATTATAAGTCTTTCGTTGCGGTTCAAATAATTTATGTTTGAAATTAAGTACTTACCTTCAAGGCAAAAATCGCATAAAATAATAAATAATAGTAAAAATATTTCTTGAACGAATATTTTTAGGTATTTATAACTTATGAACGAATTGTTGAAATCTTCAACATTATTGTATACATACCTGCTATTCATTTCAATTTCGAATCACTCAATTTTGGGCCAAGTTGGAAAATTAAATTCATAAAATCCCCTCCTAAATAACCAGTCTATTTGTAGTTACTGTTATCGGATTCTATTTTCATGAATTACTTACCTATTTTATTAATCTCCGAAGGTAACTTAAAGGGTTATGTCATCCGTTAAGTTGTCAAGGACCCATTCAATAGAACGTAATGGTTAATTTGATATAATATTAATAACAATATAATAAGAATTTCGCGTGTAATTGAAAAGAGATTTTTATCAAAAGCAAAGCAACAAAACTATAATGAAAATTACATTCCTATAAATGTATGAGATATATTTCACCATTTTTGTTTTGTTTCCCTTCCTAACACGGGAATGGTATTTTTTTAAATTTAAAATATAATGAATATGTCCTTGTAACAAGTACAACGTAGGATAGGACAACGAACCAATGCAGATCCTGAAAACATTGGAAATTTTGGATTGGGAGATAGAAATAACAGAGGACAAATGCTGATTGACTTTATGAGCAGAGAGAAATACTGTATGTCAACATTCTTTCAAAAACCGAAACAAACAAAATGGACGTGGAGAAGTCCGGGTGGGATTATACAAAATGAAATTGACTATTTTTTAATATAAAATAAAAAAGTGTGTACGGATGTATCAGTCATAAATAGATTCAACGCAGGCAGTGACCACAGACTGATAAGAGCCAAATTATCCGTGAACCTCCGAAAGGAGAGAAAAATATGATAACAAAAGTTAATTTAAATGACATATCGGATTTGAAAGAAAGGAAAAATGAATACCACATTCATCACATTAAAAGGTAAATTGGACCATCTTATGCATCTAAGTCCTGATGACTTGAGTGCTAAGATCGTAAATGATGTACGTGGAGCTGTAAAGAGCGTAATATGTGCTCTACGAAAACAGAAAACCTCCAAGATATCCGCTGAAACTGTGACATTAATAGTATTTAGAAGAAATACTAGTAAGGATTCTCCAAAATACGAGGAAATAAATAAACGAGTCAAGAAGGCGATTAGAAAAGATATCAGAGCATACAACACCCAACACATACGACAAGCCATAGAAGATAACATGAACATGAAGGTTCTACGCCCAAATTTCAGTAAATGCAGAGAAAGGATTAGCTGTATGACGATACGAAAGGACAATAGAATATTAGCGCACGAAAAAGAAGACATAGTAGCTATCGTACAAAATTTTTATAAAAACCTAGATATAAACAACATATTCCAACACCGTGGCAACTGAGATCAAGAAGCAATCAACGAATAATGAACGTTGGTTCCGAAGAAATTCCTGAAGTCATCAAACTAGAAGTAAAAGCTGCACTGAAAGAGATGAAGAACAGGAAAAGCCCAGGAGAAGATAAAATCACCGCAGAAATGTTAAAATATGGCGGAGACTCTCTGGAGGATGCCTTGTGTATATTGTTAAATAAATGTCTTGACGAAGAGATGATACCAGAAACATGGCAAAATGCGGAAGTCAAAATACTCTTCAAGAAAGGAGACCCCAATAAAGTAGAAAACTATAGACCAATAAGTTTGCTCAGTATATTGTACAAACTATTAACAAAAATAATAACAAAACGACTGACGAGCAAATTCGACCTATACCAACCAGTGGAACAAGCAGGATTCCGGAAAGGCTACAGCACTATTGACCATATTCATACTATACGTTTGCTGATAGAGAAGTGTACTGAGTATAATGTCCCACTGTGCTTAGGGTTTGTCGATTACCAGAAAGCTTTTGACTCCATTGAAACATGGGCCATACTGCAAGCAAGAATAGACTCTAGGTATACAACGCTAATAAAAAACTTGTACTAACAAATATGCAACAATACAGGTTAAATTTAATGAGGACTGGTCAACAGATAAAATTGAAGTTAAAAGAGGAATCCAACAGGGGGATACAATATCCCCAACACTGTTCACATTGGCATTGAAATACGTCTTTAAAAAGCTAAACTGGGAAAACAAAGGTGTCCGCATTGATGGGAAAAAAGTAAGCCATCCAAGATTTGCTGACCATATTGTCCTGGTTAGCAACAACCCCCAAGAGCTGGCAGAAATGCTGCTAGAGTTAAATGAGGTCTCCAAAAATGTGGGACTTTGTATGAACCTGGCTAAAACAAAAGTAATGGGCACAAACGACTTTAGCGATGATAGCGATTGTATATGAAGCGTGTGTGCTGCCGGTTGCTACATATGGCCTAGAAACAGTAACTCTCTCTAAACTGAGTGCCGAGAAACTGCGAGTCACCCAAAGAGCTATGCAAAGATCCATGCTGGGTCTGTCACTAAGAGACAAGGTAAGAAATGAAACGGTGAGAGAAAGAACAAAAGTAACAGATATAATCCACCGTGTGGCGACTCTGAAATGGAAATGGGCGGGACACGTAGCCAGAAGCTCGGACGAGAAGTGGACAAAGAGAATGGTGACTTGGAGACCTCGTATAACAAAGAGAGGTGTGGGGCGGCCGCAGCTGCGGTGGAGGGACGATATAACAAGATATGCTGGCATATCCTGGATGCAAACTGCACATGACAGGACGACGTGGAGTCAAATGGAGGAGGCCTTCACTCAGGAGTGGACGAAAATAGGCTGAAGAAGAAGAAAAACAAGTATATCTACATCCTCATACATTTCCTAAACTAAGTATAAATGCTTGAACCAAATCGTGGAAGGATTTTAACTCGCGACCATTGGATTACTAACCCAGCGCGATAACTGTTTGGCGACCATCCATGCATCCATCTACAGTACTACCCCATTGTACATATGTATGTATGTTGTATTATCGACATATTAGGGAATTCCATTCAATTTTTATAAAAAAAATATATTTTTTTAGCAAGGGTGTATGTAGATATCACATCTTTTAAACGAAGATATTACCAATTTTTATTTATTTATTTATTAAGAGATAAAACAAATAAAAAAAATGTCAGTATGGTCCATTAAAGTTTTTACATATTTTGTAAAGCGGTATCCTGAATCCTGCATTAGTTCTCGGTGTATTTGTGAAAAAAAAACTTGCTGTCTCGTTATTCTAGATGGAATTTGTATTTGAAGCATACTATTTAATTGAATGCAATCGAATTTATTTTTCTTCTGCATATTGGCGAGACTTATCATGTCATACCTTTTAAGTAAATCTCTCTATTGCATCTGACGTTCATGACATCTTCAAGGCTACTCATGAAGTTGATTAACATAACTTAAGATCAAGTTCTTCCAAAGCAGCCAGATAATAGGGTATGCTGATGACCTCAATGTAGTAGGAAGATCCCTAGTAGCAGTGCAATAAGTTTTCGAGCCCTTGGAAACATCAGCCAAAGAAATGCGACTAGTAATAAATGAAGATAAAACAAAAATCATGAAGCAATCTAGAAACACGACGTATGTAAAATTCAAAGATAAATATAATATTGAGATGGTGGATGACTTCACCTACCTGGGTTCCAATATAACAAAAGAAAATGATGACTATGCAGAAATTAAACGAAGAGTCGTAACAGGAAAAAAGGCATTCTTCTCTCTTCTCCCAGTGCTGTAGTCAATAAGTGTTCACAGAAAAACTAAAATCACCCTTTACAAAACAATCATTAGAACAGTTATACGGGTGTGAGGCGTGGACACAATGACAAAAAAGTCCGCAGAGGTACTGGACACCTTCGAGAGGAGGGTGCTGCGTAGAATACTGGGGCTCGTGAATGATGGCGAAGCCTGAAAAGTACCAAAATTTACCAAAACAAGTAAGGATGGGTGAGGAGGAATGAGATAAATATATTTTTTTGAATTATCCTTTATATTTAAAATTTTAACCAACCGTTCTCTATACACCGATTGGGTACAATCAAACATGTCCAGGACTGCGAAGTTATTGTTGCAACTATTGCAAGCCCGCACAATGAATGAATTCTGTCCTATAGTAGTATGCACTCGATCTGTGTAAAATAGGGTGTTACGTCTATAAACAAATATAATGCACATTTGCGGGTTTATTGCCACTAGGCAATTTCTTCCAACCAGATTACGAAGTATTACAAAATTATACAGGTATGTATATACACCAACAAAAGAACGAAAGAGAAAAAACAAAGAAAATATACATTACACTAAGATAAAGATTAAAAAACAAAAAAAAAACACAAAAAAGATTGGGAAAGGACAAGGAGAGGAAATCGGTATCAGATGTATTAAGGATAAACATTCCTTATTTATTTTATTTATTTATTTAAGTTTAAGTTTTTGTACATAATATAAACGAATATAATGCACACTGGCGGGCTTATTGCCATTAGGCAATTTCTTCCAACCAACCAGTTTACAGAATGACAGAATTATACATGTACATAAACAAAAAATGAAAGCTACAAAAGAACAAATAAAATATACATAACACCAAGATAAATAAAAAAAAACATCATAGCAACAAAAAAGGGATTGGGAAGAAACAAGAAGAGGAAATCGAGATCGGGTGTTTAGGGATGAATATTACGTAGCAAAGGGAAGGAAGGAAAAGGAGAGGGATCAGGTATTTTCGGAGAGATATCCCTGCTTTAGTCTTTTCTTGAAAATGGAAAGCGAGTTTGACGAAGTTATATCAGGACTCAAATTATTCCAGTCTTGCTGAATGCACTTCAAAGGAAGAGCTGAAAAATTCAGTGTTGTGAATGGGGATAGTTAATGTAGTACGTTCAGCAGATCGAAGCGATAGACCGTGATTAGATAAATAGGTGAATTTGGTTTTAAGGTACTGCGGTAAATTAGGATTAAAGAGCGCATTATTTAATTTTTTCTTGAAAATACAAAGTGAGTTAGACCACGCAATATCCGACATAGCTATTCCATAATTCCATAGTCTTGCTGATTGTGCCTTAAATGAGGAGCTGAGAATTTCTGTGTTGATGGATGATGGTGTTGTACGTTCAGCAGATCGGAGTGGATGTCCATAATTGGATTAATATGAAAAATATTTTTTTATGGTTTAGAGCAGTCATGGGCAAAGTACGGCCCGCGGGCCAAGTCCGGCCCTTCAGGGTAGTCAATCTGGCCCGCGACATGGTTTCGAATAATCTATAAAATATAAGTTGTGTGTGATGTAAAAATCAAAAATAAAGTTTACCACTCATAAAATCTGTTTTGTTAAAAAAATTTCGGCCCGCCTAGGTATTTTTTTATTTTATTTGGCCCTCTCCTTAAAAAGTTTGCCCATCACTGGTTTAGGGTATAATCCTTGTTAGTTGTATTTTTCTTGATTATATTATGGTTCTATGAATAATCTCTAGGTACATAATATAGTGTTGGGTCATTTATTCATGAGACTTTAAGAAAAAAATCATATCTTCTATACCTTTTATGTTTTTCCATACCCAAATTTTAAATAAAAAATTATGATGTTCCTCTCTCGAACACGAGTTCCCAATCCTATCGAAAGTGTAACAAGTAACAACAAAGACACATAACAATTGTTTAACAATTTTAATTTTTATTTATTGAAAAAAAAAAGTAAAAAAATATTTGAAACATTAATAATAAAAGGTTTGTCTTTGAAGTTTTTACATTTGTAAGCAGTTCATGAAAAACACTATTATTGAAATCGCAAAGGGAAAGCTTTTACGCTTACCGACGAAATGTTTTAAGGCATTGTGAAATTTCTTTATTGGGCCAATTATCGTCGAGTCGATCTTATTAAGTGGCGATCCGGCCGATTAAATTTGTCACACAATATTCCCGTTTATCGCCACAAAGCTCACCCATCGGTCAGTTGGTCGACATCGCCTTGAACTCGTGACCGATATAAGTGACTTAGCTCAACTTTCCATCGCGGGACTCCCCAAAGAATCTTATCGTTTCGAAAATCCCGCCACTTTGGTCTCCATGGCGATGGAAAACTAGCCAAAGTCACAATAAACCCACGAACACCTATACCAAGAAAAGCATGCAGAACATTTTCAGTTTCAAATAGAGTACGCGCGCGGGTGGTATCGCGTATCGCCATTTTTACTTACCCAAGTACAACAAAATTGTTAATCGTACATAGGTGACAAAATTAGCATTATCGCTGCAATCACACCGACAATGATACGTATTGATTTCAGACACGTTGTTTATCCTCGTCTCCAGGTGGTAGTAATGTTTGTGTTATTTTTCATGCCAACCGCCAGGTCCATCCTCTAGTTGTTTACAATATGAATGTCAAGTTGACAATGCTTTCAATATTATAATATCGATTCACACCGCCTTAGTGACAATGTTTTTGTGTATAACTACAATGCCGGCGTCAATTTTTTTTTAAATCGCGAATCATTTATTAATATTGACTTAGATTATCCAATCAATTGGTATCGGTGGAAGCGAAATCATTCATCGAATTTATACCAATAAATTGTATTTAAATACGTTTCAAAATAGCGACATCCGTTGAGTTTTTGAAAACATAGATAGTCTTCTTGAACAAGGTAAGTTTTGTATTACATATTTTAGCTGTCACTCTTGTGGAGGTGTATTCCTAAAAACGAGCGTTGATTTGTTTTATATTCATGAATAGTAAAACGATTTTTTTTGTCTTGTTATAAATATTAGATGTTAATAGGCAGGCAGATAATATTTTACGATTTTGCGTCATGTGTTTGCCGGTCAAAATATTGATATCAATACTCGAAGTATTTGATATCAATATTTTGTACAGCACAACTGATATATCTGGAAAATACTTCTATAGGTGCTTGGAATTAAAAAAAACACATGTTACCAAAATCCGCGTGCTCTCTGGAAGTTAATAGAAAAATATATCTCGCCAAATTCTGGGTGCTCTCTGAGAATTTATATAAAAATACATTTTACCGAATTTCGAATGATCTCTCGGAATAAACGTAAAAATATATCTTATAAAATTCGGGGTGTTCTCTAGGAATTAATAGAAAAATACCTACATCTTACCAAATTCTGGGTGCTCTCTGAGAATTAATGTAAAAATACATTTTACCGAATTTCGCATGATCTCTGGGAATAAACAGAAAAATACATCCAACCAAATTCTGGGTGCTCTCTGGAAATTATTAGAAAATAAATCTTACTGATTTTCGTATGCTGTCTGGGAATTAATATAAAAATACATGTTACCAAATGCAGGTGCTCTCTGGGAATTAATAGAAAAATACTTACATCTTACCATCAATTACCTATTATTCATTTAAATGTGTTTTTCAAACATCAATCAACTGCATTTCTTAAATACTAGTTGCATGTAATTTTCCACGAAAACGGCGCTATACAAGATATCCAACTATAATAATAATAATGTAACACATAATATCCAACTCTCGATGGCGATAGTTTGTATAATTGAAGAATATGTACCTAACTATTAACACATAAACACAAATTACTAAATATTTTAAGATATTTTGTTTTCTATATAAAACATGTAGGTATGTATGTCAGGATAGGATAGTATGGAGGTCAGTATGTTTTTCTTATCGAGAAAATGAAAACAGCATGATGGTATGTATGTGTGTTTGGAGATTAAGTGATTAAGTATCAAACTATTAAGTCTTCTTAGATATAATGTATAGGCCACTGCCATAGAAAGTGTATGAAGCGGTGTCGTCACATAATTCATTTTTTATAAAAATTGTTAAAAAAATTTAAGATGTACTACTACAATGTTTATATTTTTTATAGAAAATTAATTTATCTAGTTGGGGTGTTTCGGCTTTTTTCGATATTTTTAAAAACTTTGGAAATATAGGCAGTTAAACACTTTTTTTTATCAAATTTATCATAAAAAATGTTTTTCTTAATAAAAAATGTTTGAGAAACTCTGGATTTTTTTTGAAAAAATAAATTTGGAACAAGGAAGAACAAGGAAGAAAAACATATCCAACTCCGGATCACACAGACAACATTTCTGTTGTATTCAGTACTGTTGTAAGCTCTATTAATGTATGAATATAGCATGTAATTTGTTCTAGAAAATTCAATGCAAAAGAGAGACTGCTTTCTAGTTTTTCTGGGTGGACACTGTGGACAGTGATAACGGAGTGAGCTTAGAAGAGGTGTACTGTCTATCTGAATTCTTTGTGATATAAGTATATTTTTATCGGTTCATTTGCATTTTTTTTCTGTGTAGCACCAACTTAGAGTAGTGCTTCCACTATTTTCCATTAACATTGTGTCAGGTAATCGAAAATATAACAGACAACATAACATCTCACATAATTCAGCAATTAGGTTCGCCAACTATTCTGAATGTAGTGCCGCACACCTGTCGCTGGTTACTACAAGTTTTGGTATTTGCCGTGATGGTACGAGTGAGACCACGTTCCCACTTGTTGCAGTGTTAGGTCCGACAAAATGTGGTGTGATCTAGTGGCAATACATTTTAAATGGAGTTGTTAGTGTGAACAGCTCCATTTAAAATGTATTGCCACTAGATCACACGACATTTTAACGGACCTAACACATAAGTGGGAACGGGGTATGAGAGTAATCCAACTGTCGATTCGTTCATGAGAATTCAATTCTCTGAATGAATCGACATTATTAAGCCAAGATGCGTGTACGAAGGAACATTTTGTATGGTGTAGTGGACTTTTTGCATGCTAATAACACCAAATAGAGGCCTCGCAGCATATATGTTCCCATACATGGATTTACTCAGAATTCGGAGTAAAGCATTTTATGTGAGTTTTGTGTGTCTGTGTGTCTGTCTATCCCCCTCTTATAACTTTTGATCCGCTCAATTTACAGATCCCAAAATTTCAAAAAATATAAAGAGTTATAGGCCTTCAAAACTTTTATACTCAGAATGGTGAATTTTTGTTTCAGTCAGGGGTTATCAACTTTTGAATTTTTTGTTTATTTTTCCATGTATCTCAGAAACCATAAAAGCTAGAACGCTGAAAATTGGTATAAAAATAGACAAATACAAAATCTCAAAATGGTTTTTTCAAAAAAAATCCAGGGTTTCTCAAACATTTTTTATTAAGAAAAATATATTTTTTTTATGATAAATTTATGAGTTTAACTGCCTATATTTCCAATTTTTTTAAAAATATCAAAAAAAAGCCGAAACACCCCAACTAGATAATTTAATTTTCTATAAAAAATATTTGCATTGTATTAGTACATCTCAAATTTTTTTTAACAATTTTTATAAAAATTGAATTAAGTGACGACATTGCTTCATACAATTTGTATGGTAGTCGCCTACACACAATATCTAAGAAGATATTGTTTGATACTAATCTCCAAACATACATACATACCATCATGCTGTTTTCATTTTCCGGGTAGGATCAAAGGACTGACCTCCATACTATCCTATCTTGACATACATACCTAGGTACATGTGTTGTATAGAAAACCAAATATCTTAAAATATTAAATAATTTGTATTAATGGGTTTATAGTTTGGTACTTATTCTTCAACTATATATACTATCGCTATCGACAGTTGGATCTCATGTGTTACATACAACTAGTATAACCATTTGTTTGAAAATTTTGTTCGTTATGTTGATTAAGTATCTACCTAGGTCTTCGGTATTCTGTAACAGATTTATTAAATGAAAAATTTATACACTTCTTCTTGTGCCGTTCCCAACGGAGGTTGGCGACCATCACAGTCATGACGTTCTTGCGTCAACCTTATGAGTGTCGCCACATCCGGAATCCCAAACCATACTCCATACCCTCTATTTTTCCCTCCATTATGAGTTGTAGAAGCGGCTTTGCGTCTCTTGACATTGGACAGCAACTCTCTCTTCTTTCTCCGCCATATTTAATAATCTTTCATTGGATACTCTATCATCAACCTTCTGTATAGTCTCATCTCTAATGCTTGCTAATAATCCTACAATTTTATCGAAAATTTTTATTGCTGCACATACGCAAACATTGGATTTTTTCCCTGTCGGGAGTCAATAATGCTTGACTCGCAATGACAAATTTTTAACATGTCAATAGAGACGAAGTTGGAATTTATAGGAGAACCAGGAACTCAAGGCACCTACCAAGGCATACGATGTGTCATCGGCTGGTTTACAGGATCACTTGCGCTTGCGCAACGTTCATCAAAGGTGCCTTTTTATTAAGTTCCCTATCAATCCCAATTTTTGAAATTTCTATATATAATATTTTAATCATGAAAATCTGTTCGTTTGAAAAAAAGCTGAAAAACACCATGTCTACAATTTTATTTATTGTTGAATTTTGAGACCTTCTCACTTTGAGACCGGCATTCCACTCCATATAATAGTACCTACTGGCAACACTTCAAAAGCTCTATAACACATTATATATGACAGGTTAACAAATATAAAAAAAGTCATTCAGTTATATTGGTTTTTCGTGTCAAGTGTTTTGTTTTTTTGACGGAACTGCGGACATTCTGTCGAAGGACAATGAGGGTAAATGATCGCCGGTTACCAATACGGCGGCAACTGTTATATTACATATAATAATTTTGTGTAAATATTTTTACTGTGAAAATAATTTTACTGTAAAAATATGTTTACTCCCAACGGCCGCGTATGACCCTGAACTTTTTCGTAATACACATTTTTAATAACATCTGTAGGTAATAGGAATTAACTATTAAGTACATTTTATATTATCGCCGACTATTTATTATTAATATTTTCATTGATATTGAATGACTTGGAGCTGTAAAAAGTGTTAAAAAAACAACGTATTTAAAAACAACACGCGATCAGATAAAGAAATTTCTTTCAAAACAATAAAGATTTACATTTTTTATATAATTAAAAGTATTAAGCGATCTATTTTCGATAATTTGCAATATGAATAGGTACTTTTGTATTTCCTTAAAATAATTTTTGAATTGGATAGTTTCACATTTTAGGAATATTAACGAAAATATTCGGAATCAATGTACCTATAGGCTGCTTATGATTGAATGGTTCGGAATTAATTACAATGTTTAAGAAAATGTTATCATTAATAACATGATGAAAATTTCATAATTATTCATAATAAGTCTAATTCAGTAACTTGTTAAGAACGTTCCGGCCAAAATAGGTACGTTCCTATTTCATTTAGTCCAAGTTGATATTTTATAACGCTGAAATACATAAGTCCGTAAATCTAAAATCTACAATTTTAGTACGTTCCTATTTTAGTTACAAGAGTTACTGAATAGGGGGTATTATAGAATAATATGTCCCTCACACTATACCTTGGAATACACTACAGCTCACGTTACGAAGACATAGATTTTCATATAATATACTAGATGTCGTAGTTAGCAAATTTTTAGTTAGCAAAGTTAGTATTTTTTCCGCGGGATTTTTGACAATTTGATTGGCAGACCACATCGTTTTTCTATAGAGAATAACGACTAATGTGAATTGTTTTCGGATTTATTTGTCGAAAAAGACACTTTGTTCATTAAGATTTAGAGACCTTTTATCTAAGAAGTGTTGAAATGTAAGGAAAATTGAAGTATGTTGCCAACCAAAACGTCAAACGCGCGATATACCATGACTCACTTATTGCACGGAGTACATATGTACTCCATCTAGTATATTATAATGAAAATCTATGTACCAAGATCGGATGAGCTGTCAAAGTTGATATTGAACGCGAAATTTTTCAACAAATAAAAATAATAAGTAGGTACTATTAAAAATAGTAGGTATCTACGTAAATACTATTTATTTATTTATTTATAAGGGTGCATCGACAGACTTTCAGCTTACATTTGTCATAAAAAAGAAAAATATTGGTTATTAGTTATTATTACGAGTGTTGGATGTCCAATTATGAATACCTACACTCAACATTTTAAAATTATATGAGCTCATATTAAAATATAATTGATTTTAAAAATGCGAATACATACTAATCTTATTTATTTATTACTATCTTCTTGTACACATAATTTGTACTCAGGCGGGTTTATTGCCAAACGGCAACTTCCTCCAACCAAAGTTGATGTTAATATACAATACTGTGGCAATAAGATTATGACATGACAAAAAATAGATAACAAAACCTAATCTCAAATGACAAAGGTGTTGATTACATTTTTCCTGCAACAAATTTCCATTCAATTTATAAAGCAACTCGCTCACGCGAGTCGCTATTATAATTAATAACCAGTTGAACCTGATCGAATGGAGATTTACGTACACATCATTCCATTATTTCGGTGTCGTGTTTTATTGCATCCTATACACTTTCAAATTCAAATCTCGCCTTTTGAACGCTCACTCTTCCTTTCTATTCCCTAACACCAACGTACATCCCATCCCACACACCATCCCTTTTGAACGCTCACTCTTCCTTTCTATTCCCTAACACCAACGTACATCCCATCCCATCACTCTTCCTTTCTATTCCCTAACATCAACGTACATCCCATCCCACACACCATCCCTTTTGAACGCTCACTCTTCCTTTGTATTCCCTAACACCAACGTACATCCCATCCCACACACCATCCCTTTTGATCGCTATTCATCCTATCCTTTTTTATCGCTATATTGTTTTTTTTATATTTGTATAAATGTTTTTATTTTATATAAATTGTTATGTCGTAGGTATATTTTGTTGAAATTTAATTTGCTCACGTAGCTTTTTGTCTCAGATGGTTGACTGAAAGAAATTGTCTCCAAGCAATAAGTCCACTGTTTTTACAATCCATTATTATATGTTTGTACAAAAAGTGTTAAATAAATAAATAAACAACACAAAGAAAATTGCATCCCTTCTGATGAAACCAGATATCTCTTGCTATATGTCTCGTATTGAAATTGTATTAAAAAATTGTGCCATGATAGAAAAGTGTGTTGTATGTTTTCATTTGAAAACGGCTCGATATGTTTTTTATGCAATACAAACATTACTGGCTTGTTTATTCATTAAGTTTTCTCGTGAATTTTCACGGTTACTGTAAGGGTAGAATTACAATTTATTACTGAGTAGAGGTTAGAACAGGTTAAAACATAAGAAGGTAAAAAAAACATACTGTGAAGATTAAATAAACCAACAAGTAATTACAAAAACACGTCAAGTACCAATATTCGTGACTAAAACCATATCGAATTTCAATAAAAATAAATTACCTGAAGGTAGTGTTAGTTACTTGCCATAGCTATGTAAGTGTACCCGTTGTCGTAATAAAACTATAATATCTAGAATAACAGAATTTCAAGGACTTAAATAATATGAGTATAATCTACCACATCAACTATATTACCTACTAATTACTGTCAGCCTTTAAGACTTAATTAGATATACTAGTTGCATGTAACACATGAGATCCAACTGTCGATAGCGATAGTATGTATAGTTGAAAAATAAGTACCAAACTATAAACCCATAAATACAAATTATTTAATATTATAAGATATTTGGTTTTCTATACAACACATGTACCTAGGTATGTATGTCAAGATAGGACAGTATGGAGGTCAGTCCTTTGATCCTACCCAGAATATGAAAACAGCATTATGGTATGTATGCAGAGATGTGCAAAATGGGTACCCAAAACCATTTGAAATGCAAAATGGAAATGGGTTGAAACTTTTCCATTTGAAAATGCAAAATGGTTTTTAAAAAAGCATTTCAAATGCAAAATGCAAAATACCTATTTTCAAAATACTTTTTAAAATGCTAAATGGTTTCTCAGGTGAAATGAAAAAGTTGAAACAAACAGTTTTGTATTAAAATGATTATTGAACTAAACAGTTTTGTAATTTAATAATGAAAAATAAAGTAGAACCGCTTGTGGAATAATTTTCTTAAGTTCAGACTAATTTTAATTCTCCAAACAAATAATAGTTAGGTACTTATATATTAGAGTGCTTCTTATTTGGTCAAAAATTTATATAATTTTTATTTTGAAATTTCTATGCGTCCACCCCTTTATTCGATTCTAAGACACAAAAAAATATTAATATATACCTATTATTTATTTTATTTTTTCATGACATGTTTAGGGGTCGCTACCAGTAATCAAAATTCAGCAATTTATGAAAAAAATATAAATTGCTTAGGTATATTGCCTGAAAACTTACAAATTAATTTAGAAAATGAAAAGTATTGCTAAAATTATTTTTTTGAATAGATAAAATGATAATTATTATACTTTTAAAAAATCGTATAGCGTCGATTAATGAATCAGAAGCACTCCAAGTACTTATGCTAATATTTCAGTGTTATGTTGCTCAATGAAACAATTCTTTTTTTAGTCCTTGAGAAAAAGCTGTCATGCTTTGACCACTGTGGACATTTGGTGACAATGTTGCAATCCATTCAACTCTGTAGGAGCATTTACACCAAAGCATCGAACACAGTAAGCCGCTTTGTTGGCTCTGTCCAGCCACTTAAGGTAGCAAGGTAGAATTTTTGGTATCAGGGTACTTCTTATGTTGTTTAAAAATTAGAAAAAGATATTGTTCTTTAGTGATGATTAACTTATTGTATTCTTCAAATTATGCCACTCCTTGTTCTACAATATCATTCACGGCTCGCAATTTTTACCAGCACTGTTGTCTTCATCTTATTTCAAAAGTCAGATACGATTCCATTTCTGGAAAAAAATCTTCGTCAAAAAATGCAAGTGCGATTAGCTCTTTGGATTGATAGGTACCACAAATGATCAAGGATATTTTTCAATTCCTTTGTTTCCATAATTCTTGAGTTTTTAAGAGCCACAAATTGTTTCTTTCTAAAATGGATAATGAGTACCTACACAGATTCATGTTTTGTGATTTTTTCTATTAGATCTCTATCTGAATGAACAGCGAGAGGTATATTTTAATAGAATTCGTTTTTCAATGACTTTACTACATTTTTTCTTTACTTCACGAGTTGACGACGAATGGTTGAAAAATTATTTTAAATTCATAAGGATCAGATCCTACACTTTTCAATGCTGACATCAAAACAATAGGTCCTTACAATAATTTAAACACATTTTGGGGTCAAAATTAAATATTTAGACATGTAGCATAGACGATAGATATAGGTTCAAAATTTCATATATTTTTCAAAATTTTGTACCTACAAAATTTTTTATACCCACAAAAAATATTTTAAATGATAGTAAAAAATACGGGTATACCTTTTTTGGTAATAGAAGCGAATAGGGGGGAAGCACCCTATTACTGACACTCTGTAAAAAATCTTGAAATCTCTCTGGCTCATGGAGATTGCAATAAGGAAAAAATAATAAATAAAAAATAATTGTGAAATATCTTCTAGGTGTTGGTAAGAGTGAATAATAAGAATGACCAGTTACTTATTTTACATTTTCCTCCACACCCGCGTCATGTTTGGGATCAATTTTACAATTTCTTCTTTCACCAGTTAACCATATAAGTAAAATAAAACACGTGAATTTAATTAGTTCAAAAGGAGATAACAAGATTAATGTGGTCACAAGACAAAATGAATCTATGAAAAATTAGGTTTGGTACCAAAAAAGAGTAATGATGCAAAAATGCATTTGAAATGCAAAATGCATTGAGAAAAGCATTTAAAATGGGTGAAATAAAAAAGCATTTAAAATGCAAAATGGAAAATACCTATTTTGCATTTCCATTTGAAATGGATTTATTTGAAATAAAGCACATCTCTGTATGTACATATGTATGTTTGAAGATTAGTATCATACTATTAAGTCTTCTTAGATATTGTGTGTAGGCTACTGCCATACAAAAAGTATGAAGCAATGTCGTCACTAAATTCAATTTTTATAAAAATTGTTAAAAAAAAAATTGAGTAGTGCTAATACAATTTTTATATTTTTTTTAGAAAATTAAATTTTCAAGTTGGGGTGTTTCGGCTTTTTTCGATATTGATAAATTGGAAATATAGGCAGCGAAACTCTTAAATTTATCATTAAAAAAAATGTTTGAGAAACCCTGGAATTTTTTTGAAAAAACTGATTTTAAATTTTGTATTTGTCTATGTTTGCATCAATTTTCAGCGTTCTAGCTTGTATGGTTTCTGAGATATATGGAAAAATAAACCAAAAATTCAAAAGTTGATAACCCCTGACTGAAACAAAAATTCACCATTCTGAGTATAAAAGTTTTGTAGGCCTATAACTATTTATATATTTTGAAATTTTGGGCTCTGTAAATTGAGCGGATCAAAAGTTATAAGGGGGGGGGGGGGACAGACACACAGACACACACACACACATACACAAAACTCACACAAAATGTTCTACTCCGAATTCTGAGTAAATCCATGTATGGGAACATATATGCTGCGTGGCCTCTAGTTGATGTTATTAGCATGGGCCCTTGAGGTGAGCTCTCACAAAAACGGCGCTGTCATTAACTTCATTTTTTGCAAACATTGTTAAAATAAATTTTCAAATGTACCTACTGCTACAATTTATATATTTTTTTATAGAAAATTTGAAGAGTTTTGGAGTTTCTAGATATTTTTATTTTCTTGGCAATATAATAATGAACACTTCCTTGCACCCTGTGCAATTGCCGAGATTATTGCCGTATGGCAAATTCTTCCAATATAGGGGGGTTAAACAAATAAATTTGTCATTAAAAATGTTTTTCTTAATAAAACAAGTTTGAAATACCTTGTAACGTTTTTTTATAAATACCTACCAGTTTGAGATATTATGCATCTGTATCTTTATAATATTGAAATTTTTCAAAGTTATATATTTTAGTTTTTGAGAAAAAAAATAAAATGATGGTCCAGACTGGAACCAAATATCAAAATTTCCGAGTATTATGATTATGTTTATATGCTTAGGTATCATATAAATGCTAACCATAATGTATTACTTTTAGTGAAAACCTGTTATTAATTTCTTTTTTTATCTTATATTCATATCTAGTTTGTGTAAAAATTAACAATTGGATTTCTGTTGAATAAATAAATCAGTTTTGTCACATCAAAGGGCATTCAAAATGGGCCGTGAACCTCATTGGTGAACTATGTGAGATGTTATTGTTCCTCGTTGTATTTTCGATTATCCGGCTCTTACAGGACATCCGAAAACGATTATAATATAAAGGCTAAGAATAGTGGAAGCACTATTCATAGTCGGTGCCTCATATTGACTAAAAATAATTATTTTACTGAGAATTTACGAACTAAAATGTGTAAGTTTATTGAAACTCAAATATCATTTATTAAAATATATTTCGTTACTTTCAGACACGAAAACTGGAATTTTCTACCATATTATTTTAGCCAAAATAATTCGAAAACTCATTTATATTTTATCCAAAATACTTTGTGAGGCGAAAAACTAATCACTATGAAGTAAATTCCAAACATAACCTTCAAACTTTGGACGTGTATATTACGGCATTAGTATTAGCATTTTAGAAATTTATGTTCGTGTCGTAGATTAAACAAAATAATACAAAAAAATAACAAAAATCTATTCGCCATTACAATAATGGGTACATACTAATTTGTAAGTTTGCGCTGTAAGCTGTTACTGAATTTAAAAGACTGAATCTCAGCGGCGAGGGATTAAATTATACAGTTTGTAAAAGCCACAGGACCGGATCTTCGATTTAGCGCCCGGCTTGTTTAATTTAGCGTCCTCGCTACCCAAAAAATACTAGTATTGAAACATGAAATTAAATTATTCCAAAGATCCCCTCCCACAGTAATTATCTAGTGATGACATTTCAACTAGAGCTAATTCATAACCTGAATTTTAATATTATTATGAATAAAGTTAAATATTGGATATATTCTTCTTATTCTTCTTGAAGTGCCTTGTCGAGTACTCCCGACTCGACGTTGGCTATCACCTGGGCAAATACCTCTCTATTTCGGGAAGTAGAGGATTTCGCAGTCTTCTACCCCACTCCATTGGGAATGTTATAGGGCTAATATTTATTTATTTAAAACTTTTTGAGAAAATGTGCACAATGACGGGTTTATTTCCAAATGGCAATATATTCTAACCAACCATATTTATTTAGTGAAGCAAATTATTTTTATGATACGTACCAACAATTTAAATGAATAAAATACATAATGAAAATATGAATACATACTAAACAAAAACAGTAAAGAAACGGAAGAGCGGGGACAAGGAGACTAATTACTAAGTGTTATATGTAAGGAAATATTTCCCCAGATTTCTTTTGAAAGCGGAAAATTTTAATGAAACTCAAAGTTGTGACGGGATGTGATTCCAAAGACGAGCTTTTTTATCCCCGGAGTGGCTGCTCGTCAGACAACACAAGGACTTATTAAGCATATTTAATGCCTACACGAGTACTAAGGTGTGGGGGAAGCCCCCCCCGTCTTCGGCTTGTCGGTACTTGATCCATCTTTGATTAGCTGGCCCCCACGGTTGGGGTTGGTCTCTTAGTGGCAGAGGTATGAAATATGTTCGATTTCGTGCAATATGGAGCAGCTCTGGATACCATTCCAGACTCGAATATTTCGGAGCCACGACATACTTATTTCTTCTGCCCACACCACGCCTTACCATGGTCTTTAGCTCGATGTGCTGCATGAGTGAATACCTCTCACCTCTACCTCTTAGTATGTGGCCCAGATATGAAATTTTACGTATTTTTATGGTTGATAACATTTCCCTGTTAGCACATATTCGCCCATCTCAGGACCTGATGACCATATCTATAAAATATAAGAGATAATATTAAATATTAACCTAAATCGAATATTGATCACATATACCTACATATATACGCCAACATTGAATATTTCCCTCACAGGAGTCAATGATTTTTTCAAACATTCTAAACAGGGAATTAGAGAACTGGGAAAAAGGCACCTACAGGGCTTACGACCTGTCATTGGCTGGTTTACTTGATCAGCTTAACCGCTTGCACAACGTTTATCGAGTATACCTTTTTTATCTATCCAAATTTGTAACTTGTATGATGTATATCCCTCATCAGGCTCAAGATTATAATCTTTTTGATGAGGTAATGCAACTTGTTACAGTAAAAAAAAATCACATATCTTGTAAATTAATGTTATTTTTTATATTTTTAAACAGAAAAATGTTACATTAAATCCATTTTAGTGCGGTATTTTCCTATAACTTTAAAATAATGTGAAAATTTGATCGCCATCTATGAGAGTGACTACAAAACATTTTGTAACGCCATCTATTGAGAAATCGGTGCGTAAACAATTGGTGTTCTAACTTTGTCTCTATTGAGATTATAGTTTGTCAAAAAATATAAAAACCTAGTTAGTTAATTATCATTTATTAATTCCTCAAGTCCAGCACTTACTGCACCTTCATAACATTTGATAAATCCAGCCCTGTGCTCTTATAACAAATCGACGATAAAAGTCTATGGTACGAGGTAAGCGGTTGGAGGAATCTATGGTTTTAATGTGACCCAACACTGACCTATTACCCGAACGGATATGACCTAGTTTCGCCGGACATTGCGTGACCCCATCTCACTCTGATGGCCGATGGCATACCCCACTATCGGGTAAACAAAACCAGATTTAATTGGTCAGATTATTAACAGTGCGATGTTTGGATCCGATAATTATATGATGTGTCAAACCGGAGGGGAATCGGCTGATCCTATCGATGTTAATTAACGAAAAATAATAGGAAGGCCACGTGGAATTAGGTCCTTCAGTTCAAAACTTGTATCCATGGCCCCTGAGTCAAATTGAAAACGCTGTTCGCTATCGCCAAGCCCATTTATTTTTTGTATTGGATTTGACGTTTGTTTTCCGTTGTTGTAGAAAAGAAATCCCATACACAAAAAATTAGCGACAACAGTGTTTTCAATTTTACTCAGGGGCATGGTTCCTCTTCCACCAATTCACAATATAGTCACTCGTTTTACTAAATCTTAACACCCGTTCACAGTAAACCTTCAATGTACACTATCCAATCGCTTGCAAACACAAGCAGCCTGAATGTGGAATAATCTTCTGAATTCTGTGTATCCACTATCCACCTTCTTACAACCCGGGTCGTTTAAAAACCCAAATTGATATTTTCCTGAGCAGGTTGCAAACCCTCACCAACGCTATGTAGTGCGCTTCTTCGGAAGAGTATAATGTACCCGAATCCTAATCCTACGTAGCTATATTATAAAAAAGTGCTAAAAATGTATTTATTAAATACATGGTCATTTGAAAATGTAAATAATGATGTAAATGAAATGAATGAGATGGTGTAAAAGGATCCATTTTTATACCATAGATTTTTATTATAATATATTAGATGTCGTAGTTAGCAAATTTTGTATGAATCGAAGTGAGGCATTTTCCCGGGAGATTTTTGACGTTTTAGTTGGCAGACTACATCGTTTTTCCATAGAGAATAACGACTAATGTGAATTGTTTTCGGATTTATTTGTCGTAATAAACACTATGTTTATAAAGATTTAGAGAACAGTTATCTAGGATGTGTTGAAATGTAAGGAAAACTGAAATATATTGCCATCCAAAACGCCAAACGCGCGATTTTCCATGACTCACTTTTTGCACGTTTTTTTAACTACATCTACATATATTATAACAAAAATCTATGGAATAAACAACATGGCGACGCACAATTTTAAAGTGTCACCCTCAATTTTCGCTTTTATTCCCCACATCAGCTTTGATGTATGCAGCCTCATGGAAGGCAAGAGGTTTCATCAAAATCCATGATATTGAGAGTACCCAACAATAATACAACAAGTAATAAATAATAGTTTACAGACATCGAATATATTTTACTGGAAACAAATATTTCAAAATGAGGCAATATAATGACATAAAAATATATTAAATTATGTCAATTTGGTTTTCTAACAAATATTTGTTCGAATAATTTGCTTTCGGACAATTGTCATTCTGATAACTGATTTTCGAAAAATTGTTATTCGTACAATCATGGGGGTAGGTATAGTACAATTGTGTTTCGAAGAATTTTCATGTAATCCTTATACATGAGGTGACAATGCTTGCGATATGTTAAATTGACAATCAATATCATTGACTCCCGACAGGGAAAAATCCAATGTTTGCGTTATACGTCTGAGATGCAACTATTAAATAAATTCAAATTCAAATAATATTTCGAAAGAAGGAAACATAATGAAGCGATGAATTTATGTAAAGAGAGGAGAGTTTGGAGTTTGATTTATTTATTTATAATTATTACACAAAAACAAATACAACATATACAAACTAACTAATAACGCCCCACTAGGCAAAAGCCTGTTCTGGGACTGTTATTTTACACAGTTGAGTATCTTTATTCAGCTGTAATTTTCATATTTTCACATGTTATAAAAGAAGAGTAGGTAAACAAGAGTAAAAAAAATGTAAAATTAATGATACAAATACATTTATTCTCTCCACTTATTCCAGATAGAAAAACAGCGTTATGTAACGAGTATGATATTTAAAAGATATTTTTTCGAGTTGCGTCATGAATTTCTTGATTGGGTATACTTATTTTATAACAAACTACAATACATAAATGAAATCAATACAATAAAAGATAAAGATCTAATTACAGCAAAAATAACAAGGTTAAAAGTGAAAAAACAACATATTTCAAATTATTCATGGTGATTCAAGTGATTTAGAATTAGGTATGTATACAAACATACATTATTTGCAGGCCCGTTTCCATCATTGATTCAAATTGTACAGTTGCTTCATTTACAAAGAAATTAAGAGCGTCAAATAAAAGGAAATGAATCTGGAAAATAATAGGATTCAAGATTATAAAAACATTGCTATAAAAGAAATACATAGGTTGAATTTGAATTCAATAACCTAGTATTATTTCAATGATCTTTCAAATATTCAATGATGATTTTATAAGTCGTGGTTGTGTGGGCCTTCCTGACTCAGAAAGTTTGGTACCAACCTGTAGCCTTACTCTTGAAACTCGAATCCGATCCCAATTTCAAATTTTCATTTAGAACTTACCTATCTGCCGCCTGCGTACATTCAAATTATCGACTATTACTATTAAAACATACCTACCTACCGCATTCATTCTCCGTTACAAAGGTAGGTTCTTAGCGAATGGGATCGGATTGGGATCGGATTTGCAGTGGAGAGTAAGGCCGCTGACTTTGGAACCACGACGGCTCAAGTTTGATTCCCACTGGAGACACAGTTATGTTTTTCTTTATCTGCATCTGTAAGACAATAGACATTATAAATCTCCAGAATATGACAACTTTATAATCACATTCAACCAGGAAGAACGGTTTCTCCGACATGTACCAGTACCTATGTAGAACTAATGTCAGGAAGAATGCCACAATTCCACGTATATGTGATTCTCATAACACTTTATTTTCAACCGGGGTGAACATCATCAATGGAATATACGATTAGTTTTGTCGCGAAATACTGATGGTGACTTTTAAAGGTACGCTTTTAGTCTTCTCCGCTCTCTTACCCCCCTAATCTCCTATCCCTCCCATTCCTAATTGAGTGTGTCAGAGTGATTGAGTGAATTGAGTTGTTGAAAGTTATTGTTATTATCTTGTTATTGATAGAACGCTTCTTTTTTAGTTGTACGTCTATTTTTTATTATTATCTTCATAATCTATCCTTCCCATACCGCAAAGTATGAGTTGGAGTGAGTTGTGAATGTTATTATTTTGTTATTGATGAAAGCTTACTTTTTAGTTGAACGTTTGCTATTTATCGTTACCTTCATAAACTCCTATCCCTTCCATACCGAAAAGTGTGAATGTGAGTGAGTTGTTGAATGTTTTTGTGATTATCTTGTTATTGATGGAATGTGTATTTTTGGCTCTCAATTATATTATGTATATATTGTAATATCAAAATGTAAATGAGCTGTTGACGCAACTAAATATATTCATATTTATTACTTGTTATTGGCTCTCTGTTAAATTAATATTTGACAAAATACCTGTGTGGCTCACGCGAGAAGCAACAGATAATAAAAAAATCTAATAACATGATTGAAATTCAAAGAAAGAAAGGGTGATGCCTTATTTGTTGGCCAGGCGCGCAATACTGCGGATCCGGCCCTGATTATTTGGTACAAACATAATTATTACGTCAAATTACTATTTAATTACCCATCGAATATAATCAAGATGTTTTTGTGAATTTTTCATCAAAATTCGATATGGGGGTTGGTATTTAATAAACCAAAAATATGTTATTTGTAAAATTAAAACAATCCAATCAGTCACAGCACAACCAAGGTTAATTACAATAACATGTTTCATAAGAAAAAACAACATTTAGATTTTTATATGGCAATATATTTGATTCAAATAATATAAAATTCGATAACGAAAAGTTAACATAATGAACATGCGATGTTTTTCGCATTTTCAAAAATATTTATTAAATAGGAGACTTCTCATTATAGCTAATTGAGCAAATTCAAATTTTTAAAAAATCACGCAATAGAATAAAGATGTATAAATAAACTGTTTTTTTTATCTTTATGCTTCGTAGCTTTATTTTTGTGGCACATTTTAATTAATAAAATTAAAATTACAAATTACTTTGTTTAAACCACTAATGAGACTCATTAGTGGTTTAAACAAAGCAATTTGAAATTTTAATGTTTTTTTTTTATTTCAAAGACGTATCTTATGAGGGTTCTGGGGAAAAGATTTTCAATTTTTACTATTTAGCCTACTATAGACTCTTAAGAGCGACACATACCTTCAAGGTACCTTTAAGGCCTGAGGTCTCCTCAATAGTCGTATTTGTCTCTGAATACGGGTCATCAGTCTTGCAAGCCTTGTCTTTGTTTTGGTCTTGCAGCCATGGTATTGGTTTTGCAGTGACAAATGCATGCATGTGTCACTACAAGATCATGACAGTCAAAACTAGTTGCTCATCACTAGTCACTGAAAAAATTGAACACAACGTGTTGTGATTTTTTACATTTATCTACAATATTTGATAATATTTTTAACTAAAAAGCTTTTTACAATTTGCTTTGATGATTTTATTTTATTTTCTATTACATACTTCTAAGGCGTCTAACAAATACTCTGTCAAATATTAACTAAGCACGCAACCAATTACAGGTTGCCTCATTCTAAAGACTGATGATTTTTATCGTCTCACAAATCCAAAGTGAAAACACAATTGAAAATTGCGTCTCCACCGGGAATTGAACCCGGAACCTTTGGCTCAGAAGATATCTAACTTACTGACCAACGTAGATCGACAGTATTTATAACCAATATCCTGAAATAAAGAAAATATATTCGTTTTCTTAAAATATTATTCGTAATTGAATATCCAAATATTATATTTTATTTTTACTAATAAGTAGAGACCTGAATTTATCGGTGTTATTTTTTTAGAAAAGCGGTGTAATTTTTTTTGAAAAGCGGTGTTATTTTTTAAGTAAGCGGTGTTATTTTTAAGAAATCGGTGTTATTTTTTGTGAAAGCAGTGTTATTTTTTTTAAGTAGTGATGTTATTGTAAGGAAACCGATGTTATTTTCTAAAAAGAAATGTGTAAATTAAAAAAAAATCAGCACAGGATTTCGAATTGCAAGTTCTAATAATTTATAAAATTAAATTGTTTGAATAATTACAAACAAATAGAACGTAGTCATCCTAAATCCTCAACCTCAAGGTTATAAAAGCACAGTGCAAAAAATGAAATATAGTTGTCGCCAAATATCTTGTACTTTTAGCCGGGAAGGGAAGCGATTTGCACGACACAAATTTGCGCTCTGCGCAACCGGAAGCACGTTCAAGATGTTTGGCGACAATTATACCTATATGACAGATATATTACCATAAAAACGACCCCTACCATAGATAGTTTATTATAGAAAGGACACTATAAAGAAATACAAAGACAAATTTTTATCAAATTTTAAACACTTAATTGGCTATTAAGTCTTTAAGAAAGCAGTTGGTTATTTTCATTCTTTGATATTTTATTTAATCACAACTTATTTTTTGTAAAAATGACATAAATCGGTGTTATTTTCCAAAAACGTCAAAATTCGCGTTACTCGCGAAAAAAAACGAAAGTCGGGTTTATCGCAAATGCGAAAAGTTCAGGTCTCTACTAATAAGTACTTATAAATACGACTTTTAATAGGATGTGCCATATTTAATATTACTAATACTTATAATATACGATCTAAAATATTTAATCATGTTTCAATAGGATGGAATAAGTAATTTTTGCTATTAATGAACGTCAACCTCCTTTCATTTGACCACACCGAGAACATTTTGTGCAGTTAAATATTGTACAGTTGACCTGACTGACTGACTATGTTGCCTGCAGCTTATTATTACTTGTTGGACAATAATAGCGTGGTGATCATTTTTACTTTATCTGATTTCAAAGTTAATGAATACATGCTATTTGCACATTTAATACTTTGACGTAAATATATAATGGGGTTACTGTACAAAACGTCAGTGGCGAGCTTTCAAATAAGTCGATTACATTCAGGTTATAATAAAAAATACATTTAATGCTGTGTATAGTGTTAAATATTGGGCGCAATTATATGTGACAATGTGTATTACGCCTTTAATGGAGAATAAGTCGGCGGAGGTAGGTTCTAAGCGTAGATCGAGATTGGATATGGATTACGTAATGAATTTAACAGTGCCGTTTATTAAAAATAATTACAATTGCATTTGTAAACCAATTATTGCATTTGTAAAAAAATTATAAATTTTCTCTCTCGACATAATTCCATTATTGACTACTTAACATTTAATTATTTTATTTATTTATTTAATTTTATTAAAAAGGGTACATCGACAGACATCCAGCTTAAAATTTTATAAAAAGAAAATAATATTGGTTATTATTATGATTGCTGGACGTTCAATTATGGATGCACACAAAATTACATAAGCTCATATTCAATCACACACGTAAGTTACACAAGTAACATTTACATAAATAAGAGAAAATTCGGTTAAAAAAGTTAAGTAAAAAAAGAAGAAGAAAAAAATAGTTACATAAGTTAAGCAAAAAACAAGTTATAGAAGTTACACATGTTACATAATCGAAGTAAAAAAATAGGTACATAAAAAGTTAAAAAAAGTTATATAAGTTAGAGAAAAGACAATAGCACTGAGACCTTCTTAAAACAACACGCGCGAGATAACTTTTTTCTTAAAAACAGAGAGCGAATCCGCAAACACGTCAAGATCAGGACACTCCCTTGTCATATCGTTATACTGTCTACACATTAACACTGTTATCACAAAGAAAACAGTGTTAATTCAGTCATCGTAGTTAATAACATAATAATACATATGTCATCATCATCATTGGCATTAATGTCCTGTGTGGGCCCTGGCCTCCTCCAGAATCCTTCTCCAGCCGTCCCAGCCCTTCGCCGCTCTCCTCCAGTTTGCTGTACCACATATACTTATTTGTTACCGAGATCTTGGTCACATCTTTGATGCTTTATATTCAAAAAAATCTGAAGCCTTGACCCTCGCGGGGTAGGCAGAGAGAACCGAACGTCACTTTTCTGTCTTGCCACACATCCATCTCCTCGTCAACATTCATGCATTTTCTCTTACATGTTCTTCTGTTGTTTATACTTCAGAATATCTTTCACATGGTCATGCTATCCCTTTATTGGATGCCCCCGACCTCTCATTCCATGCCTGACGGTACTGTATATTTTCTTCGTCAAGCGTTTCTCATTCATTCTCTCCATGTGACCAAATCATCTCAATGCGGTCACTTTCATTCTATTAATGACATCTTTTTTCTTCGTATTTTTTTTTCTTAGTGTCCTCATTTCATACTCTGTCATGCATCGTTCTATTACAATATTTCAACCGCATTTATTCTGCTTTCGGGCGACGTATGCAAGTTAAACCTGGCCATGTCCAGGTTTCACTCGCATACGTCAAGGTTGGCACTACGATAGCGTTATATATAGCTATTTTAATATAAATTATGTAGAACTAAGCAAATACTCGAATTTGAACATTCGTTCCTACAATACGTATATTTATTGCGAATATTTTTTAGAATCACAATATTGATAAAAACTAAGCGTGACCATATCCAATCCATTTGCCTTTAACGACTTCAAATATTGCCTGCCTTAATTGTTATAGGTAATTTATTTACATACCACCAGGAACAATCGTTATTATTATGATTTTACTATATACGTATAAGTAATTAGTTAATCTTTATGAATTTTGTATAGAATCTTTAAAAATAACATTTCATTGAAAATAATATATTCCAGTACATACGTTTTTGCTTTCTTTGTGTTTAAAACATATATTTTTAGACTTTATTGTATTTATGTAGGTATCTACATTTCAGGAGGGGGCAAGTCCCGCCAAACAGTGGAATCAAAACCCTCATGATAACCAATATCATGGATATGATTATCTTATAGAGTTGTCCAAATGATAATTATATCTATGATGTAATCATGAGGGTTTTGATTCCAATATTTGAGGGGACGAGCTCCCTGGTCAAACAGTGAAATCAAAACCCTTTTGAAAACCAATAAGATAATTATATCCATGATATGGGCTTTCGTGAGGGTTTTGATTTCACTGTTTGACGGGACTTGCCCCCCCCCCCAGATAAGAATTCCCATCTTTTAGAAAATGCTTTCAGAAATGTATAAGTAAGTACAGAATTTACAATATAAATACATGCTTATTGTATACATACCACTCGCCACTTGCGTAGTGTGCAAGGAAATGTTTATAATAATAATTATTATTACCATCACTCCATGTCCCTCGCGCCACATCTTTCTATGTTGACACACATTCATCGCCTTATCAATATTCATGCATAGTCTCATACATGTTCGTCTGTTGTTCACACTTCTAATATCTCCGTCTTTCAGAATATCGTACACATGGTCGTGCCATCCCTTTCTTGGGCGGCCCCGACCTTTCATTCCATTTCTGTAATAATATTATGAAATATCAAATTTAGCTAAAAACAACAAAATTGTGAGACTATCCACAACATATTTCGGAAGCGCTTTCATTAACCGGTTTTTAGCTAAATTTGCACTAAAAATACAATAGTTACCTTTTAAGTGTTGTACCTATGTTATTTTTCTTCTTTTGTCTTGCCCCTTCTAACTCTATCTGGAAGTTTAGTTATCACGATTTCGTATGTCTTGTCACCATAAAAATGTGATATTCTTGTCACGAAAAACCGTGACAAGTTGTTGGATATCACAATTTCGAAACATTTCACATCGCTCATACTAAGTCTGTCTTTCAGTTTTTTTTATGTTTGTCCACCAGTCCACCACGTGGCTTGTGAACGTCATCTGGGTCTTGTGTGATATTTACGCTAAACTTGTCCACACGATTATCTTTGTATTATTAAGGAATAAAAAAATGAAAATAACACATGCATTGCGATAAGAGTTAGGCCCTTTGATAACGTGATACTAAAAATGATTGTACCAAAGCGTAAAATATTTGATAAAAACACGCCAACGGATAATAAAAACGTTCAAATTTGCTATAAATCATACCAGGATGAGAAATTTAGTGACCAATCTTTGATAAATAACACAATACATGACCTATTTAGGTAACTACACACTATGCTAGGCCGTACAATGAGTTTTTTTTTCATATCCACTAATGAAAGGGGTCTTAAAAGTTGCTTATTTGGATACTGTTAATCCATAAAATGATAAAAAAATCTTAACTAGTTTTGGTCCTCTGACAAGGGTCAAAGATTTCAATAGTCATTTCTTTTTGTCAATAGTCTATATGAAAATAATTATATATGTAATTATGTAATAATTAATACCTACGTAGAATGCTCTAATTAAATAAATATGTCATTTCAAGTGCATTAGTAAGTCGAATATTTTTATTGTTCTTCTTCTTCCTAGCCTTCCCTCCACTGCTGGATGTAGGCCTCTTCCATTTGTCTCCATTTTCCTCTATTCTGTGCCGCTTCAATCCATTTCTTTCCGGCGATCGCAACAATATCGTCGGCCCATCTCTTCTGTGGCCGACCGACACCCCTTTTGTCTTCCCATGGCCTCCACTTTAAGACTTTGGGAGTCCATTTTGAATTTGGCTGTCTGGCCACGTGTCCTGCCCATTGCCACTTCAATTTTGCGATCCGATCCATGATATCGGCGATTTTTGTTCGGCGTCTGATTTCTATATTGGTTATTTTATCCCTCAGACTTATGCCCAGCATTTGCCGCTCCATGGATCGTTGTGCACATTTTAATTTGTGGACAGTATTTATGGTCAGGGACATTGTTTCCAAACCATATGTCATCACAGGCAGTATACGTGATTCATAGATTTTTCTTTTTAAATTGATGGGGATATCCTTATTTTTCATTATATAACTGAGTTTCCCGAAGGTTGCCCAACCAAGTCCAATTCTTCTGGGTACTTCTGCCACCTGATTTTCTTTTCCCATTCTTATTTTATGTCCGAGGTAGATGTATTCTTCAACAGTTTCAATTATTTTGTCATCAATTTTTATATTTATGTTGGACGGACTCATGATTTTGGTTTTGCTGTGGTTCATTTCTAGCCCAAATCTCAGGGAAGCGTCATGGAGATCTTTAATCATAACAGTCAGTTCTTCCAGGTCGTTGCTAAGAAGTACGATATCGTCTGCAAAACGGAGATGAGTCAAGCATGTACCATCGATTTTTATTCCTCGGTTTTCCCAATTTAGTGTTTTAAATATATTTTCTAAGACCAGAGTGAACAGCTTGGGAGAGATGGTATCTCCTTGTCTAACGCCTCTTTTTATTTTTATTTTATCTGTTTTTGTATTATCATCGATTTTCACATCCATTGTGGCATAGTCATATATAAATTTGATCAATTTGGTATATCGTGAGTCGACTCTTGCGTCATTCAGTGCTTCAATTATACCCCATTTTTCAATAGAGTCGAATGCCTTTTTGTAGTCAATAAATGCTAGATGTATATCAATGTTGTATTCTGTTGTTTTTTCGATGACCAGTCTAAGGGTTTGGATATGATCGGTAGTACTAAAACCTTTTCTGAAGCCAGCTTGTTCCACTGGTTGATAGAAGTCTAATTTAGGTGTTAGGCGGTTTGTTATAATTTTTGTTAGCAGTTTATATAAATGGGATAGTAAACTGATAGGTCTATAGTTTTCCAAGTTTTCTGGGTCTCCTTTCTTGTAAAGAATCACTACCTCAGCATTTTTCCAGCTGTTAGGAATGCTTTCTTGCTCTAGGCATTTATTTAAAAGTAGTCTCACTGCTTCGATAACCTCATCCCCACCTAATTTTAACATATCGTTAGTTACTTGATCTTCCCCCGGACTTTTATTATTTTTGGTATATTTAAGGGCATTTAACAGTTCACTGCGGTCAATTTCTGGTATTTCCTCTGATCCAATATTCATTATAGCTCTATCCTTGGCTGTTTGTTGTGTTTTTGTATCATAGAGATTCGCGTAGAAATCATGTATTGTATCTGCGATCTTTTCTTTACTGTTGACCGATTTTCCATCTTTATCTTTGATTTTGATTATATTCGATTTTCCAATACTCTTGTTTCTTCGTAGAACCTTCATATTTTTATTTGCTTCTATTATTTCAGTGATAAGGGTTGTGTTATGTCTTCGAATATCTTTTCTAATTTCTTTTTTCAAGGTTTTATTAAGTGTTCTATATTCAGCCGAGTCTCTATCTAATAGTCTTTTTTCCTCCGTAAGTTTTAGTGTATTTGGGGATAATTTTTGGTTTTTGTTCTTTTGTCTGAAGGTTATTTTCTTTACCGCAGTATGTATACTTGTTGAAATTTTATCTGTGAGGTCATTCATTTCCATATTCTTTAGATCTTCCTGGGATTCTAGATGTCGTTTTAATTCTTTTTGAAATTCAGATTGGTGTTTGGTAATAATTTCTGTTGTAGGAGTTTTTTGGGGTTTCTTGTGTATCATGTTGTATCTTTTTATTGTTGGATATACGCAAACATTGGAGTTTTTACCCTGTCGGGGGTCAATTATATTTTTATGACAATTTTTATTAATATTCTGTAAATTCGAATTTGGAAAATTCAGGGAGAACCTGGAAATCAAACGTAAACCAGCCGATGTACAATAGGTGCATTGATTTTCCGGCTCTCCCTTGATATTCCAACTTTGTCTGTATTGATATAATAAAAAAATTGTCATAAAAATGCATTAGCACTTGTTCTAGTGTTTCTCGCGCCATTCGCTGGTTTGAAAGGGAGTAAATGTTAGTCAATTTCGGGAAACCTGTCAGCAGCGCTGTAATAATTCATTTGATCGAAAGATTTCCATATAATATATGTACTAGACGTATAGTACTTCGTGCAATAAGTGAGTCATGGTATATCGCGCGTTTGACATTTTGGTTGGCAACATATTTCAGTTTTCCTTACATTTCAACACTTCATAGATTACTGCAGTTCTCAAAATCTTTATGAACATATTTTTAATTTTACGAGGTCATTGGTATTGAAAAAAAAATCAGAATAAAAAAGTTTATACACACTGCACACATGTTGCCACTAGCAGTCGCTAGTTGAACCTTAATATGTATTGAAGATTCGAAAATTATGAATTTTCTATTTTCATACGTTTGATATTATGGTCGAAAATAGTTATTTAGAGTGTGTAGGTATATCATGACCTAAATATTATGTACTTACTACCAACTAGCAAGCTTGCCAGTGAGGAATGTTATACATAGGCAGTCTGGTCTATAACTAGGACACCATAGCACAAACCAGGTTGTGTTTGTATTTGAGCGCAGCGTGCAAATGAAATATTTGCCTACTTGTTACACCGTATTAGAGAAAAATAATGGTCATTTGAATGCGGTGTTAATATTTTATAATGGCGTGAGTGTTAATCTAAATTTTCACAATAGAAAACAAAAATCTCTCTATTATGCATCATACGTATGTTTAGGGGAAATATATTTTTATTTATTTATTTATTTGATAAAGAAAAAGATGATACATAATGTAATAGAAACAATATACCCCCCAATAAGAATTTACACTTTAGTTTTGGAGGGGATTCTACAAATCGAGTACCATATCATCACAAAAAGATCCATATCTATAAATATTTATATTTTTATTTTTATTTATTATAAATCCTTACTTACTAACATATTATGTATGCACAATATAACTTAAAATATATAGAACTATAATGAACTTAAAATTAAAGTATTATGTTTTTTTATTTTGATCACTTACTCATTATAGAGTTATATTTTGTAGATGATTTCTGGATAAGACACTCCACTAGGCCAATGCCTGTGTCGGAGTGCCATTACATATATTTTATTTAGTACAATGTTAATCTATTGGTACCTACTGTAAGGTAGTCTAATAGAACAATGTATTTATTTGTTCATTTAACTATATGCAATAGTCTTTTGCTCTCTTCTCTACCTTTGTTAAATAACCATTTAAATATTATTTTTTTTGCATTAGTTGATGAGATAGTTGAAATTTCTGGTATGTCTTGTTTTAACATATTAAGAAGTTTAGGTGCTAAGTATGTATAGTTTTTTTGTCCTAGTGTGGTTTTCGTTCTGGGTACTACTTCAAGATTTCGTACAGTTTGTCTAGTTTTATGTGTAGTATGGTTTTGGGGAACGGGGCTGCTAGTTTTTGTATAGTTTTGTGTAATACTTTTAATGTAAAGTTGTCGGATGTCAAGGACCTCAAATTCTTTAAATAACAATTCGGAATATACAACTTATAACATAGTAAAAGTACTTAAACCCTAAGAAATCATACAGCAATCTTATATAGTTTGAGAAAAAAAAAACAAAAAAGAGACGTACCTACCCAATGTAAAAGATACTTAATTAAAAATAAAACATGATACTTATGATAACAAAATAAAATATGTCACTTATGATAACTAAAATTAGAAATACAATACAAAAACATATTATGTACATACCTAAATAACAACAACAGTATTAAACAATTCTAACGTCAGGTCTAGGTTGTAGATAAGTAAATCGATCAATTATACTATGTTAGGTACTATTATCGATGTTGCAATACCAATATTAAGTAATGAGAAATTTGATTGAGAGCCTAAAATTTGAAAAACCAGATGAAGTATCGAACTTGTATCTCCCATTCAGCTGATTATACCATTTTACACCTTGGTAAGTGTAGTGTAATTGGGCGGTATTAGTTGTCGTCAATAAAGGTGAATAGGTGTTCTATAGTGACACAACATAAATAGAACTGTAGTTTGTATTTTACACCACTTTAAAAATAAAATTTCTTCTTCCTCCTCTGGTTTTAGGCCGAGGGCCTATTTTTCCAGTCGGAGACTGCCTCTTGTGATCTGGATGTCCAGCTGTCACTCCATTTTTTTGCTGGTCTCTTCCTCGCTCTACGAACCTCCGCGACTTCCTTGGAGACAATTTTGGGTAGTCGATTGTCTACCATTCTTACGACATGGTCTCTCCATTGATGCCTTCGCCCTCTACCCCAGCGGATGATGTCGTCTACATCGCATCTCCTCCTTATATCCTCGTAAATTAAAACGAATCACTAAAAAAATATTTAATGATGACAGGTTTCCTTTACATATACAAAGCTGCTCATGAAATTGATTCAGATTAGAATCAGACTTCGGAAATCTTTTAGATAAAATTTAATTCATTAATTGTGTAAATTTATATCATTAATTTGCAAAAATTGCCATTTGGCAATTAGCTCGCCAGTGTACAAATTATATGAACATGAAGTTACTTCAAAATACATATTCCAAAGTTGTAAATGAAACTGGTGACAAGTCATTTTCCATCTGTCAAGTTCCAAACTTAGAATGATATTGCAGGGGTAGTTTTTCTCATTTTTTTAAATCTTTTGTAACATTAATTTTTATTTTGTAATTTATATTTTTCTATATATTTCAATACTGTTTTTTTGCTTTGTTTTTTTTTACTCGTGCTACTTTTTCTCGCGCACACACCACACACAGTCGAGATAGTTAGGTATTCGTTTTTGTAAAATAAAAAAAATATTATTGTTTCATTATTATCTAGTACGTGTACTCAGTACTCACCTTTTGAAAATTAATAAAAAAAAATAATTTTATAATTTATTCAAAAATTCATTTCGATTTCATAGTAAACCTTGAATTTAACGAATTTTCATGATCGAATGTAGATTAAGGTTAAGATTTGATTAATATCGAGTGTTAGTTTATACATTTTAAGACAAGATAAGAATGTGTAATGAGTAGCCCTACAGGCACACGTAGATATTCGTATTCGTATATTCATTCGCAACATCACGACATATACCTCAATGTGGAGTTACCAGCGACAGATATGCGGATGCGCATTACGTAGGTACCTAAAAGAAAGGACGACACATGAGTGTATACCCACACACTAGTCTCGTCTAACATAAAAAGGTATTACATTAAGAATCGGTGGTGAACCTCATTACTGACCTATGTGAGATGTTATAATGCCTATTGTATTTCTGAATACCCGGCTCTTATGGGACACCCGAAAACGATGTTAATAGAAAAAAGTGTGAGGTAATATTATAAGTCTGTGCCTCACATTAAATTTAATAGGAAAAAAATCTATTCTATATAAATCATTCCTTCTATACTGAAAAATAATGTTATAAATAATATGTACAATACCTATGTTTGTTAAAAAGTATGAATAGTCGATATTTTGTGTAGAATAATAATGTCAGGCTATACAAATAGAAAACACATGATTATTTCCTTTTCCGGATTGAAAAATCAAATGCTTTCTTATACAGAAATATACCAAAGTAATATTTACCTACATGATATTTTAAATTAATTGATATCATTGGACATTAAATGAACTGATATAATCAACCCTACCACGTTCAAGTTTACTAGAAATCGAACGAACGATGAACCGTTTTATAAGCTGTTAACTATTTATGTCAATAGTTACCTGTTATATTATGTAGGTACTTACTTATATCAACAAACACCCTGAACCTCCCTAGCGGCAAATACAATTTTGTTTTTAAAATCCACGTATTTTTGATTTGTTATCAAACTATTTATGTACATGTCGATATTTGCTATCAAACTATTTATGTTCATGTCAATATTTGTTTTCAAACTATTTATGTTCATGTCAATATTTGTTTTCAAACTATTTATGTTCATGTCGATATTTGTCATCAAACTATTTATGTAGCATGTACAATTGTTATCAATCTATTTATAGACGAGTCGTTGTTGGGGATCTACTATGAGTAAACTGTTAAGCCGGCCTGACACCAGGTAATATTACAACTCATATTTCAACTCATTGGAATATGAACTGAAAAAATGAAAAATTTTGTAAGCCTATAACTATCTATATATTCCGAAATTTTGGGCTCTGTTAATTGAACGGGTCAAAAGTTATAAGGGGGGGAAGGACACACAGACACACTAAATGTTTTACTCCGAATTCTGAGTAAATCCATAAATGGAACGTATATGCTGCGAAGCCTAGTCGGTATTTTTTTACTTCAAAATTGGAAAAACCGTGAATAATATAGACTCTGCACGCGAATCTCGCGTATCTTGGCTTGATACTTTGTCGATATGTTAAGAGAATAAAATTCTCTTGAACAAATCGACAGTTGGATTAATATTTTTATCATAATTCGCTCATAGTAGAGACCCCTTACTAAATAATTTTTGCACATGTCGATATTTATTTTACATTACTTCTCGGGCTACTAACAGGTATGTACCTTCTATGTCAAATATTAATTTAACACGCACCCAATAACTAGTTGCTACATTCTGGAGATATACGATATTAATCGTCTCACAGATCCAGACAGAAAACACAATTAAAAACTGTGTCTCCACCGGGAATCGAACCCGGGACCTTAGGATCAGCAGTCAGATACCTAACCAACTGAGCCACGAAGGCCGACGAATGTAACATCAATAGGTACACCATGTACCTTTTATTAATTACTAATTTTTGTATAAGGTACTATTTTGTATAAGGTAAGTTTCTTAATTCAATTTCATTGCCGGAAATTGATTCTCTTTTTTGCAATTCTTTTTAATTTTTGTTTTTTTTTTTTAATTATTTTGGATAATTTCCCTTATATTTGGCACCCAAGATTTATTTACACCTGGCGCTACAGCATCGTTTGAATAAAAAGGTGTATCAGGTCCTGGTTATATTGGTTGGTAGGCTATTATGCAGAAGAGCATTATTTGATAGATACATAATAATATTTGGTATCAGTGTGGTGTACGTCAATTTATTTATTCACTACTTGAAAATGTGCTTAGCGCGAAACCGGTTGTAGAGGGTAGTCTAAATAAACAGTGAAATTAAGTTATAAACGTTTTTTATTTATAATGTTTATTAAAAATCTTAAGAAATTTTTATTCATTCAATTCATGTACCTACAATAACGTGTAGGTACAATAGCGGGTTTATTGCCATGAGGCAATTTCTTCCAACCAACCAATGCAAGGCGAGGCCATAAATAAACACATTTAATTTATAACAAAAAAAAAACAAATAGAAAGACAAACACATTGATAATAATATCAATGTGTTTGTAATAATATCAATGTGTGTAATATCTGGATGGGTGGATGGCAGAGCGGTTAGCGCGCTGGGTTAGTAATCCAGTGGTCGCGAGTTCGAATCCTGCCTCGACCGATCTCGTTCACCTATAGGACAAGCATTTATGCTTAGTTTAGGGAACGTAGGAAGATGTATATGTACTTGTTTAACAAGGACATATTCTTTTTTTTATTAAAAAAAAAAAAAAATAATAACATAATAGTAATTAACAAATAGCGAAATATTTATATGATTGCAATTTGCAAGCCCCTCCCAACGCCCACAAGTACAATGGACCCAAATCCTAATAGTTGGTGTCCCCTACGTAGACATGTTAAAAAAAATAACAACGTTGGTGATATTATATGCTCACCTCGAAACGCATTTGTTTCCAGACTAGCCTAAATTTAATATGGTTAGGTTTAATTTTTCACCAAAGTAAAAAATATGTCTTTTTAAAAAGTGTGTGCAAGTTGAACATGTTGTATCTATTTGTTTAATAAAAACATATTACCACAATCACGTGAATATAGACGAATAAATGGATAAACAAGGAGAAATCAATACCAAAATATCGCGAATAGGTACCTCAACTGTTTTGAAAATGGCTTAACAATGGTGTAAAGTGACACTGTTATGGAGAGAAAAGTGTCAAAGTTCGAGGGGAAGAAGAAAATAGCAAATGGCTTTCTCAGGAAGCAGCCAACACTCAACAACAACAGCCTTCTGAAGAACCTCAACCAGGGGGCGGAGGATAATAAGAAAAAGAAGCCAACAAAGAACCTAAACGAGTCTCCGAAGAAGGGCAAAAGTTTACCAACGAAAGGGGCGCCACCAGTTGCCGCTTTGCCCCAAGGGTGTACGCCTCTTATGTATGCCTGTCAACAGGCAGATCATAAGCAGGTCGCTGATATATTAAGAAAAGATGTAAGTTTCTGGGTATTGTATAAATAGTTGCACAATTAAGGGAATTTTCTTGATGTCCACATACTATTGATTCAATTCACATATGTACTAAAATATCAATTTTAAGTATTTGTATTTAAAAATTGCAATTCTATTCAATTAAAAAAAATACGGTCTACTATATCTCGTAATGAACAGAAGAATTGATGGTAGTCGCGTGGTGGCTTGGCTAAGAAACATGGGGGAATAGACCTAATAGACCGGAGTCTTCGAGTGGAGGAGCTGTTCCTATTAGCTCAAGACAGAGATGAAATTGATAGCCGATGTCACAAAAAGAAGAAGAAGAAATCCAATGACAAAATTAAAATAAATTTAATGATAAAATGAAATAAAGTAGTTATTTTCCAATTAATTTTGGTTTTATGGCCAAACTTATCTTCGACTAATTTATGAAGTCTAGATATTTTCAAAGCCAATTTTGGGTTTTGTTTAGTTTTTAATACAAGCACTTGAAAAATAAATATTATATAAACAGTCAAAATTCCGTTGCATCCAGTGCAAGGGGTGAGTTTATTACCAAATTACCAGAACACGAAAAAAATATTTTGCTTGGAATCGAATCCAGGATGACGCGACGGTCGACAATGTAGAAAGAAATTTGAATAAACTTAATACCATTTTATGGATTTGAGGCGTCTTATATTATCATGTTTTGACTTTACTTAATTAGGTTAAATCTTCTTCTTAGGATGAAATCTGTCTTCTTCTTATTGTGCTACTTCAGGTTCCCTCAACATTAGCTATCACTTGGGCGTTAGCTCGCTGTCCACCTATTCGAAGAGCTGTCTGATACCTTGGACTCCAGTACATTCACGGATACTTCTCACCCACGACATCCATTTTCGGCTGATACTTCATCGATCCTCAATCATTCCCTTCAAAATTAGATACAGCATCTCATACTTTACTTAGATAAATAAAATTACAAGATCAAAATAAATGTTTTTTTTTCATAGCCCGGTTCCGTTCTCAAGAGGGACCGCACCCTGAAGACAGCCCTACACTACTGCTTCGACAACCCCACGGCAGTGACTGCCGACCGCATCCTGATGGCGGCTCCCGCCCTACTGGAGGGCAGAGACCAGGATGGCTTCACCCCCCTACACTTGGCGGTCATCCAAGGCAACATGCCCCTTGTCACATTCCTGCTGGCCAATAATGCTGATGTCATGGCTTTGGACAACGAGAAACACTCAGTGGTGCATTGGGCTACTGGTGAGTTTTTACACCTTCGAATTACCTTTGTTTCAAACCATTATTTTTGTTCTCCGCATCAATATAACATCAGTATTTTTTTAATCATTTTTTAAACTCGACATTGTCAAAACCTACTTTGAGATTTGTACCAGTATTCGGAGTCAAATATAAGTTTTGAGAAGGCCTCAGGCCATGGGCGCCCGCAGGGGGGGGGGCCCTTGCCCCCCCTGGATTTACTGAAAATAGTCAAATAATGTTACGTTCGGCCCCTGCGCCTCATTGCTCGGACCGATCATTCTTGTCCTGCTGTCTGTATTAAAAAAATACTAAAAATATTTTGCCCCCCCGTAGAAAATTTTCTGCGGGCGCCCATGCCTCAGGCCTTCAAGGTTCCTTGAAAATATGTGCATTTGATTCGAGTGAAATTTATTGACTAACGGTGACAAACTACCTCGTGAACTAATGAAATGTGTCAAGATAAGTGTTTTAAAATTTCACAAATTGATTTCCTTCAACTATTTACTTTGAATAATATTCAATGTTCATTTGTAAATAAAGTCGGATCGTGTTAAGTTAAATTCTAACCTTTGTGTTCCAATACCTTGTGAATAATACATAATACATAAGTACATAGTAATGGTGAATGGTGAAAGCTTTCACTATATCTTTCCATCGGTTAAATGACTGAAGCGTTTATCACTTAGTGAACAATTGCATATCCATCGCTTTTACTGTGAGCCTACTTATCAACAATCACTTCTGTCAAACGGTATTGTATGGTTTTAACCTCGCGAAGTTACATAGTTCATTGAGTGACATCTGTCAGCTGTTACGAGATATTCGATTAGGTAGGTCATCAGAAGTCGCCAATCAAGTACGTAGTCACGAACTATCTGTGAAATACCAAAATTCTTAAGTTGAATAGTATTTGAATGAGATAGTTGGAATACTTTTTTTCAATAAAGTAAAATTTTGTTTCAATTAAGAAAATCGATCTTTTAAATTATTTTTTCAGTAAATTCGATTTTTTTTCAGAAAAAAAAATTGAATTACGAATTTTGGTTATTTAATTAATTCTTCAAATTTTGCCAGACAATTTTTTGCCAGACGAGTTCTTTCCCAGCATTGAAGAAACATTTTTAAAAAAATATTTATTTTCGATATACATATATTATTATATGTTTCTCTGAGCTGGATGCTCAAGAGTTGGTTTGTTGGAATAAGCATCCTATTTGTAATTGTCGTTTTTTTTATATAATTAATGATATCAAGTTTTAAAGATTCATTGAATTTATTCATAAAAAAGTTTCATTACCCCTTGTTACGTGCACCTGACATTTGCACTTAACATGACATAGTTTCGTATCAGTTAGCGAATATTCCAAAGTAACGTTATAATACACATGAATTAATACGTTACCTTATTTTGATTTGCATTTTACTCTTGTCATAAGTAAAATTAATGTACAAAAAAAACACTAATCATTGCCTTTTTTCCATAGGTAGGTACTTTATCATTCTTGTTAATTAATTATACCTAAACAGGTTTAAATTTGGCGATATGTTTTTTTTTTTATTTTACTTTCATTGAATTTTATTCAAAATTTTTTAGTCATATTATTTTTTATAATTCTATAAACTAGATAAACCCGACACCCCTTTTACTGCCTGTGTTGAGCTTGGTTGAGCTTCATGTAATCTGACGAAGAGAGAAGGTAAGGAACGGATAGAGTAACAAATATTTTATAATTCGAAACATTGTCATACGTTATTTGACAGATATATAATATTTTTTTATGATTCGAAATTTGTTATTATAATACGTAACAAATATGTTATGGAAAGGTACTGGAAATCTTAATAAATGCCTTTTGCTTAAAAATGTCATTCTGCACCGCTACCATAATAATCTATTGAATATAGTGGTTTGGCGTGTTGCATTTCTGACAGTTTATGCAACAAGTAAACATCAAATGAATTTGGATATGTACATACATCATAATATATCGAACAAATATATATTTTGTTACAATTCAATTCAATAACAGTTTAGGTATATACAACAAATCTATATTTTCATTGGATGGGTCGGTGGCAGAGCGGGCATTGGCGCTGGCATAGAAATCCAGTACTTATTTACTTTACGTGTCCGAATATAGGTACATATTAGGCCTTTCCACTTTAATACGTTGCAGCAATTGCCACGTCATTTGTCACAACTGGTCACCAAAGAGTATATAATACCTTACGGATACTGGTCACAATCAAGTCTTCCTCGTTACATCCCTGTACCATGTTTCGGTAGACAAGAAGATGCCTATCATCTTGGACATTAATCGCAACCACAATTATCCGTAAGGTATTATATACTCTTTGACCACAATCGCAAGATACATCTTCTTTTCGCCATATACTCCACCTGTACAAGTTCATTTTACACCTTGTGACACCTACACGGAGTCTATTCAGTCTCTTACATTTGCGGTGCTGGTCTAAAGCCATCCGTAGCATGTGACCAAACAGAAGATGTTTTGGGTCTGTTTCTTATTTCTTTCTTTCATAGTCTGTAGCTACCTTTCTTCTGATATTTGGAGGGGCAATACCTATTATCGGGTATATCTCACTTACTCTGGTAAGTGAGCTGGCTTCTGGCAGCCAGATACCAGCCAGAAATCCAGTGATGGCGAGTTTGAGCACCACCCTGTGCCCTAGCCAAGTTGATATACATATTGCAATTTCGACCAGCGTTTTGTCATCTTGGCTCTAGAGCTCCAGCTGCCTCGATATATTTCGTTCGCCTATAGCACAAGCATTTTTATGCTTAATTTGGAAAATTTCATAAATTAATTCATAATTATCTTTATTTAAAAAAAATTATTCGCCTTTATAAAACGTCGTTATTAAGTAGTAAGTACCTACAATAATTTGCATGACGTGAGATAATTGTATTTGTGAAATAATTGTATAGTTTATAATTTTTTGGTAGGTACATGAAAATTATTCAATTAAATATAAGTTATTGTTTTTTTCTTTATTTCCATTAACCTTTTTTTTATTTTTAATAAGGCACAGCCACCAATAGAGGCGGATTTGTGCTGTACAATTTAGATTTCCATTAACCTGTATCAGATTTTTATTATGTACCTATATAATAAAAATCTACATACATGTTTATCATTAATATAACGTCCATTGATAAAATGTTTACACATTTACAATAAATCTATTTTAGTATATACAAGTTTTATAAAATATGTATATATAAACGTATTTTGAAATAGTTACTTTTAGTATTTACAAGAATATGAATGTTAAGCAAGGTCGGGTCTGAATACATCCACATGCCATTTGCTCATTTTGGATTAGTGTAGGTAGGTACTATACCTACACATTATTCCAACTAAGATAAATATAATTTTCAACTGATATGGCTAATAGGTAGAATATTAGGGTTGACAGAAGTCCCAGTATTTTGGGACGCATCATCTCGCTGTGAGGCACCTACTTAGAATAGTGCTTTTACTCTTTTCTATGATTATCGTTTTCGAGCCGGGTAATTGAAAATAAAATAGGCAACAATAACATCGCACATAGCACCCACTCTGAATATATCTACCGCCATTTTAGGTGAAACGAGACTGTGGGTATGCACGCTTGTGTCATGCCTTTTTTTTTGATAAAGGAATGCACACCCGCACACCAGTCGCTGCTTACCCCACATTGTGGAATATACCGAGGTGGTATAGGGATACTCTCACGTGGGTGCATCCACTGCATCACTGAAATGATACTGTAATTTTCTCAAATGAAATCATATATTTCAAATAAGTGGCATCCTTGATTTCGGCCGTAGTCACACATTATTTGTAGCAAAGGGTATAGTTATTTCAGACAATATATTATTACGTGTGAAAACACAAGTGTAAACTTAGCACAACAACCTTGAAACTTTTTTTATTTTTATCATATTAATGTCTACTAAACACATCACAAAACTCTAGACGCATATGTATCTACGAACAGTCTACAAATCTATCATTCTTACGTAAGCGATTCACATTCTTACGTAAGCGAGGATGACTTTGTCGCTTAGACCCCATTAGATTTTGAATGATATTTTTTTAAATGTCAAATATTTCAATGTTATCCCTAGCTCGGAAAACTTATAATTTGCTATATTTATTTTTATATTGATAAAAAGGCACATCACTTTCATAAAATGGCATTAAAGTATTATCAAGTTTTCATAATCAAAGATAATTATAAAAACTCATTTCATGAAAATGCTGAAAATACTTTGTGGATGACTCGGTAGTGAGGAGTATAGTGTTGGCCACAATCCACTCCTTTAGTTTTCATTCGATACCTTGAATCATAAAAGAAACATTTCTAGAGTAGGTATTGTTATTCTCTGTTTGCATTATTATTACCTAATAATGTTAGAGATTCTCATTTTTATGTAGGTATGTTCAGCGATTTATATTTAGGTACTGCGTTGTCAGATTACGATGATTATTTTCCATTAGAAATAGGGTATCTTCCGAATGATCCCATTTCAATGTGGACAAGATCTGGTCATGGAATCCATGAGAAAATCATCAAACTCTTCTATTTCCAAATGTGTCTGCAATCTGTATAACATGTATAGGCGAATTGTTGGAAATATTTGATTACTACATACATACATACATACCATCACGTCATGTACCTCGTTGGATAGGCAGAGAGAGCCGAATGCCACATTTTTTTATCTGGACACACATTTAATTTGAAGCCGTTTTTTTATATGAAAGATGAATGAATTTTTAATATTTATTATTATTTATTTACTACTTTTTATCACACCATATTTATAATGACAACAATAAATAGAATACTCCTGCCCAATTAAAAAATCATGAATAAAATAAAAAATAATAAATCCTGTATTTTATTTAAATGTATAAAAAATGTAGTAGTATAAAAAAATTATACAATAAATTCATAGATAAACAAGTTATTTTGATGTTAACTAAAAAACTGTAAGTATATATATAAAAAAAATATTATTATAAAAGTATAAAATATAGTATTAAATAATCTTAAAAATTGCATAATTACTATAAAGTGTGCAGTCGAGTGTATAAAGATTATGAGAGTAAATAATATATAAAAATATCTGGAACACATAGTATATGTAATATTATATCTCTCTATATGATAGGATAATTGTGAAATTATAACAATTACTATTTCATTAAGAGTAATAATAGTAAAAATATCAAAATGTATGTAGTAAAATTACATACAATTTGATAGTCAACATTATAAAATGAATTATAATACCGCATTACGTGACGTCAAACTGAATATTCATTGTTTTATCATAAAAGCCAGGGTTAGTCTAAGGAAAGTGTGAAAACTCCGATTACGCACAGTCAATAAACTTGGATATTTCAAGTTAACTTTATCCTTTAATGTAGTGGGCCAGGCCCATCAGTCCCTTCAACTCTTTATCGACCCGAAGAGGCCATTGACTATTTACATTAGGATCTCCCTTCTCTATGACTACACAATGCTGTTTGATTGATGACTGTTGCTACATGTGGACAGCGCTTATGTAAAGTGGCCGATACATCAAAACATGTTATATTTGACGCGTGTGTGTAACCTACTTAAGAAAACTACACACGTGTGACGTTTTGGGGGTATATTGGATCAGTTAACTTTTTAGGCGTAATGTTATTGTTATTTGTATTTAAAATATTTAACATTATTTATTTATTTATTTGAATCTTCTTGTACATATAATTAGTACACTGGCGGGCTTATTGCCTAATGGAAATTTCTTCCAACCAACCAGAGTAAATGATAAATATACAAAACAATGTGTACTATGGCAATAAGTTAATCACATTACAGAAGAAAGTAAAAAAAAAACAATGAAGATAGCATATATGAACAATTCATAGCAATGATAGGAAAACTAAAGGATAAGGAAAGGAAGAGGAGAGGAAGATGTAATCAGGTGTTGTCAGATAAATATTTTTGCTTTAGCCTTTTCTTGAAGATGTTTAGTGAGATAGACGACGTAATATCAGGACTTAGGCTATTACATAGTCTAGCCGAATGTACTTTAAATGAAGAGCTAAAAAATTCAGAACTATGAATAGGGATAGATAGTAAAGCACGTTCAGCAGATCGAAGTGGACTCCCGTGGCTTGAAAGATAAGTGAATTTATCTTTGAGATACTGAGAGATTTTGCCTATTATGCCTATTCCCGAAAGAGATTTAGTCATATTGACATAATTTACGAAATCAAAATATCCATGCGCTTATTTCATGCGATTGCGATTCTCTTTTCTAAAGTCTATAGAAGCCAAGTAGTAAATTTTGATTTTTTTCCCAAGAACCCTCAAAAGATACGTCTTGAAATAAAGAACAGTTTATTTTTACATCTTTATTCCATTACACGAGTTTTTTGAAATTTGATTTTGTCAAATAATATTCATGTAAAATAAGTTTTAATAAAACCCTTTTTAATTTTTTTATTTTAATAACTATAAAAAACAACAAGGCTTTTAAAGTAGATTTTTACTATAAATATAACCAAATACCTATCTTGAACGAGCTTCCGGTTGCGCAGAGCGCAAATTTGTGTCTTTTTGCTTCGCTGGTTTACGTGCAAATCGCCCCCCTTCTCGGCTAAGGTTCAAGATATTTTGGCTACAACTCTACAATCGAAAGAGAATATGAAAAAATATCGACTGAGGTTTTTTTTACTATAGTAGGTATTAAAATTTTTATTACTATTCTTGCTATTAATACAAACTAAAACTTAGGTATTAAGTATATATTGTTATATCGCTTTGTTTAAACCACTGATGAGTTTTTTTTAGGAGCCGCCAAAGATTCATTCCAGATCTCGGGTTCGATTCCCAGCAAAGGAGAAATTTCATTAAAAAATAATTTTCATGCAACTCTAGCTTCTATGAATTGGAAACACTGGATAGCCGGTGCATGTGGCGGGTGTATAATAATATTTAACAACTTTTCCTACCAGTATTGACCACACAAGTATCTAAATACAAGTAAACAATATATTATTGAGTTACGGTAAAGATTTTGTGTTAAATAAGTGGAAAATCATTTTAAAATTATCAAACAGAATTTTTCTCCTAAAGTTCATGGTTTAATATTTAAATCTTTTATAAAGAATATGACTATTATTTAAATTTTGTTTTTTTTTTTACTTAATCTTTGTTAACTAATGTTTCTGATTAATAACGGCTGCAACATCCTTTTTTGGGTGAAAAATCTTAAGAGAAAAAAAAAATAGAATTTTCTAAAAAGTTCTCTACAGATTCGATTTGTTACGACCGTTCGTTTTCACCGAGGCTACTCGACATGTCTCAAAGAACCATGCCGACCTTAATAATGCTGAGAAATCTCGGAGAAAGGTTCAGTAGAAAATTGAATCTGTGGAGTTTTTTTTTTCAAAATTCATTTTTTTAACTTTATTTGGATTTTATGTAATGTTAATTACAATAATTACTTAGGTATATTTAGATTTATGATATCTACTACAAAAATATAGAAATGAAAATATGCAATTATAATACGACAAAAATATTATCACTCATTTGATTGATGTTTACCTTTATTTATGTCATAAACTCGTAATCGGTCAATCGATAGTTTATGAATTATTACCGAAAACCAGACATATTGATTTCTTTTGGGAATATAAAAATGTCATATTGAATCAAATATCAAATACCGGAAAAGAATGTTCACAATTATTCAAGTATCAATATGTAGGTACCTACGTCTAATTGTGTTCAAAATATTGGTTTCATATTCATATTGTCTTTTTTATGAAATTTATTGACTGACATGAGGTTGAAGAACTTAAGCTGAAGTTTATCGACACATATTATGGTGAAAATGTATTTAAGAGGCTGTAGTAGGCTATATATTTTGAAAATCTTTTCCTCAGTACCTACCCTCAAAAGATATAATATCTTAAATAAAGAACAGTTTGTTTATTCTATTGCATGAGTTTGTTGAAATGTGAATTTGTTTAAGAGGGTGACTGCTTCCAACGTACCTATTTTTTAAATTTGAATTTGCATCATCACTACCAAACGAATCGTTTTGAAAAAAATAACCCAGTTAGTTTGGATATTAATAAAAAAATATACCTTAACTTTTTAATTATGTTCTGTATATATTCTTGTAGAAAAATAATAATTTATCTTAAATTTCTAAACAACTATAAGGTATCGAGCATTATATTTTTTTTTATAAATTAAAGAAGATCATAATATCTGGAAAAATACGATGTAACGTTGCATTAATGCATCAGGTTAAGTTAATAAACCAAAAAAACTTTTATTTCGTAATGGCGCTGAATGGAAAATAAATATTTTAGGTGTATTAATGCAACGTCACATCATATTTTTCTAGATATTTTTGTCTTCTTTAATTTAAAAAAAATATATTGAACTACGCCTTATATTTTATTAAAAATATAAGATAAACGTTGAAAATCGGGGTATGTATCGGGGTATCAGAACATTATCAAAAAGTTAATATGTATTTTTCTTTATTAATACCAAAACTATCTAAATTATTTTTTTCAAAACGATTTGATAAGAAATAATGATGGTATATCAAATTGAAAAATAGGTACGTTGGCAGCAGTCCCCCTACCCTTAATACTTTTGTTGTAAAATTAGTTTTAGTATAATCCTTTTTTATTTTTTGATTGTGACTAAAAAAACACATATTAGGTAATATACAATATTTTTTCGTGTTTCATACATTAGAAGGTAATTTAGTGTGCATTTTTGTGTACATCCGTATGTATACCCAGGGTATATACCTAAGGGCCTTAAAGTATCTACTTACATATAGACTAAGAGCCAATGACACCTAGATTTACGTCATAGTAAAAGGCTGATTTTTTGTACAGCAGTTAATACCGATGGGATAATATGAACCTCGAGTGCAAGAGGCTTTCGGAGATAACAGCCTTCAAAGTGTTGTAAATTGCTATTTCAACACGTCATTTATAGTATAAAGCGTAGACTATTTGAAATCATGTCTTCCATTTACAGACACTCTGGTTGGTGAAAACCTCCCCGACAGACACGTTTAACAGATACATTACAATATATTATCAAACTGGCTTGTTAAATTATCAATTTTCAACACATTGAAGGCTGTTATATCCGAAAGCCACTAGTACTCAGGGTTCATATTGTTACCTGATATTATTGTTGGTACCCTTTTACAGAAAAAATCAGCCTTTATACTATGACGAAAGTCTGGCAGTCTGGAATCTTGTTCTATTACTTTTAGTCCTGAGATACACGGACTGCTCGGAGCAGTCGGGGTCAACTGCTTGGAGTGGTCGGCGAGCAATCGGTTCAACTGCAACACAACTGCTTAATTGTATGACACAATTAAGTATTATGTGTAACACTTGTAGCGGCAGCTTGAAGCAGTCGTGTTTCAGTTGTACCGACATTTTGCAGTCGGTACAACTGCTTGGAGCATTCGGTTCAAATGCAACACGACTGCTTCAAACGGTCCGTGTATTGTAAACGAGAATTTTGTATTGGAACAGCAGACCGTCGCGTCGTGCTGCGAAGCTTGAAACAGTTGACCCTGACTGTTACAAGCAGCAATGCATGTACGCATGTACCTATCTCTGATCTAATTTTCAAATACCTAAAAAAATCGTTATTAAATTTGATAATATATGTCGGGAGAAAAATATTCTTCACGATTAGATGAGTGTTAGTCAAAAGTTAGATTAATTACCAGGGGTCACTTAATTAAATAATGTAAGTATACAAAGTAAACTTAATTAAATAATGTATACAAAGTAAACTAAATTAAATAATGTATATAAAGTTAACATAATTAAATAATGTTTACATAGTAAACTTAATTAAATAATGTATACAAAATAAACTTAATTAAATAATGAATACAAAGTTAACTTAATGTTTACAAAGTAAACTTAATTAAATAATGTATACAAAATAAACTTAATTAAATAATGAATACAAAGTTAACTTAATGTTTACAAAGTAAACTTAATTAAATAATGTATACAAAATTAACTTAATTAAATAATGTATACAAAGTAAACTTAATAAAATAATGTATACAAAGTATACTATATTAAATAATGTATACAAAGTTAACTTAATTAAATAATGTTAACTCAATTAAATATGTTTACAAAATACATAAACCTAATTAAATAATGTATACAAAGTAAACTTAATTAAATAATTTATACAAAGTAAACTTAATTAAATAATGTATACTAAGTTAACTTAATTAAATTTGTCGGCCATCGTGGTTCAGTTGGTTAGATATCTGACTGCTGATCCAAGGGTCCCGGGTTAGATTCCCGGTGGAGACGTTTTTAATTGTGTTTTCAGTCTGGATCTGTGAGACGATTAATATCGCAAGTCTCCAGAATGTGGCAACTTGTTATTGGGTGTGTGTTAATTAATTATTTGACAAAGTTCCTGTTAGTTGTCCAAGAAGCTACATTAAAATAAAATAAAATGTATACAAAGTAAATTTAAATAAATAATTTACATAAGTATACAAAGTAAATTTAATATATAACATGTTAGTAATAACTGTTATATGACGCATCTTTTACCATATTTATATTTTAAACCACTTCCCAAAAAAAATGTACATACCTATACACGCTTGTATTTAATGAAATTACGTAAAAAATAATAAAAAAATTGAAAATAGAAGACTTTAAGTACAAAACACATTTTAAATAAGTACCATGTTTAAAAATTATTACCCATTTTTTATTTTTTTCAAAATTATGTGTATAAAGGTTTACTTTATTAGACGTTAAAACTTTGGTTATACTTATGGCCCGCGCTAAGCTTGTTTTTCTTTTGTTTCGTGTCCACATAAAATAAAAGAATTGGCAATTTATGTCTTAGTTGGTGAAATATAATACCTATTGGTATATAATTTAAGGAGATCGCGTACAAAAATCCACCAAACGTGTTTTGAGCAGAACGATTTCTATAAATATAATTCTAACATCAAGGTTAACTCCAGAGCGTGATACCAACTTAAATGTACAAATAATATGAATGGAAAATAGATTTTGAAAGTATGTCTGTTTATATTTGTTTTTTTTTTCTTTTATTCTATAACTTTTCTCCACATTGTAAATAATAATGTTACAATTGTATTGATCCGTATTGAATTCTCTATTTTCTTGTTTTTGTGTGTTTTGTCTACCCGCGTTTTCTCAATTCTTTTGTTTTTGAAATATGTTTAACTATTTTGTCAAGCATATTGTAAAGAATAATGTTCATTTGTGTTAATGCCTTGTTTTTTATATTTAAAACTGTGTATTAACTAATCAATTGTTATGTGATTGCTCTTTCATCCCAATGGAATAAAAAAAAACAGTTAAATTCGATGTTAACAGTCTGAAACAAGTATGGAGACAAGTCGAGCAGCTAGTTTATTTACATATAAATTGGCTTTTATTATCCTGTGATGCTGAAGGAAAGACTAATATCATTCATTATGTTCTGCTGTTATCGTAAAAGGATATACAGATCTAAGAAAAGCTTCAATATTCCACTCAGCCCCCAAGACTACGTATCATTTAGCTCAAGAAAAGATAACTCAATGTATGGAATTTTCAGCTGCCAGTCACGTGACAACTGTCACTTCCATACATTGAGTTATTTTTTCTTGAGCTAAATGACACGTTGTCTAGGGGGGGCTGGTATGTCTATCCTAATTCTATGGTCTATCCATGGCATGAAAAAGTGTCTGATTCGGTAAATATTTTTCATAATATACCTACATATTACCTTTCAATCGATTTTCCTTCTAATCCACATACGATATGTTGATTACTCGAGGTTTTTGAAAAATATCCAATCAACTAAGTAGATAATCATATCGCTTTGTTTTATCGGGTTATTTTTTATGGAAAAAGTTAAAGAGTGGTTTCCAAAGTAGATGAGTCACTATGGGTCAAGGAGATGTCTCATGTCTTCATATATAACTGATGGACCAGATTACGCAAAAATGAAATACACATAATGAATAAGTCACCTTTAAATGAGTTTGCTAACCATTTTCTAACCAAAAAAATCACACTAGGTATTTTTTTAATCTGAATTTTTGATAAGTTTATCAAACCATCACACCCTTGTTCTTATGGGTTTGGAAGAAAGAACTGAAAGTTATACTTTCATATCTAAAACGTCCATCACTTATTTTCTTGCCTAGTACACTTTTCTGGCTCCTGTATTTTTTTTTTAATTTATAAATATTGGATTTTTACCCAAATTAAAAAGTTTTATTTTATTCCCTCAGTTGAAATCAGATCTTGTGTAAGTATGAGGACTTATTAAAAAAATGAAGTATTATTATTTTTACTCCTCACTACACCAAGGGGATATAGTGGGGGGCTAAGAATTCGCAATTTAAGGTATTTTTTATTGAGATTGTATTCTGAAAGTTGCATCACAATGTACACGTGTGTGTGCTGTGTACTATATCTAAGAGACAGCTTTCCTAAACGCACCGAGAGAGCTCGCAGATATGTCGAGTGTATTAAAGAAAGCATTGTACATTGTACACCGTGCAAGCATGGTACACTAAAGCATTCTGAGTGTAGTTGTTAATTAGTACATTTAGGAATATAAAAAGTGTTAGGATATCTGGTTGTTCTGCTCAGACAGTGAAAGCATTTTTTTCAACAAGTCTGGTTAATCCACAAAATTGTTTACCAACTTAAATATATAATATCAATTAGGGACTGGACATTAGGGTCCTGCGGTTCGCCAGAATTACTAAATTATGGTAATCGATTGATGCAGCATTATTACCTACTAAAGTTAAGACCAAGGAGAAAATCTAAATGAGAAGCAAACTTTCGCTGGATTCTGTCGAAATACGTTGTATAGTGAGGATTCCAAACCACAAATCCAAATTCCAAATGACTACTAACAATTTTCGATTTTGTAATTTTTTGTTCATTACCTATATATTTTTAAGTAGGTACATATACCTACCCAATCCTTTTGATGTACTAAAATTAAACAGTTAATATGATTTCAACTGATTTTGATATCATATTTATTTTTAAATTTATCATATATGATTTCATTTGTTTATTTTCAAATGCATAATATAGAAAATAAATAAAGAAAATAAAATATAATAAGAATAATATAGGATCAATAATATATATGCATATAATATATATGCATAAATATATATGCATATAATATATATGCATAGCAATAGGATCATGCTGAAAATCAGCTGCTGGGGGCTTGTTTTCCTGCAAAATAGCTGAGCATGGTCCTTTTGAGTCGGATAAATTGTTTTTCTTTTTCATTTGTTGATATATTTTTTTGTGTTTGTATGTAAACTTCTTTTTTTGGTCTCAATAAATGTATATTATTATTAATATTATGTAAGGCAGGAAAATACTTTTTTTAATGAGAATAATGTCAAGTTTGAGAAACATTGTTTTTAAGGGTGTAAATTCACAAAATGATGGATCTTTTTACTGACCTTTCTCTGACGCTAAATAATGACGTGTTTCGCCATAATTTTTGGCCAATATTAATAGCAATTTCTTTTGGTACCTAAATTATTGCCACGAACTTGTATATGTATGTATGTATACCTTCACACTACACACATCCCCTGCAGTGAATAACGAATATTTAATAAATAAATTAACCTGACCTTTCAGAGAATGACTCAAGAATACAATATACCTACCTATGTACCTACCTACCTTTTACCTACTCACAATATTCAAGTTCGTAATAAAATGAATAGATCGTGACTAACGCTAAACTCGCCAACACATTTAAATGATACTAAGTGAGTATTTTGTTTAGAAATAAGGTGCCAAGCTATAATTTATATTTATTTTAACTAAGACTATGGACAATTATGGTTCTTTACCAAATACTGTATGGATAAATGAACACGACATTACATCATCACTTAGGCCATTTCATAGTCTAGCTGATTGTACTTGAAAAGTAGAGCTGAATGGGGAAGGGCGCGGTGTAGAATGTTCAGCAGATCGAAGGGATAGGCTGTGACTTTTTAAATATTGTGGTGAATAGGAATTATAAATAATCTTATAAAATAATGACAGTATGTGAATGTTACGACGATCTCGTATCTTTGGCCAACGTAGATATTTCTGCAAGTCGAAATATGATCATATTTTTTTTAATTTTAAATGAACCGTATACAGACATTCTGTATTCGTTTAATTTTATTTAATAATTCTTCATTGGAATCCAGATAACACACATCACCGTTATGAAGCAATGGAAGAAAAAAGGATTGAGCTAGTGTGATTTTACAATATATTGGAAGAAAGTTCTTCAATCTATTGAGAGAATGAATATTATAAAACAGAGTTTTCCTGACATGAGAAATCTGTCCATGCCACGAAAGATCAAAAAGAATAAAAAAAAATCACAATTTTTGAGAAGGAGAATGTGTTGATTGTTAATTTGTAGAGATATAAATTAATAATACTTATTAAAATAAATTCATGAGTTAAATTTAAAAAAAAATACGTCTGTAGTAAAAAAATAGACGAGGGAATTGTTCTTATATCAAAAATTCACACCACTATCAGGTATCTGGATGGTTAGAAGAAATTGCCTAATGGCAATAAGCCCGTAGGTATCTTGTAGGTACTAATTACAAAATGATAATAATTATCACGTTCGTTCGTTGATTATTTTAAAATTTGTTTTGAATCTAAATCATAACTTTCCAATATTACTATAACAATGGCGAGTATAACATGTTGAGCCACAGTTTTTAATGTTTTTATTACAAATTAAGAAAGGTCTCTTATTATTTAAAATATTATACAGGTAATAAAATAGTTTGCGATCAAATAAATCGTTATAATCATAAAACAAATCATTTATACTATACAATTTATTTCTTGTAATTTGTAACGGGAACCAAATAAAGGTTAACATACTACGTTGTTCAAGCGTATTTATTTTTATAGAGTAAACACTCTTTTAACCCGTGTAAATGGCAATTAGGTACTAACAACTAATCAGTGTTTCCGACCCAGAGAACCAACAGCGTTAGAAAAGATTAATAAATCAAATCGTCATTCGTAAACCAGCTGATTTATTATTGATCGTAAACCCTTGACTAGTAGAAATTTCCTAAGCGTAAAATTCCACCACATTATATAAAAAAAATATCCGTATAAAGAGGACATATAACGCTAAATCTAGTGACTGAAAATGTGATATATAAAAACCGCCAAATGCACTATGAAGGTACGTGTTAGTAAGGGTAACTATCGCGTGCGTTAAAAAGGGTTTATACGTGATTTAAATTATCGGAAACCCAAAATTTGTTGAATTTTTGCATTTTAAGAACAAACCTTACTTCAAATGAAAAAACTTTATCGGTCATTCACTTTGATTTTATGCACTCTTTAAGCATATATGTGAAATATTTATTTTCTCTATGACACATAATTATGGAGTTATAAAAAAAAATGCTTTAAAAAAGGATATTTTTTTACTATTTTTTAAAGGAATTTCGCAGCGCCCGACCGATGTCTGCCGACATGGTCTTCTGGTCGCAAGGAACGCCGATTCGCGTTAATAAGGGCATTGGACATGACACGACGCGGGTTTAATTTCGACTTAATTTTTCAATTATTGAATTATTTTTTCGATCAACTCGATTTCATGCGCATTTTAAGCATACCATAGATTTATTTCTCTACGATACATAGTTATGGAATAATTTAAAAAAATGTTGTGATAAAGGATATTTTTAATATTCTTTTTGGAGGAATTTAGGTTCAATTTTAAAATTGTGTGAAAAATGTTAAAAATACTTACGGTATTTTTTCTAGAAACATAATGTAAAACATATTTGAGGAATTTGGTTTGAAATTAGGGTGTTTAGGTTTATATGCCCCCTTAAAAGCATTTTATTGGGTTGTGGCGGAACATGTCTCCCTAGGTTATTAAGATTGGGTATTGGGTAGCTAGAGCACTTTCTTTGAAGGACTGAAAACAACTTAGTTTCGTAGGGAAACATAAGACAGAATATAAGCGCCCATGGAATGATCCTGAATCATTAAACGGCGCTATAGTATTATTATTATAAAAATCTGCAGGTGCCTAATTTCATTGTTTTTTTTTTCTGCTTCGTCTCTATTGAGATTAAAACATATGTGTATGTGGTGCGAAATATATAATATTTATGTAGTATCAAGTGAATCGACTTAAATGAACTTTGCTTGAGTTTGATTCCCCAGTATGCAGGTTCGATCTGTGGCGGAGAATTTATAATGTTTAACAACGTTTACAACGTGTGGCGGAACAATTACTAAGAAAACAGAATGTTCTAGAAAATGAAATTATATATATATATATATATATATATATATATATATATATATATATATATATATATATATATATATATATATATATATATATATATATATATATATATATATATATATATATATATATATATATATATATATATATATATATATATATATATATATATATATATATATATATATATATATATATACTGGAAAACCAACGAAGACGGGCAGTGCCATTCTAGAACTCTCACGCGACAGTTATCTCAATCTCGTGTAATATTGTGTATATAATGTATATTGTGAATAAAAGCTGTAAATAGATAATTATTGGTTTTCACTATCATATCTACATTAACACCTGGTATTAAATTTATATTAAATATTTCGAAAATAATAATTAATATAATTATTATAGATCTTTTCAAATAGATTGAAACTACGATATATATTATTTTATTTACTCACATATAAAATTAATCAAAATTGTATTTATGCAAAGGTACCAGTTTCTATTGGAAGAATAGAGGGAAATAAAAGATTCTTATGACGATTAATTTCACTATATTTTTCTTACAATAAAAAAAAGTTTTTACGAAGGTAAAAATATTTAACACTAATATATTATGACACCAGAGAGCGGTTGATCCGATCTACTCCTTATCTCGTCTCTCGACGATGCTTTCTAGAATCTTCTACGTTTGTCTATTGGCTCAGCCGTCGCTATCGGGAAATATACGTTTCTGATTAGACGCATGGTTAGCAGGCGCCATTTCGCCACAATTCAAACATTATAATATTAGATATGGATGTACGATAAATTACTTCTTTAATCCTTCTTATCTGAGAAGGTAAACTAAAAGGAAGGTTATTTTAATGGACATATTCCTCTTCTTCATTTTCAAGTGCCGTCTCTTCTGCGGAGGTTGGCGATCATCAGGTATGTTTACAGCGGTCCTAAAGAGCGATGTAGTGCTTTTCACGAGCCACTGAATTGGTGTATACTTGGTAATAACCCTGATAATGTATGCATCATAATAATATATGGAAAGTGTATGCTGGTCGATATATAAGTGAAAGCTATGTACATAATAATATAATATAATAGTCATGAACCAACATTAGGTATATACATATATGGCTTGAGAATGGTTTGGGGTGTTTATTAGTCAGTGGTCAACCCCAAACCCCAACTACTGACCAAGGTCGTCTATACTCGATACTAAGTATTATTCAAAGATAACATCGCCGTTTGCTATATACATTACCTGTATAATATGTATGAATTTATACGTAATTTACATTTATATCGATGCTGGAAAGGTCTCATATTACTGAACCGCCATTTTTTCAATTGCGCAGGAAAGCATTTGTGTTTTATATTATTAGAAATTAAATAAAAATAAACGTTTGGCGCTTTGTGATTGTTAAAACATCACCCTCAGTGGCGACAATTAAACCATCCATCCTTCCATCCATGGTTTAACCATCGAAAACGCCAAAGTTCTTATTATTATAAGTCTTAACGTGGATGTTTGTTTCTTTTATATTTCTGACGATAATCGCCGAGAACCTTACTCTGTCAACGAAACAACATAAAACTCATTATTTTAAAAATAGTTTCATGTAACACATGAGATCCAACTGTCGATAGCGAGACTATGTATAGTTGAAGAATAAGTACCAAACTATTAACCCATAAATACAAATTATTGAATATTTAAATATATTTTGTTTTCTATACAACCCATGTAGGTATGTATGTCAAGATAGGATAGTATGGAGGTCAGTCCTTTTTTCCTACCCGGAATATGAAAACAGCATGACGGTATGTATGTATGTTTAGATATTAAGTATCAAACTATTAAGTCTTCTTAGATATTGTGTATAGGTGACTGCCATACAAATTGTATGAAGCGATGTCGTCACTAAATTCAATTTTTATAAAAAGATGTACTACTACAATGTAAATATTTTTTATAGAAAATTAAATTATCTAGTTGGGGTGTTTCGGCTTTTTTGATATTTTTAAAACTTTGGAAATATAGGTAGTTAAACACATAAATTTGTCATAAAAAAATTTTTCTTAATAAAAAATGTTTGAGAAACTCCGGAATTTTTTCGAAAAAAAAACAAATTTGCGATTTTGTATTTGTCTATGTTCATACCAATTTTCAGCGTTCTAGCTTTAATGGTTTCTGAAACATATGGAAAAATAAAGTAAAAATTTAAAAGTTGATAAACCCCGACTGAAACAAAAATTCAAAATTCTGAGTATAAAAATTTTGTAGGCCTATAATTATTTATATATTTTAAAATTTTGGGCTCTGTGAATTGAGCGGATCAAAAGTTATAAGGGGGGGGGGGGGGACACAGACACACGAAATGTTCTACTCCAAATTCTGAGTTAATTGGTATGTGGAACATTTTTTTTTTTTTAAACATGTCTACGTAGGGGACGCCAGCTATTAGGATTTGGGTCCATTTTACTCTTCCGAAGAATCGCACTACGTAGCGTTGGGAGGGGTTTACAATCTATAAAAGAGTTTATTAATTCGGATTTTAAAAAGACCCGGGTTGTACGAAGGTGGTATATAGAAGTATGGTGGGTACCTATAGTGGGATGATATTAAAACTGCTGATTGGGTTACATTGTGTTTATTGACTGGCTTACGAGATTGCTAAATGAGAACTGTCTTGGCTCGTCGTTGGTGGGGATTTATATAGGCAAGCCAGAGGGGCTTGCCTCCTCAATCCCCACAGTGCTCCCCTCTAAGTGATAACGCTACATATAACAATTAAATTTGACATACATAATTTGTAAAAACAGTAAAATACATTGTATGATTTAACAGTGTGAACATAAAAGATTATCAAACATGTAAAATAAATATTCAAAGTTTGAGAAACATTGGAATCGTGCAATGTGTACATTGAATGGAAAAATATTATTAATTAAGATATGAAGAAATGTCTCAAATTGCATAATGTTATGTGTTGCTTGTTTGACTATATTATAAATAGATAACATTCGGATTGCTGTTAAGCATTCCGCGCTGCGTATCATATTACAAAGAAAAATAAATTAAAATGGTACAAAGAAAACGAGATTTTTTATGTTTAATTTTTTAGTCAGCAAATTGATCAGATTTGCTGAGATTGAAGTTCAGTTATTAATCAAGGTCTGCAGTTCCTTGGAAAAACACCTGAACTTAGCCGTGTGAGAATGATTAGTTGGCATAATGAAAATTAACGAAATACATAAAAAATCTTGCTTGTATGATATTGTAGATACTGAAAAGTTTATATATGCAGCAGGAGTATTTTGACACTGTATAGTATGTTGTAGATAACACGAATAATATAAACGAGGTTGCGTAAATTCACGACTGAAGTTTTTTTGTTACGATAGAATACATTATTTTGAAAACACTTAGAGGACACTAAAAGGTAGAACGATTTGATGAAAATGTTGATTTGGTTGCTGTTGGTTCTTGTTGAACGAAAGTATGTTAACTCGACCGGATGTTGAATTCCAGAGATCGAGTAGCTGTAGGTACTGGCATACGTAATCCTGGGCTTCCGGTGTTTGTGCAGGCCGGACAGAGAAATGTGTTGCTTGATCGTGCTCTTCTTTGCTTTTGGCTTGATCCTACGTTGGATCTTGGACTTTTCGAGTGGGTTGTATTGCAAAACGTACTGGTAGTTGCAGGACGTCTTCCAGATGAGGAAAAGGTGTTGGAGAGGAAATCTATAAGCGAGATGGTGTAGTTGATTTGCTTGTTGCTTACGGCGTGTCAAGTGATTAACAGCTTTGGAATGGTCTTCCAGTATAGCCTGATGAGGATGCTTGTTAGTGACTTTACTTCCTTTTGCAGGAGCTGTAAAGTGCGCACTAGGTCATCCATCATGGTTGTGAATCGGTAAGATTTCTTACGTGTGTCAGCAAAGATCCTTCCTTCAAGCAGCTTGTCCTGTCGATGAGGCGAGGTGAACGGTTTCAGCTTGTCGTGTCGATGAGACAAGGATGAGCGGTTTCGGCTTGTCATGTCGACGAGATACGGATGAGCGGCTTGTGCTTGTCATGATGGCGATGACACGAGAGCGAGCGGCTTGGATTTGTCATGGAGGCGAAGAGACGAGAGCGAGCAGCTTGGGTTGTCGTGGTCAAGCGGATCTAGCTTGACGGGATGCAGAAAAGTTCGCAGGCGGGAGTTGCTGGTAGCGTGGTAGACATCACGATGGGGCAGTAGTCACTTCTCAGATTATGAGTTCTCACGACAAAACAAAGTAAGTGTCAGCAGTATTGAATTTTCACAGCGGTGTTATCGCTTGATGTTTATTTTTGCAAGCTTGCACTGTGACGAAAGTGTAGGACGGATTCGTTATCTAGTCCACGGTTCACGAAGGCTCATATAACAAAATTTCTAAACATCAACACTATTCCCACTATAGGTATATATCACGTCGGGGTCACCACTATATAGAAGTATGGTGGGTACCTATAGTGGGATGATATTAAAACTGCTGATTGGGTGTTTATTGACTGGCTTACGAGATTGCTAAATGAGAACTGTCTTGGCTCGTCGTTGGTGGGGATTTATATAGGCAAGCCAGAGGGGCTTGCCTCCTCAATCCCCACAGTGGAAACACAGAATTCGGAAGATCGTTCCACAGTCGGGCTGCTGTATTAATAAAGGAGTTCGAGAAGCGACTTGTTCGTATATGTTGAAGGTCCACTGTGAATGGCTGCTGCGATTGAGTGAAGCGAGTGACTCTGTTGCGAGTGGGTGGAGGAGGGACCAAAGATGCAAGTTCTTCTGAGCAATTCCCGTGGTTAATCTATAGAATAAACTAAAAATACCGACTCTGCGACATATATGCTGCGAAGCTCTAAGTTGGTGTTTTTTGACTTCAAAGTTGGAATAGCCGTGAAAAATATAGACCCTGCATACAATCGTGTTCCTTCATTCTCTTCAACGAATCGACAGTTGGAATATATTTAAATGAGTGGGTAGGTACCTACATTTATTTTTTCATCTTCAAATGTTGAAAATCCCTGATTACAATTTTAGGAACCACATTTCTGTTGTATACGTTCTTAAGTCTTATGAAACCCCATTTATATGGTATACGCTAAGACCTTATATTATAGGGTATACGTCTTTTAAACAACAATTGAATCATTCAATTTTCCATAACGTGATAACATTTCGAAACTTTTGACAGATGAAATCATTGAAAATAAATGGAGGTATTGTTTTCTGTGGAAAACTATTGAATATTAATTTTCTGCACTTTACACCTACATATAATTACAATACAAATTCGATTAAAACTATTTATATTTATACTGTTCAGAGGATACTTTATGTCATAGTGCGCCATGTGAAATGAAATGTTTTTTTTTCAATAAAATTACAATATTAAAAGAGTAACCATATTAAAACGTATGGGTTGTGGCCAACACTATACTCTTCAACAAAGTATTCAAATAATTATTCAAAGCCAATTTATGAATGTGATGTTTTTTTTTAGCAATTTGAAAATAAAAATATCAAATTTTAAGTTACCTAAGCTTGGGGTCACTTTGAAAATCATGAAATCAGATATCCTTTAAAATCTAATGGGTTCCAAGCGAGTATTAGATACCTATACAAATTTGCAAAATTTGAAATGATTCGAATGAGTAGTCTATAATCGATAATTATATATAATAAGTTTTAAAAAAAATAATAAGTTTTATGTTGTTTCGTTGACAGAGTAAGGTTCTCGGCGAATATCGTTAGAAATATAAAAGAAATAAACATCCACGTTAAGACTTATAATAATAAGAACTTTGACGCTTTCGATGGTTAAACCAAATTTAATTGTCGCCACTGAGGGTGATGTTTTAACAATTACAAAGCGCCAAACGTTTATTTTTATTTAATTTCTAATAATATAAAACACAAATGCTTTCCTGCGCAATTGAAAAAATGGCGGTTCAGTAACATGGGACCTTTCCAGCATCGATATAAATGTAAATTTCACATAAATTCATAGATATAGGTACAGGTAATGTATATAGCAAACGGCGATGTTATTGAATGCAAAATAATAAACAAAATTTATTGGTAAAATAAAATTAAAATAAAACAGAAAAAATACATTTATCTCTCAGTTATTTGAACTCGTAAAATTGTAATGGAAATGATGAATGGTACCAAGCTATGGTAGATATTCTCAGTAGCCTTACTCTTGAAACTCAAATCCGATCCCGATTTCAAATTTTCATTTAGAACTTACCTATCTGTCGCCTTCTTACATTCAAATGAACGACTATTACTATTAAAACATACCTACCTACCGCATTCATTCTCCGTTACAAAGGTAGGTTCTTAGGGATCGGATTTGCAGTGGAGAGTAAGGCCGCTGGTCATGAAGGCAGAGAGTAGTGAATTATGTTAGGATATTTAACAGTATAATATATGAGCAGGGGGGCTACTCATGATACAATCTTAATACGTTCTTAGCTTGTCTTAATCTTAAAAATTTATAAATCAGTAATCGATCATAATCCAATATTAATTTTTCTCTACATTAAATCACGAAAATCTGTTAATATCAACGTTTAGTATGAAATTGTCATTAATTTTTTGTATAAATTAATATTATTATTTAATTAAATAAACCTCAAAGATTTATAAAGTCTGAAGCTGATCTTAATTTTACTGTAATCAACTTCATGAGTAGCCTTGCTGATTGTATTCCGCCATTACTTTTCAGCCAGTCTGTTACCAGTTTGCTATTTTTATATTTTGATGTTTTGTGGGGTTTCCCATTGCGGAAAATATAAGCGCATATTATATTATAATTCTTATTCAAACTTGTCATAATTTATCATTCTGATAGGGCGACTTACCTAGTTATATTATTATATTTTTAGAAACAAATGTTCATATATTATTTCTGCGTAGGTAATTGAGTTATTTAATAATATTATCTTTCATACATTTCGCGACTGTACAATAATACGTGTTATACAGATTGCAGACGCCTTTGGAAATTGAAGAGTTTGATGATTTTTTCTCATGAGACCTATCATTATAGAAATCGATTAATATTACATATGTGATCACCACCTCTAAGGCAATATATGTTAAGTGAAAATCGTAAATATGATGGTTAAAAATTGAAATAAAACTGACAGTAAGAAAGTATTGTATTAATTGATATTATCGTATACAAAACAATTATACGAGGTCAAATTCATTATTTTTATATATTTTTTTTTATTTTTCCTTTAAAATATTTCCTTTTATATTTATATAATTTTTGATTAATCAATTTTTGTTAAAAATTGTTCTGTTTTATACTGTTTATTAAATAATTTTACTTTATATTTTTCAAGATTTCTTTCTTTATGTTGTGTTGATTCTCGGGCAACAACAGGTACCTTCTATGTCAAATATTAATTTAACACACACCAAATAACAAGTTATGTTTATTGTCTCACAAATAGAGACTGAAAACACAATTAAAAACGATGTCTTCACCGGGAATCGATCCCGGGAGTCAGATAGCTAACTATATACAAAACAAATAGTATCACATGTAGAAGAATGCAACAAGAAATGTAAATAAGAACATAATATAAAATAAATATTGTAAATCAAGATGTATTGTGGTGTTTTATGAAATAATTCAAAGTAGGTAATAACTTTATGTTGGTATTCCTTATTTCTTTAGACACGGGACAATGTCACGCGATGTTCACGGCGCTTCTTCAAATTGTCGCCTCATTTTTTGCCAATATAATAGTTTTTTGCATATTGCAATGAATTAAATCCATACTTTTATTTATTTAGTTATAATTTACACATCATAAATTAAAATGAATAAAAAAAATATTTGTTTTGATTCTACATAGGTACATACATTATACTGAGTAGATATAATATAGGTAGGTATATGGTATATTTAGGTATGTAGATATAAAAATGTATTTCTTTATATATTGTATATCCACACACAGGCAATGCCTTTGTAGAAATTTTGGCGTTTATTTATTTTTGATTTGTACATATTAAAATGTCTTTAGTTTTGTAACATGCGACAAAATTTAAATAAATAAATATTATTTTATTTTATTATTTATTTATTATTAACAGTATGTACAATGAGGATGTTACAAATACAATTACATACTAGAGCTAGAAGTTTAGTGCGTGTGTACATAATATGTGTGTGTATGTGTATTATTTATTGATAAGTATAAATAAATTAATATTAATTATATAAATTATTATTTTTATTTCCATTATCCATTTACTATAATTGATAGTAAATGGATAATGAAAAAGATAGTAAATGGATTGTAAATGGATACGATGAACACATACACTGTAGACCAGGGGTGGGTAAAATTTTGGGACAAAGGCCCAGATTCAGAAATTCTAAGTGAACGGCGGGCCGCATAGGAAAAATACCTCATAACACTTTAGTGAGACTTTATTGTGAAAATAAAAAAAATATATATTGCGAAATCTTAATATTATTTACTATTGTGAAATTTTACAAATTGGGAGAGAATTTAAAAGAGAATTTATTTCTCTTAACAGATCGACATAGTTTCAAGCCATGAGCCGCGAAATTTCGTATTTTTTACATGTCAAAAAACACCAAATTAGAGGATTCGCAGCATATATATTATAAATCGAATATTTTTTTAATTGCATATACGCAAACATTGGATTTTTTCCCTGTCGGGAGTCAAATGATATTTTTACTAACAAACTTTTTAACATCTTATAATAGAGACGAATTTGGTATATTGTAGAAGAACCAGGAATTCAAGGCACCTACAGGACTTATGACCTATATATGTGACCTGTCATATGTGTTATACATATAAATGAACTCAGAATTCAGAGTAGATCATTTTTAGTGTGTCTGTATGTCCCCCCCCCCTTATAACTGTAGATCTGCTTGATGCACAGAGCCTAAAATTTCATAAATAATACAAAATTTAGGCCTACAAAACTTCTTTACTTATTTTTATAGTAAATTTGTGTCCTATATTTCCAAAAATATCAAATAATGCCAAATATAATATACCATACTATTTGTATGGCAGAATACATAATATCTACGGGGACTACGGGGATGGGGTTTAGTTTTATAATTAATCAAGCTGTTTACATATTCGATGTAGGAAAAAAGGATTGAACTCCACACTATTCTATCCTGACATACATGTTTTGAATAGAAAATTGAAACATAATATTTGAGAATGTATGGTTCAAGGCATTCCAAAGAATGTGTTTGAGAAGTTGTACATTAACTAAAATTATGTTGTTTTGCTTTGGTGACAAAATAATGAAGAGTGAATTTATCAAAAACTTTTAAATGATTATGTAGATACAACCCATTAATTTATACCTACTAATAAGTGACATAAATGTCACTTATTAGTATAAATTAAATTAACATAAACATATTTTAAAGAAGAAAAATAAATTTAATTATAGATTCTTCAAAAACATATAATGAGAATTTACTCGAATAACAATAATTAAGTACCTAAATACGTTAATTGGAATACTTGAGTGTTATTAGTTAATTCTTTTTCTTCTCAGCCATGTTCGAAAACACTGCTAGATAAGGGCCTCTTCCAAAGTCTTTTTCCTCATCTAAATTAGTTAATTAATCTGCACTGTTCCACAGTTATGATTTTACAATTTTGTAAAGCCCTTTTTATATGGTGTGAAGACTAGGTTATCCCAAGTTCAATCGACTTCATATTTACATCGAGTTTTCTGGCGTCTGAATCAATCTTAATCAACTTCATGAGTACCTACCTATAAGCCCTTATGCTTTTATAATTAATAAATTAAATCTGGCTTGAATATTTATTTGATTTTAAGTGCCTCAATATAAAATTCTGATACTGAATAAGAACATTTAAAATAAATTATATTACTGTGTTTATTTATGATATAATAATATAACATGATGCAATTGGTTTTCCCCAACCAAATACCAACCAGCCAATGATCCTTTAATGTAAAGGTGTAGAGCTCGACGAGCGAGGGAATGCGTGTGACAGTTTTATAGAGTATGGTTGCAAATGTCAGGGTAAAAATAACACTCAATATGCTGCACATTGTCGAACGTCATCTGCTTTTATTGGTTCATTAAAATTAGAGTACCTATATCCCTGTATTGCGAAATTGATTTATGCACCGGTGTAGTCACCCGAATTCTTTCGCTTGGCGAGCTATATACTTGTCTGATCAACTGGTTTCTGGTATTTGTATTTATTACATCTCCGTTAAAGTTAATGTAGGTACATAGGTGGATATTTTAAAGTTGTAAAGTACAAAGACCTTCTGGAATGAAGTATCAAGTTAGTGTACCTACTCTAATGCGACCTTATCGCAACATTATAAATATTGGAGCGATGCTTTTTTTGCGACACGTTGAACAAAATAAAATTTATTATCTAGTTGAATAATTTTTTGGAATACGCGTATTACTTTGTGTCAGTACAATATACAAATATTTACCTAATCATCAAAATGAAAAAGTCCCTTAGTCTTACTCGAATTTAGAATTTTCGCTAAGAACCTAATGAAGATTAAACAGGAAGGTATATTCTAATCATAATACTAGTTAGAATGTATACGCTCAACGTAATAGAGACGTAAATTGAGATTGGATTTAAATGAATCTTTTAATTAATCTAGTTTTGAGAGAAAGGCCCTTGGTTATGGGTTCACATTATACCGATTTATATAGAAGGCCTTTGGTTATCGGTTCACTTTATACCGATTTATATAGAAGGCCGTTGGTTATTGGTTCACTTTATACCGATTTATATAGAAGGCCGTTGGTTATTGGGTCACTTTATACCGATTTATATAGAAGGCCGTTGGTTATTGGTTCACTTTATACCGATTTATATAGAAGGCCGTTGGTTATTGGTTCACTTTATTCCGATTTATATAGAAAAATTCACTCATTATTTTGTTTCACTTATGTACATATAATGGAACACCCGTATTTAGTTACAAACACAATTAAAAACACCGGAAATCGAACCCGGGACCTTTCGGAATTTGTTTAATATACATATTTTTATCAACTAATCTAATTTACTTAGTTTTTCAGTTGACAATTCGTGGTGAAAATCTATATGGTAATAAAATTAAACGCTCAAGTTAAATTTTCATTACTATTTTTTTAAAGTCTCTATCAATCTATCGAAGCACTTTGAATCTTTGATGGTGGTCTCTATCAAGGCCCTCTGGATTGTTCGTCGTTCGTTTTCAAGACAACTGCAAAAACTGCAAATCCAGAGGGCGCTGTCTCTACATACTGATGGCCGGTTAATCATATAAATCAAAAATTTGCAGGTATAGCGCTCTGTACTCTTTGCGTACCCGGATAGAGGCTCGGCATGATGGTGTGTATGTAAAAAATCCCGTTGGTCATTTTAGACCACCCGATGTAATTTTACATAATTTTAAATTGTTCTACATTTAAAATTCCAAATAAATTAGGGGGGGGGCGATTCAAATATATTGCTACGGGCGCAAAAACACGTTTATCCGGCCCTGGACTGTTATACCGGTAAGTATCATTAATAAATAAACTGTGACCTTAAATTAGATACTAACCTTAAACCTTACCTTATGCAGCCGTCTCCGTCGATCCACTGCTGGATATAGTTATCACTCATATCTCTCTGTCTTGGGCCTTCCGCATCCAGTCACCAGCAACCCTCTATATATCTTATGACAAAAGAGACGAATTTGGAATATTAAAGGAGAACCCGAAACTCAAAGCATCTACAGTACTTACGACCTGTCATTGGATTGATAAGGAACTCAAGATGAAGGCATAATTGATGAACGTTAAAGTGATCACGTAAACCAGCCGATGACAGATCGTTAGCTCTGTAGGCACCTTGAATTCCTGGTTCTTCTATAATATTCTGAATTAGTCTGTATTGATATGTTAAAAAATTGTCACAAATATCATTGACTCCCGACAGGGAAAAAAATCCAATGTTTGCGTATATGCAACTATAAAAATATTTCTCTTTATACCATTGGACCATCTTTTAGATGGTCTTCCTCTACTTCTCTTGTCCTCAAGAGGTCTCCATTCCAGCTTTGCCTCTCTTTCGACCACGTCAGCTCCTCCTGATCTCTCCAACTCCTGATCTTCGTCGTATTTCTCACTCTATCTGAGAGTATGAGATTCAGCATGGCTCTTTTATGTTTTCAATGTACCACTCTTAGGTTTCTGACGGTCGCTTTCTTGATTGTTCCATAGTTTTTCATTCTTATGAAAAGCACCGCTTAGTATCCTAACGTGGCATATGACATTGTAGTTTTTTGAGTGGTTTTGTGATATCTAAAAATGAAGGGCTAAACGAAGCGTTAACCTCTATTCGACTTTACTAGACATCAAGTTAGCATATAATTTGTATGGAACAATGGTGGACTTGGTTATTTATGGTTATGTGGTTGTTAATATTCAATAAGATAGCGTGCTGGTTGGAATATCTGACCGGATACTCGGACTATGGGGTCACTATCGTTATATTATGTATCCTTATCCACCGCAGATCGGACCTTGGATGGGGGAATATATAGTCTGTGGAAGGTTCAAGGTTTCTAATCATACCACCTCATTCTCATGCCCTAATAATTACTAACAGGTCAATGTTATTTTTGATAAACAAATTGATTTATCCACTTTCTTACTTATTAAATTTGAAAACACTCGGTGCCATATATGATATATATTACTCTCTTACTAACCTTTTTGCACACCATAAAATGATGAAAAATGCAAGACAAAGAAAGACCAATGTGGTCTTTCTTTTGGACTTGAATAAATGTGTGAATTTTTAGTATTGATTTTAGTCTTGTATTGGTTTTGTAAAATACTATTTACTTTTTTGTAAATGACTATTTACTTTTCTCTAGAGGACTATTTTACTTTTCCGTAAAGGACTTTTTACTTTTCTGTAAAGGTCTTTTTACTTTAACGTAAAAGTATTTTTTTCCGCAATAGTATGGAGACATGCGTAGTTGAATATTTCAGAAATCCAGAATGAATGCACAGTGAAAATAATTTTATATTTCCATAGACAACTTCGAAACTTTGAGTTTAAAAATGTTATCACAGCTCGTATTGATTAAATTGAATTTTTATTATAAATAATATACTTAAATTATTAAGTTAAATTCATATAAATAAAATATTTATAAAAATAAATAAGAACACGCAGTTTTAATCCACAAAAGTGTGGATTAAAACTGTGTGTTTATCTTTTGTGGATTAAAACTGTGTGTTTTTATTTATTTTTATTAATATTTTATTTATAACTATGAACTTCCACTGTTTTAACGAACAAACTTTGAAATTATTAAGTTAAATTCAATTGCTGTATAGTTCAAATACTAATCTTTATTAAAAATTTGTAAATAAGTCATAAATGATAGTAAATGCTTTATAATTCAAAATATTCTTTCGTAATACCTAATACTAGGCATGCCTTTTAAGTTCTGTCGTTTACATATTTACCAGCAGCTTTGAATTAGGAACTGTTTGATATTCAAATTTGTTTGAATTTAGAATCTCAAAATAATTGAGAGTATTAGGATTAATGCTATTGTTTAGTCATTGCGTCGTTTTGAATCTGTCAGGTCACTTACGAAAATGAATCTTACTAAGGAAAATGTCCGTGCAATAAATTTCTACAACTTTAAAAGAGGCCTAACACAGCTTCAGTGTTTTGAAGAGATAACATCTGTGTTCCAAGATGAAGCACCATTGCACCATCTCTGCGGACTTTCGAACGCTGGTACTTAGAATTTCAGCGTGGACATACCAGTCTTAGTGACAAATCTCGTGAAGGACGTCCAAAATCCGCTTTCACTGAAGAAAACATCATTGCTGTGAGACAACTAATTCTCGAAGATCGTCATGTGACATATCGAGAGATAGAGGCGTTATTAGGCATCTCAGGGACAACCATTCAGAAGATATTCAGATGGTGTAAGAAAACTCTTCAAAGGTTCAACCGAGGAGAGTCAAATCACGTATAGGACATTATCAGTGGTAACGAATCTTGGATCTTATGCCTACTATCCTGATTTAAAACAACAATCTATAATCTGGGTCTTCCAAGATGAGCCAAAGCCGACTAAATTTGTTCGCTCTCGAAGCACTTCAAAGAAAATGGTGGCCACGTTCGTTGCGAAAACCGGTCATGTTGCGACATAGAACGGTTAATGCTAAGTGGTATACCTACAACAGTTTGTTTACCACAAATCATCGTCGATCTTCGGAAATCTAACCCAAAGCGACGCATCATCCTACACCATGATAACGCAAGCTCACACAGCGCTCGTCAAACTATTCAGTATTTGAAGCAGGAAAACGTAGAAATTCTTGACCATCCTCCATACAGTCCTAACCTAAGCCTTTCCGATTTTTTTACATTTCCTAAAATGAAGAAAAATCTACGCGGTTAAAGGTTCCAGTCCAGTGAAGAAACAGTCGACGATTTCAAGACAGCCATATTGAACACCCCTACTTTGGAATGGAAAAGTGTATTAAACTACGTGGTGAATACTTTGAAAAACAATAAAAGATACTATAAGATTATAGTAGTGTTATTTTCTTCAAACGACAAAACTTAAAAGGCATGCCTCTTATTTATCTACTTAGGTACCTCATAAATATATATGGAAATAAACAGGATTTTTAACGTGTTTTAAAAAATGTTTTATAATATTATATTTTTTAGTTTATTTTTTTATAAATAAACAATCGATTGAATATGGTAAATAGGTAATCGATATTAGTGATAACCTAGTTGCAAGTTTCCACACATGATAACTTTTTTGATTGTAGCGGTAGGCGGGTGACGGAGAGTTAGCAGTTAGGTACAGTAATGTTACCGACCTCGTCAGCCAAACTTGGGAGAAGCCATGAGCAAGCAAACTTTCAGACTATTTTCTTACGGAAGATATTGAAAATACTCGCGTGACGCTTCGAGGCGGCTGGCGCACGCGACTAGACCACATTGCCTATCCCAACAATATATTTGTATACCCTTTTTTTATATTTACTTTTCATCACTTACTTTTCTTTACTTTTCAAATAAACAAAGACATATATTATTGCCATTTACCAGAGTGCAAGCACTAGTGTATTTTTAATAATCAACCTATTCTCACCTAACTTGATTATTATGAATTTTAAACACAGTTCATAATTTCTATTAAAAAATATTTATGCACTTTTTTAATTATTGATAGCTCTGCGGCTCTATTATTATTTATTATTCTCATTTCAGTATGTTATGTCATAGTCATTTTTTCTGGCTCCTTCATCTGACGTTACTTGACTAGGTGATTTGATGGTTTTAATACTGAAGAGGTTTTGGGGTGGGGTTTTTTTCTTCCTACATCAAAATTGTGAGGAGGTCGAGCTATATAGAGAAAAAAAAAGAGGTAGCGAGAAGAGTTGTTTCTATGGTGGTGATCTCTTGGGGATAGATTTGGGTTTTTTGTACTTATTGTTTTCGTCGTATCTGGCTAGACTGCGCATAGACGGGGTTCTTATGCGAGGCGATCTTCGCATAAAAATGCTTTCAAAGGGAGGTTATGAATTATTTAACTGTGGGTATTAATAAATTCTCGTGTGAGTGAGAGATTCTCACCCATCCAGGAGCGCTTAGAGCCAAATGGATGCCCTTGTTTTGGAAGGTTTGCAACTTATGCTTTTATTATGTATTTGCCTCGCATTAATCCCGTGTTTGGAAGCACAATTTAACCCGTGTTTAGAAGGACACGAGCTTGTATGGGAATATGCGCAACAAACCCGTGCGTAATTCGACGCATTAGGTTGTCTTTTCATTTAGATATAGCAGAAAAACAGAAAATCGAGAGGGCGCTGGCTCGGCGTACGTGTCGTGTGTTCAGCATCTAGTTGGGATCCGTAACTGCTTGATGGTAAAAGAGTTTTGCATCATAAAATCCAGCAAACATTTTGACGCTTTTTGCTCCTTCACTTAAGAGTCAATTTATATTTCGCATTTTTACTAAAACATTAATCATATCACCTATTTAATGGTTCACTCAATTATAATACCTGTTCATTTTATTATTTTTATTGTAACTTTGTTATGTCGTTTATTACTTTTACTATTAAGTGGATCCTTATTTTATATCATTTAAATGATTATTATAGTCTTACCCAAAGAAAGGACGATATTTATTTTCTCAACGCATAATTTTATATTATGTACGTAGCCAACTTATACCTAATTTGGCAACGTTATAATTATAGTGTTATACTGTTTATTATTTTATTATTTAATACAATATTAAATCCATGAAGGTATGATACTAAGGGCCGGTCTTATAAACGTCCGTTAGTTAGATTTCAGACCAAACAAACCGAAATTTGATACAAATGCTCTATATTTCGTCTTATAACAATTCGTTAGTTAAATTTTAGTAAAAGTTTACCGATCATCTTTACCGACGGTCGGACCACCGATTAACCGTTCGTTAACGATAAGTTATGGAAGGATTGAGTTTTACCATACTTGTTTTTTTATGTTGCGGTACATTTTCAATATTACGAATATTTTGAAATATACTGTTTTATAATTTTTCGGATTTTTATATTGAATTGCTTTTTTTTTCAGTAAAAAATGTCGTCCGACAGTGATTTTGAATAACCAAAACGAATTTGATTACAAGTTTGTGTTTGACCAAATATTTTATTTTTTCAACATGACATTGATGACACTGAATTTCGTTTTATTTTATATTAATTATTTTTTTTATTTAAAAAAAAAGAATGTCCACTGAATTACTAATCCAGCGCGCTAGCTAAATAATAAAGGATTATCACCATTTTTATAATTTTTGATATTGTTTAAAGTACGCAAAAAAATTAAACACTCTCTGTTTATATATTGCAATGACAGCACCGCTTTATCCATTACAATCCATTATAGTCCATTACAAATCTATTGAAAATCCATTGTAGTCTAATTAGACTGTAACTGTCAAATAAACGGACAGTTAAAATAGTTTTATAATACCGCCGATAGTAATATCTACATAGGAACATCCATCCGTTAGTAAATCGTAAATATACTAACGAATATTTGGTCTTTCGTTTATAAGACTGGCCCTAAGGGCCGGTCTTATAAACGTCCGTTAGTTAAATTTCAGACCAAACAAACCGAAATTTCATACAAATGCTCTATATTTCGTCTTATAACAATCCGTTAGTTAAATTTTAGTAAAATTTTACCGATAGCCTTTACTGACGGTCGGACCACCGATTAAGCGTTCGTTAACGATAAGTTATGGAAGGATTGAGTTTTTTCACACTTGTTTTTTTTTTATGTTGCGGTACATTTTTAATATTACGAATATTTTGAAAAATACTGTTTTATATTTTTTGGATTTTTATTTTGAATTGCTTTTTTTCGATAAAAAATGTCGGCGGACAGTGATTTTGAATAACCAAAACGAATTTGATTACAAGATTGTGTTTGACCAAATATTTTATTATTTCCCTTCTTATGGACTACCCCAGTCTCTGTGTACTTGGATTGCGAATTTTTTAAAAGATCGCGAAGTCATAACTGTAGTGGACGGTTGCTCTTCTTCTCCCCATTCCATTAATGCGGGAGTTCCTCAAGGGTCCATTCTATCTCCAACCCTATTCCTCCTACATATTAATGACTTGCTCTTACGCGCCCCCATCCACTGTTACGCTGATGACAGCACAGTCCATGACAATTTCTCTTTTGACAAACCTCCTAAACAGAGTGAAATATCAGAAGCCCGGAAAGACCTTCATCAAAAAATAAATAGCTACCTCCACTCAATCAATACCTGGGGTGAAAGTAATCTTGTTTCATTTAACGTCTCAAAAACCCAAGCCTGTCTAATTTCTGCGAAGAGAAACCCCAATGAATTGCAAGTTTCTTTCAACGGAAGCACCCTACCTAACAGCAGCTCTATCGACCTGCTTGGAGTATCTATAACGAACCAATTACACTACAAGGGCTCCATCGAAGCTAAGGTGAAACTCGCCTCCAAAAAATTGAGCGTACTATATAGAGCGCGCAGATATTTTACTAAGACCCAGATCTGTATACTCTACAAAGCGCAAATACGTCCAATTATTGAATATGGCAGTCACCTCTGGAGTGGCGCCCCCCAATACCTACTGAATACCCTCGACGCTGTCCAAAGGCGTGCTATACGTCTGATTGATGATCCATCACTGACTGATGGATTGCAATCACTAGAACACAGACGCAGAGTCGGTATTTTAAGTTTATTCTATAGATACTACCACGGGAATTGCTCAGAAGAACTTGCATCTTTGGTCCCTCCTCCACCCACTCGCAACAGAATCACTCGCTTCACTCAATCGCAGCATCCATTCACAGTGGACCTTCAACATATACGAACAAGTCGCTTCTCGAACTCCTTTATTAATACAGCAGCCCGACTGTGGAACGATCTTCCGAATTCTGTGTTTCCATCTTCGTACAACCCGGGTCTTTTTAAAATCCGAATTAATAAACTCATTTCTAGATTGCAAACCCCTCCCAACGCTACGTAGTGCGCTTCTTCGGAAGAGTAAAATGGACCCAAATCCTAATAGCTGGCGTCCCCTACGTAGACATGTTAAAAAAAAAAAAAAAAAAAAAAAAAAAAAAAAAAAAAAAAAAAAAAAAAAAAAAAAAAAAAAAAAAAAAAAAAAAAAAATGACATTGATGACACTGAACTTCGTTTTATTTTATTTTAATTGTTTTTTTAAACTTCAAATAAAAAAAAAATTATAAAAAATGAATGAATAATTAATTGTATCTAGTACCTACATAATATATGCATTAAGTTTTTTAAATTTCATTTTAATGCCATAAATTAGGCATAAATACTTGTGATATAAGTGAACAAAATCAGTTGAGGCGAGATTTAAACCCGCGTGCACTGAATTGCTAATCCAGTGCGCTAGCTAAATAATAAAGGATTATCACCATTTTTGTAATTTTTGATATTGTTTGAAGTACGCAAAAAAATTAAACACTCTGTTTATATATTGCAATGACAGCACCGCTTTATCCATTACAATCCATTATTGTCCATTACAAATCTATTGAAATTCCATTGTAGTCTAATTAGACTATAACTGTCAAATAAACGGACAGTTAAAATAGTTTTATAATACCGCCGATAGTAATATCTACTTAGGAACATCCATCCGTTAGTAAATCGTTAACATACTTACGAATATTTGGTCTTTCGTTTATAAGACCGGCCCTAAGTACAACTTTAAAACAATAAGTATAGAACAAAATAAGTACGTTGATACCCTCTCCATTGTATACAGTAAACACACACACACACAAGAAAAATTCAACTAACAGGATTATGCTGTTGCTTAATAATCTTAGGACACAAGAGAAATAATTATATAACATTTTATGATAATACTTATGAAAAAAAAGACACGATTCATGAAAAATCTCACGATATTGTAGAAATTCATAATAATGATAAAAGAAAAGTTTTATGATTTAGGAGAAATATGTATATAACGTGATATTGACGTGATATACCTACTGTTTTTTTTTTTAAATTTCACCAATATGGATGCGCACTAGTAAACACAACCACTGCCAAGTGCCAGACTTACCTTTTTCATACCTACATAATGTTCAATAAGGAGGGAAATATCATTAAAAATATAAATTACGATTACAATTTTGTAGCTCTTCAAAATGTTATAGAACAAAGTAGTTCTGTTCGTCCCCGAAGCGGCTGCTCGTCGGACAAAACAAGAAACTACTATCATGCATATTTCATACCACTACCACTAAGAATCCAACCACAAATAAGGAGGCCCGACAATCATGGCGAGGGTTACCCTCCCCGACAGTGCCACGGTAACACTAGACTATCACAGGAAGCTTTCGCCACGCCTGTAGTATCTACTTTCAGTTCTTCGATTTCCACGCCAGGCGCAGCATCCTCTAAACCTGTCTCATCATGGCAGGCTACCGCCGCGCCGAGTGGGTCGTGCCCACCAATCATGCACGGGGGGTTCTTCCACCCCTTGTACATGGCCATGGCCATCCCATCTCAACCTAAGCAGCAGTCTTATATAGGTTGAGATCTTTGTGGCTTCATAAATTTTATGCAATTCTTCATTTTTCTTTATGCGCCATTCATCTCCTTCCTTCACAGGACCACATATTCGGCGAAGGACTCTCCTTTCGAAAACATCTAATGCTTTGGCGGATTCCACGGTCAGTGTCAGAGCCTCGCATCCGTAAGTCAACACAGTCATAATGATTGTCTTATATTATAATGTCAATTTAGTTTTCCTGTGGACGTTGCGAGACCTGAACGCTGGCAATAAGGAAAAATACGTTTTATTGCCTGCTGATATTCTTTTCTATTCTCTTCATTATTTTCCGTAAGGAGAGATCCCATGGATACGTAAATTGGCCAACTATTTCATGAGTCGTCTGCCAGCTTTACGCTACCTCTTCTTTTTTGAGATGTGGGTTTAGATTATATATTTTGTTTTGCTCTCATTTATTTTCAAGCCCACTTCGCATGCAGCAGTTTCCAATGGGGTGAATACTTCTTTGATAACTGCCAGGGATCTTCCGATGATTTTAAGATCATCTGCATACTCATCTATCTGGCTGCTCTTGAAACAAATTTTAACGCTCGTGTCGACGGATGTTTGACGGACAACATGTTCCAACACTACATTGAAGAGAGTGGAGGCCAGATTGTCCCCTTGTTTTAACTATTGAGAGATTGTAAACGCCTCACTAAGTCTCTCTCCCACCTTGACCTGGCTTCTTGTGTTGGTCATTGTTACTATATAACATTAAGCCTAACTAGTTTAGAAGGAATCTGGAATTGAAGCAGAATTTCGTACAATTTCGTCTATCAATGCTGTCATAAGCTTGTTTAAAGTCGACAAATAATTGGTGTATATCAATGTCGAACTCCCAACACTTTCCCAAAATTTGACGTACCGTAAATAACTGATCGGCCGTTGATCTGTTTGGTCTATAACCTGCCTGATATTCTCCTAGAATATTCTCCGCATATGGCTCTATTCTTTGTTTAAGTATGACTGTAAATATCTTGTAAGCAGTGCATAAAAGTGAGATACCTCTATAATTATCGCACTTCAGCTTGTTACCTTTTTATAAATGGGGCATATAACTTACTACATATTATATCAATGAGTAATGTCTTTGGTTTTTATCGTACACATATCGTACACATATTTTTTTATTGTTCACAATAAACTATGAAAAAACAGCCTTTATACTATGATTTGAGTCTGATAGTCGCTGCCAAACTTCTAGCAATTTTTCGGCGTGGAGAGAGGCGATTTGCGCACACACGGGATCAAACCAACCAAGCAAAGAAACTAAATCTATCTTCTGCGCACCCGGACGTGATTTTTAACTATAACTTATACTTACCAAAATTTTCTCCAATATAAAAGTAGCTTCTTACCGAAAAATCGAAATTGGGAATGGATTTGAGTGTAAAGATTAAGGCCGATAGTCGTGCCATCGTTTTCTTCTTATACATAATCTAATAAATGATCACATTTCAGTTTGCGGTGAATTAGAAGCCCTCCGTGCCGTTCTGTCTGCCGGTGCGGACGCTTCCACCGCCGACGTCCACGGGGGCTATCCCCTCCACTACGCGGCCCAGATGTGCGGGGCTAGGGGCGCGGGCGGGGGCGGTGGCTCCCGTCTCGCCCTTGACGTGCTGGGCGCCCTCCTGCGAGCCCCGGCAGCGCGAGTGGACGTCAAGGATGGCGATGGAAGACAGCCATTGCTATGGGCGGCCTCGGCAGGTAGCGCCCCTGCCATACTGGCCTTGGTTAAGGCAGGAGCTGAAGTAGAGGCAGCTGACAAGTAAGTATATTTTTAATAACAACAACATATCCGTAATACACGCCAGTAAATATAAATTTTTGTGTACCGTCATGACACAGGCTTTCCTAGTTTGGTGGTGAATACCGACACTGCTTTCTATTTCATCATATTTAAATACCTCTTAATTCTTTTGTTTAAATTTATGTATAACATCTCTGTTCATTTTCTCACATACAATAGGTACTTATTATAATAATATGTACCTACTTCCCATGTATGAACTATTATTCCTCCTGATTTTGCAATTTGTATATCAGCTACCCGTATAGAATATGGAATTGATGTTGAAAAATGCCACTATTATTACTTTGAAATTAGAATATCACATCAACATTTTATGATACATTTTTAATAGATGGCATTATAAATTAAAAAAAAATAGAATGGATACGGCAAGGTCCTCGGGATGTTGTTTCCTTTTCAACAGCAAATACAGAGGGCGCTGGATAAGGGTTCTTGATGAACTTTGCATGGTGTATGCAGCAAGTTTTATCAAACCATTACACCATGTTAAAGTCATATTTGTATCCTGCATTACAGTTTTTTTAATACCAAATTATTTTAATTAGGGATGGATTAACAGCCCTACACTGCGCTGCTTCTCGAGGTCATACAGAATGTCTCGAGACTCTGGTGACATTGTGTGGAGCCCGTACCGATGTCATAGACTCCAACGGCTGCACAGCATTGCACTATGCTGTGACACTGGGACATGCTGATGCTACAGCTCTGTTGTTGCAGCATGGAGCTGATCCCAATAGACAGGACAGGAGAGGGAGGAGTCCGGCACATTGTGGATGTGCAAAAGGACAACTTGAAACAGTCAAAATGCTGGGTAAAAGTAATGTAATATATATGACATAGTGTGGTGCATTGTAGGTATTTTAGATTTAGAGTTTCATTCAAACATAAGATTAGTTTCTTTGATGAAACATAAACAGAATAAATCAAATACTTTTTTAAAAATTTCATATACACAAACATTGGAAAATTTGTCAAAAAAAACAAAGAGTATTAATATTTGTTGATTTTTATACTGCATGTATGTGTGCATAAAAGAAGCAATATCTGGCATAAAATTGAATTTTTCACATGCTAAGTATATATTATGTCACATGCTTTTAATGAAACATACCTATCTTGAAGTGGTGTTGTCATTTTTGTTTGTGCTTTTTCTGTGGTGATGTTTTCCCGCCTTTGTACTTAAATGAACCCCACTGCCTAACTTTAATATAATTTTACCAACAGGGTCCTAATATTTTTGAATCCTAGAAATCCTCTGATATTGTGGTATTTCTTAAAGTAATCATGATCAGTAAACAATAATGTTTTTATATATTTGATTTGATATAAATTTTACGATGGATTAATATGTTTTTTTTTTCTTATTGGTCATAGACCTCACTCTTGAGGTTGTGAAAGAATGAATATATCCTTGTTACAAGAACATAATTTTGTACCAAAAATAATAATAATTGATATAAAAACATAACTATCACTTGCAATGATAAATACAAATAATGTATAATGTGTTACAGGTGCACACAATGCAAATCTTTGGTTAAGGAATGCAAAAGGAGATCTTCCCTTACATGAAGCTGTAGCATCAGGAAGAAGAGAGTTAGTAAAATGGTTGTTAGAGATGAGGCCATCTCAAATCAACGCTACCAATAATGATGGAAGAACATTGCTTCATATTGCAGCAAATAGCGATAACACAGATTTATGTAAAATTCTACTTGATTTTGGATCTCAAGTAAACGCTGTTCTAAGAACGTCCAAAAATATACTCATGACACCTCTGGATTGTGCCTTACACAGAGGATACCGATCAACTGCAAAATATCTACAAATGCATGGTGGCCTTCCAGCATCACGTCTGTCTTCCAGACATGTGGTGGTAGATCAAGAGACTGTACCTCAGTTACCCATACGACACATCAAAAGCACCAAAATAAACCTTCGTGATAAAGTTGCCATTGAGAGACGGGAAATTTTCGAAATGAGTCCATGCAGTACCCCTCGAAGAAGAAAAGCAAGTAAAGCAACTACTTTGTCAGAAAGCTCAGACTACAGTTCCGATGAATATGAACTACAAAGTCAAAAATACAGAGAAGAAAGGAGAAGACACAAAAGAAGAGCAAAGCGAGAACAATCAAAATATAAAACAAACAGTTTTAGTGATGGATATGATAGCGATACGAGAAGACGTCGATCAAAACACGATAAATCCATATCTGACTCTGAAGGGAGTGGAAGAACAAAAGAGAAGAAAAGCAAAAGATCCAAGAGTGAGCCAGTTCCAAAAAGTAGATCAGAAAGCAGACACCGAACAAAAGGAACTCCTAAAAAAAACAGACAAAAAAGAAAAGATGAAGGTTCAGAAAGTGATAATGATAAAAAATATAAAAAAAGGAGAAAAAGTGGTTCAAGAAAATCCGTTCGGTTAAGTAGTGGTTCAAGTGAACATTCTAGCATTGAAGAAAAAGAAATCACAAAGAAAAAAGAAAGCAAAACAAAATCACAGAGAGTTATTGAAAAAGCTGAAAAACAACAAGTACAAGATATGGAATTATTGAAACAAGCAGTCGAAGTTGCTAAAAATATAGAGATTATTGAAAATGAGAAAAATAAAGAAACGCTTGAAAATATATTTGAAAAACAATTAAGCGAGACTGAAACCAATACATTTTCCATTGTCGAAACAACTGTGATTACTGAAGCACAAATACATGCAGAAAGTAAAGCTAGTTTAGACAAAGATTCTATACAAAGTTCAGCAATGGAAGAAAACTCTGGGAAGAGTGATGTTCAAGAAACTCCGGTAAAAGCAATTCAAAGTATAATTGATGGAGGTGAAGAAATTAAACAAATTACTGTTGAAAAAAAGGATGCTGTGGATACAACTCAAGTATCTACTCAAGAAAATGAACAGCAAAAGCATACAGCTGAAAAAACAGAAATTAAATCTGATAAACCTGAATATAAATTAGAAGTTCAACAACCAGAATCAAATAAAGTGGAACAAACTAAAGAAACTGAATCAGAAATAGAAAAAACAAAAACAAATGACGATCAAGAAGATACTGAAGCTTCTAAAACTGGACCTGACAAAGCTACTCGGGATGGTATCATAGCAATAATACCAGACTCTGATTCTTTGGATATTCAAACAGACGAACTATTGCCAGATGATACTCAAAATGAAAGGTATGTTATGAAAAAAGGTGATAGCACAAGTGTAGATACTGATGAAAAATCTGAAAACATTCAAGCAATAATTAGTATCTTATCAGACGAAGAAAACAAAGCTATTACTGTATTGAGTGAACCTGATAGTCTCATGGGAGAATCAGTAACTGGAATTGATTCTGCGATGGAAGATAAAATGCCAAGAGAACTAACTTTGATTAATGAAGAAACTGAAAGTAGAAGTGTTAAAATATTGGAACAACAAATACATAAATCTATACAAGATTCAGCAGAAACAACTGCTGGAATAAGTGAAACTACTGATTCAGTAACCGATTCAAAAGAAACAAAACTGATTAAAAACAGATCAAAAGAAAAAGCAGTACAAAAAGTATTACCAGATGTAAAAACTTCATTAAAACAACAAGGCAAAAGGAAATCTCAAGATGAAATACAAAAGTGGAGAAGTCAAGAAAGTGTTAAGAGTAAACAAATTTTAGAAACACAAAGTTACAAAGTTTTGACTGATACATCGACGAACGAAGAAGTAAATGATGACAAGCAAAATATAAAAGATAATATTGACTCCACAATAAATGAAATAGCTGAAACTGAATTTGAAGAACCCGATAGGTTTGTGAAACAAGCCGGATACACTAGAAGGAGAATGTCAAGCATTAGTGACAACGAAATGTACAGCATTGTAGATTCCAGTGGAAACATAAGAAGAAGACGCTTAAAGAAAAAATACCGAGACAAAAGTAGAAACGGATCCATCAGATCAAAAAGTCAAAATTCAGAAAGAGACTATGAATCAAGTGGATTGATTGATTCTGGCTTTGAGCCAAGTCCAAGAATGCATCAAAATAGAATCATGAGTCCAAGATTAGCCGCATACTATGAAGATAGAAATGCTTCAGGTCTGTATACTGGGACAGTTGATAGCAAAATACCAAAGAGAAAACCTGGAGACAGAAATGCAGTTGACATGACATCAGTAACACAGATTGTCCAGACAAATATGAGAAGGTATTAGATTGATTTTTTTACAACAACATAATCTACAACAAGGATGCCTTGACAATATATCTTTTCAATAAGTGCAGTTTTAGGAAATTCAGTTTAATATTAAATGCATTAGCTCAAAAAAATGTCCTGCAATATCTTATGTACTTAAACAAATAATTGTATGTGATTTTAACTTAAGCTTTTTTTCAGGTATTTTCTGGAAAGAAAGATATTTCAACATTTAATGGACTTAAAACATATTCAAATAAGAGCAGGTAAAGCAAATGAAGCTGTTTTAGTGAAAAGAGCAATTGATGATTACCACAAATCAAGTTTGGCTTATGTTGGAGCCGGAAGATACACCAGCACAGATTTTACATTTAAAAAATTTGAGAAATTCCTATATGATTCATTAAGAAAATTACAAAAAAGTGGTGTTCGTCATCTTGCTAATTTGCCAGAAAGAGCGTTCCCCGATTTTGTGGGAAAGGATCAAGAAAATTTGTACAAAATGGATGGGCTGCCAGATAACCCCATATTGTGTACAAGCAAAACACATAGATGTTATCACGCTGTTCATGCTTATACTGGCATTCCATGTTCAGCCTATAGTAAGTAAAACTTACTCAATCTGGGGGGCATGTCTGGTCAACCGGCATTATCAAAACCATTAATGTTTACCCATATCATGGATATAATTATCTAATGGAGCTCTATAATATCTTAAGATGTTATAGAACTCCATAAGATAATTATATCCATGATATGGGTAAATATGCCAGTTGACCAGACTTGCCCCCAGAGGGAAATTAACTTATTAAATAATTTGAGTTTAGATCCAAAATTCAATCAATGTAATTGTTGGCTCATTTCTGCATTCATTTATTTTTTTAAATTAAATTGGAACATGTAACGCCACAATGAAATAAACAAATGCTTTACTGCTCTAACATTTCCGCATCCCGTTTCTATCACGCACGTCGCCCACTGTGGAGGGGGTGGCCCGACCAGCCTATAAGAGGCCATCCTGTGTGCCTTACAAGGCAGAAATCCAGAACTCCTGTTCGGGCTAACATGTAAAGCCTTACACCCAGTGTGCTGTCTTAAGATCCCTATGTAGCTCAAGCATAAATCTAGAGCTCTTGCTCGGGTTAGCATCTTAAGCTTTACTTCCAGTGTGCTGGACTATTGTCTAAAGATTCATACCTATGCAGCTCAAGCAGAAATCCAGTTCCTGATAGGGTTAACATCTAAAGCTTTATGCCCAATATGCTGGACTATTGTCTTAAGATCCATACCTACGCAGCACAAGCAGAAATCCTGAGCTCCTGCTCAGGTGAACATCTAAAGCTTTACATCCAGTGTGTTGGATTATTTTCTTGAGATATCTACCAAAGCAGTTCAACTATCTCCATAATTAGTACACACCTGATAAGACAATAAGTGTGCGAATCTATTATATTTAAATAAACTGTTACAGACTTACTATGCTAACAAATAAATACTGAAATGAACATAATATATCAACACTTAAAATAAATATCACAGTTTGGTATCATAATAGTCATAACTTGCTTTTAACAAATTTTTTTTCAGTTCCCATGAAGTTAAACCACCATACAATGCCAAAACCACCAACACATGGGCAAAAGAAGGGTTCCAGCTTTCTCCCACATATTCAATCCAAAGGCAGACAGTCCAATAGTCAAGTTACTTTGGAGCTCTGCCATGGAAATGAAAAGCAAATGATAGCACTGCCTGCTGAAAAGTTGGATAAAAACAAAAGATATTATGTTACATTTACTGTGAAGGGGTCCAATCCTGACTCAGATAATGAAAACAAAAACAAGCAATCAGATAACGCTATGAGAAATGTTAAAAGTGTATAAAAGCAATTATTGTGAAGGGGACAGATGACAACCATTCTTAATTTTACAAGCCACGAAGGATGTTTTTATGAAGTACCATGTAATAAGTAATCAGATTGATGTATAATACATTTCTGTAACATTATTAATTTGTTCCGTCACACAAATGACACTTAAATCAAGCATGTTACATATTTTATCTTACAATTGTTTTGTACCAAAATAATTGTGTGATGAAGTAACCAGCTAAGGGGAAGCACAGGTGGACGAGACCTAAGAAGGAAGTAGGTATAGTTATCTTCAAACATCTTGAAATTTATCGATCTGGAGGAGGACACGTGATCAAACCAATCAAACATAAAATCCAATTTTTTGTTCTGTGCATCCATCCTGTGTTTTTTCTAGATATCTGGGGATAACTGTAACTTGAGGAATATTTTGGATTATCAATAAAATATTAATCCTCAATATTCAAGGATGAATTCAGCACTGAATAAAAACACCAAAATGCATGGAAGCTAGTTTCAATAAGATTTTTATCTATCACAATTAGTAAATTATAAAATTTGACAAATTGCCGACGTAATCAAAACAAAAAATGTCTACATATAATCTTCTTATTTTATTCATTAAGTTGTAGTAAGTCATTTTGGTTAACTTAAAATAATTGGTATAAAATAGTTTTACTACTTTCAGAATATGAATGGGTTTCGACAATCGGCCAACATTTTGAATCTTTAAATTAAAAATATCAGTTAGTTTGATGGGCAAATATGTAATCTAATAACAATACAGTAATATTTAAATTATTATAAATATATAAATTATAAAACGTATAAAAATTGATAATGATACAAATATCAATTAATTTAACCAAAGCACAAGAATTTGATAGTAAAGAGAATGCATTTTTAAGAATATTATCCTTCATAAAGAATTGTTTCTTTATAATCTTTAAAAATGTAAATTTTAGACCAAATATATAATTATTTTACAATACAAGAATAATTGATGTGATCTCAAATAAATTTAAGTAATTGTTCCCTTGTAAAAGAAATCCTAAAGTAGATCTTACTTTGAAAATATAGTTTAAATACTCGGCGGATATTTTGTGGTTCTTCATATTAACCGTTTTGGCATGTGAATTTTGCCCTAAACCACTATATTTTGAGTCACTATGCGACATGTTTCGGCAGTGCTGTCCTGCCATCGACCGGCTAGTTGAGTCTCAACTAGGGCAAAATTCACATGCCAAAACGGTTTCTTTGAAAATATTCAATAGATTTGATTGTACTCATAGAAACAGTCACAGAATTAACGAAGAAGAGTATGGAAATATAAAGTTATTGACATTAATATAAGTACAAACATCTCGTAGTAAAAAAAAAAATTGTATGCACTGAATCAAAACCAGGACAGAGCAATAAAAACATTAATTTAATTCCAATCTTAGATTATATATGATACAGATACCTAGTCAGCGCAATGAATGTATGCCAACTAAAACTACGCTGAAACAGACGAATTCCTAGTATACGTACACCTACCGATACGCACACCTACATAAAACGTAGACCAACCGATCTACCGCCTCACACACACATGTAAAAAAACTTGGCATACATTTGAATTCGAAATATGTACTACACGCGGCTTCTGTACATTATAATTCTATGATTCCAATACATAATTGGCACAGTTCATTGGTATTTGACACTTGCAAAAAATTAAATTGATGTCGTTAAAGCAGGCCATTAAACACTGATTGTAATCTTAAAATTGACAAAATAAATAAGCATTTTCCTAAACCAGTGATCGGCAAACTCATTAGTCAACAGAGACAAATATCAATCAAGTCGCATGAATACAGAATGAATACAATTGAAATAAGATTGCTAAGAAGAATTTGTAACAGGACAGAGTAAGAAATTAAAACACAAGGAAGGAATGTAGTATGAAGAGAGATATCATTAGAATGAGAGTGACATTAAGATGGTTTGGCCACATGGAAAGACAGAATGAAGAACGCCTGAAGAAGAAGCTTGAACAACAGATGAACATGTAAGAGATGATACATGAATATTCTCATATGGCCAAACCATCTTACCTAACTTAATCTTTGATACAAAATACCATGTATGTAGTATTTTATGCAAGCGCCACACTCAAGAGGCAAAAAAACGCATGTTACTTTCAGGCTACAGTTTGTCGACCACTAACCTAAACAATCTACTCTACTAGTCAATCGACTAGGAACCAACCAACAGACATATTGAAAATGTCTATATTCTTGATTTCCTCAAATGGATTCCAGATGAATTGAAGTATTACTTCATGTCAGTCAGGCCTGCTTTATTATAAATAAAAAAAAATCAGCAATTTGTAAAAGAAAATCTTTATTTACTGTTTCCCTAACAATGTTTAAATGTAGTACATTATAAGACCACTCTATGTGTAACAAAATGTAAGTGTTAATTATAAGATTTATTTTATCTTATGATATTGTAAAATATAATTTAACAGGTTTAATTTTACTACATATTTCTATGGAATTATTAATTTGTGTAATAACTCTGGGAAATTTGAAAATAAGAGAAGAATGCAATAAGATTCACAGATTGAGAATTAATGTCCTGGGGGCAAGTCTGGTCAACCGGCGTAGTCAAAACCATCCATGTTTACCCATATCACAGATATATCTTATGGAGTTCTATAATATCTTGAGATGTTATAGAACTCCATAAGATAATTATATCCATGATATGGGTAAACATGGATGGTTTTGATTCCACCTGTTAACCAGAATTGCCCCCCTGATGTGGTTCAGCTACATTAAATGAATGAATGACTGTTAGAAAATATATCTGATGCTCAATTTTGTATAAACACCATAGGAGTAAAGAAGGAGTTAATTTCTATTTTATCTTTGGTTTACGCTCGTAAACGCAATATATTTATGTACTAATTCAAACAATAACCTCGAGTATTTTGATCGGGTTAAGAAAAGGACAAAAAATTCCCTTATAAAATTCCAAAAACAAATATATTTATATAAACGCATGTAAACCACAGATAAAATAGTACTTACCTCTTTTTTTATCCTATGGTGTTTATACAAAATCGATTATCTGACAGAAAAAGATGAATGTGACAGGAAATGTAAAAAAAATGAATGTGAAAGAAGTAAGAAAAAGAAACATTAGTAGCTAAAATGAGCATGTATGAAAACAGTTAGAATTATATCTCAACAAAGCACTATTGAACTTACTTGAACCAAATAATCTCCTATAATTTCATATTTAAAAAATATATATTTGTTTAACAAATATTTGATAAATGTATGTACATTAAAACAATAAATTATTGTAAATTAATTTTTGTAATAAAAAAATATAACTATGACTCGTGTTACAAAAAAAAATGTTTTTTATTTTAATTCAAAGGTTCAAATAGTTTCACAATATTGGAACCTACCCAAAAAACCTAGAGAAGGTTGTAAATGGTTCTATGATGATATAACCATACCTTAACTTCTGGAGAAATAGTTCTATAGAAATGGTAAGAAGTAAAAAAATGGTATAAAAATAAATATTTTGACCTAAGGATTAATATTGTGAACTGTTCTTCCCTCACCACCATCCGTTCTGATTATGGGGACCAGTAACGGCCCCTTGCAAAACTTTGAAAGAACACGTAAAGAACATACGAAGAGTCCGGAGAACTTTTCAAACCTTGCAGGTACTGCACTTAATGTGCCAAAGAGAGCTAATCATGTGGAAACAATTGGCTCACCGTTCACTGATAGTGAAGATAAGAGTGCACCAAATTTAAGACAGAAAGTCTTGAAAGCCCTAAAGTTGCTCTTCGTGGCTACAAGGTCCGCATGTCCAATGGGTCCAAAGAAATTCCCTCAGACATCGTTGTAGAGTTCTCGTCGGAAAGTTGACACGGACCTTCGGACCTATTGTGACCTTCTAAAAGTGATGAAATTAATAATACTGAATAAAAAAAGGGTTCACAAAGAGAAGAAAAGAAAATAAGTCATAAAAAATAAAAGACAGTTTAAATCTCTCTACTTTTATTATTTCTATAACATCTTTTGTAATGTAACAATTTAAATAAATAGTAAAAAATTAATCATTTTGAGATAAGTCATTCATTATAATAATGTAAGTACCTATTTCATTTTAAAAAAAGACACACATAATTTAATAAACTAAACATTAATAAACTTTCAAGATAATATATAGCAACAATAAACATGAACAATTCATTTATATGTAATAGGTATTATTAAAATGTACTATAAAGAAGTAATTAACTGGTACTTTGACAAATATGCACCTAATAACAAGTCATAATCAGATAATTGAAATCCCACACAAATTCAGATAATTGAAATACCTGGTAAAGAACTGTGTCTCCACTGGAAATTGAACCCTGATCAGGATCGGGTGTCTGACTAATAGTGAGGCATGTGCAATTATAAATCTGTTTCATAAAACATATCACTAATAGCTGTACTTGATATTTGAATTTTATTGAAAAAATATTCAAGTCATAACCAATTTGTTATTATACTAGAGATAAGATAATTGATATTCCAAACAAGTTAATACATTTTTCAGATGGAATGTGCCAGAAGAATATAAAAAGATTGAAGACAATGCCCCCAAGTCAAATTGAAAACGCTGTTCGTTATCGCCAAGCGCTAATTTTTTTTTCTATGTGATTTGACGTTTGTTGTAGAAATTTTTTCTACAATAACAAATAACAAACGTCAAATCCTATACAAAAAAAAATTAGCGCTTGGCGATAACGAACAGCGTTTTCAATTTGACTTGGGGGCATTGTCTTATATTACACACAACAAAGAGTATCAAGTGACATTTTTTATGCTGACATTAATTCATAGACTCGGTCACATTTAAACATCTTTTCACTCTTTCTCCATCAGTTTAATATATTTTCTAAATAAATTAACCTTCATTCATTTCTATTCCATGTGATGAAAGTGTTATGGTATTTTTACTTTCATTCCATCTTTCATGAAATTAGTCTCAGTACTTACATCTTCATACCATATCCTAGTCTGACTGCAAGTAGTGCAAAATAGAACTAACACTAAATTCCAAGAAGTAGACAGACTCCAGCTAATGTCCAACGTGCTGGCTTCTCTTTGGTTCTCAGGTTAAAGGTCCAAACATATGTTGGTCCTCGCATTCTGCACAAAGTGAAACTATGTTATGTATATTTATTGCACTAATAAATATATACAAAATAGAGATCAATTGAAGCATGTTCCCGTAAAAGAAAATGTGTCAGTTATATAGATCCATTTACCAAATAAACACAAATAAGTATGATAAAATGTGTCCGATATAGATCCTTTTACCACTTAACACAAATATTACAAAATGTGTCAGTTATATAGATCCATTTACCAAATAAACACAAATAAGTATTATAAAATGTGTCCGATATAGATCCTTTTACCACTTAACACAAATATTACAAAATGTGTCAGTTATATAGATCCATTTACCAAATAAACACAAATAAGTATTATAAAATGTGTCCGATATAGATCCTTTTACCACTTAACACAAATATTACAAAATGTGTCAGTTATATAGATCCATTTACCAAATAAACACAAATAAGTATTATAAAATGTGTCCGATATAGATCCTTTTACCACTTAACACAAATATTACAAAATGTGTCAGTTATATAGATCCATTTACCAAATAAACACAAATAAGTATTATAAAATGTGTCCGATATAGATCCTTTTACCACTTAACACAAATATTACAAAATGTGTCAGTTATATAGATCCATTTACCAAATAAACACAAATAAGTATTATAAAATGTGTCCGATATAGATCCTTTTACCACTTAACACAAATATTACAAAATGTGTCAGTTATATAGATCCATTTACCAAATAAACACAAATAAGTATTATAAAATGTGTCCGATATAGATCCTTTTACCACTTAACACAAATATTACAAAATGTGTCAGTTATATAGATCCATTTACCAAATAAACACAAATAAGTATCATAAAATGTGTCCGATATAGATCCTTTTACCACTTAACACAAATATTACAAAATGTGTCCGATATAGATCCTTTTACCATATAAACACAAATAATAACAAGAAAATAACAAGACAGAATCAAAGAACTTGCTATAAAGATTCTGCTAGAGACTAAAATATCTGTTTTGAATGTAATATAAGATAAGCAAGGGTGGGTAAACTTTTGAGACAAAGGGCTAGATTCAAAAATTCAAAGTGAGCAGCAGCAGTTAAATACTAACTTACCACACAATACTTCATTAAAAATCTTACAAATATGAAGAAAGAAATCTTATTTATATAAATAAATATTTATTTCAAACATGCAATGAGAAAATTTCAGTTTTCTTGTGTTTATTTGTACAAATTCACTCAATGTCCGCCGCAGTGAATAATTTTCAGTTTTCTTTTGTTTCGATAAATTAAAGATTTTTTCCTGATTTTTAACACAAAGCGCCTGCGGGCCGCACTGAAATAAAAAATATTTGAATGATCTAACGTTTTATTAGAAAAACCCCTACCTGATCTTGTAAAGAGGACAGTCGTAGACATTTCTAGTTTCCTGTTTGTCTTGTGTGACAGCCTTGATATAGACCACTGGCAAAAGGGGGAAGAGTTCCTTGAGACGAGAGTCAGCTATAGTTCCGGCTTCTGAATCCCAGCGCGCTCCCTCCATATATAGACCATGAACGTATGCTCCTTCTTTAGGTGGGGCACTGAGAAATAATTATTATTAAAAAAATAAAATATGTATTCAGAATTAGTTCTATTACTTTGTTCGCAAATATGACTCTCATTCACCAGTATCATTATTTTACGAGCATTGTCAAAGTCATGGACAAATTTTGATGATGCTCGTCAAAGACCAGTAGCAGTCAAAGGGAATTGTGAGAAAAATAAAAGTTCTAAAATATAGAAAATTAAACACAAATCTTTTGCTGAAAAACTCCTATAATTAACAAAAATTTTAAACTTTATCAAAGATAATGCTTCTTCATCAGTCAACTTGACTAAGTATTTATATCTGGACATGGTTTTGATACAACGATTAACTCTTTTAAGGCAATTATGTAAAATAAATCTTCAACTCAAAACCATCAATAAAGTGTAAGAGTGTGTTTCATTAAAAGTGCACTATGTGGTTAAGTTGGTATGATTGCATTTGGTGTTATAATACATTAAAAACAGAATAATAATAATAATAAACACTCCCTTGCACCCTTGCACCCTTGCACCTTGCGCAAGTGGCGATTTTATTGCCATTTAGCAATTTCTTGCTAATAACCAGTGTTTCCAACCCAGAGAAGCAATAATTGCGTGAGAAATTGATTAAATTAAATTGATATTCCCTACCACTAGGAATTATTTTTGTTCTTTTGTAATATTTGTAAAAGTTATTTTATATAGTTTGTTTTAATAATAATAAACACTTCCTTGCACCCTGCGCAAGTGACGAGTTTATTGCCATTTGGAAATTTCTTCCAACTAACAAGTGTTTCCAGCCCAGAAAAGTAATATTAGCGTGAGAAATTAAATTAAATAATTTCTCCTCTGCTGGGGACCGAACCCAGGACGCCCGCACAGAAACCAAACGGCTTACCAACTGTGCCACGGCGGTCAGTGTTTTATTCAGAATGATACATGTCTTATTATACTCAGATTGTTTTCTTTTAAAATTTATTGTTATTAAGTTTTAAATATGAGATTAGAGGAACCTAATTTGGAAATATGGTGACATTATTCAGTGTGTTTTGACTGACAGTCATACCAACATTATCATTGAAGTGCATTTAAGTGAAACACAGAATACATGTAAAATAATAAGCAGCGAAAACTGTAAATAGTGAGTAAACAGTTATATTGAGTAAACAAATTTAAACTCACGAAAATTCATCTCTTTGTTTCTTTGTGACATCGCAGTTGAGGCACATCTTGTCCAGTGGCCACTCATTCTTCCTTGCCGTCTGTTGCATGATTGCCGTAAGAAATGATTGAGGGTTGAAGAAACCACCCAACCATACCACACTAGGAGGCTGAAATTTATTGTTACTTACTCTTATTTTGTTATAAATAATTAATAATTTTATATATATATTTCTCTGTCTTATGTTAAATTATCGACCTCACTAGGGCTGGCCTGTATTGAGGTTGAAAATTATGTATTATTTTGTATTTTGTTAGGTACCCGTAAAGATAAATAAATAAAATAAAATAAATACACATTACTTAGCTAAACATAGGGCCAGTATTACAGTCTCAGTTTAAGAGCTAAACTCAAGTTTTACAAAAATTTAACGTATTACAGTGTCCGTTTAGGCCTAATCTTCCCTCAAATTCGTCACTAAAACGACAAATTTTTAACTCAAAGTTTCTGGCGAATTAAGAAATTAACGGTAGGTCAACTGTTATTTGCTAGGCAAAAAAATTAAATTTACCATGTTGGATAATAAAACAATTTTAAGTCGAAGCGTCCAAGTCGTAGCGTCCCGTTTTGTAGTTGGTATTATTTGAGGTCATTTAAATTTTGACAGGTAATAACCACAGAAAAAGTAAAATACGTCTATATTTGAAGATTTATTAACTAACATGTCATATTGCACTGTAATACGGAAATGAATTCAATCTCCCCTTAACATTAATCTTGAGTTTAACAAACTCAATGAGTTGAGGGCCGACTGTAATACCGGGCCATACTCTTGTGTTAATATTTATGCGCATTATAAACATTGACAAAAAAATTCAAACTGTGGTACTATTCTAAAACTAAATATGAATTTATAATATAGGCAATATTAGACAATACGGTTGTAAAGTGAAATTTTTTTTGACAGCAACACAAAATACATGTTGAACAAGTTTTATTTAAAGGTTTTATCTAAAACAATGATAAAGCGCGCACTAATTCAGGTTAAAATTCACCTAATTTCTTTTGTAGTTAATATTGAGAATAATTTTTAGACTGAGCCCCTATTTGTCACATCCTACCCGTATCCCTGGATAACCGGTTAAGAGGAACCGACACCGCTCGGTATGTTAGGTGCTGGGTTTAGTTAAGATCATGGCTGAACTGTAGGCTCAACTCCGTTTAGTCCAATATAGAAAAAAACTAAATCCAAATTCTTAGGTTGCAAACTGAGTTGCTTCCTATTGTGACATGCTAGAGACACTAAGAAGAAATGAGAGTCAGCAGGACAGGAAAGTTCTTTAAGTAGAGGTAATTCTACTTAGAAATCTGTTACTTTCTCTTTAGCAAGTCACCATAATAATGCGTTGTACGTTGAGTTTTATACCACAAAACTAAGATTTTTTATTTTTATATTGCTTCTCGGGCAACTAACAGGTACTATGTCAAATATTAATTAAACACGCACCCAATAACAAGTTGCCATATTCTGAAGACTTATGATATTAATCATCTTACAGAACCAGACTGAAAACACAATTAATATCTGTGTCTCCTTCGGGAATCGAACCGGAGACCTTTGGATCAGCAGTCGAATACCCAACCAACTGAGCCAAAAAGGCCGACAATTTATATCACAGTGGGTGAAAGTGAGAAGAGAGAAAGGTAACGTTTGGTCAAATTACATACAATGTAATGAAAGTCACAAATAAAATTAACACAGAATAAACAAATTAAAAATAACAGTAAATTTACAATGAGTTGAAATATAGGTATTGAGTGAAAGTAAAGCGTGCACTACGTTGAACGTTTCTCACAATAGGTAGGTACTAAGATGACATCGAATAGCTGTTCTTTTGTATCAACCTCAAATGGGAATCAACCTCAAGAATCAGATATCTACCCGACCGAGTCAAAAAGGCTAGCATATTTTAACATAAAGCGAAATAAAGTTCTTACACTAAAGTCAGCTGCCCATGACTCAAGTTCGGTCAACCTGCAAGTGAGATCAGCGTACCACGCAGCCAGACTCAGTTGAGAAGGATATGCCAATGAGGCCCAACGTGGGGGCACCTGTCCCACAAGGAGACAGCCCTGAAGCTCCTCCATCTCACCGGTTATTGTCAACTCACCCTAACATAAAATAATAATATATTTAAAAAATAATGTAGTACAAAATGAGTGGGTTGTGGCCAACTCCTCACTACCAAAGTCACTCCAAAAAATATTCAAATTTTGTATGGAAAATTTTCAGCATTTTCATGAAATCATTTATTTTATTATGAAAACTTGATAATTCTTCAATGCCATTTTATGAAAGTGGTGTGCCTTTTTAGCAATTTCAAAATAAAAATATCAAATTTTAAGTTTCCTGAGCTTGGGGTCGAAAATTGAGAAGCACTGATAAGATATCCTTCAAAATGTAATGGGGTCTAAGCGAGTACTAGATATACAAATTTACAAAATTATAAAAGAATTGAATGAGTACTTTAGTCTATAATCGATAAAGTAGAATAAACACATATAAACACATATAACATAGGGAAGTGTGCTTGGTCCTATATTATTCCTGGTATATATAAATGATTTTTGTGATCTGAATGTCAGTGGTGAAATAATCACTTTTGCTGATGACACTGTACTGATTTTTCATGCCCCTACTTGGGATCAGACTTACAGCACATGTAATAAGGACTTGCTTAGGGTAAAGAAATGGCTTGATTCTAACTTACTTACACTGAACATAAAAAAGACTAAGTTTGTAACATTCAGTATTTCTAATAGAGGGGTGCCATAAGCAGAGTATTCACTTAAAATTCATAATTGTAAAGATTATTCTGACTGCAAATGTGATATAATTGAAAATGTGGATTCTATACGTTATTTGGGTGTTACGTTAGATAGATTTCTAAGGTGGGATGTACATATCAATAATTTATCAAAAAGGTTACGGAAACTAACATATATTTTCAGAGAATTAAGAAATGTAATTGGTATTAATGAACTTCAATCTGTGTATTATGCATTAATTCAGTCAATAATTTCTTATAACATATGCTGTTGGGGAGCGTGTTCTAAAACTGCTCTTGCTCCGCTTTGCATAGTGCAAAAAACTTTTTTGAAAATTATTTATAAAAAAGATTTTCGCTATCCCACTGACAAACTTTATGAAGAGACAGGTGTACTTAGCCCTAGACAATTATTTATCATACAAGCGTTGTGCAAGTTTTTTTTTAATTTGGATACAGCTACTAGATCACAACAAAATAGATTGACTAGAGGCAGTGTCTCTCTCAATTTCCGGCCAGATAGAATGAATACTTTATTTGGTCAGAGAAACTACTTTTATGTAGCACCTATTATATTTAACGATCTTCCAACTTTAATTAAATCAGCAAAAACAATTGTAATTTTCAAAAAACTGGTAAAATCCTATGTTATTTCAAATTATATAAAAATGCTAAATGTATTCAATAGTGTTCACATTGTCATGTAATTTTTATTCTTATAATTTATATTCATATTGTCATTTAATTTATATTTTATTCCAAACGTGTGGTCACACTAGTTTTTGTGTAGAATTTTATTAGTATGTATGTAGGTATATAGTGAGTCCAGAGCTGTGATGTATATAATTATTGTTGCAGTTATGGATGCAGGTACCCAACTGTATTTAGCTGCAACATGGTATATTTTATAGCTCTGGGTTCATTTTTGTGTTTATTTGTATTCTGTTATTTTATGTATCTTTTCTTATAGTTTTAAATTTTTTTTGTTATACTTTTATGTTTCTTTTGTATTACATACTATTTTTATATCATTTTATATTATTGTCTTTACCATTTGATTTTGTAAAATTTTCGACCTCGATACAGGCTAGTCCTAGTGAGGTTGATTATTATATAACATTATGTCATAAAAGTGTAAAGATATATTAAATAAATAAATAAATAGTACACAGCACACACACACACACACACACACACACACAGATACATTGTGATGAAACTTTCAGAATACAATCTCAGCATGATACAAGTTGATAATCTGCAATAAAAAAAATAACCTTAAATATTGCAAATTCATTACTCCCCACTATATCCCCTTGGGGTACTGAGGAGTAAGTAGTCAATATTTATTACATCTAAATTAAAAGGTTGCATAAAATTATTAAGTATTTCATTTCATTCATACTATCGCAGTATATCCGACAATGTTTGGTAACCAGCGAAAAGTGTGCAGATGTGCATGAACTTATGCAAGGAAGCACGACACATGCATATATTCCCACACACCAGACTCATCTCACATAAAAAGGCACTACATTCAGAATGGATGGTGAACCTCATTGCTGAACTATGTGATATGTTATTGTTGCCTCTTGTATTTTCGATTATCTGGTTCTTACTGGACACCCGAAAATAATAATAATAGAAAAAAGTGAAATCACAATTCTAAGCCGGGACCTCAAAACAAGAATTTAGAAGAAAATATAATAAGAGAAAATAGAATTGTAAAAAAGCCGATAAGAGAAAAAAATTAAAACAATAATATAGACCTTCAATCCAAGTTCAAGTTCCTTGAGAGATCTCTTGATCTCACCCATAAGAATGTTCATTCTTTCACACTCTTGAAACACAACAATGATGAAAGGAGTCCTCTCCTCTACTTTAGCCATTAGCTCCTGTACGTTGAATGGCTCTGGCACCTTATCTAGTATGTCTTCTAAAACAGCTTTCACCTAAAAATATCAATTCAATCAACAAGTCATCATTACAATTTTTCATACAAACATTATTATTCAATAAGTCATCATTATAATTTATCATACAAGCATTATTATTTAGTAAGTCATCATTATAATTTTTCAAATAAGCATTATAATTTATTCAATAAGTCATCATTATATTTTTTCATACAAGCATTAGGTATAATTCTTCTTCTTCTTCTTCTGCTTTAGTTAGGACTGTATCCTGTTATTCTCGGAGCCTGCTCTTGTGAAGTGGACGTCCAGCTATCCTTCCATCTTTTGGTATAATTGATTTAATAAATCATCATTATAATTTTTCATACAAGCATTATAATTTAATTAATTATTCATCATAATGTTTCATACAAGCATTATTAATCAATAAGTCATCATTATAATTGTTCATACAAGCATTATAATTTAATCAAAAAGTCATCATTATATTTTTTCATACAAGCATTATAATTAATTTAATTAATAAATCATCATTATAATTTTTCATACAAGCATAATAATTTAATTAATAAATCATCATAATGTTTCATACAAACATTATTAATCAATAAGTCATCATTATAATTGTTCATACAAGCATTATAATTTAATCAATAAGTCATCATTATATTTTTTCATACAAGCATTATTAATCAATAATAAGTCATCATTATAATTATTGTTCATACAAGCACTATAATTTAATCAATAAGTCATCATTATATTTTTTCATACAAGCATTATCATTATATTTTTTTTAACAAAAGTATAATTATTTAATCAATAATTCACCTATACATTTTTTTGTACAAGTACCTATATCATTAATAGACATGGAAAAACATTATAAACCAAACTTTTCAGTTTTTTTGGCAATTGGAAATAGATAGGCTGTTCAGGAAACTATTCTTCCCATCATTATTTTTATATATTACAATGATAATTAGGTACCTTTTCTTCTCTGGACATTCCACTGCCTCCTTGAGCTCCGGCATCTCGAGGCTGCATCTCAAATATAGTTCGGAAGAGCACCTCTGACTCTGTAGTGAGGACTCCAATCTCAGCATTGGGATGGAGACCGTACAGATATGGAGTCTCGCTGGGAAGGCATTCCTCAATGTACCTGTGGTAGCTGATGTAATCAGAGTTTGGTGGAGCCAAGAAACCTGGAGCTAAGAACAGTTCACCATCAATCTATAGGAAAAAAAAACAAATTAATTAATTTATTCACTTCTCAAGTGGAGCATGCGTATCTATGTTAAAATTTTATATCAACTGATAAATTGTCTAGTCACTGGTTGTGTATATCACCAATTTTTTTATACCTTTTCGCTGTGGAGGGGGGCAGTATGCACATAAACAAACTAAGCCAAAAGACACAAATTTGCGATCTGGGCACCCACATCACTGGTTCAAGTTGTTTTATGATTACTATATGGTGCTCAAACGTTCTTGTCAATAACTTGTTAATAGTTGGTTAATAGATAGCCACTTGAAAAGTTGATGTGCTGATGTCACCAAACAGAGGTGAGGATGTTTGGTGAAATCAAAGTTTTCACTGAACGCATTAAAAATAAGATTGTTGTGTTAAGGGACCTTGGTGAAATTAGCAGTTAGACTTTTACCATAATCATATTCAGTGTAAATATAAACATACCAGTTCAGGTTGCATATATTCTGCCAGATAGGTTCTACAGAGTCGTCTGTCCCAATCGTCCGTAATGTGACCCCCATACATAATCTCTCCAAACAAATAACGAAGGTCCTCCCATGGAACACGAGAATTATTCTCCAAGTAATTGTACAGCACATACACACTTATCATCAGGTCCCCGATGTTAAATGGATAATTTCTGTAAATAAAAGTGTAAAAATAGAATTATTATATTACACTCTTGGCATTTATTCATTTTCAAATCCAATATAAGTACAAAATATCACTTAAGTAATATACAAAATCGTAATAATAAAATTTTAAAATATATAACTTAGAAAACTTTAAAATATTTACGCAAAATGACCCCAGACAGCAGACTGCTTTTATTACGTTATATTTACTCAAATAATTTGTCTAAAATATTTTGCTTTCTGTCACAAGTGACCGCACATTTTGGGCCAGTATAAAAAATATTACAATTACAATAAATTCTATTTTATTTTATAATGGGAATGTATTTCTAGTATTCTAAGGTGGAGGGACAATCACATTAAGAATGAGGTCTACTTAATTTAAATGCAGATTAATCATTTGAATTTATATGAGTATGCACGAATCAAGAGTTCGGCATTCTTCGTGAGTTGGGAGATTTATATAAACGAGTGTCTGGGGTAAGGTCGGGGCTGGATTGATTGATTGATTATTCTCACATTGTGGTTCATTTGTATACTATTATTGTACTTCTGCCTTATAAATATCAATTACAGTATTCTTATAATAAAAGTGTAAATAGTCAAACGTGTCTATTTATTAATACAATATATGTTATTTAAAAGTACCATATATTTAAACTTTACTTATTTATATTTAAAATGAGAGTAATATTTAATAGCATCCTCGAACTTCATACAAATTTGATTTCACATTTTGTTTATTCTGTTAGTGTTTTTATATAATTATATGTTACTTAATTGACCTGTTCCATCCTTGCGGTCCAAACTTTCTCCTTTCAGCCACAACAGCATGAAAATAGCACAGGGCAAAAAGAATCCCCTTGAATTCGGCTTCTTTTGAACACATCTCCAGAGTATCTTGAGAAAAGTTATCTAAAGCCTAGAAAACAAAAATACAAGACATAAATTTGAGCCTACAAAAGAACTGAAAATTGTAAAACATAGATTATATAGTATAATTTATTAATAAATTATAAAGCTACTCTTATAGTATTACAAATCTAGGTGAATTTTATTTATATTAGATTTGTATTAGCCTGGATTCCAAGTCATTGCGGAATCATAGGCAATGAAAAAGCAGACTCTCTTGCTAAAAAAGCCTCTGATAACACTAATATCTCAATTAGTACTATTTATCCCATTCCAACAGCTGACATCTTGGCAATCCCTAAAATAAATTTATACAACAACTGGTCTAGATGTTGGATTACATCATCATCATTAAAAGGGAAACATTTCTCTGCGATCCAAAGTTCTATTCCAACTAGACCATGGTTCTATGATATGAAATTTGATAAGCGTACAGTGTCAACAGTTTGTAGAATGCGAATTGGACACTGTTGCATAACAAGTCATCTGTATAAAATTAATATTGTAGACTCACCTATTTGTGATTGTGGACATGATGATGAGGAAGATTTGAATCATGTGTTTTTTAACTGTCAAAAATTCCCAACCCGTGAACTATACTTTCAAATGAACCCACTCCCCACCAGTATTGAGACGCTCCTGTCATGCCTTAGTCCTCATACATTACGAATGATTTGTAATTTTATCAATGTCAACAGTTTAAAGATTTAGGACTGTATAGTCGTACAGTCTTTGAATTGCACAATAAACAATATTATGCTGTGTTTATGCCGAAGAACACCAACCTCTGGTGAACGGCAAAAAAAAAAAAAAAGATTTGTAAATAATACCTTATGTAGACAATACCATCTCAATAGAGACGAAGTTGGGATATTATAAAAGAACCAGGAACTCAGGCACCTACAGGGCTTACAACCTGTCATCGGCTGGTTTACGTGATCACTTTATGCGCTTGCACAACATTCACCAATTATGCCTTTATTGAGTTCCCTTATCAATGTAATTTTTGAAAGTTCTATATATTTGAATAATGTGAAAACAATTCACCTGAATAAAACGAAACAATACTATTGCCATCTATGAGGTAACAAACAAACCTTTTTTTGTAACGCCTTCTATTGAGAAATTTGTTTATTTGTAAGCAATGAAAGCAACAGTCCTTATAAATGAGGTGACGATGTCTCGCACAGATGTCACCCCTGAATTGCGCCAGAAATATTATTTCATTTTTGGCTTCTTTACCTACTTGTACCAATGTGTATGTAAATCGAATATTTTTATTGACTAAAATAGTCAATAAAAATATCATTTGACTCCCGAGAGGGAAAAAAATCCAATGTTTGCATATATGCAATTAAAAAATATATTCCATTTATACCTTATGTAGGTTAGCTTGCATTCCTGTTGGAGGCTCATTAGTTATCTTAATGGCAGACTCTAAAATTCCCTGTGGGATAATATGATATTCTGCTGCGGCAGCAGGCTCCGCACTCATGTACAATCTGAAACACATTTAATAGATAAATTTGAATATGTAATGCGTTAAATTGGTTAAATATAATTATTAATGTACAGAGCAAGACAAAGTTTAATAAATTGTATTTGTGCTAACATTGTGTGCCATACACGCTGCATTTTAAATTAATAAAACATTACAGGTGTCTGTCAGAGAGTCATTTCTAATAGTGCTCCGTAGTAAATACAAAGAAATCAAGTTTAGAGGTCTTCCCATAGTCCGATCTCTCGAATGAATCTTAAGATCTTCAGTGGGCTGGCTTCTCTGATTTGTATTTCATCAGTGATGTGAGTGCCAAATATTCTGGCTCTTGTTTGCATCAGCGGTCCACAGTCCTTGAGCAGGTGTAGCGGAGTTTCATGTTCGTCTAAGGTCAATGTACAAAGTGTTATAAAAACAAATGATAAATTGAAGTCTACGATGACGAGGGAGAAAATTCTACCTATAATCTTCGTGACTCCCTTCACTGTACATTTCTATTCTCTTCTCCAGCGTGGGCAGCCACTTGGAGACAAGATGTACATTCTGCAACATGATCCAGTGCCCCTGACTGGCTGCCACCTCCATGGCTCTCTCTGCCACCACCTCCTGACCTTGTCCAAGAGACACTATATGGAACTTCTGGTTGTCGCATGTGAAACCCAACTCCCTGCCCAACTTTTCTACGTCCTGAACAAAAAACATTGAAGGATGAACCATTTTGAAATTATTAGCATTTTAGAATAAAGTAGAACGTCAATTATCCAAATTAATTAGGACCACACTTTTAATTGATTATTTGTTTTACGGAATAGAATCCAGAGCAGACACTGCTGTACCAAAAACCTTCTTCGAACCAGCGAAATGAAGGTACTCAGAAACATTGCTGGCAAAACCCTTTGTGATAAAGTAGAAAACACAAGAGATCCGAAGGCCGTGAAGATTCTGGTAAAGAATGACAGACTCAAGAACTGTCAGTGGCCAGAGATAATGTTCCACAGAAAGGCAGACCTCCAAGACGTCCTCCCAAGAAATGGAAGGACAGCTGGCAGTTCATGTCTTAGAAGGGAAGCTGGTGCAAGACCTGAACAGGCCAACAGGTCTTAAAAAAGGGAAAGAAGAATTAAAATTGAGACCGCACAAGATATCTGAAAATAGATATATATGTATGAAGTAATTTCTATAAAAAACCCAAAATATGTATAGTAAAATGTACTGTATATATTTAAATAATTAAAAAAAATGTTTATTTTTCTTAAAGTGCAGTACTAATATAAACATAATCATTACTAATGATTCCTCAAACATTTCGGCTATAGTCAACTGTTTAGACATACTCAAAGCAATCTAGATAATTGGCAATGCAAATAGCTGGAGTTCGGATAGTTGGAGTTCTACTGCATTTCAAAAATTATTTAAATCAAGATTCTGTCCTTGCGACTGCAACTTCTTGTGAAAATAAATAATCTTATTGAGTGAATCATAATAAACCTTCAATGGATCAACCCCTGGAGAGAGAATAAAGAAGACAGGTGTTGAAGGGCTGGTCTCTGCATACGATTTGGGAAAACTTATGGTGCGGGATTCCACAAACTTGCTGCCAAGTTTTTCTTTTATGTAAAATCTGAAAGAAAAATTGATAATTTTAATTTGTAAGTTGCAAGAAGGATAATATAAAGATAGGTTTTTAAGCAATAATATCAGAGTAGTTAATTACCTAGTTGCATATGTCATTCTATCTGGTCTCAGTGCCCTCAAGATACAGAGTCTTTGTAAAGGAGTTCTGCTTTTCCATTCGCCTGGAAACTTGTCCTTTTCTGGTGCCTCACCTTCTGTAAACTTCTGCCATCTGGAATCATAATTGAACACAACGGATTAAGTCTTCAGTAAACAAGCAATATTTATTACTTACTACACAATATTACAATTTATAGTTATATTATGCCCACAACTTAATAAGACGAATAAAATCACATAAATTTTTCAAGCTACAGCATCTAACAGTTTTTTTGAATCAAGATTAAAGTTTATCTCAAATCTTTTATTTGTCATCATCTTCATCCATGGCTCTACAGGTCTGGCCTTGGCCTCCTGTAGAGTTTGCCTCCGTGACTGTAAGTTTTGCGCAGTGCCACACTAGTTCTGGACACCAATATTATAAGCATCTTTCGCAACTCTGTCCAACCACCAAAGCTTCAGCTTCCCAGTTCTCCTTCTTTCCATTATTTTTTTTTTATTATTATTTTTATTGATGTATATACACAATTTTGTCATACTTTGTAATCTGGTTGGTTGGAAGAAATTGCCTAATGGCAATAAGCCCACCAGTGTAAAATATATTTGTTTATATTATGTACAGAAAGATAAGTAGATAAATAAATTATAAGTTTTGCGTTCTATTAATAAATTAAAAATGGATATTCCGTTTAGATACAAATAATGAAACTATAGAATTACTAATTACCTTTTACTAGCACTCTCAATATCCTTGTCCAGATTGATGAAATTCTCCATCTTGGAGAGAGTTGTGATACCTCCCCAGGCTTGATCCGATACCCAGCTGACTGTTGGTATAACAGGCTTAACGCTATACCTCAACAGAAAGTCTACTTCTTCAGATGCTACTTCGTCGCTTGACATTTGTATCTGAAAAGGTTTAAACATTATATTTGCAAGTAAGGTAATGAACATTATAAAAATATGTTAGAAAATTACATAATAGTGAAATGTAAAAATAAAAGTACGGCGTATGACACAAATAACATGGCATGCAACTTATGACCTATTTTGTGTAGTATGTACAGAGCAAAATATGAGTATAATAATTATGTGAAGACAATAATTGTCTTCACATAATTATTATACTCATATTTTGTGTTGTATGTACAGAGCAAAATATGAGTATAATAATTATGTGAAGACAATAATTATTATACTCATATTTTGTGTTGTATGTACAGAGCAAAATATGAGTATAATAATTATGTGAAGACAATAATTATTATACTCATATTTTGTGTTGTATGTACAGAGCAAAATATGAGTATAATAATTATGTGAAAACAATAATTGTCTTCACATAATTATTATACTCATATTTTGTGTTGTATGTACAGAGCAAAATATGAGTATAATAATTATGTGAAGACAATAATTGTCTTCACATAATTATTATACTCATATTTTGTGTTGTATGTACAGAGCAAAATATGAGTATAATAATTATGTGAAGACAATAATAAATTATTATACTCATATTTTGTGTTGTATGTACAGAGCAAAATATGAGTATAATAATTATGTGAAGACAATAATAAATTATTATACTCATATTTTGTGTTGTATGTACAGAGCAAAATATGAGTATAATAATTATGTGAAAACAATAATTGTCTTCACATAATTATTATACTCATATTTTGTGTTGTATGTACAGAGCAAAATATGAGTACAATAATTATGTGAAGACAATAATTGTCTTCACATTTATTGTGAGATTGTCAAAATAGCAAAAATGAAAATTTTATTCTATAATTGATTTTGTGTGTAGTAAGGAAACAAAATTAAAATAAATGATTCGATGAATGCAAATATTTAATTTCAATTAAAGGATGGTTTATATACTTAAATAAAATAAAATAAAATAAAATAAAACTTAAAAAAAAAAAAAAAACTTTGCATTACATTTAGTTGCATTTGTAGTAAGTGAATATCATAATTTTCTTTGATGAATGCAAATATTTAATTTCAATTTAAGGATGGTTTATATACTTAAATAAAATAAAATAAAATAAAACTTAAAATTAAACTTAAAAAAAAAAAAAACTTTGCATTACATTTAGTTACATTTGTAGTAAGTGAATATCATAATTTTCTTTCTTAGATTTCATCATAATAATATGTTATATCATGCTGATCAAATATCTAAATAAAAAAATCAAACAGTTAAATAATTATTACCTGTAGTGCAATCTGACAGAGAAATATTAATTTGTCACATTCAAACAACCCTCGGCTGGTGTAGGCAAAGACAGAGTATGTGATGCTGTCCAAGAGATTCTTTACTCTCTGCGGTAGTCTCTCTTCAGGAACTGCCTTGGTGAGAGCATCTTTAAATACAACACTGTATGCCTTCAAAGAGAACTGATAGATGGGGTTTATCTTGCTCAAGTCTGTTAGTATAAAATACAATAGGGAGGCCCTTTCAGCTGCTGGTCTGTAATAAATTTATTTAATTATTCATCTTAAAAATGTCCTTTCTTCTTAGACTTATCCTTTTACTTGATATCTACTCTCTTGTGCCAAATATTGGTAGAATGCCTAATATTCAGACCTGTCTTTCAAATGTGATACAAAGATGCTTTTAAGCATCCAGGTTCTCTCGTTGATAGATTAGCAATCAGTAACTTACAGCTCAAATGACCTGATAGTCACCTCAAGACTTGTCCATAACTATGTTCAGGTATGTATTATCACATGCGGTATAGCTTAAAAATTAACACTTGTATCTGCGCTCTTGAATAACTGCAATAAGCATATCCTCAACAGTTCTTGAAGATTAACTAACTCACAGTTCATCGCCGTTTGGGCAAACAAATCAAGTACATTTTCATTCATGCATCAACCGTTTAGCTGAAGGCAGTATCGTGATAATCATAGTTTTATTTGTACCGACCCTTAACATCAAGAACAACTGAATAATTATTTAATTAGTTTAATTGTATTACTGTTCGCATGTTTGATATTAACTACAAAACAAGGTTACCTATAATGCTCTCTAGCTTCATCGATTTTCACAGAAGTAACTTTTACTTCCTTCACTTTGGCCGCAATTTTAGCCGCCGTTTTCTTGGTCGTTTCTAAATTGTTAACGAGGGCTGAATCGTTGAGAATATCGGGACCAGCCGATGAAAGACGACACAACAAGTCGTCCTCCAGAGACTTGAGGGTTATCTTGAAATCGTTTTGCTGCTTGGTCAAATCTGCCCGAAGTGATTCCAAGTCGGGTCTTTCTGCTTTCACCACCTCGCCCAAAAGTTGTTCTTCCAGTCTGGAAAATTAGCAAAATAACTCCTATAAATTGAAAAATATATTTGTATAAAAGTTTTTAGAAGTACATATATACCATAGAACTCAAATTCAGAAAACACAAAAAAATATTGATGTGTTTATCAACATAAATTCAAAATTTGTATTTACCCATCTCGAGTAACGGTAAAATTGATGAGGGTGCATTGCGCTTGCATCTCTGGCTGATAATGAGGATTGGCTAACTTTGTTTGCATTATCAACCTGAACTTGGAATTGTAATCTATTTCCTTGTCACCAATCTGTAATATAATTCATTAAAAAATGTAATTATCCATGAATGTGTGTGGAGTCAAGTTTACAATTTATCTCAATCAACTTATCTTTTATATACAAAAAAGGCAACCATAGTAACACAAAGGAGCAATAAAAATGTATTGTAATATTTCCTGAAGTTCAGTGATCATATAATGATTATTATATTAAATACGATTATTGAAATTATTACAAGAAAATGACACAGTTTAACGTATTATCAATATTGTATTATCAAAGATCATTGACTACCTTAATGATCTTTCCTTTCTTGATGAGCTGTCTCCCCAAGAGTGGATCTAGAACAGCCTCCACAGTCTCTCCGATACTTTCAATGAGGAGGACATCTCCGTTAACAATAGTTTTCTCTATGGTGTCCAAATAGGACTGTGATGTCAGACGTACAACTACTAATTGGGAACCATAATGATTTTTGATCCACTTTATTCCTTGTCTAAAATAAATAACAATCAAAAATTGTATATGATACACAGTTGTGGCAGACCACATCTCGAAATTTCTTTCGAGCGCGCGCCTAGCGACGGCAAGTATATTTGTTTATCGCTAGGCCGAGTTCATCGCCCGCAACGTCAAACAAGTGACAATACTCCTCAACTGGGTATGACACTTCAAATAAATTAATCTAGAAAGTTCGAGGACATTGAACTTGCTACCCCCAGCGCAGCACTATTTAAGGGAGTCTACACCTCTACACGTCGTCACTTCATTTCCGTATTTCCGTCACTTCGATTCGTCACATCACGCCGTCGTTCTCGATCACGCCGTCTAGCCGACACTTCGTCTCTCGACCACCGGTCATCTCTCGACCTCGCGAGCACGATGGTACTTCACCATGCAAAGATTCGGACACTTCGAACACACCCGCTAACTCGCTCGTTATACCTACTCATCGTGAGAAAGTTCCTTTGTAAGTTATTTCATCAATTGTAAATTTACCCTTAAGCAAACTATTAATTGTGATCAATATACTCATTGTTACTTTTGACCATTCTTTCTTCTTCTCTCTAAACCACTGTCCTTGTGTTCTTATTTCAAATCATATCCACTTGGGATATAGTAAACTCTCTTTACTGGTAACCCCTCTGGTTACCACATATATTTAATAGTAACCACTCTGGTTACTAACTACTTTCGATTGGTAACCCCTCTGGTTACCAATCAGCTTTACAGTAAAAAAAACATATTGCCCTTTACCAGAGTGTAAGCACTCGTGTGTAAAGGAGATATTTAAAAAAAAAGAAACAAAATATATTTTCCACAGTATACAGAATTACAGTCTTACTAATAAAAATGTACTGCACATCCATTGACCAGTGTTTTAGTTACACACCGTGTAGCCAGTGTAGCAATTATGTATTTAAAAATCTTACTAATAAATGCTGTATAACAACTGGGTAGTTGCAACAGACTTACAACAGAATTAATCCGATGTTGTATTTTCGCACTCGCGCATGTGCAGAGCCTCCAGAGAAATTTGTACGAGAGATACACAGTAGTTAACCAACTGATCTGCTACACAGCGTCTTTTATTAACATTTTTACCTAAACGGATGTTAAACGGTCGTGTAACTTTTACAACACATTTATTACTAAGACTATTTATCATTTATTTCATTAATTGGTATATTTGAAACATAATATTGAATTTAAACTATTTTATTTGTGAAAAAATACAAAATAAAAAAGGCTACTAAGCTATACTGTAATTAATAATAAAAATAATAACAGTTCTTTGTTAACTTACAATTGTGGATCAATCATAAGAGGCCACCGAGCGGAATATGTGAGTATAGTGGCATTGTCTGTGCTCATTCTGTCTGCCGGTAGACCTTCATTATTCCACACGGCCACCTGAGCATCGTCTGTCATCACCATCAATGGGTCTAAGTTCTCAGTTATGGGAATCTTTGGCTGAAAATATTTTACAAAAAAAAAAAATTGAATGTAGTCATATAGTACAATCAATTATGTTTTCCATGAGTTATTAAGCCGTTTGTCATAGCACTTTCCAAACCTGGGCAGCAAGTTCGGTCAAACTGAGAAATAAAAACCCTTTTGATCACCCATATCATGGATAATATATAATAATCATATGGAGTTCTATAATATCTTAAGTTATTATAGGACTCCATAAGATATCATGAGGGTTTTTATTCCATCGTTTGACTTTTGAGGGTATATCTTCTGAATTGTGTTTTCAGTCCAGAGAAGCATAATTGCATGAAAAATAGTTTTAAATAAATTTCTTTTCTTGGTGCCTAGTCAATTGTCAATTTAGCGATGGAAAAGATACTCAATGTATGGAAGTAACATTTACCTATTACGTGATAACTGTTACTTCCATACATTGAGTTATCTAATTTCTTTTCTTTTCCATCGCTAAATTTGACACATTGACTAGGCACCCTTGGCTGCATATCTAATGTATCCAAAGAAGTTCTCTCAGATAGACTCAAAGATATCTTGGTGAAATATTAAAATCAACAGAAGAATGAATTGGATAAGTTTAAAGTACATAAATTTGAGACCCATCAACAGGAATCATATAAAATTTCACAATAGAATTAGTGTATTGTATAATATATATGTAAATGCACTTACATCAACTCTGTATAGGAAAGGTAACCAGAGATTGTTCATGAGTTCAAGTCGATAGCTGTGCGTGAAGCATCCCACATAAGATATGAAGGCTGTAATGAGGAGTACATCACCTGGCAACATCACTCCACAATCCTTCAAGTTGGCAACACTCAGTGTCCATCTGAATCAACAAACACAATCTGCCTTACTTACTATTTTCAATAAAGGCCTGGCTCAGTCACAGGTCTCATAAATTCATACTAAGCGCAAACTATTGGTTTTCGTCAAATCGTACTTACTAAATTTGAAATGTGGCAGCTTAAGCGAGTCAACGAAATGCGTATTTTTCAAACGGCAACATCGCTTTTTACCAATATTATGTTGGTACCATCCTATATATACCTATAGCTCAGTCCTTGGAGAAACTAGGGATAGAGACTTCGCTTACAGAGTTTATCGATCATATGCTGAGAAATAGGGTCATAAACTCGGAACTTGGAGGCTCAAAGATAAGAAGATACCCAGTGAAGGGTACACCCCAAGGGGGTGTTCTATCACCTCTTCTATGGAATTTAGCCTTAAACGAACTGTTGATGGAATTGGATAACATTGGCGTTACGGTAATCGCGTATGCGGACGACCTCGCCATAGCAGTGTCGGGGAAGATTCCCAACATACTCACATCTCTTTTACAGAGAGCATTAGGTAGGATAACTCGATGGTGTAACAGCAGTGGGTTGGGAGTCAACCCAAGGAAAACGGAGTTAGTCCTATTCACAAATAAACGGGTAATCCCGACCTTCACGTTGCCAACCCTGGAGGGAGTGACACTAGAGATCTCAGCCCAAGCTAAATATCTGGGACTAATTCTGGATAGGAAGCTGAACTGGAAGCCCAATATGCAGGAGAGAGTACGGAAAGCTACAAATGCGCTGTACACCTGCAAAAAGATCGTGGGAAAAAGCTGGGGAGTGCACCCGAAGATAACCCACTGGATGTACAAGGCGGTCATAAGGCCAATCATGATGTATGGGGTGGTGGTATGGTGGCATTCCTTGAAAAAAGGGGCACACCTTAAGGAGCTGGCAAAAGTTCAAAGACTAGCTGAAGTGACAATCACTGGCTGTCTAAGAACTACACCAACTAAAGCTCTTGACACCATCCTGCACCTGATTCCGCTTGACCTCCTTGGGAAACAAATGGCGGCAAACGCTGCCCTAAGAATGAATAATGTTAACCCTTGGAAGGGGACTCATATTGGGCACTCCATGATTCTTCAGGAGTACAAACAACCATCCGAAGGTATTGACCACACCATTCCCAAACCCTTCTTCGAGAATGGGTTCTCCACCCAAATCCCCTCGAGGGAGATGTGGAAGGAGAACGCAATTCACCATGGTGAGGCCCAGATGGTGATATACACAGATGGGTCGAAACTGGACGGAAGGGTGGGTGGAGGGGTATTTTCGGAGCAACCAAATATCAATATCTCATTCAGGTTGCCAGACCACTGCAGTGTTTTTCAGGCAGAGATCCTGGCGATTCAAGAAGCAATAGGATGGATACAAAGGGCCGCAATGCAAGGCAGCGAAGTCCGTATCCTCACAGACAGCCAAGCAGCGATCAAGGCTCTGCGAGGCGCATTAACGACCTCTAAAGTTGCCCTGAACTGCCGCATAGCATTAAACAAAGCAGCCGAGCGGTTTAACATACTTGTTATGTGGGTACCAGGTCACAATGATATAACAGGTAACTGTAAGGCAGATGAACTGGCCAGGGCAGGTACCCTGTTACCTTTAGAAACAATAAATCATCGACCCGGGGTTCCCATGGCAACATGTAAACTCCGGGTCGATGAGAAAACGATAACTCGTGCCAATCAAAGATGGTCTGAAGAAAGCACGTGTGCCATTGCCAAACAAACATGGCCAAAATACGATCTCAAAAGAACAAGGGAGATGCTCTCGTTCAGAAGGGACTCACTAGCCAGAGTCACATCGGTATTAACAGGGCACTGGCTCATAGGAAAACATGCCAGAAGGCTTGGCTTAGAGGCATTTGATTATTGCAGAGCATGCCAAGACGAAGAGGAAGAAGAGACGGTAGTCCACTTCCTCTGTCAATGCCCTGCTCTCTCCAGAAATAGGAGGAAATTCTTGGGAAGTTTCTTCTACGATGACCTGATGGACATAGCGTATGCTGACATTAGCGACGTTCTGACATTTATTAACCACTCAGGCTGGTTCAATGTGGTTTAGTGAAGGGGAAGGACAACCCCACTGTGGTATCACAAAGGGCCAACCGGCCTAAGTGTGTTCTCCTTGGAGAGCTGCCACTCAAAAAAAAAAAAAAATGTTGGTACCATCGTACAATGTCAAAGTACTTCGCGCGAATTCGCGGGTTATTCCAAATTACGTTGTGTTTCGTTTACTTTGCTCTGTGTAAAATAATTATTAATTTTGTTTAAAATGATTACAAATAAGAAGAAATGTTCGGAAAATTGGGAGGAAGACGAAAAAGTAAGTTATATGCACTCATATAATTGGTGATTTATCATTTGACATATTTTTTTCTGTTTTCAAAAACTTTTAATTGCGTTGTTTCTAATTTAGGTACCTATGTAGGTATTCAATATGTATTTTGTTAAAGTTCGGAAACTAACTTATACTGTGGCCTTATTATAAATAATTTATAATATACCTACAATACAAAATTAACTACTTTGTTTACGGATTTATGCCACTTCTGAGAGCAAACATCGACCCTTCGTGGGACACTTATTTGATTACATGAAAATTCTTCGAAACACAATTGTTCGAATGCGCAATTGTACGAATAACAATTTTTCGAAAATCAGTTATCAGAATGACAATAGGCATGATGACTAATTTTGAAAAACTATCTCACGATGTTTTTAGGCATTCACTGTTTTCAAATATATATACATTTCTACATAAAATAAAGGTTTAGTAGCAAAAATCGCCATATTAAAATCAAATTTGACATTTACGCCAAAAAACGCTTGTAGTATCATGGCGGCTGCCGACCCTGACGGTGACGTCACGATATTGTAAACTGCATATCACTACTATATGTAATATATGTATTCTAGGACGATTTGTGTATTTATAATCAATTCAAAAGTGCATAAGTGTTGTGCGGTCCCTAAATGTACAAACACGACGAAAAAAACACCTACTGAGGTATATGTTTTCGTCCCACGCGAAAAAAAAGAGAAATAAGTGATTAAATTTCGCACGGCGAGACATAAGTGTATTTTATTAAGTACGCGTTTACAATGAAGTACAGTATTTGTTCCCCCACTTTTAGCTCTCAATAATATAATATTTACCATTATTTAGGCAATAAGCATATAAAGAACTTCATTAATGTCCAAACGTCAAAATAGGCCATCATACGTTTCCCGCGTATATTTTTAGCTTATGAACACATAATGTAGAGAGAAGAAGGAGCATATTTTATCGATTTTCGAGATGTAAGTTGTATTTAAATTACAGATAAATAAAGTACTTATATGTACTTATTATTAAGTTTTTACGTTTCGAAATTCTGATGAACAAAAGTCTTTGTTCGACGCAAAGAAATATCCGACCATCAAAAGTTCCATTCTAGTTAAGAGTAGTTAAGACAGGCAGAAAAATAACTACTATGGCTGCTATTGCTAAAAATAACGATAGCAGATAAATATAGCTTGTTATTAACACAATACAAATAACGAGCGCTATGTAATAATTCGTATGCTGCTAAAATTGTAACGATGTTTTAAAACGCATGCTTCGCGTAATCGCCGTCGTTTCGCGAATCGCTTCATTGCATGAAAAAAATATAGCTTGCTAGTTTAGTTTGGCAGTGACCAGCATCATAACATGTCGAACGTTCGTCAGCTCACCATCGCGTGACAAAATTGTAGAATACTAAAACTAAATTAGTTTACCATACGTTGCGAGCGTTCATTATTTATTTATTTATTCACTAAGAACTAAGTTACATACAAAATACAATAAACTTAGGCCCGATATTACAGTCGGCCCTCAACTCATTGAGTTTGTTAAACTCAAGATTAATGTTAAGGGGAGATTGAATCCATTTCCGTATTACAGTGCAATATAACATGTCAGTTACTAAATCTTCAATTATAGACATATTTCACTTTTTCTGTGGTTATTATCTGTCAAATTTAAATAACCTCAAATAATACGAAATACAAAACGGGACGCTACGACTTTAAATACATTATTATTGTTTTATTATCCAACATGGTAAATTTAATTTTTTTCACCAAAATAATGCTTTTAAATGCCCATGTTCAATACGGCTGTCAGTTTGTTTTGTTGTGTCGCGCCACAACACTGAAACTACACACGTTGCCTAACGCCTCTAGTGATAGAAACTGAAACTACACGAGTTGCCTAGCAAATGACAGTTGACTCACAGTTAAGTACTTAATCTGCCAGAAACGTTGAGTTAAATATTTGTCGTTTTAGTGACATATTTGAGGGAAGATTAGGCCTAAACGGACACTGTAATACGCTATATTTTTGTGAAACTTGAGTTTAGCTCTTAAACTGACACTGTAATACCGGCCCATAGTATCCCCCGATAGGTAGGCGAGTATCTAGGTAAATTGAAACTATTTGCTTTGATGAATCCTTGTTCCATTGCTATTTTATTGTTTTGTTTTAGTTTTAAGTACCTAATTAAAATATTAATATATCAAAAACACCAAAATAAACATTGTCCAGACCGACAATTAATGCGTATATTGTATTGAAGACTATCAGAAGAATTGACGCGACCATACTATGACGTCGTGCGCTCTGATTGTTTTTCCTCATAAAATGGCGGACTAACACATTTTGTATTTTTATATTTATAATATTATTATTCACTCCTTTAAAATGAAAATAAGTACATTTTTTAAATCTTTATAACCTATTTTATTTTTTAAAATCATAATTTCAATGATTTTTTCTTACAGTCATCACACCTATTACATAACATTCTATTTTTTTTTTAATATATTAATCATAAAATGTATATGAATCATAACAATTATCCCATATGTATATTAGATTCATCATAATACATTGTGTATTTCCATTTCAACCTCATGTAACACTGTACAACTCCCACAAACAATATAATAACATCATTTTATTTTATAAACAAGCAATGAAAGCCACCAAGTTATTTATTTCTGAAACGTTAAATATTCTCCACCACGTTACAATACTCGGTGCGTGTTATAACAGATGCGTCAACGATTCAATAGAGCGGATAGCGATATTATTTGGTTTATCGTCCCAAATAAACCAAATAAATCAATAAATAAAAATAGCATGTTAAAAATAAGCAGAATATTCCATATAGCTTGTTATGAAAAAAATAGCCATTTCGAACAACACTACAGTTGACAGTAACAAACACAATTGACAGTAACAATATGGTGACGTCATGCGCTCTGATTGGTGTTTCACATAAAATGGCGGACAAACATATTTTGTATTTTTATTTTAATAATATTAATATTATTCGCTCTTTTAAAATGAAAATAAATATATTTTTTCAAATCTTTATAACATATTTTATTTTATAAAATCATAATTTCAATGATTTTTTCTTACTGTCATCACGCCTATTGTCCGAAAGCAAATTATTCGAAATAACATTTGTTGGAATACCAATTGACCGAATTTAATATATTTTTGTGTCATTATGTTGCCTCCTTTGACATATTTGTTGCCAGTAAAATATATTCGATGAAGACTATTATTACTAGTTGTATTATTGTTGGGTACGTACGTTTGCACATTTTTAATAACTGTTTGACAGCGCGGGATAGCCTAGTTTGTACACCAGTTTTTGATTTTGACACATCATGTACAGACAGTTTATCTAGTATTCACACCAATTTAGTTATTTTTTAATATTATAGTTACTTTTTTTTAATATATAATGCAACTGGCTCACGCCAGTCGCAATTATAACTACAAACAAACCTAACCAACCTATTTTTACCAAAGTTTTGTAGGTTAGGTTTAAAATAATCGGTGTACATTCTAGGATATCCGACAGCGCGGTGCATCGCCATGTTGTTTATTCCATAGATTTTTATTATACATAATATACTATGTAGATGTAGTAGGTACTTCGTGCAAAAAGTGAGTCCTGGACCATCGCGCGTTTTACGTTTTGGTTGGCAACATATTTCGGTTTTCCTTACATTTCAACACATCCTAAATAACTTTTCTCTAAATCTAAATTAACAAAGTGTTTTTTACGACAAATAAATCCGAAAACAATTCACATTATTCGTTATTCTCTATGGAAAAAAGATGTACTAAAACGTCAGAAATCCCCCGGAAAAATGCTTCACTTCGATTCATACAAAATTTGCTAACTACGACATCTAGTATATTATAATAAAAATCTATGGTTTATTATGACGTCATAAAAATTCGAACAATTGTAATTTCTGATAATTGTGTGTTCGGAAAATTGTTTTTCGAAAAAATGTGATTCGAATAATTGCCATTCGTAAAATTGATTTTCGTAAAATTGAGCATTCGAATAATTGTTTTTCAAATAATTTTCCTGTCACCCACTTATTTCACCTATTATATCCATTATTTCATTATAATCTCTAACATGTTCCTGAAAATCTGCCATCCTTGTAATATTAGTAATAACAACTACTAGTTGCGATGTTTCTGTATAAGAATAGACTGTCATAATACGTTAAGCCGATGTAAAACAAGGGGTCTAGGTAGTTTAAAGTGACAGCTGAAATTGTGGTGGTTTAACGCACGCTTGACGCCAATTTACGGAAAATAAGTACACTTTTTTGATAAATCATGCCGAAACATGGCTCAGCGTACCCTGATCCTAAAACCGAATGTGTCTGACATATGACAAAGTGTATTAAAAAAATTTGTATTAAAAAAACCTAATAGGAGAACAAAAAAACAAGTACCGACATACAAATAGATAATGAGAATAAAATTAATTATTTGTAGAAAGTGTTTATGCCTTGCAAACAATTTTGTCACTAAACCACAAATTTAGGTATAAACAAATAGTTATAACGGGTGATACAAGTACGGCTTAACAAAAATGTTTTTTTTTTACAATTTTTTAAAGTACTTGCCTGATTTTCTCAGAGGCCAGTCCATTGACAAGTCTATTGGCAAGATCAATGGTAATGTTTGTGGCATCAGCTTCGGCTTGACATCTGAGTTTCTCATTAACGGCTTCCTGGAAGTTTGCCAGAAGAACTGCGAGCCTTTGTTCAAGTTCCTGTCGATCGTAAATAAATATATTTTCCACTGATACCAATTATAATTTTGATTACTTTTTCAATGAATATGTTTAGTATAGTTAACATCAAATAAGCAGACAATTTTCAAATACAAAAAAGTCTGCTCTGCCCAGCCCATGTTATGATTCAAATACAAAAAGTAACATAAGCGTATAAATATATAACTTTATTTAAAAAATCATACAGATATCTTATCCTTGAGATGTGCTAGTGTACTTCTTGCTGCAGCCAGCTCCGAGTTGGCAGCCAATAAAGCTTTTCTCTTTGGTTCCACCACCACATATATCTCGTAGAACTTCATGATGTTGATGACCCATGCACATAGGCCAGCCGCTGCACTGGATTTACTAACAATCGTCTCAGGGAGAAACTCCGGATCTTTTATGTATGGTTGAATAGCCTGTAATGAAAAATAATCTTTATTTCTATACTAGTATCCACTGAATCACTACAGGAACAAATTTAAAAAAATAAAACAGAAGCAATCATACGTTAAAATGTTCTGTAAATTGTACAACGAACATATAAGAAACAAAACACTATATGAGTTCCTGGTTCTCTTATAATATTCCTACTTCGTCTCTATTGAGATTTAAAAAAATTTCAAAAAATATCTTTGACACCCGACAGGGAAAAACTCTAATATTTGCGTATGTGCAACTTAAAAAATATTTGATATATATACACATTTGTAGGTAAACAAGCAAAAAATTAAATAATATTTTTGGCGCAGTTCAGGGGTGTAATCTGTGTGAGACCATGCATGTATAAGGACTGTGGCTTTCATTGTTTACAAAAAAAAAACAATTTCTCAATAGACGGCGTTACTAAAAGGTTTCTTCGTTACTTCATAGATGGCCATGGTAAAAACAGCTTATGGGGAACACCAGTCATCGACCTGTTTGCCTCGAAGATCGCTCACGTTGTGGAAGCTTACGTAACACAAGACCAAAAAGATGGAGCTGCTGTATTTCACAACGCTCTGAGTCGTCAGTGGGACTATCAATTGGCATGGGTATTCCCACCGCCGTGTCTAATGCCGCGAGTCTTGAGGCATCTCAACACAGCTCGAGGAATTTATTTAGTCATAGGTCCCAAGTGGCAAAAAGTATTCTGGAGAGGGGACCTCAAGAGTCGTGCACTAAGCCCTCCTTTCACAATACACAATCTCCATCGAGTGTTAATAGACACAGTGGCGGGCGAAACTCCTTGCAATGTCCAACAACTTGTTCTAGAAGTATGGAAATGTGGGGGTGGAAAAACAGTTTAACTCAGTGGTCAGTGCAGCAAAAGCAATTACTTCAAAACGCATGGCGTAAGTCCACTTTGAAATCATACGAACCCGCATGGCTAAGATGGCACTTATGGGCAACTAAAGATGGCACTTATGGGCAACTAAAGATGGCACTTATGGGCAACTAAAGATGGCACTTATGGGCAACTAAAGAAAAAATAGATCCTATTAATCCTAGCGGTAACCACTTAGCTAGGTTTCTCTCTGACTTGCATATTAAGTTTAAATTGGCACCAATTACAATTTTACTTCATAAGTCAGTAGTATCGACAATCTGTAATCCACACATGGACAGACGACTCAGCTCAGATCCACTAGTAAAACGAATTCTGAAGTCTATTCAGCTTTCAAGGCCAAAAGTGAGAAAACCTCCTATATGGAACCCTCAGAAAGTAATATCTTGGCTGGAATCAAATCCTCCAAAAAATATTACTCTTTTTGAAGCGAGTCGTAGAGCCTGTACTCTCCTCCTATTAGCTTCTGGACGTCGAGTGCACGATTTAACGCTACTTCAAAACAGTCCAGACAAACTCATCTTTGATGACGAGGGAATCTCTATGTGGCCTATTTTTGGTTCCAAAACTGACTCAACTACACACCAACAGTCGGGCTGGAGAATTACTATGTCCAAGTGTCAAAACACAGATCCAGTTTTCTGGATTAAAAAAGTACTAGAATTGTCAATGAGTCGCAAAAATTCTCCAGATACCAAGTCTCCACTATTCATCTCCACGTGTGGACAGCCAAAATCAGCAACTCAAACAATTATAGGAAGTTGGGTTAAGTCTGTTCTGAAGGACGCTGGTGTATCATCTCCTCCTGGGAGTATACGTTCAGCTGTTGCTTCACTAAATTGGTTACAGAATCATAGACTGGATGATATTCTAGCACGAGGAAACTGGCAGAGTGCAGATACCTTCGCCAAGTTCTATCAACGAGAAGTGACTAATTTCAACACAGAAACATCATCTTCTCTGTCACCATTGTTTGAACCGTTAGAATAATATTATGAAAGCATATAGTCACATTAGCGTGTTATATTATATACAATATATGTCACCAGGTGATAACAAACAGATCTCAATATGGTTAGATAAAATAATATTATGAAAGCATATAGTCACATTAGCGTGTTATATTATATACAATATATGTCACCAGGTGATAACAAACAGATCTCAATATGGTTAGATAAAATAATATTATGAAAGCATATAGTCACATTAGCGTGTTATATTATATACAATATATGTCACCAGGTGATAACAAACAGATCTCAATATGGTTAGATAAAATAATATTATGAAAGCATATAGTCACATTAGCGTGTTATATTATATACAATATATGTCACCAGGTGATAACAAACAAACAGATCTCAATATGGTTAGATAAAATAATATTATGAAAGCATATAGTCACATTAGCGTGTTATATTATATACAATATATGTCACCAGGTGATAACAAACAGATCTCAATATGGTTAGATAAAATAATATTATGAAAGCATATAGTCACATTAGCGTGTTATATTATATACAATATATGTCACCAGGTGATAACAAACAGATCTCAATATGGTTAGATAAAATAATATTATGAAAGCATATAGTCACATTAGCGTGTTATATTATATACAATATATGTCACCAGGTGATAACAAACAGATCTCAATATGGTTAGATAAAATAATATTATGAAAGCATATAGTCACATTAGCGTGTTATATTATATACAATATATGTCACCAGGTGATAACAAACAGATCTCAATATGGTTAGATAAAATAATATTATGAAAGCATATAGTCACATTAGCGTGTTATATTATATACAATATATGTCACCAGGTGATAACAAACAGATCTCAATATGGTTAGATAAAATAATATTATGAAAGCATATAGTCACATTAGCGTGTTATATTATATACAATATATGTCACCAGGTGATAACAAACAGATCTCAATATGGTTAGATAAAATAATATTATGAAAGCATATAGTCACATTAGCGTGTTATATTATATACAATATATGTCACCAGGTGATAACAAACAGATCTCAATATGGTTAGATAAAATAATATTATGAAAGCATATAGTCACATTAGCGTGTTATATTATATACAATATATGTCACCAGGTGATAACAAACAGATCTCAATATGGTTAGATAAAATAATATTATGAAAGCATATAGTCACATTAGCGTGTTATATTATATACAATATATGTCACCAGGTGATAACAAACAGATCTCAATATGGTTAGATAAAATAATATTATGAAAGCATATAGTCACATTAGCGTGTTATATTATATACAATATATGTCACCAGGCGATAACAAACAGATCTCAATATGGTTTTAAATAACGGCCTGGGAATACATAATAGAAAAGTTTTACCTACCATTAAAACTTATATTATGTACCCCAGCCTTATTTAAAACCTAGGCAATCCCTGCCTGTTGAGAGCTAATGAAGCTTTTAATATAAACAAAAGCAATTAAAACACTTGAGGACAAAACCACCAGATATCCTACTTGTGTCCTACTACTGGTGACATTATTTGGCGCCAAATTTGAATGCAAACAGTACTACAAGGATAGAAAAGAGCGACGCTGTCTCAATATGGTTTTAAATAAGGCTGGGGTACATAATATAAGTTTTAATGGTAGGTAAAACTTTTCTATTTTCCAACAATTTGTTTCTCATTATTAAAATATATAGAAATTTCAAAACAGCATTCATAAGGGAACTCAATAAAAAGGCATAATTGGTGAATGTTGTGCAAGTTGTAAGCCCTGTAGGTGCCTCGAGTTCCTGGTTCTCTTATAATATTACAACTTCGTCCGTATTGAAATGTTAAAAATTTGTCAAAATATATTATCGACTCCCGTCAGGGGAAAAAATCCAATGTTTGCGTATATGCAACTTATTCAAATACTATCTTTTACCTTAACAATGTCAGGATGAATGTTTTCTTTGTCATAGTTAACAAGATCTGACAAAAATTGATCCACCTTTGTCATCATCACCTAAAAACAAAAACGAATCAGATTGAAGTACACATTTTTTTTTGGTTCTGATTTTGTATCCCGAAAGAAGAGGATTAGAAAATCATATGTCATTATGAGTTATAGTTAAAACAGTACCTTGCAAGTTTTCCATGTCCTTTCTTTGGGTATTTTTCCATTCTTTGCCAAAAGGACACTGACAGCGGCCGTGACATTCACCACAGCATCGGGCGGCGTACCAAATGACTTCAACTCTGTCAGATTGTTCTTGTTGAGGGTGTTGAGAGCCTCTTGGGCAGCTACCAATGCGGGCTCTGCCTTGGCCAAATCATCAGCGCAGATCTTCGCCTTGATTGATACATCCTCTTCTATCACTTTAACTCTCTTTTCCTCATCAGCGGCTTCAAAATACAAATAAACTTAATTTAACATATGTAGGTATAACAAAAGCATATTTCCCACCAATATAAATAACTATGAATTAAGTATAACTTGATAAGACAACCTTATATTCTAAATAATTAATAATTCAGAGGAAAGTAAATAAAAAAATCAGGATTGACTGAGAACATCAATTGATTGATAAAGTTACAGAATAAGTCAGTGGGAAATTAATTTTTCTGGAGTTCTTTTATATGAAAAAATATTTTCGATTACACCACAAGTTTTTGGTTGTATTCTGGATATTTAGAATTATAATGTTTATTTTTGATTGAGTAGATTTTGCCTTATATTTGCAAAATTTATCAACATCTCAATTCATAAAAAAATACTGATTGATTCTGTTTCTTAATTCACTCAAGTATTAAAAATGTACTGAGACAATGTAATATAACCTTATGTTTATGCCAAATCCTTTCTGATAATACTTTATAAGAGGAGTCAAAACTTTGATAAAGAATTTAAGAATCTAGAAAACAATAATCTTGTGGAAGATTCCACAAGATTATCATTGATTCCACAAGGTGATCTCAACACAATATATGTCGTGGAACATGAATTTACACACAAGATAAATGAAGTTTGTTACTTGTTAAACCATGAGATCGGGTCGAGTATCTGTCAAGGGGGGCAAGGGAGACGTCCTGAGGAAGATACGCAAGGAAAGTGACATCTTGGAACAGCATGCCATTGGATAGGTTGTGGAGCTCAAGCCAAACATCTTAGTGGCTGGTTACTAATATATCCTCTTCGATAGGACCAGTACTCTATCAATAACTCCAGCAGGAAACTCGATCACAGAGAAGAACGAACTGTCTTAGTATGGACGGCAGTCGTGGAATTAAGTGGAATTTCGGATTAACATTTTGCTATGGATCACCATCAGGCTATTAACAGTTTATTGTATTTCACTTGACGTTGTATAACAAATGTAGGAGGTATCAACATCGTATGTCGTTTTAATGGAAGTGAGCACATATGTTGAACGAATCACAGCACAGTTCGATAGAAGGAGAAACAGGTTCTTTGATAACCGAATGGTTTAGGCGTACGCATTTTTATAGGCAATTTTATAGAAGGTTTTTTTTTAAGGTTAAATGTAAATAATCCAATAAGATTTAGTTAAGATACAGACAGGTAATTCAATTCATTCAGTAAGATATGTAAAGATTTATGGAAAAAAAGATCAAAATACCACGTGCTTCAATTAATACTGAAGGGCAAGATAAAAGGTCACCGAAGGACTGGAAGGAGAAAGATGTTATGGCTGTGTAATATAAAGGAATGGATGGGCTTCAGAACTGTGGAGCAGATATTCAGGGCAGCACAGAACAGAGAGGGATTCGCCAGAGTGATCGCCAACGACGGGGGTTCCTGACAGGGGGCACCAGAAAAAGAAGAAACAAGATCGGAACCCTAACCTACCTAAAGCTTTTTCTTTGGAGACCTTGTCACTTTCAGCTCCAACAATAGAGATGAGTTCTTCGGCTGCTTTATTCTTTTCTTTCAACATAATCTCTTGTTCAGCCAATGTTGCCTGCACAAAGATCATTAAGTTTTATTGATACGAGCATAATAATAATAAGCCTAATAAAATATTAAAATATTGGATTGGATCTAAAATATTATGTCAAAAGATAATACATACTAAGAAAGATAATTAAAGAAACATATGAATGCTCTTCTTTGCAAGGATTCTGTGCATCGTATATCGCTCCCAATATTACTCAAGAACGTCCCAAGCATATTGGAAAGCAAATTCTCCTACTATTTTCCACAAAAAAGGCATATTTTTTACTTTGTATTTCTTTATATTTTATAAAATTTATGTCATTTTTAACAATTTGTATGTCAGTTATTTGTAAAATAAATATTGAACATGTTTAAATTTTAAATAGTAAATTTCCACTCCTTTTACTTGGTTATGTAAGAAAATCAAAAAATCGAAAAAAGTGATGTAGGTGGTACCTTTAATTTTTCCACGTCTCTGCCACATGATTCCAATTTGAGGAGTCCATTTTCCAGGCGTTTGATCATCATCTTCAACTCAATAGACTTGTCCTTGAGCAACTTAGAATATAAGGATATCTGTTCCAGAAATGATTTTGGTGTAGTGTAATTATATCGCCGTTCATTCTGATAATATATTGTTGACATGTTGTTTACTGTCGTGTGGACATGGGACATGAATAGAGCTACAGAATCAACCAGCTTTGTCTGAAATATATACTTACGTCAAATAAAATAATAATTAAAAAAATAATTTTTGCATGTGATTCACCAAAAAGATTGATTAAAGAACAAATAAGAAACAATAGCCAGATGAAAAATTGAAGTTTCTTTGTACATACTCAGTTCTAACTATTGTCTATTTAAAATTAGTAAGACTACACAGATATCCTGGCACAAAGGTTAGCATGAAACTATACATACATACTACCACCCTGCAAAGTCTCTCAAGGGGTAGGCAGAAAGAACCAAATACCGTACTTTTCTATCTTGGCACGCATCCATCGCCTCATCAATATTCATGCATTGTCTCATACATGACCGTCTGCTGTTTAACCTTCTTACATTTCTCTTTCAGAATATCGCTCATATGGTCGTTCCATCCTTTTCTTGGATGACTTCGACTACTTTTTCCATTTCTGTCAACTTTGTATATTTTCTTCGTTGGGCTTTCTTCATTCATTCTTCCCAAGTTGCTAAACCATCTCAATGTGTCTACTTTCATTTTATTAATGATATCTTTCTTCATAATACATTCTTTCCTTGCGTCCTCATTTCTTAAGCTGTCATAATACAATATTTAAAAGAATATATAATTATATTTCATACAGGAAGGTATTCTAACTCGGAGAGGAATCTTCTAGAGACAGATCGCAGAGCTTCTTGGGGCCATTCGTGGAACCAGTTGATGGAAGTGCAGTTAACGATGGCTGGAAATTTTCTGGATCTCACTCGGAGCGTTGCGCCAACGGGAGAAAAGCACAGAACAACCTGAAAAACAGAAATTAAACAGTAAAAAATAATTGCAAAACACTACATTTTCAAGATAATCAAATTAGGCAAATTTGGGTTTTTTGCTTGGTCAGAATATTTGCAATCCACCCCCCTCCACAATGAAAATTTTCAAGATATTTGCAGGAAACTAAACTACATTATATACATCTATGAAATCACCACTTCATACAGAAAAAATAAGGACCTAAAGAGAGTCGTATAGTATCAAAAACAGCAATCTGTCCTTGGACTGATTTCGAGCAAATTAAAAAAAAACGTTTTTTTTTTTATTTGCTGCTATCAGAAACTACTTTATACCCTTATTTTCATATAATTAAGACTTAATTATGTGAAAATAAGGGTATACGGTAGTTTCTGAAAGCAGCAAATTTAAAAAAAAATGTTTTTTTTTAATTTGTTTGAAATCAGTCCGAGAACCAATTGCTGTTTTTGATACTATATGACTCATTAGATAAATTTGTTTTTAATTTTCAATAATGTTATGTATTCAAATATTAAGGATCATTAATTCTACAAACTCTTCTTTAAAAGTTTTGCACTTTTGCGATGCTAAGTACAATATTTTTGGTATTCAAACTCAACTTAAGTGTACCAAAAAACATATGAAAAAAATAATTATTACTTTTAACTGGCGTCGAACTCTGTCAATGAAGAATTTCCAACAATTTTCTCTTGTATCCTGAATACCAGCTGCCTTGGTCTGGAAAAATATAATCATTAAATTACCAATTTGGTTCTCTCCGCTAAAGTAGAGAGAACCAAATACCAAACACATCCATCTTTGTAGAGAATAAACTAAAAAATAAAATATCAAAAAAATAAATAGATTGCATTATAAAATTAAACTAAATGGTGCTATCAAGTTACCTCAGTTCTTACGCCGTTGACAATGTTGTCGATATCATCATCAGGAAATAGATCAGGTATTTCACCGGATGCGAGGAGGTCATTGATCAAAACAAGAAACTTCTCATCTGCCACTTGTGCATCGGACATCAAAAATACAGATCCCATATTTTTGAGACCAGATTTTAAATATATTGCAGCTGAAATCCAAATGTAACTTAAAAAAAGGACTCGTTCATTTTTACAAAAATACATAGATGTCAGCGTATTGTATTATTTGACCCAACAACTCTTAGCAGCACAAGAGCCAAACAAAATATATTAAACATCTCTAAAGGACGGATATAGATGAAAGATCAAATTAAGCTACTGAATTACATTATCAGGGACTAAGCAATGGCACATTTGATCTAATAATAGCAATACCATGAAAGATTGTATGGTACTAGTTCCATCTTTTGAGAAATAAAACAATATATTTAAAATCCTTACTTCATGGACCACAAATGTCTCTACTAGACAGCACCAAAAAAGTGTTCTTTTTGTTTAAGAATAATAAATATATTTACCGAGATCATTTTTCAAGTCTGGAATGGAATAACCTTTACGAAGCTGCACTTGAAAGACTTCTAGTCCAGAGAGGAATGAAGACAGTCTGGACAAGGACTGTTTGCCAGAACCGCCAACTCCAATCAACAGGGCATTCCCACGAGGTGATTCCAATATACGATTTATTCTAAGGACATCAAAATTCATTTAAAGAACAAAGTAGTATCATACTGTTAAAGAAACATTTATGTGACATACCTCTAAAATATAGTATCATATTGATAAATAATGTAAATAATATTGATGATTAATGTAATTGAGTATTCATTTAAATAAAATGATCATATGAATGGTATATGAAGGATGCATAGAATGGACTGAGGATGAATGCCAGCAAATCAAAGGCTGAGAACTAATGGCTCGAACAAGTCTCTATCTGTAAAGCATGTTTCAAGGAAATGAACGGCCTGATAAGGATATCGAAAGAAGAGTTATGGTAGGAAACAGAGTGAATGGAGCACTTAGACCGTTATGAATGATCCCAACATATCAAAGGAAGTTGCCAATCATAATGCTATCTAAATACCAACCTTGACGTATGCAAGTGAAACCCAGACATGGCAGAAATCACAAGAAAGCAGAATAAATGCAGTTGAAATGAAATTGTTAAGGAGAATCTGTAATAGAATGATGTACATATGACTGGGTAAGAAATGAGGAGATAAGGAAAGAATTTAAGATGAAGAAAAATGTCATTTAATAGAATGAAATTGAACACATTGAGATGGTTTGGCCACATTGGGAGAATGAATGAGAATGCCCGACAAAGAAAATGTATGTATGTATGTGTTTAAAAGAATGAAGAGCGCCTGATGAAAAGAAGGAAATTTACATGTATGATAAGATGCATAAATGTTGATGAGACGATGAAGGTGTTTCAAGATAGAAAATATGGCTCTTCCAAACCAATATGAGACATGGTGTAATAAGTATGTTTGTACTTAACCCAATCAAGACGGGTAGGTACAAGTACTTGCATTCCCTATGGACGAACAGTATTTCGCATGGCGCACACAGTTTTTTTTTCAATCTCGTTTTAATTGAATATAATAACGGTAAAAAAAATCTAATGATGTAGATATATGATAAAAAGATCAAAGATAAACAAAAGATCACATAAACTCAATGAAATTGAACACTTCATAATATAAACATGAGATAAATCTAAAGTAATAAAGCAATCAAAATGTTAGTGTATGTGTGTGTGTATGTGTGTGTGTGTGTGTTTGTCTCACGCCTTCTGAAAAACCAAGAGCATCTAAAAATCTAATTTATGTGCGAACGTGTACCTGTATACCTGATGCAGTGTCACGCTAAAAATAATGCGATAAAAATGCTGAATTTTAAAAATATTTCAATAATTATTTTTTTCATACAAAATTTTCCAAGTCGTATCTGTCAAAAAAGTGTACATTTTGCACGCATATATCTGTTAGTTTAAAAGTTAGAAGTACGTATTTACACGAAAAAAATTTACTTTCAAGTATAACTTAGCGTTTAAGTGAAAAACATGGTGAATATTTTGTATAATTATAATGTTTAACTTATTTTTAAAGTAAGCGTTTTGTACATAAATGCCGCCATTTTAATATCTTTTCATACAATATTTCATTTTCCTACCGAATGAATATGTTCTTGAAAATAATAAACCTTTGAAATAAATATAAATATGAAATAATAAAATGAAACACAAGACATTACAGCAAGTTTTAAGACGTATATTGTAAAAGTCTGTTAATTATTAGTAAAGATATGGGCATAATAAAATTGCATAATTTGTATATAATATTTGATATTTCGGACAATTTTCATTTTTATGGCATCGAACAAACCAATGTAGGTACCTACATATTCAAAAAATGTATCCGAACCATTCGATATTACTTACGTGTTCGAATCGTTTCCATGGCTACAGAAAGAATGTGATATTCAAATAAAATTTGTTAGGAATCGGATTTATTTAGAAGGTTGTTGTAGGTAGGTACCTACCTAATACTATTTACTTACAAATCAACAATAATATACCTATACTGATTTCCTATAGGAAAATTATTTTATTTATTTATTTATCAACCGTTTGTCCGATTATAATGAAACTTTGGTGAATTGTCGAGCGTATGCCCAGGATGGTTTTTGGATTTAAACTTTTTTCTTATTCTTCTTCTTCTTCGTGTATTTGGTCGTTTTACCTATGAAGGGGGAGTATCCTGGGAAAAGAAGGTCCGACTGTCCCTCCATCTCTTCACAGGTCTTCCAGGACGGGTTCTGCATATAAACTTTTTTCTTCTTTTTCTTCATCGTGTATTTGGTCATCTTACCTATGAAGATGAACTATCCTGGGAGATGAAGGTCCAATTTTCCTTCCATCTCTTCGCAGGTTTCTGGATTTAAACTTTTTTCTTCTTCTTCTTCATCGTCTATTTGGTCATTTTACCTTTGAAGGTGGACTAACCTGGGAGAAGAATGTCCAATTTTCCTTCCATCTCTTCGCAGGTATCTGGATTTAAACTTATTTCTTCTTCTTCTTCTTCATCGTGTATTTTTGGTCATTTTACCTATGAAGTTGGAGAATCCTGGGAGAAGAAGGTCCAACTGTCCTTCCATCTCTTCGCAGGTATCTGGGTTTAAACTTTTTTCTTCTTCTTCGTGTATTTAGTCATTTTACCTATTAAGTAGAGCATCCTGGGAAAAGAATGTTCTTTCATCTCTTCGCGGTTCTTCCAGGATGGTTTCTGGATTTAAACTTTTCTTAACCGACTGATGGGACGGGATGTAATGAAGGGAAGGGATGCACTAAAGGGCCTGAAGGGACGGGAGGTATGAAACTGCCTGAAGGGACGGAAGGTAGTGAAGGGTCTGATGGGAAGGGACGTAATGAGGGATTAAAGGGACGGGAGGTACTGAAGGTACTGAAGGGCCTGAAGCGGCGGGTCCTGGAGTCTAATTCTGTTTCTTCTTAATTTTATGTAGACCTTTAGGGCAGTTTTTATACAAACTATTTCCTATTGTCTAATTCATCTTCTTCTTCTTTTATGTATACATTTGGGTCATTTTTTTATAAAAATTATTTCCTTTAGTCTAATTATTTTTCTTCTTCATTTAAGTACGTAGACTTTTGGGAGAGTTTTAATACAAACTATTTCCAATAGTCTTATTCATTTTCTTTTATGTAGACTTTTTGGTCAGTATTTATACAAACTATTTCCAATAGTCTAAATATTCTTCTTCTTCTTTTTTGTAGACCTTTGGGTGAGCTTTTATACAATCTATTTCCAATAGTCTAATTCTTCTATTAGGTATATGTATTTTTACTTATTTTATGTAGAACATTGGAATAGTTTTTTATACAAACTATTTCTTATAGTCTTATACTTATTTTTCTCTTTTTTATTTAGTCTTTTGGGTTAGTTTTAAGTCTAATAGTCTATTGTGCAGAAATATTATTAACGATATGCACACTTGATGAAAATACATATGAAATGAATGGGATATGGGATGTGACGATATAACCTGCACTAGAATCTTTTCAATACTTTTGTTTAATTAAATTTAAACCATTTATATCATCCTATTTTGAATAATTTTCAACACCTAATATTTAAAGAATGGGGGTTGTGGCCATTACTGAACTCTTCACAACATTTATATTCAAATTAAAAACTATTTACTATAGTTCAAGTCTTCTTCTTCTTCGTTAATGAAGACTTTCAGTCAAATTGAGCAAAAATATAATGCACACTTGATGAAAAAATATAAAAACGAATGGGATGTGACCAATACTAGATCTTTTCAGTACCTACGTTTGTTTAATCAAATTTTAACCACATCCCAACATCCAAAATTACTAAATTTTCAATAGGTACACATTACAATTTGTTTTCGATGATAATATTTAAAAATGGGGGTTGTGGCCAAACCAATCTCTTTACAACGTTGATAAACAGTCATATTTAAAACCATTACGCATAGTCCATGCGAGCAGAAATTGTATAAATATTATACTTCATTCACACTTTATAGCAATATATAAAAAAGAATGGGTTGTGGCCATCACTTGAACATTTTACAATACTTAAACTCAATCAAATTTCAAACCACTTTTCATAGTCTGATATTGCAAAATAATTGGGTGACAATATTATAAAAACGATTGCTTTTTCTTTCACAATTTTACATTCTTGGCCAACAGCGGGACATAAAAGCTAGTCTAAAGTAATAAAGCAATCAATATGTTAGTGTGTGTGTGTGTGTGTGTGTGTGTTTGTCTCACGCCTTTTGAAAAACCAAGAGCATCTAAAAATCTAATTTATGTGCGAACGTGTACCAGTATACCTGATGCAGTGTCACGCTAAAAATAATGCGATTAAAATGCTGAATTTTAAAGATATTTCAATAATTATTTTTTTCATACAAAATTTTCCAAGTCATATCTGTCAAAAAAGTGTACATTTTGCACGCAAATATCTGTTAGTTTAAAAGTTAGAAGTACGTATTTACACGAAAAAAATATATTTTCAAGTATAACTTAGCTTTTAAGTGAAAAACATGGTGAATATTTTGTCTAATTATAATGTTTAACTTATTTTTAAAGTAAGCGTTTTGTACAAATGTACATATAACCCCGCCATTTTAATATCTTTTCATACGATATTTAATTTTCCTACCGAATGAATATGGGCCGGTATTACAGTGTCAGTTTAAGAGCTAAACTCAAGTTTCACAAAAATATAGCGTATTACAGAGTCCGTTTAGGCCTAATCTTCCCTCAAATATGTCACTAAAACGACAAATATTTAACTCAACGTTTCTGGCAGATTAAGTACTTAACTGTGAGTCAACTGTCATTTGCTAGGCAACTCGTGTAGTTTCAGTTTCTATCACTAGAGGCGTTAGGCAACGTGTGTAGTTTCAGTGTTGTATCACTAAAGGCGTTAGTTGTATCGACGGTGGCGCCACACAACAAAACAAACTGACAGCCGTATTGAACATGGGCATTTAAAAGCATTATTTTGGTGAAAAAAATTAAATTTACCATGTTGGATAATAAAACAATGGTATTTAAAGTCGTAGCGTCCCGTTTTGTATTTCGTATTATTTGAGGTTATTTAAATTTGACAGATAATAACCACAGAATAAGTGAAATATGTCTATAATTGAAGATTTAGTAACTGACATGTTATATTGCACTGTAATACGGAAATGGATTCAATCTCCCCTTAACATTAATCTTGAGTTTAACAAACTCAATGAGTTGAGGGCCGACTGTAATATCGGACCTAAGTTCTTTAAAATAATATACCTTTGAAATAAATGTGCTTATGAAATAATAAAATGAAACACAAGACATTACAGCAAGTTTTAAGACATATATTGTAAAAGTCTGTTAATTATTAGTAAAGATATAGGCGTAATAAAATTGCATAATTTGTTAAAAATATTTGATTTTTCTGACAATTTTCATTTTTATGGCATCGAACAAACCAATGTAGGTATCTACATATTCAAAAAATGTTGGAACATGGTTACTATGGTAACGGACACCAAAGAGTATATAATACCTTACGGATAACGGACACATTCTGATATTCAAATAAAATTTGTTATAAATCGAATTCGAATTAATTTAGAACATCATTGTAGGTAGGTACCTACATACCTAATACTTACTACTTAAAAACCAAGAATATACTGATTTTGTATAGGAAAATTATTAAACTATTTTAGGTTAACTACAATACACATTCAATATACCTACAAACTATTTCCTATAGTGAAATTCTTCTTTTTTCTATGTAGACCTTTGGGTGATTTTTTCTACAAACTATTTCTTGGGGTTTAAATCTTCTTCCTCTTCTTTTGTGAAGTCATTTGGGACAGTTCATAAATAAACTATTTCCTATAGTCTAATTTTTCTTTTTCTTAATTTATGTAGACCTTGGGTGAGTTTTTATACAAACTATTTCCTATAGTCTAATTCATCTTCTTCCTCTTCTTTTATGTAGCCCTTTGGGTGAGTTTTTATACAAACTTATTCCTATTATCTAATTCTTTTTCTTCTTATTTTATGTAGACCTCTGGGCCAGTTTTGATACCAACTATTTCTTTTAACGTAATTCTTCTTTTTTCTAATTTTATGTAGACCTTTGTTGAATTTTGTATAAACTAACTTCCTATAGTCTAATTTTTCCTCTTTTATGTAGACCAAGGGAGAGTTTTCATACAAACTTTTCCTTTAGTCTAATTCTTCTTCGTCTTCTTTTATGTTGACCTTTGCATTAGTTTTTATACAATCTATTTCCTGACGTATAATTATTCTTCTAATATGTAGACCTTTGGGTCAGTTTTTATATTAACTACTTTCTATAGTCTAATTCTTCTTTTTCTTATTTTTTGTAGATCTTTTGGTTAGTTTTTATGCAAACTATTTCCTTTAGTCTAATTCTTCGTTTTCTTATTTAATGTAGACGTTGGGTGAATTTTATGTAAAATATTTCCTATAGTTCAATTCATCTTCGTCTTCTTTTATGAAGACCATTTGGTCAGTTTTTTATATAATACATTTAGTATTGTGTAATTCTTCTATTGCATCTTTTATGTAGACCATTGGGTCAGTTTTTATTACAAACTATTTGTTATAGTCTTATACTTATTCTTTTTTTTCATTTAGTCTTTTGGGTTAGTTTTAAGTCTTATAGTCTATTGTATAGAAATATTATAAACAACATGCACACTTGACGAAAATACATAAAACGAATGGGATGTGACCATCACTAGAATCTTCTCAATACTTTTTTTCAATCGAAATTTACACCATTTATTATATCATCATATATTGCTTAATTTTCAATAACTACATATTTGATTTTGATGACAATATAATAAAAAATCGGGGTTGTGGCCATTACTGGACTCTTCACAACGTTTATATTCAAATTAAAAACTATTTAAGTCTTCTTCTGTAATGTAGATCAGTTTTATTGTGCAAAAATATAATAATCTATAGGTATGCACACTTGACGAAAAATATAAAAACGAATGGGATGTGACCAACACTAGAATCTTTTCAGTACTTTTGTTTATTTAATTTTTAAGCCATTTCCCATCATCCAAAATTACTAAATATTTTAAACACATTTGCGTTCGATGACAATATATAAAAATAGGGGTTATGGCCAAATCCAAACTCTTTACAACGTTGTCTCTTTATAATCAGTCATATTTAAAACCATTTACCATAGTCCATGCGTGCAGAAATTGTATGTACCTACTTATATATAAAAACAAATGGGTTGTGGCCATCACTTGAACATTTTACATCGCTTAAACTCAATTAAATTTCAAACTACTTTTCATACTACGAATTATCAAATATTTTTTGTGACAATATTATATAAACAATTGCTTATTCCTTCACTAATTTACATTCTTGGCCAACGGCGGGACATAAATGCTAGTGAAGAATAATATTATCGTGGTTATCTCCATACAAAAAAGTACATCGCGTCATCAATATGTCACGTGATCCTTCCGGCATTTGATGTAGATAAGGAATATGCGCCGATTGTGTATTGGTAAAGATCTAATTCAAAGCAGAATGTTGAGCGCGAAACAACAAAATGAACAGGCGCAGTATCCCTCTTTCCTACGCGCATGCGTATTAGATACTTACAAAGCGCGGGAGAGTGTGAATTTCGCCGGCGATGATCGATGAATTTCAGTGTTAAGAGTTCTTAATTTTTTAAAATAATTTAACAATTGTTTTGTTGATTCACCGACAGATGTCTTGAAGTCAAATATATGGGAGTAATATTCATCCAATTTTCGTCTCAATCAAGTATGAATTTACTGAGATATGAAGGTTCACAATTGTGTATAGACATGAGGGCATGTAAAAATGACGCTCGGCGTTTAGGCACGCTGCCGGTGGGCATCTATACATGACGCTCGTCTTAAAAAGGTTAAATAAAAAAAAATTATCAAATAATAAAAAATATGTATTAATTTGGTGTACCTGCAAATATGATACATTGCATCTTCAAATAGTACCAGATTCATTGTAGCGACTAAATCATTATACGAAGATAAACCCTCGTCAAGTAACCGAGTTAACTGGTTCCAACTTCTTATTGGCATGTATTTAGGATCTCCAATACCGTCGGCAAAATGACAATATATCAACGGCTTTTCATAAATAATCAGTTCATCCAACTCCTAAAAGATAAGAACAAAAAGTAATTGCTTTACTGTAGTATAAACTCACGAGTTAAGTACAAATACACATATATCTTGGTTAGCCTTTCCACACACTTATTTCTTTTAGTAGTTTTTCTTTCTTTTGATCCTATTCAGAAAATCTTTGTCTATTTTTTATTTTTTATCTCTGTCCTCTATTGTCGTAAAAATCCTGTTTCTGTAACCAATTAGTAACCTTTTTAAATCAAATCCTAAAGAATAATGGAAAAATAGACAACAATACGATAAAATCAGGGTCCAATAGATTGGAAGTCTAGTGTGACATCCACTTTTATCAGAATGAAATATTCAAACAAAAAATATCCATCTCTGATCATTTTGCAAAAATATAAATGCATGTTTAAAAGGATGCACATAGTCTTAAATAGAGGGAACAAAAAATGATTAACTTCAAATCCTTTTTTCACCGTCTCCAACAGTAGTTTTTGGAATGTGTCAAGATCCTTTTCATCGACCAATTTGTCCGAGTACACCCTGGTTATCTCGTGCATCCAGAGCCGCACTAACTCACTTTGACACTTAACCGATTCACCCGACGCAAACAGAATACCCTGAAATAAAGTCATATCAAATATTTTTTTTAAGGTGTAGAAGAATATATTTTTGTTATACTGCCTCCAGTCAAAACATCTATTATCAAAAGTTTTATCCTAGTTCTGACTTCTTCTATGTGTACATTTAATCTCTATCATCTTAAGCGTTCACACATTTCTCTAATCTGTCATTGGAAAGAAATACGAATTTAAAAAAAATTCTTTTAAACCTTAGGTGAATAAAATTTAAATATATATTGCCAAGAAACCAGATAAAATATTATAAGGATTCCCATTTTTGAGGAATGGTACAACCACATCATACACTTGAACAATTTATATAGTTCTTCTTCTTCTTCCGATGGCTCTACAGCCCATATCGAGCCTTGGGCTCCATCAATCCTCGCCTCCAACTCCTCCTGTCTCCGGCTGCTGTCCTCCAGTCTGCTACTTGCAGTAATTGTTCTGCATCCTTTTTCACCTCATCCTCCCATCGCAGCCTGGGTCTACTAGGTCCTTCTTCCACCCCGATGTCCCTCAAGGATCCTCTTGGGTGCCTGTGATGACGGCATTCTCTGTACATGCCCAGCCCAACTCAGCCTGCTCAGTCTAGCATGTACAGAGAGCCTAGGAGTCTTATAGATGCTGTATATTTCATCATTATACCTTATTCTCCAAGCTTCTCCATCATTCACGGGTCCCAGTATTTTCCGTAGCACTCTCCTCTCAAATGTATCCAGCATCTCTGCGGATCTTGCTGTCATCTAATTTATATAGTAGGCACATTAAAAATATTTACCCTACAAAGAATCCACAAAGATATTAGTTGATAAAAACAAGGTTATACCTGAAAGACATTAGCCAGATCCCTCATGTTAAAGACGTAATGAAACTTGACCGCTGTGGGCAGAAATATTGATGTGATTCTGTTGTGCAGTGCGAGTGTGGCGTGTACAATAGGCAGGGTGACTGAGATCACAGAAGACGAAAATCTTCCGTGCTCCGAACCGAGATGGGCCGACAGGATCTGATGGTAAATGTGGTGGCAGGCTTCCATCGACGGAAAACTAAATCATTTCAACAGATTGGTATTAGTAAACTAGTCTGGCTTAGCAGAAAAAAAATACATTTTAATAATAACTGACAAGATATGAAATAAAGCACCAATTTTAGATAGACGCTTTTAATATACCTACACATATCATCTTACCGAAATCATCTTTGTTGGCCCAAGATACGCCAGCGGCGTAATATACACATTCTGTCACTATTGTACAATATTCTTTCCAATCCAAACCTCCCATAGTACCTCAAAAACTAATTAAATTATTTATCCAATCATAGACTTCCGCTCCGACCTGCTTAACGTACAACACTATACATAACACAGTACCTCTCAGCTCGCCGTTTGAAGTGCAATCAGCAAGACTATGGAATAGCCTAAGTCTGGATATTGCGTTGTCCAATTGACTTTGTATTTTAAAGAAAAAACTAAAAAAGAAATATTTATCCCAAAATACCTGATCCTGACTGTCCTTTCCCAGTCCTATTTTTTTGCTATGAAGTATTTTCCTTTTTTTGTATTTTTTAAATAAATCAAATTCTCATCTTAGTAAAATATATATTTTCTCTGATTTATTACTTACATTTTTTTTTTGATGTACATACATAAATATGTCATACTTTGTAAAATGGTTTGTTGGAAGAAATTGCCTAATGGCAATAAGCCCGCCAGTGTGCAATATATTTGTTTATATTATGTACAAATACATAAATAAATAATTAAAACTGTTAAAGAGCAAAACCATCGTAAAATATTGAATGCAAACAGTAACTTCAAGAATAGAAAATAATGGCGCTGTTTCAAAATGGTTTAAATGAGGCTAGGCACATAATAATATATAAGTTTTTATAGTAGGTAAGAGTTTTTTATTATGACTAATGTCTTTTGAGTGCATTAAGAATTTTCGTTTTGAATTTTTTTTTTGAAACTCGTTAACATGAAACACTGACTTATACTATATAATAAAAATATAATTGATCAAAATATCATACCTGACAGCAAATACACTGAAATGCCTCTGCAGTCTAAGGTCTATTGTGAAGGAACCGGCCGTAGGATTCATGCATGATATAAACTGGCAATTGTGGATATCTTTCAATGATAATTTCGTTCTGTCATACCTAATGAAACACAATGAAAAATTGTAAATAAATTTTAATATAACTACAAATAAAAAATTTACTTTCCAACAACCAAAAGAACAAAAATGCTAAACATAAAGTTTGTCAGGGTAACTATTCTATTTCAAGGTACATAATGAAATAATTTTGATGTGGAAATTAGTGTGTTTCAGTTAATAATTCTATTTCTGTCTGTTCAAAATATAAATACTTAACAATGACAAATATGTTTATAACATTTTTTTTAAATGAATATGTCCTTTTTAAACAAATACATCTTTCTATATTCCCTAAATTAAGCATGCTTAATTTAGGGAATATTGTTTTATTTTGTTTTTATTTTTTTATACTTACTAGATGTAAGAAATTGTATTTTTTTACATCTAAATAAAATATATACAATACAATACAATAGGTGTATGAAATCGGTCGAGGCAGCTAAGGTGGGGTAAGAACTAGGATCACTGGATTACTATACTACGCCAGTGTGCTAACCGCTCTGTCACTGACCCATCTATGTTATAGAAGATACATTATTAACATTTTAATGTTGCCAACATGAAGGTATAATAGATGTTGCCAATCTGTACTTTTATCCTTCTCAAGTTATCAACTCTGCGTTGCCTGACATAAATACTGGTAACATGTGCATTAACATATATATTCATTACTTTAAGGTAACTATCATGATTTTTTTACTCCTCACTAACCCAAAGGCATATTGTGGGGAGTTATGAATTCGCAATTTTAAGGTTATTTTATTATTGCAGATTATCAACTATCATCATGTAGAGTATAGCTTCATGATGTAGAGATTGTATTCTGAAAGTTTCATCACAATGTACCTGTGTGTGTGGTGTGTACCATGTGCTATGTACAGCATGTTTATTCTACTTTGTCGATTATAGACTAAAGTACTAATCCGATTCATTTTAAATTTTGCAAATTTGTATATCTAATACTTGCTTAGACCCCATTAGATTTTAAGGATATCTGAATAGTGCTTCTTAATTTTTTCAACTGTCAATTATTTCAAAGTGACCCCAAGCTCAGAAAACATAAAAATTGATATTTTCATTTTCAAACTGCTAAAAAAGCACATCACCTTCATAAAATAGCATTGAAGAATTATCAAGTTTTCATAATAAAATATTTAAATCAAAAATAATTTAACAAATTCAATTGATGAAAGTGCTGAAAAATTTCCATACAAAATTTGGAATGGAATTCGAGAGGAGACAAGGGAGGCCACATAACAGATGAATGGACGACATCAAAAAATTTGTTGGACCACAGTGGATGGGAGTCATACAGGGATGGGAGGAGTGCAGAAGGAGAGGGGAGGCTTATTTCCTGCAGTGGGGAAACACGGGCTGATGTTGACGATGATTTTTTTAACAGGCTACCCATGGGAACAAATAAAATACACATAATATTTGTATATTTACCAATGTCTATAGTTCATAAACTGTCTGATGAGAGTGTGCGGCTGAACAGTTCCATACTTGTCTACTTCGGGCATATTCATGTCGTCCACAAAATATACCATTGTCTTGTTACCGGGCGGACCAAAGTTACGTCCGGACTTTTTCTCCAATGGCTTCTCCAAAATTTTCTGCAGCATTTCTAGAAATACCATATGCATATATGTACAATAAGACCTAGTATCATACCTTCATGGTAAGACCAGATTAAATTATCATAAGGAAGAACTTAAAATGTATCATTAATGTTAAAATGTTTATTAATAAAATTTGTAGCTATCCCATCTCGTATTATGTTTTCGGTGCCCTTTGAGTAATACATAAAATATTTAATATATTTTGATTTGATCTGGAACGCATGCAAGTCATATCAAATACATCAACACACTTGACGGCATTGACATATTACCTCTTCTCTATTGTTTTGAAATGTCAAATCGCGTAGGGAATTGATTTGTTGATAGACGTTATGACGGGTATTTTGACCTGATTGATCTTTTTTATGTGAGCATGTGTCTGTTTTGATGTTTGTTTGCTGCACAAATACAAATTTCGGGATTTTTGGTTGGTAGATGCACAACCTGTGCCACACCCCGCCGAAATTATCAACATATTTACCGATATCTATATACATATTCAATAGGAAGAGATGAAAGATAAATAAAATGACATATAATTGGCTTAGTAACGAGCCTTATACGCGTAAATACGTATATATAAATGCAACTCTGTTAAGATTGTTGGTTTGCATAATTCCCTTAGAAAAGATTGTAATCAATAGGTATAACTTTAAAAATAAAAATATAAAGACACTGGCTGAAAAGCTGGCTATTAAAAATTATAAGAGTAGGCAAATATAGTCCATTTTTTTAATGGACTGTAAAAAAATCATTCATTAAGATATTTATACCTAAATAAATACTCTAAAATAATGGAGTGCTATTCAAATAACAAAAACATTGTAAACGAGTATAATTTATCAGCTATGTTTCATTACGAAACTAACCTGAAGTGGTATAAAAGTTGAACGGAACATTGGTAACAGAATAGTTGTCAGTCAAACTGGACAATTTTTCTGCGACAATAACGCTCTTCCCGCAACCGACACCTCCAACCAACATAATGGGGTGTCTCCTGGACAGTAGTTGGTCCATGAAGAAACGCAACCTAGTTGTTTCTGGAGTGCTCACCAAACATTGCTACAATTTAAAGAAATACAGTTTCAACAGCTTAAACTCACAATGTTTTAACAGGGAAAATATCCAATGTTCTTTGTAATATGATAAAATTCTTTCAATGTAATAACATATGAGTGCCTATTATTGTACTCTGTAGTTACCATGAACTTATATGAAATATAAATTTATCATTAGGTATATTCCTGGCTGATGCTGGGTGGAATGAGTATCTTTTGAGTCAAATATATTGTTATTCAAAGATTTCCCACCATAAAAAAAAACAAAGATAAAATCTGCCTCTTCTTCATAGACAAAGAGAGTACAGTATTGCCATAATAAGTAGAATTGAATTTAATTGAATTCATTTTAAAATCATTGGTACCTGTAATGGTGTGTCTGGATCAAATTCAAACTTTTCCAATTTATTTGACCACGGTACAAAAGTTTTAGTTTTGGAATCAATATAATAGTCAAAGATGTTTTCAGTGGGAAACTTGATGGATTTAAATTCACTACTGAACCATTTGCTGAACTCACTGCGCCAGTCTATCAGCTGATCTTGAAACAGTGAAGAACCAAAGCCCCAGATACAACAGAACACAAAGTACATTTCATACCTAAAAATGAAGATAAAAACAGAGCTGTTAATATATTGAGCATAATATGTCACAGATAACCAATTTACTGAAGAATATATATACCTACATTAATTTAATAGTCAATATCAATAGAAATCTTATAGCCACTTTCAGCAAGATACATCATATAAAATATTAGCTAAGTGCCCGTTTCGAGCTCAAATCCTCAAGTGAAGCATGCCATACTATGCAAAAAAGTCCTTATTTTCTCTTATACACGTTAGGATCATGCTGAAAATTAACTGCTGGAGGCTTGTCCTACCTCAACATAGTTTGTCTATGTATATACTCTTGTTTTCTCTTGGAATTTTGTGTCTCATATATTATATAAACAGCTTTTTTGTCTCAGTATGCAAATTTTTATTTCACTATTTATTAATTGACAACTAAGTACATAAATAAAATTTTAATTTGAATTAGGTTTAAAGTTAAGAACTTTAATTTACCATTCTTTGGGTGAATCACTGGGCAAAATTTGTTTGTTCAAAAAGCACTCGAGAAGGTAAGTTATCAATTGTATTTGTTGAATGTCAGCAAGAGGAGTGATTTTCTTATATTTTTTACACGACTCGAGCAATAGCGGAATGTACTTGTCAAAAAGGATGGAAAGAATAGATTTTTCAGTTGGGTCATCTCTTGCGTCTATCCATGAAGCCACATAACTAGAAAACAAAGAAAAATATTAAGATAACCCACTTATGATGATTAAAAACATTTGGATAAGAGGAATGAAGTGATATTTTATAATAATATGTCTGCAGACTATTGAAACATTAAAATGTCATATACAATTTCTTACGGATTCCATCCAAGATCCTGGGGATTGATATACAGGATTCCAGCTCGGGAGACTGTTGCAGGAGTGGCTGTACCAAGGTTGCTGATCTCAAATAGGAGTCTCATTGATTTGGTGAGCGAAATACGCTCATTGCTAGCCAGCGTCAAAACCTATGAATGATGAAAAAAAAATCTCTATTTCAGAACTATACAAATGTATTCTGACAAAAAGGTTAAAAAGATACATAATTCACATTTGACAGATGTATATAAAAGAAAAACAATGAATGAATAGAATGCATATTTACTGCTAGCCCTTAAACAGTAATAATCTACTTGTTTGTATCATTGTAAAATATGGTGTGCTAAAAAATTAATATTTATTTTCTATTTATGATTTTTCTGTTTTTATAATATTACATAATAAACAGGAAATGTGAAGTTACTATGATAAATTTTGTAGTACTTAGTCAAAAAGATTAGAATCTTGTGCTTGGTGAAGTATTCACATGTAATAAACACTATTTAGAGTATGTAACAAGTTATACAAAAAAATAAACAAAAATTAATGCAACCAGTTAAGTAAACAAATAAAAATAAATAACAGGCCAATAAAACAAATTCAGTCATCTACTGATAAAATATTTGTTTGACAAACTTTTTAACATCTCAATAGAGACGAAGTTGGGGTATTATAGAAGAACCAGGAACTCAAGGCACCAACAGGGCTTACAACCTGTCATTGGCTGGTTTGCGTGATCACTTTATGCACTTGCGCAACGTTCACCAATTATGCCTTCTTATTGAGTTCCCTTATTAATGCAAATTTTGAAAGTTCTATATATTTGAATAATGAGTAACTAATCACCTGAAAATAAGACATTATTACTATTGCCATCTATGAAGTAATGAAGAAACCCTTTTGTAACGCCATCTATTGAGAGATTGGTTCAACAGTAGTGATCACGTAAAACAGCCGATGACAGGTTGTAAGCCTTCAGTTCTTCTATAATATTCCAACTTCGTCTCTATTGAGATGTTGAAAAGTTTATCAAAAAAATATCATTTGACTCCCAACAAGGAAAAAAATACAATGTTTGCGTATATGCAATTAAAAAAATTTCAAATTCAGTCTATAGACCAAACAAATATAGATGGATATGTGTATTGTCAGCTTTTGTTTGAACTTTTATACCTTTTATTTGTTTTAATTTTATTGGAAAGCCATTGAAATATTTGATTCCTGAAAAAAATGTAGTTATTATTGTACCTTATTATCATCCATGAGAGTATTAAGACTCTCAATCCACATGGGATCTATATCTCCATCGAGGATTATCCACTTGGCTCCTTCTCCGCTCATATTGGCCATGTCTCGCATTATTACACTGAAAAGACCATCCTTCCATTCCCTCGTTGCGGGATTGATGATGCCAAACAATTCATCGTTTGTTACAGCCTTGGGGTCCAAGTCATTGTAGTACGGTTTCAATTTTGCCATCTGAAATATTAATACATATATATTATGCATAGAATAAACGGTCATACTTACTATCTCAACATGACTAATCTTATCCAACGTATAGTCAGTTTTGGCCATACAAAAAACTTGATTGTTGCCAAGTGTTTCAATAATAAATAAGAAGTTTATTAAAGTTGACAAAGATGTAACGAAGAAGACTTAGAAAATTACTTGGCAACAGCTGCTGCAACATATTAGGATGGATAACATATCCGGACGATTATTTAAATTCAGAAAAAGTTTACATAAATATATATCTCAAAGACTCCTGTCATTTTCCTGATGCTCTACACATAAAAAGATATGTGTAGTTATTCCACATTTTCCTATGTGGTTTTCATGAGCTAGTCTTGGTGCTATGCATTTTTTTTATGAAATGAATTGAGAAGAACAAATCAAGAATAATAATAGAAGTAACTTTTCTGATTAACAAAGAATGAGAATGAACTCACTTGGTAAGTTCGATGCAGACATTTCCAGATGCATGTTTTCCCTGTACCAGCAAACCCAATGATAAACACAGAATGTCGAACGGCAAATAGTTCCACCAATTGAACAATCTAAAAGATATATCAAAGAGCATGATGAAATAAATCAACTTGAAAATATATCTAGTAAAAATGTAAATGAGCTCGTTGGAGGAAATTCTATGAGCTCTCAATATACCACATTACTGGATAAATAACAGATGTACAACTTAAAATCCAAAAATACCAAAATGGAAAAAATCTTAAAAAGATAGATTTCTTTTAAATTGTTTGATCAAACCTTCAGAATAAATCCAGGTTCTGGCTGAAGTTTCATATCCACAGCGGCAGCCTGAACGAGTTTTTCAAAATCCGAATCCCTTTTTCTTGGAACATCTAGAGCAGGAAAGAGGTCACCAATGAGCCCCATAAAAACGGGAACATCGTCAGTCACTATTTTGGGAATGTTAAAGTCACGCAAGGCTCTCATCAAAACTTGATCTTCGGGACGAAGACGATCGCCTCTCTAAAATAGGCAGTTTATTAGAGTGTTTAGAGCAAACCAACCTTAGGATTGTAACTCAGAAGAAAAGCTTTGAAGATTTGAAGCGATAATTTTGTCAATGTTATCCGACATTAAGATACAGTTGAATAACCTGGAAAAAGAAACCAAAGAGATACTGATTGTACCTTTAGAGATCCAGCGATAACCAATACAGATTTAATAGCCCTAAGTCCCCAATCATAATGGTCTTGCTTGGACAACAATTCTCTACACAAAGTGTATAATGTGATAAACTTGCGAGCCAGTATTCGAGCTTCTTGGAAACCCTCAGCAACCAACATTATCTCACAGATTAGCTCAAAGTCTGGGACTACCATTGCGCACGGTCTAAAAAAACAATGTTGATATATAATTTAATAACACAGATTTAAATATAGTGGCAATAAAATACTTATGTAATAAATACATGTATAAATAGTCAAAATATAAAGTTTACCTGAAAAGTGATTTAATATTCTCGGGCAATTCTGTCCTTCCAGCATATCCAGGATTCATGGTGATGAAGATTCCAACAGTGGACTTCAATATAATAAAGTCTCCCATAAAATCAAAACTGGTCTTCTTGTTTTTGATGGCATCTTGTATACTCTTAACTTGAACAGAAACAACAGACAGCACTTCCACGGATATTCTATTGAACTCGTCAAAGCAGCCCCAAGCTCCAGTCTGAGCTAAACCTAAAAAACATAATTCAATAATAAAATGGCATTTCAAAAAGAATGAATTACAATATTTTGTTAGTAAAATATATAACGGTTAGAATCTCAGCAGAGAAGATATTTTTAAAAATTATTTCTATAGTAATTGTTATTCTTGCTTTTCTGAGCGAAAATAATTAAAAACTCGCCATTTACATACATTTCAAAAAATGTTTATTATTACTATAAACACCCATATCATTGACTAATTCTATAATGCTATGAGAATAATCTGTGCTGTTGTGGTTTATATCTATGTATGTATATTTTATTTAGTTATAAAAAATAAATGCATTTTCTTACATCTAGTATAACCAATAAGCATATTAACAAGTTGAAAAAATAAAAAGTTTTACAGTATGAAATATATATAAACAAGAAAATATTCAAATTTACACAAAAATACAAAGGAAGCACACAATATCTTAAAATAACTTTTCCTTTATGTATTCAACATTTAGGTGACAAAAAGTGGCAAGACCAGATGCTTCCTTCACACATTCTGGCAAATCATTAAACTGTTGATGTACTTTGTAATACACATTATTTTGTGTACCTGCCAGGTTAGTCTGAGGCAGTCTAAAGTCCCGCCGACTTCTCGTCGGGTAGGTGTGAACTTCAAAATTATAAAGAACATTTTTTTGCAAATATCGCGGTGATAGTCCATTTTTTAATTTATATATGAAAATTAATACATTTAAAATTATTTATAAGGATCATTGAAAATTTTGTTACACATTCTGAACATCAACGTGAAGTAAATACCAACTAAACATTAAGTCTTGCTAATAAACGTGTTGTAAACGTTACATAACCATTTAACACCCGTGTAGATAAAAACGTTACTAATAAAAGTTGTGTAGCAGATCAGTTGGTTAACGACTGTGTATCTCTCATACAAATTTTACACAATGCTTGCACGCGTGTCCAAGGTAGTTTATCGGTGTTTTAAGACAACTGTCATCTATCACGAATCAAATATGGATGTTTATATTAAAATTTAGGAGGAAACATTTAAGGAGCAAAAAGTTTTTAAAACATTTGGTCCTTTATAATATATACAATAGTGTTCGCAGGAGTATTCCTATTAAATTATTCCTGATTAAATTATTTGTTATATTTGCCATATTACTATTTTAAAATGTGTAAAACATATGAGAATATCAACCACAACAAACATCAAAATTAGAATGGCGTCTGGCGGTTCTACGCATGCGCGGGTGCGAAATTACGACATTGTCGGATTAATTTCTGTTGTAAGTCTGTTGCAACTATCCAGTCGTTATTCAGCATTTATTAGAAAGATTTTTAAATAATTGTTGCACGGGCTTTACACGGTGTGTAACAAAAACGCTGGTCAACGGGTGTGCAGTAGATTTTTAATAGTAAGACTGTATGTAAATAAATTTGAAAATGGAACACTGTGAACATGGTTATGAATGGATGCCAATTTACCACAACTTCCATACCTCTACAATTATTTACCTTTATAAATATTTCCACAAGACTTGTAGTCCATTTGCTCGGAGCAATTGAAGACATAGACCATAACACCGAGGGCTCTGCCCAGATCCTTTGTTGTCTCTGTCTTGCCAGTACCAGCTGGTCCTGCGGGGGCACCGCCCATTATCAAATGAAGACTCTAAAACAAATTTCAAATGCGCGCCCATACTATTTTTTTGTTGCTGAGTTATTTTTTATATAATTTTATTAATAGATAAAAGTAAAAGGAAAATCAGCACATGACTAGAGGAAATGTAAGAAATGTAAATGAAAGACAAACCTGCGTTAGTGTAATGTAGCATCTGTCTGTGAGAGGAGTTATAACAAGACGAGGAGTATTGCCCAAGTATTCATACGCGTAAAGAAACTGTGCATCACATATATTACCAAAGCAATCATCAACGTGCGTATCCCATCGATGTCTACAAAACAAGAAATACACAATCATATTTAATCACTGTTATTGCTTTAAACTTTTTTTTGTCTTTTTCTTTTTTTGGTTTGCTTCTGTTATCTTTGTTTTATTTTTTATTTTTGACATGTTGCCATAGTACACAATGTATTGAATATTAACATCAACTCTGGTTGATTGGAAGAATTTGCCTTTTGGCAATAAACCCCCACCAGTGTACAAATTATGTGTACAATACGATACAAAATTAATAAATTATTTATTTTTGTAAGAAAATATGATGCAGTTAACTTGTCGATGAACAATAATTTAAATCCTATGACTTTAATAACAAAATAATATAAAGAAAGAAGTTTTCATTCAGTCAGTCATAACACTTTAATGATAATTGAGGAGAGACTTAGGAGAGAAAAGTAAGAAAATTTGATATAACAACATGGATAAATTCTGGAAGATGAAAAAGAAAAAATTATGCAAACTATTGATTTTAGCAACTAAGACAGCTTTTATATTGTGTAATTCTATAATTAGAAAGAAAAAATCAAACAAGATTAATAATACTAGGAATTATTAGGAATTGCGAACTTTCTAGTAAGAGAAATAAAAAAATAGTAGAATAATCAATCAACTTTGATTTTTACCTACGTAAGAATTATGTGTTTGAGAAACAACTGATTTATGTATGAAAAGTAGGCATAAAAAGTGATAGGATAGGTGAGCGATCTACTTCCCTAAATTCCTGTCATTAAATCATGTAAATTATTTAAGTAAGAAGTAGGTATTGTAATAGAGAATGTATATGATTAATTTGTACCTCAATTGACTCTGCCACATAAATGAATTGGAAGACTCGACTTTGGCAACAATCATTTTAGCCACAACATCCCTCGAGTGTACATCTATTGTACATATTGTCATTATCTTCTGCCTATCACCAGGAGACAGATCTCCCAACAGCCATCCAATGAGAGCGTTCAATTGGATTATCTGTCTCTTTTGATACTCCTTCAAGGCATTCTCATATCCTTAAATAATATGTTTAACAAAATAATTGGTGATTGATGAGTAATCTGGGGGGCAAAACCCGTCAAACAGTGGAATCAAAACTCTCTTGACAACCCATCTCATGGATAAAGGTAATCATGAGGGATTTGATTCCACTGTTTGACAGGACTTACCACCCAGTATATACTTTTAAAATTGGAATTATTTTCACAATTAATAAATATGTGATTGTTTCTTAATTAATTTTAAGACTTAATGACCTTCTAAATCTTACCTATTAAGACTAGCGTCCATACAGGTGCAGCGCAAGGATCAGACGGAGCGCATCAGATGGATTTGTTTGTGACAGTGCGTTCACAGAGGTACACCAATCACCGACTGCCGACACAACTGTCATTTGGATTTATTGACAATTTTCCATGGAAAATGCAAATACAAAAATGTTTTTTTTTTCGGCTTGGTAATCACATGTTTGGCTCGAACATGATTTTAATCAATGAAAATTCTTTTCTAGGATATGCATATCTTAATGCAAAATTTCATCCAAAATCTTTCAGTTGTTTTCTCGTGATTGAGTAACAAACATTTGAATTTATAATATTATTGAGATAATTCCACTATCTAATTACGTAAAAATGTTGAAAATCTGCCTGAGGGAACGGTTAGTTTTGAAACTGGTCGCAATTTCAATTTCAATAACATGGTTGATACAAAGTAATAAGATATAGTTTAAAAAAAAAAATGACAATTTTCCATAAAAAGACCATATAATATCACCATAGAAAATGCACATACAACAATGACAAGTCCGATCGGATTATACAAAGAATTCTAAAATCTGTCTGATGCGCTCCGTCTGATCCGTCCACTATGCCTTTATGGACGCTAGCCTTTAACTACCATCCTAAACAAGTGAACAGTATTTTTGAATGATATAAGTTGAAAAGATTCATGTTGGTGAGTATCCATTTCTTTTAGGTGTAAGTAAGTCATTTAATTTTTTTTTTCTTTTATGTGTATGTAAGTAATTTAATTATTTGTCTTTGAACCTTTGACGAGGATAAATATACTTTTTGACAAATGAAACATTACTACAAGATGTGAACACACAAGAACTTGGTAGAATTTCAAAAGATATAAAATGTAGTAATATCATGGAGTGAATTTTTGTCGCAGATCAAATAATGTAATATGGATGATTTGTACCTTCTTCTAGCTTGGCAAAAGCCTGATTTGTTTCCATCGTCCACCATATTTGAGTGCCGACCAACGCTACCTGAGCAGCCCAATCAAAGAGCCATTGGTCTCGAGGTTTATCCTCATATGCGTTTACAGCGCACCGCAGAAGATCATGTAATGTCTCTTTCATGCTGTCAGTTAATCTGTTCAGCCAAACTTCAACCTGGAAGAATACTCAAATCAGATTGAATGTGACAATTCTATTATATTAAGATGAATTTGTAAATAAAGTCTATGTATTGTAAATAAAGTATTGTACTTTGTACTTGAACATAAAATGCAGCTTTTAATAAAAATAACTGACAAATATTCTCAGATTCTTTTCCAGTTGACACATGTATGAAATATGACATACCATTAGACCTTACTCCTAATTGATTAGGTGGAGAAAACAGTTACCTGAGGTGATAATGATTCCATACATACATGCATACCATCACGCAATGTCTCTCACGGGATAGAAAGAGAGAACCGAACGCCACTTACTTATATCTTGACATACATTCGCCTCGTCAACATTCATACATCGTCTTATACATATTTGTCTGTTGTTCACGCTTCTAGCATTTCCGTCTTTCAAAATACCGTTCACATGGACGTGCCATCCCTTCCTTGGGTGGCCCCGACCTCTCATTCCATTCCTGTCCGCAATGTATATTTTCTTCGTCAGGCGTTCCTCCTTCATTCTCCCCATGTGACCAAACCATCTCAATGTGTTCACTTTCATTCTATTAATAACATCTTTCTTTATCCTACATTATTTCCATATGTTTCTCATTTCTGATCCTGTCATACATTGTTCTATTACAAATTCTTCTTAGCGATCTCATTTCAACTGCATTTATTCTACTTTTGTGCGACTTCTGCCGTGTCCAGGTTTCACTTGCATACGTCAAGGAAACCTGGACAATGATTCCATTCTTTGTTTAAAACTTTTATAAAATAGACATTTTTAATTGAGATATTAACAAAAATATATCTTTAAAGTTTGTGGAGTAATAATTTGAAGAAGTCTTTACCTTTCCGGAACAATCGCATGAATTTTTAAACTCAATATGCTCATCATTTTCTTTAGAGATCATCTCAAATGCCTTTTTAGAAATAATTTTGTTACTTTCGTCTCTTGGAAAGACAAGTTTAGCAATATTATCATATAGTTTTATTAAATGTTTGCACACTAACATAGGATTGTTTCCATTAGAAAGTATATCTGAAAAAAAAAAATTATATTAAAAATTAATAGTAAACATTATGTTTTATGTTGTAGTGTCTTTTTACTTGATAAGCAGATATTGAAAAAAATACCACAAACTTTGCCTGATGGAGTTCACTGCTTAGAATAACCTGATACTGAAATAGATGTCAGAAAAGAGCTCACACACAGGATGACCAGATTCCAAGATACAAACTATTTAAATAAATAAAAATAGATTAAATATCAATTAATACTTTGGTATGAATCCTTCTATTGGAGATATCTATGGAGCTCAAACGTGATCATCTTTTAGAACAAACTGCTTTTTTTCTATGAGCAACATACTTAAATTACAGCAAGAAAAATATAGGTAGGTATTAATAGACAAACCAAGTAAATCAGCCGCTGATACAAAATAGAATCTTGGATAGGCAAGTCTCTTGGTCTCCAAGTAATTGTTAAGGGCTTTCTCACACAACACCAAACCCTTGTGAAGTGTCTCCAATCTGTCGTAGAGACCGTTCGCATTCGTAGCATCAATCACATTGGGTATTGAAGCTATTTCAATCACCAAATCCTACAAAATTCATAGAAAATAAATACAAATCTACAACTTTTTCATATATAATTCAAAATAATTGGGTTGTGGCCAACACTAAACTCAAAAAACAAAATTAAAAGATTTTTTTCTTTAAAAAAGGTTGTTAACCACAGCTTATTGCATATAATTTGAGACGAAATAAAATTTATATAGAATTTTCTACCTCACCTTGAATAAGTCATCGATCGTATCAAACCTTTTGGAATCATCGGGTAACTGATTACGAATATCCTCTGACCCGACAAATATACTTTCAAGATACAACCATTTCCTCTGGACTTCAAACCACATGTTGATGGCTTGGTCAGCATTAGATAACTTCTTCTGCCACTCTGACACCTCACTTTCAAAATGTCCTATGAACTTTGATGCCATCATATTTTGAACTTGGGTCTAAAAATAAAAGAAAATTTCAAATAGAGAATGACAAGTATTAAAAAAAAAAATTAACTGACTACATGGATAGTTGATTTTTTATGAGATACATTTCCATTGTACAAATTCTTTAAAACAAAAATTAAACTTTCAAAATGCTTTAAAAACTCAGTTTTATAGCATTTTGAAAGTTTTGATAAATGATATCATAGAGAAGAAATTTACAGATATCTATGGAAAACTAATCAGCTCTAAGTTAATGCATTTTAAACATACAATATGAATATGAGGTCAATTGAACTCATAAATCAGACTGAATAGTACAAATGACAGAAAAATTTATAATACGCCATACCTATACACAAAAACATCGTAGTATGCACTTTCTACATACATGACAGCTGTTAAGAAACAGATGAGACGGGTCGCATAATTTCAATAAAATGTGTGGTTTTTACAAAGTTATTAAAAATTTCTAAAATTTCTAAAAAAAATGTTTAAAAATTGTAAAAACACAACTCTCTACTATTCCATATTAAGGAGTAAAAATTAAAATTTATATAAAAATTCTTCATTGTAATTTTATTCTTATAAATAAAATTAGTCAAAAATAACCACCTGGGGGGGCAAGTCTGGACAACTGGCTGAATCAAAACCATCTATGTTTACCCATATCATTGATACAATTATCATATTATGTAGATCTATAATATCTAAAGACATTATAGATCTCCATAAGATAATTATATCCATGATATGGGTTAACATGGATGATTTTTATTCCGCCTTCTGACTGGAATTGCCCCCACAGGTTGCCAACATGTATTCAACATTATTATACTTTATTTTATTATATTTATTGGTTGATAGAGTTATACAGTCTACATTATTTATAAAACAGACAATGTTGCATTGCTTTATTAGTGGACCAGTGAAAACTCCATGTATTATTCAATAGGATAATTAATATTGATTACAAAAAATTACAAATAATACATAATTAATTTACTAGTACATAAAAAAAACAATAATGTTAGAGATCTGATTAAATAACTTTACTCAGATAAATAATAAAATGACCTGATTATCCTCCAATGTTTCAATTAGTTCTTCGCTAGCTTTCGGCATTTTGATTTTTGTTCTCTCGTGTTCTTCGTAATCAAATTCCATATTACTCCAAGTCACATGTAACTCCCTAAAAATAATTATAAAAGTCAAAACAATAATAATAATATATGCAACAAAATCTTGTTAATACTGTATCAAAAGGATATTTGACCTGAGTGTTTTTTCCATGGCGGCTTCCTTCACAGATTTATCAACGATATTTTTAACTTCGTCTTCAAATTTGTGTAGATTTAAAGAGAGCAACCCCGCTAAGGTAGTATCTTCGTCCATTTGAATTTTCACCTTGAAATCAAAAATTCAATTAGACATGTTTAGATGCACGTTCGTCGCATGCAAGTATATAAGACGGAATAATTCAAAAACCAATATATATACAATAATAATAGTGTTATTAACATCAAATTTAAACTAAAGACTTACCATTTCTTCCACTTCGAGAATGGTACAGGACGTCTAATTGATACAGAAGACCAACCGAAGATGATTTTTGATGATTTAGGAATAGCAAATGTTGAATTAGTGTGAGGCAACAATAAAACAGAGCAGCATAATTATAAATTAGTTTATTATAAATAGCGTTATAAAAATAAATCATAATTTAGTGCAAAAGAATTTAAGCCAATTTATGTGCGCGAGAAAATTTATTTTTAAAAAATTAAAAATACTATAACATCGACATAAAAAAATAATCAATTATATTATATATCTTTTTTTAATTGTGGTGTGAATTAGATACCAAAAACAAACTATTAAAAAAATTGTCACAAAAAATGAAATACCTCTTTTATATGAGAGAAATATAATAATGACTACTAACATAAATTTATGACTAACTAATACATATGAATATTGAATTTATGAAATTATTTAAATTACTTTGTAAGAGTATCTATAAATTAATGAAACGATAATTTTGAAAATAAAACGAGAACTATAAAAAGACTCAAAAATATTGATACATAATTAGAAGAAAAAAAAAACTTAAAGATATTTTCCAACAAGCAGACTGATTAAACATGTATAATAAGGATAATAAGTCGTCACTTGAAGATTTTATTAAAATAATAAATAGACAACAAATAGTAATAATAAAAAAACTAATTATGTCAGTATACGTATTTCACTGGTTATATTTAGCTTTACATATAACTAAAGAAGTAAACCAATTCAGCTCAACAAGAATGGTTTGTCTTAATTTTAAACCACAAACAGAGATAAATATGTATTAAAATTTTGTAGTCAAGTATACAAGTTGAGTAAAAATAATTCTGTCAGTAAAATGTGTCATGTGAAAAGTGGTATTTTGATATATGAATTGTATTTGAATCGAGAAAAAAAATCTAATTGAAGTGTTCACAAAATATGTACGGATAGTCACAATTTTTTTGTAGTTGTTTTTTGTACTGGGAATATTTGTACTCGAAACTATCTTTCGAGTCTGGAGAGTCTAGATCAAAGTCGCTAAGTGAATATTTGCGCTTGCTTGGTCTATGTGTCGGATGTGCTCGGGTGCAGAGTGTTTGCGATTGGTCGAATGGAAACTGTACTTTATCTGCGTGTTTTGTGAGGGGATTCCTGGAAAATGATGATGACGTATGACTTAGGCTGTTCATCGCATCGCGCTGCTTCATCTTAAGGCTGGTAATGGGGTGCGGTGCAGAGCTATGGGTGAAGAATGATTGTTGAACATCTCGAGTGGCGCCGTCCGGATTGTGTGGCTAAATATGCAATGAATAGGATGATGTAGACAGCTAGTATTTTGTTTTCATGCCATGTGGAGATAACATTTAATATAATCACAGTAGATTCTTGGTCTTTTGAAACTCACTTCATAGAAAAATCCAACTTTATTATTTTTTTCTCCTTACTTATCTTATAGTATGGTTTTTTGATATTTTCTTTCTTACTGAATATAGGTATGAAAAAGGTAAGTCTGGCACCTGGGAGTGTTGCATTTAGCACTTCTTTATAGGTGGAAATTGCAGATTTTAACATTATTTCAATATAATATGTACTTCTATGTTATTTGTACCTATAAAATCCGTCCGTTTCTGAAATATGTACTTACTGGTAAATATGTAAAAAAGGGAAGAATTTTATTTTTCAAAAATCTTCCCGGGCGTGCGCTGAACAAATCAACAATTTTCATTGCAATTAGATGGATGGTATAAGAGCACAAAAAGGATTTACAAAGATACAAATGATACTAAAATCTGCAATAATTGCAAAATTATTTTCACCTTTAGAAAGGTGATGTGCACTGATAATTGCAACCACTCCCAGGTGCCAGACTTACCTTTTTCATACCTATGATCAATAAGGAAGGAAATATTAAAAAAAAAACCATAAAAAAATTAACTGTTTTTTGACATTGCTATCTCTTAGACTATTACCAATTATGTGTTAATCGACTGAATATTTTTTTCATACACAAAGTTTTGACAGTTTAAAAAATCATGTCATGTATTTTTACTCAATTAATGGATGACTTTGAATAAAAAAATGACTATCCTTTTATAAATGTTCCACACTGGGAACGGTTATGGATTAATATATTGAATTTAATATTTGTGCTTATTACAAATTATGAACAATTACTCTAAATTATGATTCAGTGCTTATACAAAAGAATTTTCTGTGTCTGTCACTCTCTATATGATTTGCAACAAGAGTCACTTGAACAGTGTAGAACTTTTCTAATATATTTACGAAAATACTTATGAAAATGCAAGACAATACTTTAGTTGAATATTGTTTTCTCTTCAAATGGTTTTAAAAATGAATGATAGATGTCTAAGAAAGCAAATAAATTGGTTGGTTCAATTCGATGTAAATTATTTTGAATGATGACAATAATATGTTTAAAGGAGAGTATATTATGTAAGAAACAATAAACATTCACTAATCTAAATAATTATTTTTTATGTTGGTATAAAGTAAGAAAAGTGTTCTTTGTTAGTATAACACATCCTGAATGAAACTTTCTATAAGTGTAAAATATTGTAAAAAATAAATTGATATTCAGATAATAGGAAAGATTCGAATATGCTTAGAAAAAATGGTCATTTTAATTGGTGTGTTTTTATTCATTAGTCAAGAATCTACCGTTTTAACATTTATCAGTAACATGCAAATTCATCAGCTCTAACATTAATTTCTAATATTAAAAAAAAATATATATCAATATTCTCTTCAACGTTCCAACTAGATTCAAGATAGATTAGCAAGCAATATTATCATTCATATTATATTTTTTTCAAAACTAAATAAATGAACAGAATTAATCTAGCACCATATGCACTTCTATAAAAAGTTGTTTTATAAAATGTTTATGAACACCATAATTAGCATGCCATAAAATCAGTAACATATAAAATTACTAAATGTAAACAATGAAAATATATAATTCAAAAAGGAAACTTCCATGCCATGCTTATGACAAATGGAATAATGAGAAAGCCATGCAATCTCATTGAGTATCATTTAAAAAAGCTTGACATGCTTCTGATATTTTATTATAAGTATAAGTATTTTTGTACCCTCAAGCAAATTCACTTGTAATTCAAGCAAAATTAACATGAAAATATAATAATTTCTGTAAATTATAAATATAAAAATGTGAGATAGTTGTTGTTTTTTTTTAATTCATTAAAATAATTATATATTTTTCATCTTAACAGTCAAACTTCATAGAATATAAATATTTTGAACTATCCATACATACCTACATCAAATTAAATAATTATGTACACCTAACAATATTTTTGTGATTTCTGCATGAAATTCTCAAAGCAGTCAATAAATAAAGTATAACTTCATTGAAAACTACTGTATTATATTCAGCATAATAAAACTTTTTTTTATCAATATATTTTTAATTAGAAATTCAAACAGTAGAATCTATAAAATTAATAAAAGTAAAACTGTTTTTTTTTTCAATTAAAGCATTGCAAGACTTCTTTTTGAGAAGGAAAGAGTAGTCATATTCAATTATAAATCTTAGAATTATTTAAGTTACCTATCTAAGAACAATTATGAAAGACAGAAAATAGAATTGAATATGAATTTTTCTTCTCATCAATCAATCTCTGTTTTGACGATGATTATACATATTTGTAGTTATAAAAAGCCAATTGAAATTTGACAAAATACTTGATTTGTTGTTTACCTTTGTGGCCTGCATCAACTCAATCCAATGTCTATCTCTTATGGCAGGATTTTGTAATTCAGTTACTGCTCTCAAAGAAGTCAATAGGTTCTTAATTATTCCTTCGATGGCTAAATAAGGTTCCCTAAATAACAAAAAGTTTAAGAAAAATATGATTTATGTGGCGATTTTTGAGATAAATCACAGAGATATTTAAGGATGGAACCTACCATTTTCATAATCGTGAAGTATTTGAATTTAGAAGTGACGGTAGAGTGTCAAAAAATTGGCAATGGTTTTAAATTTAGTCAGAAAATGACTAAGATACTCATTTTCAATAAATATAACACTATAGTCATTTTACCTTTATGTCTAATGATGTCATTAATAGAATGAAAGTGAACACATTGAGAAGGTTTGACAACATCGGGAGAATGAATGAGGAACGCCTGACGAAGAAAATATACAGTGCGGACAGGAATGCAGACAGGATGAGTAACACATAAAAATATTTTATTTGATTTGGGAAGCATGTGATTCATATTAACTACACCAACGTAGTAAACTAGTCTCTTTTCTATGATTTTGAAATAAAAATCGCGTCAGAGATTGAATTTATGACAGGTACTATGGCAGACATTAGGACCTGGTTGAACTATTTTGTGTGAGCCTATATGTTTGTTGAGGTAATGATTATGAGTGCAGAATGTTGAGATTGTGTACATATTTAGTGTGGAACGGGAACAATCATCTGGTTCATAATTGCATATAATTGTCACTAAAAATTGTAAACTGCTAGCCCTAGAACAGGATTTCCTAGTTGGGCAGCACAAATCTACTTATTGTTGTCATTGTAAATATGATGTGATTTAAAGTAAATAAATAAATAAAATAAAGATGGAATGAGGTTGGGGTTGCCAAAGAAGAAATGGCACGATCATGTGAACGGTATTTTGAAAGACAAAGATATTAGAAGCGTGAACAACAGACAAACATGTATAAGACGATGTATGAATGTTAACGAGGCAATGAATGTGTGTCAAGATAGAAAAATGTGGCATTCGGTTCTCTCTGCCTACTCCATGAGGTACATGGGGTGATGGTATGTATGTACAAAAGAAATATTGTGCTAAAAATGGTAAAAAAATCCCCTCCTTCCTTTCTTCATTGCTATGATAAGTATTACTGTATTTTTCACCTCTTTTTTTCAATTTATTACTTTTTATTATTGTTGTATTCTTTTCTAAGGTATCAAATTAACTTTTAAGACTTCACGTTGCTCAGGTTGGTAGGAAGAGATTGCCCTATGGCAATAAACCCGCCTTTGTGCATTTGGTATACTTAAAGTATAAATAAATAAATTTTTAAAAAATTACCAAGTTCTCATTTCCTTATCTAAGCCACGTAAATCCTTTGTGAATCTTTTACACTCCATATCCATACTTTCAGCATCAATCTTCTTCCATGGTGTTTTTTTCCAATCTTCGATTGTCCACTCAACAAGTTGATAATAATCCCAAAGTTGCTGAAATTGAAATAACATACCTGGTTAATTATAAATTAAAAAAGATCTGTCTTTCGTTGGGATTCAGATATGTCTGAATCCAAACAAAAGACAGATGTGTTTATTTAATTTTATTTGCTTATTGATAATGTACACAAATTAAAAAAAAAAAGGTTTACAATATTGAATATACTCAAAGACAAGATATTAAAAATTATCTCTAAAAATAGATCAAAGGAGAAGATTGTTAGTATATAATGAAATTAATTTCAAGAACTTATTAAGCAAACCCATAAAAATTGTAAGGACAAAAACATTAAAAGTTATAATAAAGAACATACCTTAGCCATTTTTAATTCTCTGCGTGTAGTTAATATGGATTTGGTGTCCGGTGGTAAGACATCAAAAAGTCCACAAGATTCACCCAGGGATGTTGCTATGTCCTCAAAATGTAACAGCTCATGATGTGTTTTATCAATCAGAGTATAAACGTCTGGACAGTTTATGTAGAAAAACTACAATAAACATTCATAAGTATAAATGATAAAGTTTAAAATGAGTAAGTTGAGACCAATCCTTAAAAATAGCATAAATTATTTACAAATTGACTAACTCACCTATCACTTCATATAATTTATTGTGTTTTGTGATAAATAAACTTAAATAAATACAAACTTATATTCACTTAACTTATCAAAATTTTATCATTTTTCTAACGCGACGTCCTACGTAGGCGATTCAAAGCGAACGCGAAGCAGCGCGGCGCGAAAATAACAAACAGTTGGTAACTATGAAAGTGTCCTACGTTACCAACCGCAAGTAGGGTACGGTGCGGCGCGGTGCGATGCGAAGCGAACGCGATCAGTTGGTTTGATATATTCGCGCGAATTGGAAGCGGTGCCATAGTTTTTTTTTGGTTAAGTATAATGTCAGAAGAGCCTTCGCGCGCACGTAGGACAGAGCCGCCGTGTCGCACCGCATTGCTTTGAATTCGCGTATAACCACTTCGGATCGCTTCGCAATCGCGTTCGTTTTGATTCGCCTACGTAGAACGTTGCGTAATTATGTATTTATTGAAAGTTCATTATTTTCAAAAAAATCAATGGAAATCTTCAATCTAAATTCAATCTATTTATATTGTAAGAAATTGTCATTCATAAATTATTTCTATTAAGAAAAGGTTTTGAAAGATACAAATTAATCATCCAAGCTGTCTTTCAAGCATCAGCATATGATGAATCAATTTGAGTGAGAATATTAACTCAAAATACAAAATGAAATATGATATAAATAGAATAAATCATCCAGGCTGTCTTTCAAGCATCAGCATATGATGAATCAATTTGAGTGAGAAGATTAACTCAAAATACAAAATGAAATATGTATTATATAAATAGAATTAATCATCCAGGCTGTCTTTCAAGCATCAGCATATGATGAATCAATTTGAGTGAGAATATTAACTCAAAATACAAAATGAAATATTATATAAATAGAATTAATCATCCAGGCTGTCTTTCAAGCATCAGCATATGATGAATCAATTTGAGTGAGAATATTAACTCAAAATACAAAATGAAATATGATATAAATAGAATTAATCATCCAGGCTGTCTTTCAAGCATCAGCATATGATGAATCAATTTGAGTGAGAATATTAACTCAAAATACAAAATGAAATATTATATAAATAGAATTAATCATCCAGGCTGTCTTTCAAGCATCAGCATATGATGAATCAATTTGAGTGAGAATATTAAATCAAAATACAAAATGAAATATGATATAAATAGAATTAATCATCCAGGCTGTCTTTCAAGCATCAGCATATGATGAATCAATTTGAGTGAGAATATTAACTCAAAATACAAAATTAAATATTATATAAATAGAATTAATCATCCAGGCTGTCTTTCAAGCATCAGCATATGATGAATCAATTTGAGTGAGAATATTAACTCAAAATACAAAATGAAATATTATATAAATAGAATTAATCATCCAGGCTGTCTTTCAAGCATCAGCATATGATGAATCAATTTGAGTGAGAATATTAACTCAAAATACAAAATGAAATATTATATAAATAGAATTAATCATCCAGGCTGTCTATCAAGCATCAGCATATGATGAATCAATTTGAGTGAGAATATTAACTCAAAATACAAAATAAAATATTATATAAATAGAATTTTAAAAATGATTTGATACCTTTTTCATTTTAAAGTCGTTCCGATAAAGCTGCAACTGATGATTAAAGTGCGTGACTTGCTTGGTTATAATTTGGGCATATTTGGTCTGCAGGGAACCAACATTATGTTTGACCAACGCCGCTAGAGTTGTTAGATTTTTCCATTTTTCCGGTAACACCTCCAGCTGTCAAAATACAACCACACACAATCAATGAAATAAATTTACAATTAAATACATATATTTATAAGTTTTTATTTGAGAGATATTTTTATTGTTTTATTGTATTGTGGTATTTGGTTTCTGTATGGATGTCGCTTGATTTTGTTTATAATCAATAATTGAAATGTTTGTTCCTTAACCCTTAGAGTTAAACTCAAACAAGGAGTTTAATTCTAAGGATATTTTTTAGTGTTGATTAATAATGATTTGTTTAGTTGTTAATTCGATTAAACTAATATAAAATGATATTATACAATTTATATATTTATTAATTAAACAAATATTTGCTTTTGATTAATATAAAAATCTGGAATGCTAAACCACTTTATGATTCCAGATTTTTATTGAATTTTACAGTGGAATTCCAATAAATATATAATAACGCAGTAATTCATATTTGTTTTATATAAGTAGGTAATAATGCATAATCGTCTATAATTAATTATGTACATAATCTAATTAGCCCATTCCATAATATGTACATTGTCTAAATAAAGTATAATAAAATATAAAAACTCACCAAAGTATACACTGAGAGTTTCTTTTTTCCAGTCTTTTAAGGAATGCAGGAAATGGAGAAAATCAGGATTACTTGAATGGCAAAAAAACATGCAATTTGACTAGAAAATAAAAATATAAACAAGGTATTTATTGAATAAGTAATTAAATTATAAATACAAATAAAACATACTAAAATAATAGTAAAATTTCTACTTTTGAACTTGTATTGTTTCTAAATTACTTTAAAAGTTAACTTAATTTTTGCTAAATAATATTCACATTCCTTCTCTTAAATTCCACACTACATTGTGCCCTTGAGGTGAGATCTTACGAAAACGGCACTATAGAAGTAATCCAACTACTATTTATGTTACCATTACAATTCTGTACTCTTGTTTTGTCTTATCTTAACCACCTACCTTGCAGACCATTGCTGGCTTATCTATATTGTATATGAATGTGAGTGAGATGTAGAATGTTCATACAAACATAAGTGAATGGTAAACAATTTCTCTCTGCCTAGCTTATAAGGGATGTTTATAATTTAAACTTCTGTTGGGTATATATTTATTTAAAATTTAGTATTGAATATATTGAAATTACAGATAGATCAGTGACATAGAATTTAGCGCTTTGGACTGGTTATCCAGAACTATGACATGGGATGTGTTCCATTGAATATTTGAAAGATATTCATGAAGATACAATATAAATTAACAAAAACAAACCAAACGATAATCTTGAATACAAATCTAATAATATATACATACATGTTAAAAAATTAATAATACAATTATTTTATCTATAACTTAAACCATGCGCAATTGAATAGGTAAGTAAAAAATCAAATAAAATTCATTCCTGTTGGTACTAAAAATAAATATGTGGAAACAATTTAAAGTGCTTTAAAAATACTACCAACATGAACAAATTTATAAACTAACTTGTTCACAAAATTCCTCGGGAAATTCAACTCCGTAAGTTTTCAAAATTTCAATAATATCGCGTATTGGGTCAAACATTTCTTGCGTACTCAGCTCCTGCTTGTCTCTGACCTTGGCTAAACAAGCCATCACTCCCAAAAGTCCTTCGTAATCATTTTCTGATAATTCAATACTCAAACTGTTGACAGACTGCTCGATGAAGTTCTCCATGTCATTAAGACTAAAATATTTTTAATGTAAAATAAAAATATTACTTATATCTAAATAAATAGTAAATTTTTATGTATCAGTACCATTGAATTTATAATTAAATTCAATTCAATTTATAATTAAATTTTAAATTATAAACAAATGAAGAATTGCATTTATACCTGTTATGAACATAACCAGCCAGATTTTCTTTAAACAAATTGCCCCATTTACACACAAGATTGAGGAGTGCCTGTTTCAGATGCTTCATGTTCAACTGTAACCATCCGCTGAATAATCTGTTCAGAGGTAGTTTGTCGCATTCCTTGTACAAGCTCTCAAATACTTCTATCTATAAGTGAAATATATATGTATAGGTACACTTATTTTTCTTTTTTTTTCTTACACTACTAAGTTAAATATTAATAAAGTGATATTTTTTTTAATTATTTCAAAATCCTTTTTAAGTTCAATAATGATTTCTGATAACAATATATACAATATAAGTTGATGTAGTTAGGAAATAAAATGTATTACATATCATATAAAACATAAGACTATATAAAAATTTAATTAAAATTTTAAAAGTTAGTTAGAGTCATCAGTATTTTTTTTTCTTTGTGGATACTTCGCATTTGTGGTACTCTACTAGGCTATGCCTGTCCCAGAATAATGTTATATAAATCAGTTTAGTAATTGGCTTGTTGTTTGCTAAAGCTTTCATTTTGATATGTGAGTAGCAACGTTCCCTCTAATTTTTCTATTGCGTGTGCGGATCTTCGACGCATTTGTGCAGTGGCGGTGTGATAAATTTACACCCCCCCCCTTAAACACATACAATTTTTCATTAAAATGTATATTTTTAGGGTATTTATTAATCACAGTGATTTTATATAATAACAACACTAACAAAGATAATTTTTGAAATAAATAAAAAAGATAACAAATCTGGCAATGGAAACTTTCTATTGACTGTGCGGAGGGTAAACATGTGCGCGGAGACATTTTAGTAGGTGTGCACGAGCACACCTTACAGGGAACATTGGAGAGTAGGTTCTTATGGATAGAAAGTCGGTTTTGAAGATGTTGAATATGTGATTGATGCTGGGTGAATATGTATGTAATTGTATACATATAATTAATGCTGGGTATCATATTAAATTTTGTATCACCTAATTACCTTGTCATTATTTGTGTATAAAATAAAAAAATAACCAGTAAAAATGTATTTCGATGATGAAAATAATTTTAAATGAAATATCTTTGTATTAACATTTAAGAAAATGATTTACTATAGTAAAATTTTTATTGTCAATTTGGGAACATAACACATTTGCTAAACAAGACTTATCATATTTTTTTAACGATACCTTTGTATTAAAAATGCAAATCATTAATGAAATGTTAAATTTAAATTAATACCAAACTAAAAAAATATTAAATCATGATAAGTGTTATGTTATGATACAATATCCCATTTTTTTTTATTCCAATTCAATAACATCAACAAAATGGCATTATTGTACCTGCTCTTTGAAGACCTCAAGAGACGGTCTCTCTAGCATATCTTCTTCAATGTCCTCTTGTTCGATTTCGTCTAAATTTTCTCTGGTGATTACTTTACCGCGTCGCAGAAACAAACTGAGAAACTCTTGGCGGTCGTCCAACCAAAGATAGGAATATTTATTATAGATCTAAAAAACAAAAAAAAAAAAAACAAAACAAGGAATCAGTAGACATATTATAGTGAAAGTCTACAAAGAGTCTGACTAAAATAAGTGGAGAATTACTGGCAATAATATTCTGAAAATGACAACAGAAGTGTATCATTAATAATCAAAACAAAAATTATCAACAAATAACAAGTATTTTAAAATGAACTTACTTGTATGTAACAAATTATATCTTCTATTGTATAATTGATTGTTTCTTTGATATAGATTTCCATTTTTTTCAGATGTTCGTTATTGACTATAGCATCTAAAACAAAAATTATTAAATGACAAACAAAACTAGAAGTGTAAAATCATTATAAATATGACTCTGATAATATCTAATGCTATGAAATTTCGACATGTTTCAGCGGCACTTTAAGGTCAATATAAATACAACAAAAGATAAGAAGCTACAAATTACCCGAGTAATTATCCATTCCTAAATCATCCTTGATTCTCTTGAAAACCTCCGCTTGCATCAAAATATCCTCAACCATTTGATTGATCAATACTTGAAGACACTCTTCGTCCTCTTCATCCAACGACGGCACAAAAATCAGATCTAAAAAATAATAAAATGTCTTCATGCTTACACAATGACATATAAACATTATTTGTGATGAGGTGATTAATACAAAAGAGTTACCCTTAACCTGTAAGCTTTCTTGTTACCTTCTACTATCTACGTTCGTTTAATTTACGTCACATCCAAAAACTCATATTTGATAATTTTGTCAATAATTATTATACACTACAAGTCTAATCACCTAAATTGAGTCAAAATGTTCTCATATACAATCTCGCTAGCCTGGCATTTCACTATACTGTAATCAGGCACTATGGACTGTTAAAAAAAAATTGATTTTATTAAAAAAAATTTAAACCAATATGTATATACAAATACATATGAATTCTTATTCATTTTACTTACATTCCAGTAATCCAAATTTTCTACGAATCCGGTACTCTTGTGCTTGCAATAGTGCCGAATCAATGAGATTATATTTGTATATTCAAATTCATTCATCGCCTTGTCGACATTCATACATCGTCTTTTACATGTTCGTCTGTTATTTATGCTTCTGACATTTCCATCTTTCAAAATACCGTTCACTTAGGCGTGCCATCCCTTCCTTGGGCGGCTCCGACCTCTCATTCCATTCCTGTCCGCAATGTATATTTTCTTCGTCAGGCGTTCCTCATTCATCCTCCCCATGTGGCCAAACCATCTCAATGTGTTCACTTTCATTCTATTTATGTCATATTTCTTTATCTTACATTCTTTCCTTATGTCCTCATTTCTGACCCTGTCTTACATCGCCCTGTTACAGATTCTTCTTAGCGATTAATTCACTCAATCCTCATGCTTCCATACAATTTTAATTACAATAAAATGCACAACTGATCACACAAATCAAACTCCACTTTAAGGGCGTAGATCAAGGATGTATACATTTTTCGATCTTAATGAAACTTTAGATTCATAAAAATTATGTATTTTTAATTATTTTTAAAATATTATTAAATATTTAAAATCAATTTACAAACTGATATTACAATAACAAAATTAACGTTGTGGCAGGCATTTGGTTTGACCATGCTTTTTTCACGAATTAAAAAAAATAATTCGTCTGATTATATATGTGGAGAAGAACAATATCCTTAAAATGTAGTCTAAAAAATAATGCTATGTAATCATAATTTGATAAAATATAGCATTAAACATGGAGGAAATAGACAACACTGACATATTAGAATTTTATTTAAAAAAAAATAAAACTAACAACGACAGATCATTGAGATATACAAACAAAAATATTTAAAAATACTTTTATTGCAAAAATATATTTGATCAATTTATTGCATTTTTTATAAAAATTAATCATTTATGCACTGATTTCAGCGCCATATTGGTGGTTCATTCAGATACTAAAAATATATTAGATTCGAGCCTGCATTTTTTGTTACGCCATCTAGCGATAAGCGGTATATACGATTTGTCCTATACAATAGCTTACTTGACAACGCTGACATCATTTGACCGAGAACTCTATCTTCCTCTTACACACACACTCTCTCTCTCTCTCCTCACAACATGTTGTACAAAAAAAATAAGTACGTGTTTTTCAGCGATGCATAATACACCAGACAAGGCACTTAATAAAAATATATTCTTTATTCATAGCGTTTTTTCCTTCGCATAATATATGGTAATATCTTTTTATTAAGTTAGCCCTTTTAATACTATTTTAAAATCACAACCTAAAACAGTTTATCAGTTTTACTTTAGATAATGTTTACCAATGTATGTTTTTCATAAGACTATTCTGCGACAGATATCGCAATAATTTTCATATTTTGTTGTATAATAATTTATGAGTCTTTTTAATAGGACTCAACACAACCTATTATAGTTTTACTTTAGATAACGTTTACCAATCGTCGCCTCAGTATTTGTTTGTCCAACCGACCCACAGAGTAAACAGCAAACTACCATTTTGGATAGGGAATTTTGAAGATTAGGTTCTTAATGTTGGCTAACCTTAGTTTGTTGGTTTCTCTATATTGGTATTTTGATATGCCACTATTGTCCAAACAATTTTTTTTTGTATGGAAGTTGTGCCTCACTGCCAGCCGGGACCGACCAAAAGGAGGATAAAGAGTAGGCAAGGGAGGACAATTCATCGAAAAGGAGGACATGACCTCCTTTAGGATACCATCTGGCAACCCTACACTAAAGGTGCAAGAAAGTGTTGAATTAATAAATAAAACATATTTTTTATATACTTGCCTACAGTTTGAAAATAAAATATAATTAAGAATATTGTCTTTCTATTAATAAATATGTAAAAATGCCTATGTACTACGTATATGCGAGAATTAAAATTCCTCATCTTCATATAGGTATTCCCTAAAATAATTATTGTACTATATGTAAACTACTGCGAAATTCGATGTACTTGGGCCAAGAAGATAAATTTCAACTGTACCGGACGGATGGCAGCCCTAGTCATGCCGAGATCCGAATCTATACTATAATAATCCATCGCGCTAGCCGCTTAGCCATCAACTCGTCTAAACAAACTACCTATTAGAAAAATATATTATACTTAGGTATAAAAAAATTTATAAGCAGACGTAGCGAGAGCTCGGTATCCTCTAAAATAAAATATTTTGTGTAGTTCAGCGAATTATGTATAATTTTCTGCCATTTTATTTATGATATTTTTGTATTGCTTCTCTAATTGTCAGCCTCATTACATAGACTTTATGTCTATCTATTGTCTCAAAGATACAGTACAGACTAAAAACTGCTAAAAACACACAAAGTAGGTATAATTATATGTCAGTATAGGTACCTACCTATTATAGGTAATGCATATAATATACGTCGCATCATGTTCATGTCAATCATAATAGTCTGCTTCTAAATATTTAAACTAGGTATATAAAAAAAGCCTTGCTTTATACTGTCGATACCTCAATACGCGACGCGACGACTGACAAAATAATTGAAATATTCTTATAATAATAATAATAATATAGAATCTTAGAGTAGCATTATCGTGTATACTGGCTATACATTTGTAGGTTAGGTTAGGTTTGTATTGTAATAATAATAGCGCTTTATAATATATTGAATGATTTCGACTTATAAGCGAATGTGTCGCTATTATTATTGTAAATAAACCAAAACTAACCAAAGAATGAGCATTTGAATTTGATAATAATCGTTGCGTAAAGACTCTTCGCGAGCCTGTGCGTGTGTGTGTGTGTGTGAGACATGAAGCGTATTACTTATAATACACACTTACAAGAAACGAAGCATCACACATTGTACTTTGACCTTGAAAACATCGAAACATCGAATATAATAATATTTTTATTTATTTAGCTTTTTAATATTCGGATTGGTATTTATATTTAATTCTTATTTATAATATCAAATAATGTTAATTATATTTTATCAATCAGAAAGGTATGCGTATTTGATTATGAATTTATTATTATAATATATAGGTACCTACATAATATTTTTGCAATTCGTTTTTATACATTATCCAATAAAAAACTTTTCACATTATCCGACAGATAGCGCTAAAACTATTTTTTAGCATTTAGACGATTATTTTTTAGTTTTGTATACATATAGTAAATATGAAACACATTATGTATAAAATACATAAATAATAAATTAAATTAAATAGCTCTAATAACGCGTTCAAATATTGAAGCAATAAAAATATAATTTTATTCCAAAGTAACACCTGGTGGAAGAAACCAAAAGTTTTCTAAAAAAACTTCCTAAGGAAATTGGTAAATTTGGTTGATCTCTGGACTATTTTACGATTTTATCGCTACTCAATTATAGCGATGGTTGAAATACCCCGTTAACATACCAGACAATATATAAAAATATTTACCAGGTTCTTGAAGATGAACAGCAACTTCCATAAAAGGAATGTTGGGTCCTCTCTCCAGATCCATATTTGTAACAAATACACCCATACTGATGGTCAAGGATTCAACAATCATTTCACTAACCTATGGAAATAAAATCTTTCAATACAGATGTAATTTTTTATGAACACAGCCATATGTCACAATTTTAACTACTTTATGTATATGATGCCCGGTATTACAGTCGGCCCTCAACTCATTGAGTTTGTTAAACTTAAGATTAATGTTAAGGGGAGATTTAATCCATTTCCGTATTACAGTGCAATATGACATGTCAGTTACTAAATCTTCAATTATAGACATATTTTACTTTTTCTGTGGTTATTATATGTCAAATTTTAAATAACCTGAAATAATACGAACTACAAAACGGGACGCTACGACTTGAAATATTATTGTTTTATTATCCAACATGGTAAATTTATTTTTTTCACCAAAATAATACTTTTAAGGTACTGCCTCCCTGACCAGCCAGGATAGCCTAGGATATACACCGATTTTTTAAACCTAACCTACAAAAGTTTGGTAAAAATAGGTTGGTTAGGTTTGTTTATAGTTATAATTGTGACTGGCGTGAGCCAGTTGCATTATGTATTAAAGAAAGTAACTAAAATATTAAAATAAAATAGCTAAATTGGTGTTGGTCAAATAATTTTTAACCAGCTGGCTGGTCAGGGAGGCAGTACCTACTTTTAAATGCCCATGTTCGTTTCAATATGGCTGTCAGTTTGTTTTGTTGTGTGGCGCCACCGTCGATACAACTAACGCCTCTAGTGATAGAAACTGAAACTACACGCGTTGCCTAGCAAATGACAGTTGACTCACCGTTAAGTACTTAATCCGCCAGAAACGTGGAGTTAAATATTTGTCGTTTTAGTGACGTATTTGAGGGAAGATTAGGCCTAAACTGACACTGTAATACGCTATATTTTTATAAAGCTTGAGTTTAGCTCTTAAACTCAGACTGTAATACCGGGCCATAGTAACACAACTTTCAGTTAAAGCTTCCAATACAATTTTTATTAAAATTACAAGTAACTTTATATAAATTTTGGTTTAAAAATTTGCCTTGTTAATTCATTATTTTTTTGTCATCCGTAAACCATAGCTTACGGAATTTATAATTTACTTAATTTATATTTAATTAATTTATATTTAATTTACTTACACTTGGATTACGGAATTTATACTTTGCAAATTTCAAAATGGTATTTTATACACAATATCAATAGCAACATGCAAAAGGCTCAATTCATCACATAATTTTAAAAATCAGCATAAATTCCCCAAAAAAATATTTGAAAATATAGTAAAATATTTTCAATTATTATAAATACTCTATAACTATATATCTTATAAATCTTTTATGTACTTAAAGAATACAAAAAATCAAAAAGAATAACTGATAAAGTTTTTTCATTTCGAGTTAGGTTTGTTCTTAAAATAAAAAAAATTAGGATTTCCGATAGTTATTACCCTTACTTACAAGTAACTTCATAGTGTATTAGGCAGTTTTAATGTATCATGTTTTCAGTCACTAGATTTAGCCAGTATTTCATCATTTCATTCCAGCATTTCGTCAATTTGTGTCATGAAGTTAGTCACAGGGTAGATATCATTTGCAATTAAATAATTAAAATTTAATTGCTATAATCAATTAAAAAAAAAACATGATTATACCTTAGAATCCACATAGAGGACGTAATTGGACCAATGCTCTTCTCTAAACTGTTTCTCTTCCTCTGACAACTCAGCAGATATCAACATTTTATTTTCGTTCAATTCTACAACAACAAAAATTAACATATGTTATGTATAAAAAAATAGCAATATATTTCACTGTAATGTAATTAAGAACTCTGAGAAAAGGACGATGGGAATATCAAACAGGACAGGAATAGTTGGTGAAGGATTCTGAAGGAGACCAGGACCTACACAGGGCTGTAGCATCAATGATGATGATGAAGCCCAACCCGGTTGATTGTTCAAGGGTGCACAAAAAAATTATAAAAGTAAAAATAAATAACACCAATACAAATTGAAAACACAGTAAAAGTTTTTATTTATCATAGTGTGGAATACCATTATTATAAGTGACAAAATACTTGAAAAATGCACTGTTTTACTTCCACTAATATTTTATAACGCTACGTCCTACGTAGGCGATTCAAAGCGAACGCGATTGCGAAGCGATGCGGTGCGGATACAAGCGAATTCAATGCGATGCGGTGCGACGCGGCGGCTCTGTCCTACGTGTGGGCGAATCGTTCCCTCTGCCGCCAGCTACTGTCATGGATGTACGTATATAAAATACTCAAAAAGTATGTACGGCAGAGAAGTGAAACTAATATTGTGTACTTAGAGAGGCATATTTATGGGGGATATCACGATTTGTATGAAGAGTTACGTGATCTTGACTTAATAAATGAGACTGAATTTACATCTTTCCGGGAAACATATCAAAATTTGACATTCGTGCAAGCGAGAGAAAACTTTGTGTTTTGAACAACATCCTATTGTAAAATAGCAATAATAAATAAATGTGTTTACTTGTAGTCCCATTTATTTTTGCCAAATCCTAAAATTCGCGGTTCGATAGTAATTTGTGCCATAATATGGGACGTTCATGGACAGAAATCAAATTTCTGTTTCTGACATGTCAAAAAACAATGGCGCCGCTATCAATTCGCGCGAAAATATCAAACCAACTGATCGCGTTTGCTTCGCATCGCGCCGCGCCGCATCGAAACCAACTCACGGTCGGTAACGTAGGACACTACCATAGTTACCGACTGTTTGTTATTTTCGAATCGCGCCGCGCCGCTTCGCATTCGCTTTGAATCGCCTACGTAGGACGTCGCGTAAGTGTTACAACAATTTCAGAATTCTGGTAAAATGTTTTAATTATTTACCTTCTGGTTTACTTTCTGCAACTTTTTCAGATTCTGCATCTTCATCTGTTACAGCTTCAGAGTCTTGAATTTCTGAATCATCCGGAGCAGATATTTCATCTTTGGTGTATTCCTAAATCACAAAATCAAAATAATTCATTTAACAGACAATGATCACTCAATAAGATGGTAATTTCATCTATGGTATGTAATATTTATTTATTGAGAAGAAATACCTGTTCTTGTGTCACACTCGGAATATCGAAAAATAAATTGTAATTTATTTCAATGACATCTTTTATTTGAGCATAGGATGTGTTGATATCACTTAACCTGAAATTATAATTGATATTAATATTAAAATAGCACAGTTTACTTAATGTCATGCAATATTGAATATCATTTACTGTATTTTTTGCATAAACCTCCTTCAAGACAATTCAATATTTCCACCAAATCAAGCCGACCGCAGTGGCACCTTTGGGTAAACCGTTTGACTTCTGTGCGGACGTCCTGGGTGCGATCCCCAGCAGATGAGAAATTAATCAAAAAAAAATTTTTTTTTGCCTAATAAACTTGCCAAAATGGCAATAAACTCAGCACTTGCGCAGGGTGCAAGTAAGTGTTAATTATTATTATTGATATATTTCTTCAATGTAAGTACACATGTTGAAAATTAATACAGTTTCATTATAAAAACAATACACATTACAGAAAATAAAGAAGACACACATACACAAGATAAAACAAATAACGTACCTAAGCAGACTGGGAATAACATCATGCGTTGTTGTCATTAATATACTGATCTAGTCTATAATGGGCATATTTCAGTAAGATTGAAAAAAACCTTTTCCAAAAATTTTATTGAATATTCTAATACACAGCCCCAAAAAGAAATGGATTCCTTTGATAAACTGTATCTTGGAATAAACAATTTTTCTCTGTTTCTAAAGAATATGTTGTGGATAACCTATCCAGTCTTCGATAAAGCTTCATTACAAATGCAATTCACATATTATTTAAGAAATGTACATCATATAGTCAAAACAGGAGCAGGTAATTTATAAGAATGGGTTAACCTTTTAGATTTCCTAGCAGCATTATCTTCTAAAGCAAGCAACTTTGGTTGGCTTCCTTTATGAAACCTGTGTCTGTCGTACAAAGGGACAGTACTCCACAATTTCATGTTATCAAAGCATGTTTTCAAGTTTCGCTGCGCAGTCAACACTCGTTCTTGTAACTTGTTGATCATCACAAAAACATCTCCGACATATTCAACAACTATAGACATAAAAAAGGTTTGTTGATTTCATGTACGTTAATAATAAATATTGAAAAGTATATGTGTAAGTCATAATAAAATATATGTTGAATACAATGAAGAGGATGAAGACGCTTATAAACAAAGATTTACAGACATACAGTCTTACTAATAAAAATCTACTGCACACCCGTTTACCAGTGTTTTAGGTACACACCGTGTAAAGCCCGTGCAGCGATTATTTGAAAATCTTACTAATAAACGCAGTATAATGAATGTGTAGCTACAACAAGAGTACAACAAAAAATTATCCGACGTTGTAATTTCGCACTCGCGCATTCGCAAAGCCGCCAGCCCCCATCTGCCATTATAATTTTGACGTTTGTCATAGTTAATATTTTCATATGTTTTTCACATTTCAAAATAGTAATACGGAAAATATAACGAATAATTTCATCATACAAATATCCAAGCAAGCACCATTGTAGATATTATAAAAGAGCATTTTCTGATTCGCTTCTAAAATGCACAATTATCGAGAATATAATAATTTATAAAGAGGTTTCACCATATTATTCCAAGATATAACAATATTAACACGTATATCAAAATCAAATTCGATTTTTGATAAATGAAATTTGTCTTAAAATATCGCTAAACTACCTAGAACAGGCGGGAAAGCGATGTGTAAAATTTGTATGAGAGATACACAGTCGTTGACCAACTGATCTACTACACAGCGTTTATTGGTAACGTTTTTGTCTACACGGGTGTTAAACGGTCGTGTAAATTTTACAACATGTTTATTAGTAAGACTGATGGTGTTTAGATATTTTATTACAAGTCAAGAAGTTAGTCACAAGTCACAGTGATGACACTACAAAGAAAATAATTAAAATATAAAAAGTAGGTAATACAACACATGTCCATAATTTAAAAAAAAAAAAACCACAGAGATACAATTCCAGTAAATAAGGTAATGTTCACAATTTTGGATATATTCCTGGTACCGAATGTCAAGCAAAGCAGTGTGACCGACTTGAAAGGGATAAAAATATAGATAGGCAATATTAAAATGTTTATGCTCGTTGTAGTGGTAATTTTACTGGATTTTTTTAAAGCGTGGATACTGTCAGATCTAGTTGGACATTTAGTTAAAGGTGGATCCTTGACTTTACTGGTTATAGTGCTTCATACAAACCGTTTTACACAAATTTTACAGGTGATTTCCAACTAAAACTAAAAAGTATAATGAATGAAATATTTTACTGTCATCGTTCCACGTGAGTTCCTGCAATCCTTTGACAAGCAGCTCGTCCACCTTGTTAATTTCTCTTTCAATCAGCGCCACCTCGGAATCATGACTTCCCTTGCGAATATTGTTATACCAGCAAATGCCACGATTCAATTTCATTATTTCATTCTGAAAATTACTCATACTTAATTAGATGTATAAATAACATATTTGTGAGCTATGATATATAAACAAAATAAACAAAAATTAGACCTAACATTACAGCTAAAAAGCTATCATGGTTATCGAAAGACTGTATTTAATACAAAAGTAATGGACCCAGAGTAGGAATATCAAAAGTCCCACTACTAGTTCAATAAAAATATGTATTACAAAAATGAAAATAAATTACCTGCAATGCTTCATTACGCAAATACAAATCAAGTGCTTCCTGCGGTATTTCATATTTCTCCAAAAATTGTATATAGCGAACTTCACGTAGTAAACATGTTAACTAGAAATTCAAATAATAATATTCAAAAAAACAGTTGAAAAGCCCATGAAATATGAAACAGTTATTTAGGTTATATGTATGCAGATTTTTAAAGTTTTATTACTTAAATGAATTAATATTTTTAAATTATATCAAGTCATCAAACCTCATCATCAAAATTGAGTTTTAACAAATTATTTTCCTTTGTGAGAAGATTTTTGTTCATATTAATTGTGCAAACGATAGGAATTGATCCAGTCCATTTTGAGTACAGTTCATTTTCATAATCAGTCAGTTCATTAAGAAAGGCATTGTATTTTTCTTGAATAGAAGACGCAGCCTCTGGTAAACTGATTCTGAAATAACATCATATCATGTCTTATTTATATATTCATATAAATCCTAAATTTTGAAATAAAGATTTCACAGATTGATTTTTCCCATACAAACATATAGGCAAGTAATGGTTTAAACCCTTTAAAACAGAGAGAATGACACGTTATTATAAAATGATATGAAATATGTACAACAATCCAAAACATACTTAACATAGAATTATTCAACAAGAGACATACTCGTGAATGTTTTTCAAGCCTTCTATATGCATCAGTTTATAAAGGCCTAATTAATAAGGGAATATGGATTGATTAACAAAATTATGTTATTCTTTCTTAACCTTTTTAAGACTAGCGTCATGTATAGATACCCACCGGCTGCGTGCCTAAAAACCGAGCGTCATCTATACATGCCCTCATTGCTATACACAATTGGGAAACTTCATATCTCAGTAAATTCATACTTGATTGAGACGAAAATTGGATGAATATTACTCCCATATATTTGACTTCAAGACATCTGTTGGTGAATCAACAAAACAATTGTTAAATTATTTAAAAAATTGAGAACTCTAAACACTGAAATTCATCGATCATCACCGGCGAAATTTACACTCTCCCGCGCTTTGTAAGGATCTAATACGCATGCGCATAGGAAAGAGGGATACTGCGCCATCCTTACCAAAACACAATCGGCGCATATTCCTTATCTACATCAAATGCCGGAAGGATCACGTGACATATCGATGCCGCCATGTCCTTTTTTATATGGAGATAACTACGATAACATTATTCTTCATTTATCTTATGTTTATATTATGAAGTGTTCAATTTCATTGACTATATGTGATCTTTTGTTTATGATATATCTACATCATTAGATTTTTTTTACCGTTATTATATTCAATTAAAACGAGATTAAAAAAATCTGTGTGCGATGCGAAATACTGTCCGTCCGTAGGTAATGCAAGTACTTGTACCATGGGGGTATATTGTACCTACCCGTCTTGATTAGGTTAAGTATATGTGAACTTACGTTTCATCCATTTGCACGAAATCATTCAAAGGCCTGCTGATACGCTTGTTTAATTTATATATCCACCATAATACACCAGCCACAGGAGGATAGTACGCATCAATAACCAAAACTAGAGTTTTCATTCTTTTACACATCTAAAAAATATGTAGGGATATTAACAATCTCATATTTAATCATACATTGCATTGCAATTAAGAATAGAATTACATTGATGATTTCAAAAGTAGTAAGTTGTAGTATGAAAGAGAGTTTATACGGTAAAAGAGAGATAGGACCTTTGATTGATAACTGAAAAAGTACTTTTCACATTATTAATCCAACTGTCGATATGTTCAGGAGAACGTTGTTCTCTTAACATATCGACAATGTTTCAAGCCAGGATACGCGAGAATTGTATGCAGAGGTCTACTTTTTCCACGGCTTTTCCAACTTTGAAGTCAAAAAACACCAACTTAGAGGCTTCGCAGCATATATGTTCCATACACGGATTTACTCAGAATTCGGAGTAGAACATTTCGTGTGTCTGTGTGTGTGTGTGTGTGTGTCTGTGTGTGTCTGTGTGTGTGTGTCCGTCCCCCCCTTATAACTTTTGATCCGCTCAATTTACAGAGCCCAAAATTTCAGAATATATAGACAGTTATAAGCTTACAAAACTTTTATACTCAGAATTTCGAATTTTTGTTTTAGTCAGGGGTTATCAACTTTTGAATTTTTACTTTATTTTTCCATATATCTCAGAAAAGGTAAAAGCTAGAACGCTGAAAATTGATACAAATATAGACAAATACAAAATCTCAAATTAGTTTTTTCAAAAAAATTCCAGGGTTTCTCAAACATTTTTTATTAAGAAAAATATTTTTTTTATGATAAATTTATGAGTTTAACTGCCTATATTTCCAAATTTTTCAAAAATATCGAAAAAAGCCGAAACACCCCAACTAGATAATTTAATTTTCTATAAAAAAATATTTCCATTGTATTAGCATAATTCAAACTTTTTTAACAATTTTTATAAAAATTGAATTTAGTGACGACATTGCTTCATACAATTTGTATGTCAGTCGCCTATACACAATATATAAGAAGACTTAATAGTTTAATAGGTACTTAATCTCCAAACATACATACAGAACCATCATGCTGTTTTCATATTCCGGGTAGGAAAACAGGACTGACCTCCATACTGTCCTATCTTGACATACATACCAACATGTGTTAAAATTTTCAATAATTTGGATTTATGGGTTTATAGTTTGATTCTTATTCTTCAACTATACATACTATCGCTATCGACAGTTGGATCTCATGTGTTACATGCAACTAGATTATAAATTAATTTTAAGAATCAGAAAAATTTACCCTCTTCCCTTCTTGAAATATATTTTTGGACACCTGCAGTTCCTGTTCCAAGAGCGAGACCAGCCTGTCAAACCTTGGCTGTATTTCAACCAGAATGCAAGGTCTGTGAAGCAGATCTCCCAGTATTTGAATGAACTAAAACAAAAAGAATAACATTGATGAAAAGAAGTATTCCATACTACAGAAAAAAACATTAATTGAATATTTTTTTAATTGCACATACGTAAACATTGGATTTTATTTTATTTATTTATTTTATTTTATTAAAAAAAGGATACATTGACAGACATCCAGCTTACAATTTTCATAAGAAGAAGATAATATTGGTTATTATTATGAGTTCTGGACGTCCAATTATGGATGCACACAACAATTACATGAGGTTATATTCAATCACACACTAGTATGTAAGTTACACAAGTAAGAGTTACATAAATATCATTTGTTCCCTATTATTATGATTGCTGGACGTCCAATTATGGATGCACACAACAATTACATGAGGTTATATTCAATCACACACTAGTATGTAAGTTACACAAGTAAGAGTTACATAAATATCATTTGTTCCCTATTATTATGATTGCTGGACGTCCAATTATGGATGCACACAACAATTACATGAGGTTATATTCAATCACACACTAGTATGTAAGTTACACAAGTAAGAGTTACATAAATATCATTTGTTCCCTATTATTATGATTGCTGGACGTCCAATTATGGATGCACACAACAATTACATGAGGTTATATTCAATCACACACTAGTATGTAAGTTACACAAGTAAGAGTTACATAAATATCATTTGTTCCCTATTATTATGATTGCTGGACGTCCAATTATGGATGCACACAACAATTACATGAGGTTATATTCAATCACACACTAGTATGTAAGTTACACAAGTAAGAGTTACATAAATATCATTTGTTCCCTATTATTATGATTGCTGGACGTCCAATTATGGATGCACACAACAATTACATGAGGTTATATTCAATCACACACTAGTATGTAAGTTACACAAGTAAGAGTTACATAAATATCATTTGTTCCCTATTATTATGATTGCTGGACGTCCAATTATGGATGCACACAACAATTACATGAGGTTATATTCAATCACACACTAGTATGTAAGTTACACAAGTAAGAGTTACATAAATATCATTTGTTCCCTATTATTATGATTGCTGGACGTCCAATTATGGATGCACACAACAATTACATGAGGTTATATTCAATCACACACTAGTATGTAAGTTACACAAGTAAGAGTTACATAAATATCATTTGTTCCCTATTATTATGATTGCTGGACGTCCAATTATGGATGCACACAACAATTACATGAGGTTATATTCAATCACACACTAGTATGTAAGTTACACAAGTAAGAGTTACATAAATATCATTTGTTCCCTATTATTATGATTGCTGGACGTCCAATTATGGATGCACACAACAATTACATGAGGTTATATTCAATCACACACTAGTATGTAAGTTACACAAGTAAGAGTTACATAAATATCATTTGTTCCCTATTATTATGATTGCTGGACGTCCAATTATGGATGCACACAACAATTACATGAGGTTATATTCAATCACACACTAGTATGTAAGTTACACAAGTAAGAGTTACATAAATATCATTTGTTCCCTATTATTATGATTGCTGGACGTCCAATTATGGATGCACACAACAATTACATGAGGTTATATTCAATCACACACTAGTATGTAAGTTACACAAGTAAGAGTTACATAAATATCATTTGTTCCCTATCGGGAGTCAAATGATATTTTTATTGACAAGCTTTTAATATCTCTTTTAGGAACTGTCATCGGCTGGTTTACGTGATCACTTTATGCGCTTGCGCAACGTTCACCAATTAAGCCTTCTTAGTGAGTTCCCTTATCAATGTAATTATTGGGAGTTCTATATATATTTGAATAATGTGAAACAATTCATTTAAAAATAATGCAATAATGCGTTTCTATTGAGATATTAAAAGATTGTCAATAAAAAAACATTTGTTATTGAATATTGAAAAACGCCTACAATCTTCACCAAGTGAAGTAAGATTTCATGAACGCATATATAAACGCAAACATTGGATTTTTGTCCCACCACAAAGCGATCATGTAAACCAGCCAATGACAGATTGTAAGCCCTGTAGGTGCATAATTTCTCATTTCTCCTATGAATATATCTTCCAACTTCGTCTCTATAGAAATATTAAGTTTTTCAAAAAATAACATTTATCATTTTTCGTATAACATTTATTATAGTGGAACCAGAAACTCAAGGCAACTACAGGTCTTACGACCTGTCATCGGCTTATGCTTTTTTTTGAGTTCCCTATCAATCCAATTTTTGAAAGTTCTACATATTTTAATCATGAAATTCTGTTTGTTTGATAATAAAATGAAACACTATCATCATCTATGAAGTCATGAAGGAACTTTAAAAACTTTTGAAGGCAGGAAACACTGGTTAGTTGGAAGAAATTGCCATACGGAAATAAACACGTCACTTGCGCAGGGTGCAAGAAAGTGTTCATTATTATTATTAACTCTTTTGTGACACCATCTATTGAGAAATTGGTTTGTAAACAATGAAAGCATTAGTCCTGGACAAAATTGGTTGCACAAGCGCATAAAGTGATCACGTAAACCAGCCAATGACAGGTTGTAATCCCTGTAGGTTCTTTGAGTTCCTGGTTCTCCTATGATATTCCAACTTCGTCTCTATTAAGATGTTAAAAATTGGAATAAAATATCATTGACTAATGACAGGGAAAAAATCCATTATTTGTGTATTATGCAACTATAAAAATATTCAATTTACTCTCCTTATAGATTGTTTTCATCTGAATGATAAGCAGTTTTATTATTTTCTTAATATGTGGGAGATATCTTATGTATCTAATTTATCTTGATGAATGGAATTACATATTTACCACTGGAGGATTTTGATATTTATGATTTCATTATGAAATTTTTATTATTTATTTTTAACGTGTCAACCATCAAGAAATAATGAATGAATCTTGAATTTGTACAGGATTACATTGAAAATATAACAATTGTTGATAAACAAGGCTTACCTTAAACATGGCTTCTAAGTTACCGCAGTCATCAAAAGCTTCACCAAATATTTTAGCTAATCTTTGATCAATATCAGTCACTTTATTTACAAACTTTTTATAGTCAACCAAGAAGGCGTCATCTTCAGGTTCCAATGGATTATACTGTATTTGGTACATCTTTTGATAAAAACGTATATATTTATCATAGATCTAGAAATGATTTAGAAATATATAATACATTGTTACTAAAATATCCTGAATATAATTAATACAGTAGATCTATTAGTGAAATTTTAAAGTTACCCTGAAATTTTTGCACCTATTTGGACAGCAAACGATTGACCTATATGAGTACTAGAAGAATGTTGCAAACATTGTGAAGTGACCAAAAAGAAACAACTCATTTGTAGAATAAAGTAAAATTTCCTTTGCTTAAAATGATTATACAAGGTAAGAAAAAAAAACATATATGGTTTGTTAAAAGAAAATATCTTAATAACCATAGATGAGATTCATCATCATCAATGGCTCCACAGCCCATTGCGGGTCTTGGCCTCCTCCAGCATTCCTCGCCATCTCCCTCTATCCTGACATGCTTCCCTCCAGTTCCTTATCATATTATAAGCACTTCTTTTAACACTGTTTGAGTGGCGACATTATTGTTAAATAGCAATTTCTTCCTATTACTATTCTGTGCTTACATGGTTAAGATAGAATAAATTTAAAAAATGGCAAGCTTTCTATACAACAGAAATCTATGTAAAGAATAATGATGTTCACCAAAGACGTATTGGCGCTGAATGTCTTTCCCCTGATGCCGGAATATTCCACCTTCTCCAACTTTAACATTTCAACCGTTGTCTTCAACACCTCTTCCACCATCTTCAATCTCTCTCTGAACTTGACGAGTCTAGAGAACACCTTGTTGAAATCAAACGTCCACATGATGGGTACACTCTCAGGTGGGAAGAACGTTGCCACTTTTGCCTTGTTCATTTCGTATGTCTCTCTAAAATGTACAAAGGGTAAAAATGAGTAGAATGTGAACAAGGCAAAACTCTTCAATTTATAGTATAAAATATACTTTTAAAAAAATAACATCACTAAATTAATTTATATTTCTTAATGTCCGAATGCTGAATAATGAAAAAAATTCACATACCTAATGCATATTTTTAAAATTAATTTATTTTTCAGAAAGGGAGAGAATTTTGAAAACCACACAGCAGAAATTGATATGTTGAACTGGAGAAAACTCCCTGACAAATAAAACACACAGCATGGGAGTTACTTGAAAAACAGTGATACTAACACAAAGAAATCAATGATTCCTAAGACATCTTGTATCTTGATGACTTGTTCTATAGCCTCACCGAAGAATATTGTAGAAGGCTCACACGAAGCTGAGCATTTTTCAATCAGCATATTACACACCTCTTGAAGTAACACTAAAATTAAATAAATTAAAGATAAACTAATTAAATATTATGCACAATTCTTAAAGATCTTGAGTCAAGTAATTAAATACTATCCACAATTCTTGAAGATGTTTATCAGTTATTTACCAGTGATTTTATCTGTAGTACAATAGTATTGTGAATTCCCCCAAAGTAATCCGATGCAATGCAACATTGGTCTAATCAACGGACGGCTATCTAGAAAATTGGTATTTTCAAAAGTTTCGAAATGATAAATCAAAGGCTTTTGATGTAGAACAATGTCGCGAGCTTCCACCACACCTGAAATGCAACACATTGATATTAGAACAAATCTTTCCAATGATTTTTACAGACACTTGAGAAATGAACTATATTACACAATAAATAAAAAAAAATTCTCTGGTTTGTTAAATTATTTATTGTGATATTGATTTGAGAAAATTCCTACTAAAAAATATTTACCCACCCGCAATCAAATTTGTCAACATGGTCTTGAAGCATTGCAAATACACGCTGTTTGTCATTTCAAGATATGTCGCCATTTTCCTAACGCGTGGATCCTTCAGTTGAGAATAAACGCCTTCCAAATTTTTCATGCGGCTACACCAATAATTAATATCTACTATGGGTAAAGCAAACGGGTTCTTTTTGAAAACGACGCTCGACTCCTCCTTCAACAGACTGTTGATCTGCGATGCCCATTGAATAATAACCCCTTCAATGTTAGTTTTCAGATACAGATCCACGTTATCACCACAGCTGAAATATAATTGTTTATCAACACACATGTATTTTCACCAAATTTGTACTTTCAAATTATCAAATATGTAATATCAACCTGTTGATCCATTCAGCTTCAACTGAATCCATCTTTTCAACTCCAGCTGGCATTGGTAAAAGTACTTGACTGTTCATATCACCATGAATCTATCAACATAATAATCCATTAAAAATAAAACACTTACAAAAATATAAACAAATAAAACATGACATGTTAAAAAAACGGTAAATAAAAATGACTGCTGCATTATCGATGCCCATCTTTGATATAATAATTTACATAAATGTGCAATGACTATATTTATTTATTTATTTGTATCTACGGCCAAAAGCCTTTTACAAATACACAAAAAATAAAGCAGTTACACAATATAACAAAAATATAAAGAATAAAAACAATAATTGTATGCAGAACAAAAAATAAAAGTTGACAACAAAAAGGCGATAAAAAAGAAATAGAAAAACATTGATTATACAGGGGTCCGCACTCGAAGTGTTATCAATTAAAAATGCTGTAAATTTGTCATTTTTTACTTTTCTTATTAGAAAACTTCAGTATACCGTAAAAACATTTCAAATATAACAAAAACTATGTTTTTGTTCGGCGCAGCCACCTTTACTGCGGATAATAGTATCGAGTCTGTCCGAGAAGGCTTCACACGCTGCACGAATGTGATCTGGTGGTATTTTGTCCCATTCTCAATGAAGAACAATCTTTAAGGCGTCGACAGTCTCATATTTTTTAGTTAATACTTTGGCCTGCAGAATGGACCATATGGAAAAATCCATTGGGTTCACGCCCGGGGAATATGGGGGCCATTGTTGTGAAGAAATGAAGCTGGGATTTTTTTCTTGTAAAAAACTTAGGAATTCACGGGCTTTGTGGGATGGTGCTGAGTCTTGTTGAAACTTCCCATGGTTTCTACCGAACTGTTTACGTGCCCAAGGTAACAAAGCATCGTTTAAAATCTTTTCACGATAGATTTGTTGATTTACCTTTACGTCCTGTTCAATGAAAACGAGTGGAGAGCGTCCTGTGGCAGTTACTGCGGCCCAAACCATCACTGATGCAGGCGCTTGTTTTCGCATAGCAATTCGCAGGTCTAAATTGTCTTTTGATTTGCACTCTAACCAAACACGATCGTTTTGTTTGTTTACATATTGCTGAACCGTAAAAAAATTGTCATCAGAAAAGACCAAATTCTCAAGCTTGCCACCAACGTGCAAATGTTTTAACACCTTTGCTCTTGCTAGGCCAATTGCCTTACGTGCAGGTATTAAATCTTGCACTTTTAATATTTTGTAGGACTTCAATCTAACTTCATTTTTAAATATGCGCCCTATACTTTGAGTAGACACATTCGAGATTTTTATCCAATTAAACTACTCTTTGTCGTGGATTACGTTGAATTCTGGCCTTCACCTTTCGAACCATTTCTGGCGATGTTGCTGTTTTTGGATGTCCACCTCCATAGCGTTTTTTGACGCTACCAATATCATTGTAACATGTAATTGTCCGATACACAAATATTTTGTTCACATGTAAATGTCGTAGCTCATTAACAATGGCTGGTTGCGATCTTCCAGCCAAATACAAAGCAATAACACTGTTGCGTTTGAATTCCATTTCGATAACTTTTATTATCTGCAATGTAAAAACAATATGCTTTTGTAGGCTTGTAAACAACATAACAGACAAACGTTTGTCAAAAAATGAGGGCGATTTCATAAGCCGTTTGCTTGCTACAGCAGTGTGAAGTTGGTAAAACTTCGATCGTCGACCCCTGTATAAAGTTAATTAAAAAAATGATGAAAAATTGTCAATGTACATAAAGAACGAAACATTATGTATTATGCATGACGGCGGTAGCGGTTGTGGGGTGTAGGGCTCTAAGCAACGCGCTCTTGTACTGAGACAGACCAGAGTTAAATATATCTATTATATGTGCATACCTATTACCTAGCCTATGCAGTCTAGGTATAAGGGAATTTATGTGTGTATTTGTTTTGGTATTGTCACAGTAAAAAAGCATTGGTAACCGAGTAGATCGTATTGGTGCATGAAACAATATTAAACACAGAATATCAGGGATGTCAAAATATGAATTAATAATTTTATTGAGTAAAGTCAAATCAAACACAACTCTCCTGTCGGATAGAGACAAAAGACCCGTAAAAATTAATAACTCTGTATAATTAATATTTTCAATTGGAATATGAAGACGGTAGTTTATATAGCGTAAAAATTTATTTTGGATACGTTCAATGAGTTGATATGGATATTATAGTGTGGATACCAAACAGATGAATTATATTCAACTTTACTTCTAACTAGAGAACAGTACCTATAACAGTTGCATGTACGTAAAACAAAGCCAAGGGTTTTCATAGCTTTGTTTGTTATATTGTTTATATGACTTACAAATGACGATTTCTCGTCAAATAATACACCAAGATCATTGATTTCAGTGACTGATTACAAAACAATATCCTCATAATCATATCATGTAAATTATTACACATTTTTTTATAAATTTATTGTGAAAAGAAAATAACATACTTGATATAGAACATTTTTGAAACTATAAACATGTTTCTTGACATCTTCAATAACCAGTTCCGGCCAGCCTTGATGATTTCTTGGATTACACAACAGTGGAGTGAATATTTCTTCAGTTAAAATGGTCAACTCTGCAATTGTTTCCTGTGACAACTCTCCTACGATCAAAACCTGAAATTATTTAAAGACATAATTAATGTATTATTAAATTAAATACATTGGTACAAAGAGACAGCAACATATAAAGAAATAATATTTTTAGTATAATTGTCGCCAAATATCTTGAGCCATTTCGCCCAGAAGGGGGACAATTTGCATATAATATACCAACGAAGCAAAAGTTGAAGATATTTGGCGATATTTATATGTGATGGTAGCACTACTGTGCCCATGATATTGTTTAAAAATTTCTCAACAGATGGAGTTTGTGTTTTTTCATTGTTATTTAGCGAAATGTTACCCAGTACTTAAAAAGTATATGTAGTGGTCACGTGAACTAGCTAATGATAGGTTATAAACCCTGGAACTTTTCAACGTTGGAGTGCCAAATGAAATGTGCTTTTATCAAAATAAAAATCAAAGATTTATAAAATACATACATGTCTAACATTGTCCTTGGTAACAAGTTGCAATGTATTCCTGATAAAATAAACCATCTTTCCCTTAGCAGTAGAACAGTATCCAATGTACGGCTGCAATAATCCCATGTGATTCACGTGGAAGGCAATCATCGGCAACGTTGGAGTTTCAAAAAATTTGCTCAACACATTCTGAAAATAAAATACACCCTAATAAATGAAAAATTGTTAAAAAATATGTCCCTATATAATTGGAGAGCAACTTCCTCAATTGAAAAAAAATTGCAAAGCTTACATTTGGGTAAGTATGAAACAATCAGTTCTCTCTGCCTACCCCAATAACACTGACAAGGTGTGATGGTATCTATGTATTCCATGTACATATCTGTAGACTATGTTCTATGTATTCTATGTACATATCTGTAGACTATGTTCTATGTATTCTATGTACATATCTGTAGGCTATGTTCTATGAATTCTATGTACATATCTGTAGACTATGTTCTATGTATTCCATGTACATATCTGTAGACTATGTTCTATGTATTCTATGACTTTTTTATAAATCTGTTCACAATTTATTTCATGAATTTGTATTTGAATAGATAAATATGTTTGTGTAAACCTTCTCATCTCCTTGAATCATCTTCAGCCATTTGTCTGCTTTAAGCCGAAGGGCCTTCAGGACAAACCCACTCATAAAATCCAGTCTGCTGTCTCCGTCTTCTATTTCTCCCTTCTTAAATGGTAAAAAGATTACAGACGACCATCAAAAATTGTACAATATATTACTACCATTCAGGCACTCCCCTTTCATCTTAAAAGGAGTAAGAATTCGACTGTCTCTTGGCTCTTCTACCTCAAATATGTGAATTCTTATGTGAAATTTACCATTCGACTGGCATATGTACATCATAAGTATACAGTTTTGGTTTAATAAATCAATTATTAATTTAGGGAAATGGCATTTTGTTCAATCAGAGTGTATATAAATCTGCACCAAGGAATAAAAACGGGAACATTCGGCTTTAGAAAGAAAGAGCCCGAATATTTTTACGCGGTGTTGACTTAATTTGCACTCATTAACAAATAAAATATTTTTGTACATTCGACATTTGACAAATTTTCAATATGAAAGTCAGACATCAATTTGGGATAAAACACCCTCAAATTATTGAACTACGTTTAAGATAAATTTTTACTTTAAAAGTACCTAATATTATAATGTCTATTTATTTTTGGAAAAATATTAAATACTACTCACCCCAGAGTCTGCCATGATTTTAATAATTTCATCAAACTAAAAAGTTTTCAAGATTGTCGGTAAAGTCACGCGACAATCTTATTTGCATATTAAAATAAATATAATGGGAAAACAGTGGCTCAAACAATACTTTTGTTGTCTTGACAACTTCATTTAGTGGCGTGTTAAATACTCTTCACCACTGTATTGATTTTAGATTAAAAACTTTCACACTATTATCATAATGTGTTACTTTACAAGAGTGTTACTTATCGCGCAAGGCTATTAAAACTTTTCCTATAATACATAAATAACTTCTTAATGTTTTGCACATAAAAAACAAACTTTGGTAACCATGGCACTATTAAAGATATTTTACTGTCAAAAATACAGTTTTGACGAATCCTCTTGAGTTCTTAACAATAACAAAGTGATAATTTTTGGAAACATATTAAAATAATATATTTAATAGTTGCAGTTTACTTAATTTTTCTATTGACAAAAACAATATCCAAGTCAATCCAAGTATTTTTTGACAATTCAAATTACACGCGCAACAACTTACAACAATTTATTGTTTTTTTTTTCATTATTTATGGCTGTCAAGTAATAACATTGATAATTTATAATTTATTGTCTATGCAATCTAGAAAATTAAGACGATCAACTTTTTTTTATTTATTTTCGTAGTTATTATTTCTCAATACAGATTATTTTTTATATGGCAGCCCACCAATTTCTAATTACGGAATGATTATTATGTTAGGCAATGGATATTTGCGGATAACCTAGTCTTCACACCATTTTTGTAAACCAAACCTACCAAAGTTTGGTAAAAATAGGTTGGTTAGGTTCGTTTGTAGTTATAATTGCGACTGGCGTGAGCCAGTTGCATTATATTATTATATTTAAAAAAAAGTAACTAAAATATTAAAATAAATGACTAAATTGGTATTTTTACCAAACTTTTGTAGGTTATGTTTAAAAAAATGGTGTGAAGACTAGGCTATCCGATATTTGCATTATTTCCAATACGAAATGGTGCTGCCACACATATTAAAAATAGTTGACGGCACTTAATAAATTTTCCAGAAAATATTCGATAATAACAAAATTAGTACGTAAAAATAGTTTTTTTTTCATTTTACAGTTATTTACCGCTATACAGAGCATTGATACAAACTCGTATCTGAAACCTCAAATATGTCAAATTTACCATTCGACTGGCATATATACATCATAAGTATATAGTTTTTGATTTTAATAAATCAGTTAATAATTTAGGGAAATGGCATTTTGTTGTAAATATGTACTACACATTATCAAATTGTATATTCGTTTAAAAAGGAATATTTCTGTGAATAGAACGGATGAGCGATCGCTGATATTGGTCATTATGGCAAATACTAGAACTGCCATGGGCGTATTCAACTTTTAAAAACAATGTTCATAGTTTTATTCTTTTGTCTCTATTTGACAAGAGAGTTGTGATTTGACTTCACTCTATAAAATTATTATTTTGACATCCCTGATATTCTGTGTTTAATATTGTTTCATGCGCCAATACGATCTATTCGGTTACCGACGCTTTTTTACTCTGACAAAACCAAAACAAATGCACACATAAATTCCCTTATACCTAGATTGCATATACTAGGTTATCGGTATGCACATTTAGTAAATATATTATTAACTCTGGTCTGTTTCAGTACACGAGCGCGTTGCTTAGAGCCCTACACCCCGATACCACTACCGCCGTCATGCATAATACATAATGTTTTGTTCTTTATTGACATTGACAATTTTTCATCATTTTTTTAACTAACGAAATATTTTCGATATTTTTCTATTTATTTTTTATCACCTTTTTGTGGTTAAATTTTATTTTAATTTTAATTTTATTTGGATAACAAACAGGATACAATGTTATAAGTATAAATATAATATGATGACAGTAAGGTAGGTTCATTGTACCCCAATAATATGTTTTCACATAAGATATAAAGTGGACATGTTTATTTGACTTATTAAGTAAGTTTAAAAGTAATTAATATAATACTTGTATGAAGCATGTATTAAGTATGTGGATATGTGTTATATATTAAAAAAAACATATTCTGTTATAAAAAGTGAGAACAGGAAATATGGAAAGGGAGAGGACGGACAGGGAGAGCAAATCTCATATACCTACATATGTATGTAGAAATAATGTTGAAAAATACAAAACCACTATTCACTGCCGCAAATTACACGCATTACCTCGTGGCGAAACTGATTAATAGATGAGTCAAAAATATTAGTATGCATCGAAAATAATGCATTAAATCTACGACAGATGCGTGGGATCGTAGCATTCATCCGCAAATTAGTTCTACAGTGTGGAACATGTAAGATGTTTGACTGGCGAACTGACCTTCCCGGGACCCGAATATTCACAAAACTGACAAGCTCAGGCGAGTCCATAGCATCGTTCAAAATTTTATGAAGCATTAATTGGTCGAATAAGGTTCTTCTGGATTCTAGGGTATCATATTTGTGATATTTAATTGAATCACGATAGCTATCGAAGTTTAGTCGTAATTTGTAGTTTAAAAAGTTAAAAAATTTGCGTTGAATTCTCTCGATTCTAGCTATGTGGACGCCATAGAAGGACGCCATAAAATTTTGCAAACAATCATTGTTTTTTTTATTATTAATGTTTTTGTAATATTGTGTAACTGCTTTTTTGTGTATAATTGTAAAAGGCATCTGGCCGTAGATACAAATAAATAAATAAATTTGACACAAATTTGGAAATTAAATTGACACCAGCTCTCTCTCTGCGGTCGCAGAGAGGGCCGTCAGTCCTCTGGACGCAGGGCGTCCTAGTTATGTAAAGTGTGACCAGCTTCGGTCTTGGATCGAGAGAGAATTGAAGGCACTCACCCCAAGGACGCGGTCCTTTCCTCTTCGACCGTCTGCTGAGGGAGACGCTCAGCAGATCACCCCGTCGTAGACCAGCAGGAAGCTACAGGTGGGTGACGTCCTCAGGTATAGGTCCTCGATCCAGAACAAAAGAAAAAAAGAGAACAGAAAAGCGATTGCAGACGAGAAATTCTGGGTCAAGGGCGCGACAGGCTATGGTAATCCTCCCCTCCACACGGTTACAAAAGGGGGGCCCTGGCTTGCGCTAGGGCAGACACTTCCCAGGCCGTCGGCGCCTCGAGTCAGTAATAAGATAAAGTCAGGTGTTAAAATAAAAAAAATGCAAGTTACGAGGCTCACTACGGCCTGAGAAGCTGCTTCTATCCTTCGGCTGCAGTCTGAAGAGGCCTCTACAGTTACAAAGTGCTGCCAAAAGATTTACAAAAAATTTACCGCGTGGCGGAGGTACCTTAAGTGTTCAATTTTGGGGCAGTTGCACCTCTGTTGTGTCAGGACCGATAGATCTCAACCTGTTGCGATTCTCTGGCGGAATCCCAAGGGTTCTTTCAGTTATCAAGTTGGTTTTTTTTTGTGCCGGAGAGTGTCCGGCCGTCTTTGATTAAAAAGTCGGCTGATCAGCTGTTGGTAGCTGTCAGACTCTCTTTTGTTTGAAAAAAGTCCAAAATCATTGTCCAAAAAAGAATTGCCATATAATAAAAAAATAAAAATAATTTTCCCCAGAATCCCGCTGACGGTCGGGGTAGGTTCCGCGGAGAAATTTAGCCACAACCTACTCGAATAGGACGGTGGATCTCTCTCGCGGACATGGGGCCGAGGCGGGCTGGTATCAAAATCACCTAAATGACACCTTTATTGATTATTATAGCCATACAATGTTTTATAAAATAAAATCCCGATTGACCAGCCAAGAACCAACGCGAAAACTAGATAGCTGTCAAAACGAAAATTCGTGTTGATAAATAGACACTTTTGTCAACGTTTGATGTATTATTACCATAATAATCCTTATTTTCGTGCTTAGAAATTGGTGGGTTGTCGTATAAAAAATAATCTGTATTGAGAAATAACAAATACGTCTTGGTCTTTCATTTCCATTTTGGGAAAAATGTTGAACTGTCTACAATATCATAGATTTAATATTGTTATGTTACAAGTCTGAAGCAGTAACTTCATTCTAAAATGTGACACGGGTTGCTTATGTACGATTAGTAAAAATATTTTGACAGTAGTGTTGAGTAAATTTTGACTCATTTATTGCGAATATTTTGTTGATAAGGCGAAATCTATACATTTCATAGTTATAAAATGAGTGACGACGATCGTGATATAGATATAGAGAGTGATGTAAGTAAATATATTGATTAAATTTATTTTTAACGAATATCTTCATGTATGTAATGTTTCTTCTTTTTGCTTTAGGAAGGAGACGATTCTGATTCTAGGTCCCATTTAAGGCAGTCTTCAAGTAACGTTGGTTACTTTTCTCAGGTAGATATATTCAAAATGCTTGTTAATTAAAGTATTTAGGCGCAACTATGCATTAATGCATGCCTTCTGTTTTCTTTGTAGGCTGAAAAGAGAGCACACCACAATGCTCTTGAAAGAAAGCGGAGAGACCACATAAAAGATAGCTTTACTTCATTACGAGATTCAGTTCCAGCATTACAAGGGGAGAAAGTTGTAAGTTTTAAGCTAAAGCTTTTTATTTTCAAATATTTACTATACACACAATTTACAAAAAAACTTCATTATGTTTGCTTGTTATTTTATTGTGAGTGCTTTTCTCGAGAGTTCTTCTCTATCATCTTGAGAGTTAATAGATTTCTGTGTCGTGAATTGGTCAAGATAATGAATCGTGAACAAAATTTTTACAATACTAGATCATTGAAAGAAAAATTCTCTGTTGTTGCCAGTGATATGTTATGGAAAGATATTATGCAATGCCATACAAATTATTCGCAAAAAGTGTCACGCACAATGTCTCACACTTGTTTAGAACAGTCACATTTTGTCCTTGTCTAATGCATACCTTTCTGCACTCTTTTTTTTTCTAACACGGCACCTGATAACAGTTACTCTCTCCATCCCTTTTGTTTGCATACGTTCGCTAATGTTCACTAGGACACATGTTTTGATTAGGACTCATGTTTTAGTGTACAGATTTTTGAATTCCGTTGCATATATTTCCATAACATATCACTGGTTGTTGCTAAAAAAATCATTTTGTTGCTGATGCACATGATTGCTGATGATGAATTTTTCACATCTGCTGATGCTGATATTTTACCATTGACAACAGCTGATGCTAATTTTAATGATTTTCTTAAAAGAAAATCACGCAAAAAATGAATTTATTTCCATTAGTTGCACAGTTTTTCTTGATATTGTGCCATAATCCCCGCCCCCTCTGCTTGTAACAACTCGAACATCAGCATAAATAATTGGCATTGTTCAATGCGGATACAGATATTAAAATATATGCTGAAGTTCTGCAGATGTTGATGCCGATGTTCGCAACAACCCTGATTGCATTATATATTGTAACATTATCGCAAATACATTTACAAGAAACAAACCTTTCATTCCCGCTTTTAAAGAAAAATGTATGTTTTGTACCTGGTATGCATTCTTTGCATATTTTATTTTAATTATACTCACATTAATTTCTCTTTTAAAGGCTAGCAGAGCACAAATCCTCAAAAAAGCAGCAGAATACATACAATTTATGAGACGTAAAAATAATTCACATCAACAGGACATTGATGATCTCAAAAGACAAAATTCAATGTTGGAAACACAAAGTGAGTATGAAATACAATGTTAACTTTTTATCAAATATTATTTTACTTTAATATAAAGATATGGCTGCAGGCCATTTACAATAGGCGTGATGACAGTAAGAAAAAATCATTGAAATTATGATTTTATAAAATAAAATATGTTATAAAGATTTGAAAAAATATATTTATTTTCATTTTAAAAGAGCGAATAATATTAAAATAAAAATACAAAATATTTTAGTCCGCCATTTTATGAGAAACACCAATCAGAACGCATGATGTCGCCATATGTTACTGTCAATTCTAGTGTTCGAAATGGCTATTTTTTTCATAACAAGCTATATGGAATATGCTGCTTATTTTTAACATGCTATTTTTATTTATTTATTTATTTGGTTTATTTGGGACAATAAACCAAATAATATCGCTATCCGCTATATTGAATCTTTGACGCATCTGTTATAACACGCACCGAGTATTGTAACGTGGTGGAGAATATTTAACGTTTCAGAAATAAATAACTCGGTGGCTTGCATTGCTTGATTATAAAATTAATTGATGTTATTATATTGTTTCTTTGATTTTGTTATGTACAGTAATGATGATGTTTGTGGGAGTTGTACAGTGTTATATGAGGTTGAAATGGAAATACTAATGATGAAACTAGTAGATCGGAATATGATAATTCAGATATACATATGGGATACTTGTTATGATTCATATACATATGATTCATATATTTAGAGGACATATAACGTTAAATCTAGTGACTGAAAACATGATATATTAAAACCACTTAATGCACTATGAGGTTACGCGTTAGTAAGGGTAACTATCGTGTGCGTTAAAAAAGGTTTATACTTATTTAAATTATCGGAAACCCAAAATTTGTAGATTTTTTGCCTTTTACAAACAAACCTTAGTTGAAATGAAAAAACTTTATCGGTCATTCACTTTAATTTTACGCATTCTTTTGGCATATACAAGATTTTTTTCTCTACGACACATAATTTTGGAGTAGTTTAAAAAAAATGCTGTAAAAAAGGATATTTTTAATATTTCTTTTAGGGGAATTTAGGCTGAATTTTAAAATTGTATGACGAACATTCACTAGAGAAATGTTGAATACACTTATGCTATTTTTTCTAGAAACATTCTGTTTAACATATCTGAGGAATTTGATTTGAAATTGGGGTGTTTAGCTTTATATGCCCCCTTAAAAGAAAAATATAATGTAATAGGCGTGATGACTGTAAGATAAAAATCATTGAAATTATGATTTAAAAAATAAAATAGGTTATAAAGAGTGAATAAAGGAGTGAATAATAATAATATTATAAAAATACAAAATGTATCAGAGCGCACGTTGTCTTTAATACAATATACGCAGTCATTGTCGGTCTGGACTGTGTTTATCAAAATGTATATAATACCTTACGGATAAGAGACATAGCTCCATACAAAAAAATTGAATTAGCAAAATGCATGAAAAATATTAAGAAAAAAACAACATAAGAGAAAAATAATAAAAAATTGTCATGTTGCCTCTCTGCACTTTTGACAAGTGGACAAGACATAGGGATGGGAAAGAGCTTTATAAATGCTGCCAACACTAGTGATGGGCAACATCAAAATTAATTTTTATTAATTTACAAAAAAAGCATTAAATGTCTATTTTATAATCAAGGAGGAGTAAAAAATACACAGCATAGTTTACATATTGTTTATTTATCATTTTATAAACAGGGAAAAACATAATACATTGAATATGTTATGTTTATTTATTAACTCAAAAACAGGAAAATAACACATACAGCATATATTTTTTAATATTATATAAATGAATATATTTTTATAAACAATAGAAACTTAATATAATATATTTTTTTTATAATATAAATGAGTTAAAGTCTGCTACAAAAATTATACAATTTCAATAAATCAACATAGCATTTTGGAAAATAATAAACAAATTGATTACTGGATTGTAGTAAAATAAGTTCAAAAATATACTTCAAAGAACATTACTTAAGTTACTCATCAGTAAGTGACAATGAAGATAATTTTAAAGTGAGGATGGCAGTTTTTTTTAAGTCGATTCACTTTACGATTAAAACTTCTTTTGTCGAAGTGGTCACCACACACATATCGAATTTGGCACAATCTTTCTATTGGAACAAATACCAATTCTGGATTGCCTACAGCTTTCACCCATTCTTTGCATCTGAAATCAAAATGATAAATGCATTATGTATTGATTATTGAATACATAAAGAAAAAATCTTTTAAAATATTATGTGCTTCCTTTGTTTTGTGAATATGGATATTGGAATATTTTCTTGTTTGTTATTTTTTTCTGTCATACTATGTAAAAAATTCCAACATTATTTATATTAATTGGTTTATAATAGGTGTAAGGAAATGTAGGTACTTATTTTTTACACCTAAATAAAATTATTATAAAATAAATTTAGCTAATTATTTATTAATTTAATATTGCTTCTCGGGCAACTAACAGGTACTATGTGAAATATTAATTTAACACGCACCCAATAATAAGTTGCCACATTCTGAAAACTTACGGTATTAATCGTCTCACAGATCCAGACTGAAATTATGATAAAATATAAAATGCACTCTGACCACCTGGAGTCCCACGGGCCTAGGCACAGGAAAAACTCATCTCCCATATAATTTTATGACCCCAAAAAATATATATGCAATATACCTTAATTGAAAAAAAATAATATGAAAGAGAACTCACCGACTTTCCTGTGATGGAAACCTGGATTTTTTTTCGCTCGTGTTATTCACCTTCTCATTACAAATAACGCATTTTCTGTCTTTCTTACTCATGATGCTCAATAACTCATTATGTAGGTGCGGATACTATTAAGCACAAACACCTGAAAGATGTTCAAAAGGCAAAATTAATCGAAGTTGTTTTGATTCTCAAGAATTAGAACATAAAACAAAATCATTATAATCACAAATACTTATACACACTTATGTTATTATTTTTAAACTCTAATATGTAGCTATATGAATTAAAATTCTCACATGGTTCTTAAAAATAACAACATTTAACTTGAATATATACACTAATGTAATTATTTTCAAACTCCTATAGCATAATGAATTAAAATTGTCATATTGTTTTAAACAATAACAACATTAAACATGAATATCTACACTGATGTTTTCACGCTTTGATAGCAAAAGAATTAAAATCCTCATGTGGTTCTAAGCAATAAAAACATTCAAAACAAATATGTACACTAATGCTTTCATAGCAAAAAGAAATAAACTTCACACATGGTTCTTAATAGTGGCCCGCAAAATGGAAGTTGTTTCTATGAAATGGAATTATATTGAATAAACAAAATATAAATCTTACCTAGTCTTTATCGTTAATTATCCTCAGAAGTCTTAAAATCATTGGTTATTAACACTTATCACCCAAACAGAATAAAAAATATGAAATGCGTCTCAGATAACCTCAATAACCAACAGCAAAATTGAAAGGTTAAAAGAAAATGGCAGAAAATGGTTTGAAATCACTTGAAGTTTGCTAGTGTAGTTTTGCAAATTGGGTTCGTAATGTTGGCTAAATTTAGTTTTTCTATGTTGCCTCACGATCTTAATAACTCCTATAGAACGTTTTTTTGTATGGAAGTTGGGACCCACTGGTGTTTATTTTGGTGTTATCAATATATATTTAATATTTTAATTAGGTACTTAAAACTAAAACAAAACAATAAAATAGCAATGGAACAAGGATTCATCAAAGCAAATACTTCGTTTCAATTTACCTAGATACTCGCCTACCTATCAGGGGACACTATGTTAATTGTATTTTGTATTTAACTTATGTAGTTCTTATTGAATAAATAAATAAATAATGAACGCTCGCAACGTATGGTAAACTAATTTAGTTTTAGTATTCTACAATATTGTCACGCGATGGTGAGCTGATGAACGTTCGACACGTTATGATGCTGGTCACTGCCAAACTAAACTAGCAAGCTATATTTTTTTCATGCGATGAAGCGATTCTAGAAACGACGGCGATTACGCGAAGCCTGCGTTTTAAAATATCGTTACAATAGGTGGTATATACCAAATAATCCTATAAAAAAAATGTTTCATATAACTTATTTAAATTGTACTTTTTTGTAATATTTTTATTGTTTGTATATTGTTATATTTTGTTTGGTTTCAATAATAAAAAAAAAAAAAAATTTAGCAGCATACGAATTATCACATAGCACTCGTTATTTTTAGCAACAGCAGCCATAGTAATCATTTATTCTGCCTGTCTTACCTAGAATGGAACTTTTGATGGTCGGATATTTCTTTGCGTCGAACAAAGACTTTTGCTCATCAGAATTTCGAAACGTAAAAACTTACATATAAGTACTTTATTTATCTGTAATTTAAATACAACTTACTTCTCGAAAATTAATAAAATATGCTCCTTCTTATCTCTACATTATGTGTTCATAAGCTAAAAGCATACGCGGGAAACGTATGATGGCCTATTTTGACGTTTGGACATTAATGAAGTTCTTTATATGCTTATTGCCTTATTAATGGTAAATATTTTGTAAATGAATTATAGTATTGAGAGCTAAACGTGGGGGAACAAATACTGTACTTCATTGTAAACGCGTACTTAATAAAATACACTTGCTGTGTCTCGCCGTGCGAAATTTAACCACTTATTTCTCGTTTATATTCGCGTGGGACGAAAACAAATACCTCAGTAGGTGTTTTTTTTCGACGTGTTTGTACATTTAGGGACCACACAACACTTATGTACTTTTGAATTCATTATAAATACACAAATCGTCTTAGAATACATATAGTACATATAGTAGTGATATGCAGTTTACGATATCGTGACGTCACCGTCAGGGCCGGCAGCCGCCATGGCACTACTAGCGTTTTTTTGTGTAAATGTCAAATTTGAAATGGCAATTTTTGCTACTAAACCTTTATTTTATGTAGAAATGTATATATATTTGAAAACAGTGAATGCGTAAAAACATCGTGGGATAGTTTTTCAAAATTAGTCATCATGCCTATTACAAGTTATACACAATACAAATAAAAGTAGTCATCACAGTCGATTGGAAAAACATAATATTAATCGATTGAATGAATATGCAAACAAAATATTAAGTATAACTTACATAAAAATAATAAAACATAAATTAAAAAAAAAGCACTAGAGCACTAATTATTTAAATTCATTTCTACGCTAAGAATTATTATTATAGGTACATAAAATTGTTTTACATATATATTCTATACCCATTCACCAATTACTAAAGACTGAAGAAGAAAACAAATTTAATATAATGATTAACCAACACTTAATGAGTGTATTTTGAATAGTATGATAATGCAGTTCATCTGATAGTCTTATTAATTCATATAAATATAATATTCTGTCTGCTGCTGACTTCAAGATACTGGATCTGCTTATTTAATGGCGGAGTAATATTTTCCTTTCATTAATTTAAATGTTTTAGTGTAACATGACCAACCAAAAATAATAAAACCCACCATTAAAAGTTTTTTTAATATATTTATACTTAGTGTGAATTTAATTCCTTTAAAATGCTTAATAATCTCAGCGATCATATTTATTTATTTTATGTACAGCAAGTTCACAAAGGTAGGTTTGATATTTTTTTTAACATGGCTATGCAGGAGACACCAGCTATTATAATTTGGGTCCATTGTACTCTTGGGTCCATTGTACTCTGAAAAAAGCGCATTACATAGCATTGGGGAGGGTTAGCAATATTATTTAGTTTGCCAAAAAGGCAGAATAAAGCTGATATGCTTGAACGAGTCCATAACGTCACCGCAAGTCTAGTCTGTTCTTAAAATAGTTGACACTCTCAGACTTGCAAGTGCTTATTTTGATTGTGAGTTTATATATGGGGCAGTTCAGGACAATCGTAATGATTGTTCAACACTTTAACTGTCTCAATGAGGTCGCCTCTCATTATTCAAGGCTTAGTCGCTCCTCATATGTCAAATCCTTAAGTCCCGCTCTCAGTCTAATGAACACTCTCCAGGCGACCAAATTTGGAAACCACATTCTAATAACAGTCGGACATAAGTCTCGTACATTTTCACCACTGAAAACAGGCTAATATTATTGAACACTTTATGTATCAGATATGTCATACTGTTAGCTCGCTTCACATAATATATATGCTCAAGAAAATATTAATTTGAATCATAAAATACCCGGGTTATAAGAAGATATTTGTCATTAAACCAATTTTTGTTTTATTATCTATTTATTTATATGCAGATAAATTTTTGTTACAGTTCGCACCTTAGAGAAAGCAAAAGCAACAGGCAACTACAATGTGGACACAAGTGATGTGTCAATGGGTATTAAATCTGAAGGAAGCTCTCACGGTGATACAGACAGTTCAGATGGAGAAGGCCCCACGCGAAGAGTGAAAAAGCTCAAAATAAATGGTATTCCAGTAAATGCTTAATTCATTTATACTAGTGTCTCTTTGTTACGTTGTATTATATTATTATTATGTCTGAATTCACATGTTGAAATGACGAGAGTCTTTTTTTTTTTAGTTTCAATTTTATGATCATAATACAACTAGAATTTTTTTTTTAATCAACTGTTTGTATCAATTGATCCATTGTGTTATATGTATAGTTATTATCGAAAAATATCCTATAAGATCTCATGATTTGCGCAGAGCGTTAATTTGGGTTTTTTTTTGTTGGTTTGTATTCATGCAAACTGTCCCATACTTCTCCGAAATATGTCATGATATTTACCGATAACTATATCATCTGTTGAAAATATGTCTAATCAAAGTAGAATCATTTTCATAAACCTAGTTAGGTACTATTTTTTGTTAAATTTTCATGGTTACTAAAATCTATTGTATTGTCACCGTGTATGCAGTGCTGAAATCTAAACATACAGCACCAGCACAGAACAACTTTCCACTATTCTTCAGAAATCTGCCCTACAAATAGACAGTAAATGCACAGCGTTAATGAATAACAGACATTAAAACCTGGATGTACATGTCTTGAGACCCAGGGTCACAAGTAGCCTTTTAATCACTAAGATTTTGTGTTTCTGCCAAACCAACCAGCTGTAAAAACAATGAGCTAAAACTGGATGAAATTGATAATAAATGGTCGTAGTGCATGGACCTTCAATATCGCACCTTTGTCGTAATTAACAAGATTTAACAATTTGCTAATTATTATAAAGAAGTATAATTCACTATTATAATAATTACTTGCCTATAGCATTCTTAATTAGTTCTGTTATTGATCTTGTCTTAGCCACAGATTTTGAAAGATATTTTACCAAGAGGTTTACATATGGCTCAATGGATTTTTTTATAACTTTTTTTTTTCGTAATAAAATATTGAATAAATTCAATCTTTTCCTTTAAATCATTTACTCTCATCATTCTCTTGTTGCATCTATTACTTGGGAATGAAAAATAATTAACTGTGAATTTAAAATTTAATTATAGTTTTTCATAAGTTTACATCAAACTGGATTGAAATTCATCATTTTTAAATGTACATCATTTTGGTTCCACAACCTACATAACGTTATTTCAACAGAGTACAAATAGTTTTATGCAACGAAAAAAGTATAGAAATATCGCGTGTGCTTGTTATTCAATTTTGTCGATATTATGTAAAACCATGGTTCATAAACCCGTGTCATCAAGTTTTTTTTATGCTTAATATAGCAAAAATATTGAAGAATACTTTTTTCCTACTTGTCTATATATTAATGATTTAATATGTAGGTCAGGTTTTTATTACGTGAAATCATAATGAATTAATGAGTAATTATAGTATAATATATATTGAACAGTATTCAAACTGAAGTATTAGATTTAGCAAACTAATGGATAAACAATATTTTTTTTTATGTATATCACATGAATATCGATTTGAAAGACATTTTGTATTTTGAAAAGTTAGAAAACTATTTGCGACAAATTGAAATAAGAAACATTTGGTGACTAACGGTTTATGTTTCGTTTCGTTAATTCTATATTTGCATAAAGCATTTGACATTGCCATCAACAAAAATAACCACTGCTTGAAATAAAAAACAAATTTCCTGCTATCCTTTTTTCTTAACATCATTATAAATTTGATATAAGTTTGACTAATTAATTTTACAATATTCATTGCATTGTGTATCTTGCATTGAAAGTCATTTATAAATCCATCCATTATTTTGATAAATTGTAAGATCAATTTACAACAATCGTGAAATTAATAATTCTTTGTTTGTAAAACAAAATTAATGCCTTCCCAAAAAATGAAAAAAAAATTACGAGTTTATTGTTATTTTCATTATTTATTGATAAAAGAACCAACAGGAAAAATAAATGCTCGCCCACATTGGCTTGTTTCATAATGACTTAAATTTTCTTTGTATGTTTTTTTTTCGATCTTTTGTTAAATGTGTTATATTATATGTTGATTATAAAAGGCTATTGAAGGTGTAAAACAAATAATTAAAATTAGTTAAAATACAAATAATATAAATAAAGTAATATTGAATAAAATAAGTTAAAAATTCATGTTTTTAACCTTTATAAAATATGTTTTTTATGCATATTTTTTTTTTAATTTAATAAACACGTGAAATTTTTTTTTTCTTATTTTGAAGATATGTTTTTCAAATTAAAACCTTATTAAAGTTATTTTTTCAAATTTGTTAATTTTTTAACTATGAATTTTTTATTGTGATGATGTGAAGATATTTTTCATAAAGTTGCAACCAATTTATTTGTGATAACTTCGCATTATTTTTTTTATTTTTATTTTATTTAAATAAAAATAAAAAAATAATTTAATCAATATTTTCATTTTATATTATTCAATGATATAAAATGAAAATATTGATTAGTTTTTAAATGTGTGACTATTTGAGCTATAAACTGCAGCTAAAGCAGCTCTGTAAGCAAATCAGGGGAGCAAGTCCGGTCAAACAATGAAATCAAAACCCTCATGATTACCCATATGGATAAATTTATCATATCTCTTCTTCTTTGTCAGCCATCCCTCCACTGCTGGATGAAGGCCTCCTCTAATGAACTCCATCTCTCTCTGTCCTGTGCGTCTTCCAGCCAAATTTATCATATGGAGTTCTATAATATCTTAAAGTTTTCTATAATACCATATGATAATTTTATCCATTATATGGGTAATCATAAGGGTTTTGTTTTCACAGTTTGACCAGGGGGGCAAGTCTGGTACAACCGGGGAAATCAAAACCTTCGTGATTACCCATATCATGGATGTAATTATCATATGGAGTTCTATGACATCTAAAGATTTCATAGAACTCCATATAATAATTATATCCATGATATGGGTAATTGTGAGGGTTTTGATTTCGCCAGTAGGACCAGACTTGCCCCCAGGTCAGAGCATGTCATTGACAGCTTGCTACTCTAAATTCAAACGCAATCCATATTGTTTCAAAAACTGCGTATGTTTAGTTTTAAATAAATATGAAGGTACATCTTAAATTGCCTTCATTGTACATTCAGGAGTTGTGGACTCGATAAATAATAAAGTTTTATAAATATATTTTAACAGGGTGGAAAGTTTGTCTTTGGTTACGTGATTTTTTTTTAATTTAAATCGAAACCACTTACGTGTTGACATGTAAATATTAATTCTTTATACATATTTTTATAGTAATTACATTAAAAGCAGTGTTGTGTATAGTAAAACTTTTGTATATTACAGTGGAAATTAGTTAATTACGTCAGTCACGAGTCTGAAACTAAGTACTGTAAACGTACGTGATTTGATGTATGCAGATGACAAAGTGGTGATTGCTGAATGTGCGGATGAGCTGCAGTATTTAGTGAATAAAGTGTATGAAGGATGCCTGCAAAATGGACTGAGAATGAATGTTAGTAAATCTAAGATATTGGTATTTGAAAAGACTGAAAGTATAACTGCATGTATGATAAAAGTAGAGAACGAATGGCTAGAACAAGTTGAGGAATATTTATATTTGGGGAGTATGTTTGAACGGAATGGAAGACCCGATAAAGATATTGAAAGAAGAATTATGGCAGGGAATAGAATAAACGGAGCACTTAGACCAGTAATGTCCGACCCAAGCATCTCAAAGGAAGCCAAAATTGCAATACACAATGCAATTGTGGTGCCTACTTTGACGTATGCAAGTGAAACATGGACCTGGCAAAGAACACATGAAAGTAGAATAAATGCTGTAGAAATGAGATCACTAAGAAGAGTATGTAATAGAACGATATATGATAGAATAAAAAATGAGGACATAAGGAGAGAATGCAAGTTAAAGAAGGATATTATATGTAAAATGAAAGTGAATGCTTTAAGGTGGTTTGGACATATAGAAAGAATGAACGATGAATGACTGACCAAAAAAATATACATGGGTGCTAAAGATGGAGTGAATAGCAGAGGTCGCCCCAGAAAGGGATGGCATGACCATGTGAATGATATTTTGAAAGAAGGAAACATAAAAAGTTTGAACAATCGACGAGCATGTATGAGACGATGCATGGATGTAAAGGAAGCCAGAAATGTGTGCAAAAATAGAGAAGTATGGCGCTCGGTTCTCTCTGCTTACCCCGTAAGGGACATGGCGTGATGGTATGTATGTATGTATGTATGTCACGAGTATTCAAATATTTTTTTCCAACATTGTGTTTATAATTTGATACAAAATTATTATAATTTTGTAATAAAAAAAATATATGATACGATAATCACAACTCTTATAAAGCAAAGATTTTGCTGAACTCAAGATCTGGCTATGGTGATTTTCATCAATGCTTCCTAACTCTTACATACTTCCTAACGTATATTTTGGTTCCACAACCTACATAAGATATTAGGAAAGCTGATTTCCGCTATCTAAATGGGTTCCTGAGAAAGCTAGCTGTCATTTATCTGTCTGAAGTCTGTAACATAACCTTTAAACAAAAATGTCAATTGTATATGTCATTTTCAAATTGCAAATTAATGTCATCTATTTCATCCATGATATTTCTGTATTTCAAGGCATTTAATTAACATTTATTATAGTAATAATTACTTACAAACACTGATAACTGAAATTTTGCCTTTCTCTAAATGCTTGTATCGGAAATTTAGAGCACTCAATTGACAGAATGTGACAGTCATAAAAAAATCATGATGCATTCTGAATGGAAATGTTGCTATTGTATGAACAAAAATGCATTTTAATTTCTTAGCTATGAATCAGGTTACATTAGTCTGGTGAAAACCAATCCATAAAATATTAGGAACTATTTAAGCTTAGGTAATTCCTAGCCAGGTGAAAGTCACCACTAATGTTTTAATGGCCCTCATTGCGAATGTGTATTTCTGACAATTGGGAGCTGAATTTCTTTCTTTAAGATGCAAGTACCTAAGGAACTTACCTAAACATAATATATGGTAGTAGATAACTGAAATTGTCAAAAGAAATAAAATATATTAGCACCTATCATCTCATGAACTTGTGAGTTTTGTGTTAAAATAACTTTTTACAGGAATAAAATATTCAACTTTCATTTGCTTTTAAACAGTTTCCACTGTATTTATTTATTAAGCCCAACATTTGTAAGTTCTAAAAAAAATACAATTTTTGACGAACAAAGAGCATTATATTATGTACATATGTGTATAGTAAAAGTGTTTTCATTATTCTTATACATGGCAGTAGATAATCATTTGTAATAAAGCTAGTAATATTATAGCTAATGAAAATCCTTTGCATTGCATTTACATTATTTTGTATAATATCAAATGTTAGATTTACTAACTTCATTATTTGTGAAAGTAAACTTCTATTACATTAAATATAATGCAAGAGTTTTATCTTTGGTTTGCACAAAAATGTTATTCTTTAAATTCATACAAAATTAATATTGTTGGCTAAATTAATGTTGAATATATTCACAGAAATATGGAAACTATGTACAATTCCTCGAATATACATAACACGGAAGTGCTATTTCAAAAACAATTTATTAAAATGTTAAATAAAAAACTGTGGTAAACTTTGACATACCACAGAATATCATAAACATTTTACTCCAATCGTGTTGATTTTTAGGATAGAGATAGGTACAATGGAAATTTTGTATGATTTATATCTTTTCAGAATTCTCAAATGCATATTCATATTTTGATGTAATGCGCAAACTGTATTTAGTAATCTTTGAAACATCATTATGGCTGTTGGCAAATATGACATGAATTCATATTTCATTTTCTATGGTTTTATGATTTTTAAAAATGAATTGAAACTAACTATTGCTTTGTCATAAGAATAGACACAGTCGCAAGTATAAAAAGTATATAATAATTTTAAGGTTTATTCTTTTTAATTTAAGTGTACAAAAACTTAGTTATGTCTATAATAATAAAATTGGAGTTAAATATAAAGATACAAATACTAAATAGCTATTTATCAGTTCAAAAAACTGTCTGAATTCTTAATATTTAGAGACAGGGTGGTTAATATTGTTTTGTTAAATATTTTTTATTAAATATTTTTATCAAAACAAAAAACTTTTTTTTCCTTCTTTCTTAACTTCATATTGTTAAGTAATTAGTTATAATAGTTAATAAATATTATAATAATGGGTATTTTAGAATATAAATAAAATAATATACTATAAAAGATATAATTTGTATATCTGACTCTTAGTTTTATCTAATCTTCTGAAGTGAAATAAACAAATATCAGTGTTTAGAAATAAAAAAAACATCAAATATGTTCTACATTATTTTCACAAAACAAATCCATTACACATCCTATTATCAGAAATAGCGGATGTGTAAACTTGTATTTCAATTTTACAATGTTTCTGAAATAAATATTTAATTTTTTTTTATTTTCTTAGAAAAAAACCAAATTATTTTTTAAATACTTAACATAATTTTTTATTTTGAATATTTTTCATCAGATGTCATAACTTGGTTGATTTATACATACTTTTAAAATTCTTTCTTAATTTTAACAAATCTGGATATAAATAATAACATATTTCTTATTTGTAGTTCCTATTGTAATTTTTTTTGTCAATACACTTTTTTCAATCCATTTTATCTTTTAACAAATTGGGAAAAATCTGTGTTTATAAATGTACTACTTTTTTTACAATATTCTTCAAATGATGTCTAAAAATTATTATTGTAAATTTAGATTCTATGTTTTTTTTACAAGATATATTTAGTTATTTTCCACAGTTATATTCGTTTTTTTTTTCTAAGTGATGAAATTCTTGATTTTGGAATCTCAATTTAAAGTTTATTTTTGATTAAATCAAAAGCTTCAAATATAATTTGAAATGTTTTTGATGTTGGCAAATTTGATGGATATTGTGAAAAATTGTTGAGTGATATACAAATATATGTATTAATTTTTTTTTTAATATTAATGAAACACTCATTTAAAATTATTATTGTCATTTATAAATTAGTGATAATTTGTTTATAAATTATTGCTAATAATACTGAACTTTCATAAACGCCTGTGTTGTGAATTACTATGGCTTTTTGGAATGTTCTATAAGTTTTATCTTTAATAAATTACATGTTTTTAAATACAACTTTTTTGCTTCTTCCATACTGTCTGCTTCACCTTCAATCTTTTCTTCTGAACAGTTCCTAAAAAACAAATTATAAATATTAAACAATCGAGTCAAAGAAAAATCTGACCATTTGCAAGACAAAATATAGATTAAATAAAATAAATTTGAAATTTCAGTCACACTCTCCTTTTTGCAGTTGACAGAATAAATTAATATTGAAAATCAGACACAGATACATGGACTTACACTCTGTCAATCCCAGGGACATTACGGGCATCATAAGCAGCAAGATATTTTGTGTTTAATCCGAGAAACCAATCTGCTTTTGAGAAAATAAACTGAGGAAACAAATAGATCACAAATGGTCGTATTTCCGCATTTAAATTTCCCAAGCTGAATAAAGATCAAATTTAAATTTCATAAAAAAACCTGTACTGATAATTTATTGGAATTTAGTGCTTAAGTGTGACCAATATACATATATAAAGCTGTTTAATTGTACTAATAGAATACCTCAAAACTTTTAATGGTTATATAGACTAGACCTGGATAAATATTTTGGCAATGAACCGTCATATAAATTTATATATCTCTAGATTTTAATCTACATAGGTATTTCTTTATCATAGAGACTCATTGAACTGCAACTAAATATTATTTATTCTCTTATGAGTAATTGTACGATTGCGCTTGGGCATAAAACAATATTAGTGATCAGTGAGTTTAAAGTGCAGAAAATGTATTTTTATTTTCATAGCACACGAAAACTTTATTTAAATTTCATATAAGAAGCCATTTAGATGTCGAGACTAGAGAGGATTTTACAGGTTAAACTTTTAACACTTCAGTAACTATATAAAAAATAAAGTATATTTGAAAACAATTTCTCTAGTAAAAACTTTGAAAAGAAGTGTTCTTCAACACCTTTTGTTTTAAAAAAAGCCTTTGAAGTAACTTTTTTTATTTTTAGTTATTGTACAATAACTTTGACAATTGTCATATTGTTTTATGTAATAAATATATTCAATGTTTCAAATACTTGTTATATTTTAAGAAAATCAGGGGCTAGTCACTTTAAATTATTGGGGGAAAATAATACAGCCAATATTTTTAGTATGTTCATAAATATTTTTGTAATTATTAGATAGTGAGTTGCTTTAGTCAATTTTTTTACAAAATTTAATTTTAGGGCTATTCTCATAAATAAAAACAAATAAAAAACATTTTAGTATAAGATGCCTAAAAGTAATAATTAAAGAGATTTTGATTAGATTCTTGTGAAATTGATTAATTTAAAACATAGGTACCTTATTTTAGGTAAATGTAATCATTAGGTTGGTAACACAAGCTGAGTAGGTACAATATTTGCTTTCACAACGAATTATTTGTGAATTTGAATCTACATTGAATTGTTGAGTTTTTTGTTGGTATGTATTTTTGTAATATTTTCCCTATGGACATAGACAAAAAATGAGATAATTTTAAAAATATAGAATTGATATAAATTCTTTAAAAATACATTTTTAGTGATTTGAGATTGGTTATAGAACTTAAATAGAATAAAAATTTAGAACTTTACTTGAAAAGCTTCCCGCTGATCTTTGAAAGAGAAGGATCAGTTGCCAAAAACACGGCCGTCTGTGCCCCCTGCATCGGAGTTTTCATGAATAGCCACATCCAAGGCAAAAGGAACATTCGTGCCCCCCAGTGCTTCACCAGCATCGAGTGCCTGTTGTGTTCAGTACCTCGCACCAGACCTGGATTCATGCAGTTGATTGTGATATTTGTATCTATAAAATAAAAAAATATAGACAAGAAATTCGTCAGAAAATTTTTCATTTTAAAATTATCAAATAAAATTCAAAGGAATATTTTTCCAAAGATTCGATTTTTACAACCGAACATTTTTGCCGAGGCTTCTCTGCATTAACAGGGTCTAAAAGAAAATAAATTTAAAAGACTAATCAAATACTACTTCAAATATTAACCATGTTGCCAGATGTTTGGATGGAGTTTTGGTGATGTTTTAAATTATATTGGTGGTCTAAGTTATAGATTGAATTAAATTTAGTTTCTTTTAAACCTTGATAATGTTGTGAAGCTTCAGTGAAATAATTTGGTTGTAAAAAAATCAAATCTATTGAGAAATACTTTTTTAAATTTAGAATCATAATTTTAAAATGGATTTCCAATCTGTCATAAAAAACTTTAGAATTATTGAAAATACTCATGTTTGCAAAATACTGCTTATGGAAGTTACAAAATTAAACCAACATTAGATTAGTTCTTTTTTAACCTAATATATTTTTAAGTTTATTGTGTACATTAAATATAATTTATTTTGTTCAGTATTTTGAATTTAAAATTTTTTAAACACACATACAATTGTAGTAATGCCAGCGCTTTTTGAGGTGAGATATTCTCGAAATTGCGCTACATATGTATATGAATCAAGAAATTTAATTATTTAGTACTATAATGCAATGATAACTCGATAACGCTATTTCTAATAAAGAGTTGAAAATTCTGTTAAAAAATAAAAATTAAATCTTATGTAGTTGCTGAAATTTTCAGTACTATGTAACATACTTTCAATCAAGTATGAATGTTGAGTTATGAAAATTGTGAATTCAAATTGGCTTTTTTTGTGTAATAAAACAAGATGTATAAAATTATTTTTTGTCGTTATTAATACAATTAAATTGCAGTTTCAGTTCAGTATACGCTCAAGAAAAACTGCAACATTTCTTCGTTCTAAAACTACAGTAAACAATAAAAATTAGAAAAGTAATTGATGTGAATTCAACTGTATATTTGAGTAAGTAAAACATTTTTGTCTGTTATAATTTTCTAGATAATAATTTTCCAACAAAATTAGGAAGACACTAAAAGCAGAAAAGTAATTATCATACAGGTTGCCAAAAAAGATTTTGAAGAATAGATTCAATTGTCTTCTTAGTGGTTATTGTCTATTTATCATACAAATTAAAATTGAATATAAACTAATAATTTATATTCATTGTTATTACAATCATATCTACACTTGAGAATTCATAATGTAAATTTATGTAAAAAATCTAAATCATAATTTTAATTAATTGCATCAAAACAAAGTTTATACAATATACTTAATAAATTTTCAAAAGTATTCTTCTGGCAACTCTAATTTACAAAACTGAGTTATTTTTTACAAAAAGTCATAAGAATATCATTAAAAATTGTCACCTTTCAATAAAACAGTGAATATTTTAGTCATTAATGTGAGAGCCATCTTGCTTTGGGCAAACCATTCTCTGGCAGAGAAAATTTCCTTTGCTGGGGCACACGATAGAGGCATGCTAATAGGGCGTACATTGCCAGCTGTCACATTCACTATCCTTCCTTGTTCGGACATTTTGAGATTTTCCAATAAAAGGTGCGTAAGTTGAAAATGTCCTATAAAAGACAACAATCCGAAATATTATTTTAAACTGTAGTTACCAAATGTATAGAGCAAGGGCCCATGACCGCCCAACTTACGACATAGTATACATACTGAAAGTACATCACAGCAGGTAACAATGATTGGCTAAAAAATCACGCTTCATTCTAAAAATAATGCTTTTTGACAATAAATTTTCCACACTTTGCTACCTGTTATCTGCCAAAGCCACCCTGACTCAGAGTTCATAGTATCCAATCGTTGTAACTCTCGTCACAACTCTGTATCTTGATATAAAGCATTTTGTTACTGTTTACATATGTAATTTTGTATGTGTAAATCTCTATAAAATTAGAGTTTCTAATTTTTCATTCTTTTTTAATTATATTATAACTTCACAATTATACAGTGGCCTTACTCTCTACTGCAAATCCGATTCGTTAAGAACCATCCTCTGTAAAGGAGAATAATGCGGTAGGTAGGTATGTTTTAATTGTAATAGTCGATAATATAAATGTACGCAGGCTACAGGTAGGTAAGTTATAAACGAAAATTTGAAATTGGAATCGGATTTGAGTATCAAGAGTAACGCGACGTCCTACATTGGCGATTTAGAGCGAACGTGAAGCAGTGCGGCGCGAAAATAACAAACAGTCAGTAACTATGGAAGTGTTCTACGTTACCAACCGTGAGTAGGATACGGTTTGGCCCGGCGCAATGCGAAGCGAACGCGATCAGTTGGTTTGATATTTTCGTGCGAATTGGATGCGGTGCAGAACCGCGATTCGCGTGCACGTAGAACAGAACCGCCGCGTCACACCGCATCACATCGCTTCGCAATCGCGTTCGCTCGAATCGCCTACGTAGGACGTGAAGCAAAATAAAAAAAATTGTACATATATAATGAAAAATTTGTATTTATATTGAAAAAATTGAATTACAAATGTATTCAAAAGTAATTCATAAGGGCAAAAGTAAATAATATAAGCCACATACATTTCGTTCAACACACCTAGTATCCTCAGAGGTAAAAATTATATTTAAGTTTTTTATTTATATTGGCCCTTGTGGATTGAAATTTTGCTTAAAATAAATTTGTATAAAAATAGACCTCGTATATATTAATATTTGTTGTATTACCCAAGTAATTTGTTGCTATGTGTATTTCATGTCCATCATCAGTAAGACGATAAGGATGAGAACACAACCCTGCATTGTTGATCAGTATGTCTACTCGGATATTCTCTAGAAATAAATATTAAACAAAATACTTACAATCATAAAAAATAATTTCTTACATTAAAATCTGTTTGTTAGAATTGCTGTATGTAATTAAGTGATTTGTATTGTAATATGTGAAATTTTTGGAAAATAAATTAGCATATGCTCATTTTGTTTTAATAACATTTATAATAAATAGAAATTATATATTTATGTCTAAATAAGGTAAAAAATATTTTATGACAATACAAATTTGCATATATAATATTATCATGGATAAAATATAAAGTTTTGTCAGAAGAGCTTTTGCAAAAATTTTAATTATATGAAAAATATATTAAACAAGTAAATCAAAAAAAAATGAAAGGCACCCTTTTCGAAGTTTTCTTATCATATTGTACTAGGTACTTCTCGGGCAACTTACAAGTACTATGTCAAATATTAATTCATACACATCCAATATCAAGTTGCCACATTCTGGAGACTTGTGATATTTATCGTTTCACAGAACCAGACAGAAAACACAATTAAAAACTGTGTCTACTGGGAATCGAACCCGAGACCTTTGGCTCAGAAGTCAGATACCTAATCTAACCAACTGAACTACGGAGGCAGACAAATTGTGATTGATTTTTTACTAGCATACATTAGATTACTCTATAATTGGCAAATCTGGCGGCCTACTGTTCTCTAACCGAATAATATTCAAATTTTATTAACGCTCAGCTGGAAGTGCGTAGTTTTGTTTACTTTGAATGAACTGCAAAATTGCTTAATTTTATCAAAGTATCAAATGAATCAAGCTGGAAACAGATTAAACATGCATTGTCATCGGGAGTACACAAAATTTGAAAGTTATCAAGCTCTAACTGGTCGGAGGGTTTGTTTAAAATCAACTGCGAAATTCCAGTACAGGCAGACAAGTGGAGTTAAAGAAATGAGTGTATAAAGAAGATTTTGAAATAATAATAAATTTTGTCTACTATATTAGAGTATATATAACAAAGGACTATTTTCTTAAGAAACTTCTTGTTTTTATTCCTGCAAAGGATTTTCTTATCCTGATATTTCTAAACGACAACGTTGTTGTTAGTAAGGACAGTTTTCACCTTGTTTTTTAATTTGGAATTTGCGGAAAGTACATCCGTTTAATGCTGTAGTTAAAATTATAAATTTGCTTTGACTGAGAAAATGTTATTTATGTGCAGAAAATAAACCAATTATAAATTAATTCTCCGTGGCTCAGTTAGTTAGATATCTGACTCTTGAGCCAAAAGTCCCGGGTTCGATTCCCGGTGGAGAAACAGTTTTTAATTGTGTTTTTAGTCTGGATCCGTGAGACGATAAATATAACGAGTCTCCGGAATGTGGCAACTTGTGATTGGGTGTGTGTTAAATTAACATGGCACCTGTTAGTTGCCCAAAAAATAAAGCTATACAAAGTGAAATAAAACCCTATCTCGTAATAGGCCAGGGGGGGTCAAACTGAGAAATCAAATCCCTCATAATTACCCATATCATGGATACATTTATCATATGGAGTTCTATAATGTCTAAAGATATTATATAACTCTATATGATAATTCAGATGGATCAATGGCAGAGCGGTTAGCGCGCTGGGCTAGTAATACAGTGGTTGGGGGTTCAAATCCTGCCTCAACCAATTTCGCTCACCTATAGCACAAGCATTTATGCTTAATTTAGGGAATGTAGGAAGATGTTAGTATACGTACTTGTTTAACAAGGACATGTTCATTTAAAAAAAAATATCCGCGATATGGGTAAACAGGAGGGAATGTTATAGATTTAATAATAATAATAAATTTCTTTTATATTAAAAAAATAATTTTTCCTCATAATTTGGCGGACTTATTGCCCGTAAGCAATTTCTACCAGTCGACCACTCTAGTAAATACATCAGTAGTAGTGAAAAAAAATTTACAAACAACTAGTTGCATGTAACACATGAGATCCAACTGTCGATAGCGCTAGTATGTATAGTTGAAGAATATGTACCAAACTATAAACCCATAACTACAAATTATTTAATATTTTAAGATATTATGTTTTCTATACAACACATGTAGGCATGTATGTCAAGATAGGATAGTATGAAGTAGGGATGTTACGGAGGTGAGTATACCGGAACCGGAGTCGGAGCCGGAGGTTTTAAATCTGATATATCGGAGCCGGAGTTGGAGGCGGAGGTGAAGTAGAAGACATAGATGTGTAAATTAATTTAAGGGCAGGCCTAATGAAATAATAGAAACATAATTCAGTCATCAGCCATTTTAATCAGGTCAAGTATAAATGATAATACTCATACGTAGATAACATGCAACAATAGAAAAATATACCTATATAATTTAAAATTTTAAATCAATTTAAGTGACTCTAGAAGTAGCAAATTGTAATTAATAATAAACAAAAGCTTGGCAGCTTTATCTCCATCCAGTCTATTTCTCAGCGGCTTATATATTAGACCAGCACCACAAAAAGGTGCTCACTTGCCACTGAACCTGGTGGACACAATAAATATTGGCGAACAATCGAGTATAATGTATGATATTTTGAATTTATATAACCATAGTAAGGGATCGTCACAGATAGGAATCCGTTTTTCTTTGTTGTACTCATTAAGTAAGCTCTTCCATACATCAAATTTATCAACAGGATGGCTGTTGCTTGCTACGTTTCGATCTTCGTTATAGCCTCCGATTCAAAATTATCGGAACCGAAGTCGGAGTCGGAGGTGTAAAATCAATCGGAAGTTCCGACCTTTCGGAGTCGGAGTCGAAGCTCCGTAACATCCCTAGTATGAAGGTAGGTCCTTTTTTCCTACCCAGAATATGAAAATAGCATGATGGTATGTATGTATGTTTGGAGATGAAGTATCAAACTATTAAGTCTTCTTAGATATTGTGTACAGGCGACTGCCATACAAATTGTATGAAGCAATGTCGTCACTAAATTCAATTTTTAAAAAAATTGTTAAAAAATTTGGGATGTACTACTACAATATCAATATTTTTTATGGAAAATTAAATTATCTAGTTAGGGTGTTTCGGCTTTTTTCGATATTTTTAAAAACTAAAAATATAGACAGTTAAACTCATAAATTTATAATAAAAAAATTATTTTTCTTAATAAAAAATGTTTGAGAAACCCTGGAATTTTTTCGAAAAAACCAACTTGAGATTTTGTATTGTCTATGTTTATACCAATTTTCAGCGTTCTAGCTTTTATGGTTTCTGTGATATATGGAAAATAAACCAAAAATTCAAAAGTTGATAACCCCCGACTGAAACGAAAATTTAAAATTCTGAGTATAAAAGTTTTGTAGGCCTATAACTGTTTATATATTCTGAAATTTTGGGCTCTGTATATTGAGCAGATCAAAAGTTATAAGGGGGGACGGACACACACACACACACACACACAGACACATGAAATGTTCTATTCCGAATTCTGAGTAAATCCGTATATGGAACATGTATGCTGTGAAGCCTCTAAACTGGTGTTTTTTACTTCGAAGTTGGAATAGCCGTGAAAAAAGTCCACTACGCCATAAAAAATGTTCCTTCATACACGTATCTTGAATGTAAACAGCCTCTTTCTTCAATAGTATTTCATTCTCTTGAACAAATCGACAGTTGGAAAACTAGTGGGTTGTGGCCAACGCTATACTCCTCACTACCAAGTCTCTCCGCAAAGTATTCAAATTTAGTTTGGAAAATTTCAGTATTTTTTCATGAAATGGTTTTGATAAATTATTTTTGATTTAAATATTTTATTAAGAAAACTTGATAATTCTTCAATACCATTTTATGAAAGTGTATTTTAGCAATTTGGGTCCATTATACTCTTCTCCGAAGAAATGCACTATGTAGCTTTAATTTTAATTTTTTTAAAAAGGATAACAAAACTTATATTAATTATAATACATACCCAAACATTTAACGAGGTTAAAAACAGATTCCGTTGAACATAAATCCAATTTCTTTAATGTCAACTTTGCCTTTGGTACTTTAGATTTGATCATATTCATAGCTTTAACTCCTTTGTGCAAGTCCCGAGTACACATTATTATATGACCACCTGGAATTATTACTTAATACCTTACAATTTTTATAGTAAATAGTATGTATTATTGCACAAATCAAAAACAACTACTTAGTCAAAGTATGAATACATTAATAAATTATGTAATTTTTACACATGGCGCACATTTCATAAAAATTGTCTCCCTTCAAAGCTCAGTCATCTGACTTCTGAGCCAAAAGTCACAGATTTGATTCACTCTTGATCTGTGAGACAATAACGTGTGTCGAATTAATATTTGATACAGTACCTGTTACTAGCCCAACAAGCATCATAAAAATAATAAAAGAACACTCTTTGTTAAATAGATTCATTCAGAAGATAATAACGATTTTTATTATACCAAGTTTATTATGTAAAAGTCTTTGGAATGAATTCAGACCAACCTCTTTTAGCTAACTCCTTCGCTGTTTCAAAACCAATTCCACTTGAAGCCCCCGTTACGATGACAATCTTCCCATCTAAACGGACAGAGTTTGGACACTGCATACCTCCTATGAATTTTCTGTAATAATCAAACAGAATTAGGTTAGTATTTTATATTTTAAAAGTGAATAATTCAAAATTAAAAACTCTTAGATCATGTTTTTTCACTGCTAAAAATAATGAGCAGTGGAAGAGCAATGACTGACCAAATAAGAATGGAATGAAGGTTATAGACCAACCATGCAAATGTTTTCATAGCATGATCATTCAATTAAAAATCTATGAAATAAGAAAGTTAAAATGTTAAAATAATATAATTTATGTGAATGAAGCAATGCAGGGATAAATAAGGCGAAAATATATAATTATACAAGGACAATATCTATCGTCCCATAATAGGGAAACAAAAAACTGATGGAATGCGTGTATGTATTAAAAAATAGATATAAATCACCTTTCTGAACATTAATATTTTTGATTTTAATGTTTTACCTATTTTAATGTTTTTTAAACATATTCATAAGAATTTTTAAACTTTCAGAAATTTGCTTTTTTTAACAGATAAATAGCATTTTCTTCAGTTATTTTACATTGTAAACATAGGTTGTTAATATAAATAAATACAAAATTGTTTACCTGAAAATTGTTATAGCACCAATTATAAATGAAAGAATGTATGGCCACCAACTTTCTGAAGGATCTGAAGGCATTTCTAAAAAGCTCATTCTGATACAAACCAAAGATTATTATACCTACGGGTATGCAAACGTTACAAATATTTATTCTGGACGTTTTCTATTTAAATTAATATAAATTCAAATAATAAGTACATGCACTTCCTTGGCACTGATTGAAATCAATTTAAACGAACCGGAAATAGCGCTTTTCTCATGTCAGTAATCTAATGTCACATTTACACCTACCGCAAATAAAAATCAATTTGATAAAATTTAAAATGATTTTTATAACAAATATGTTTATAACATTTTTTCATACAAAATATCACGATAAGAACAAAATGAACCTAAGAACGCTGTTTGACATTTATTAAAAACCTAACCATCCCTAACAAGCAATAATCTCCGCCCTTTGAGTTGCCATATTGTGATTTTTCAAGAAAAGCCATTGTATTTTCCGGGATCGTCTGATCAAGGCCAATGTCCTCTGGACTTACTGTTTTTCTGTTTCTCGAAGCCCTCTGGATTTAGTTTTCATCTGTAAAACTGCATTCAGGAGGACACTAATGATTCTTTTCGAGAATGGTATTTTATAATATATATAAAATAGTATAAATACTATTAAAAAGATAAAGCAGTTTTTATTCTTTATAATTTATTTTAGATTTGTAAAATTATATAAAATATAGCAGAATAGTTTTAGAAAGCAGCATAAAAATATCAGCTAGATATGGTTTAGCATACATTAGTATAATAATTTTATAATGAGCCGAGGCCCTCTGCTGGGTTCAAAATATTTTATGTTGATTATACAATAATAAAAATCTTCATCCAGAGGACGGACATTGAATAAGCCATTTTCATATAACATATCAAAAAAGCGATATTGGATGGGTGGATGGCAGAGCGGTTAGCGCGCTGGGTTAGTAATCCAGTGGTCGCGAGTTCGAATCCTGCCTCGACCGATCTCGTTCACCTATAGGACAAGCATTTATGCTTAGTTTAGGGAACGTAGGAAGATGTATATGTACTTGTTTAACAAGGACATATTCATTTTTTTATTTAAAAAAAAAAAAAAAAATCACCATGTACAAAAATGGCTTCTGGCAAATTGTAGGTAATTAAAATAGTTTGAATTTAATGATTCAATTCAAAACTGCAACAATGTTTTTAATACCAACCGCATGATTGAAAATTTGTAAACCTGCAAAAGTATTTCTTCCCTCTATTTAAATGTTTGAATAAAAAGCCGACCGCCGTAGTGTAGTAAGTCGTTTGATTTCTGTGCTGGAGTAGATACTGGGTTTGATTTTCAGCAGAGGAGAAATTATTTATCATGCAGTAATTGTTTTCTGGACTAAATAAACATTGGTTAATTTAAAGACACTGATATTTACTCGCCACTATCACAGGGTGCAAGGAAGAGTTCATAAACACATTGTAGTGATATCTGTTAAAATATTATGGTAGTGATATGTGTAAAAATAAATATAGTTATATAAACATCTACAAAATTTATTCTACAATTCGGTTTCTTTAGTATTGCACAACTCACTTAGGTTTGATATATTGGAAAAAGTACTTCTAGATAATGATATTTCTTATTTGTTATATAAAATATGATATATAAATAAATATCTACAAGTATGTACATGACATGATGTGTGGGTGCGTAGGTATTGGTGCGTTATATAAAAAGGTAAAGATCCGTTCACACGAATTATAAAATATTTCTTGTTGTCTATTGTTATTTCATGACAGTTTGTCTTGTCGATGAATGTCATTTCGGAAAATCGAGGTGAAATTTTATTTCTACATAGTGAACTTGTTGATTTTTAGGTTTGTTGTGTAATTTATAACAAAATGTTAATGAAATTAAGTTTATAAGTAATGGTGAAAACGTTTGTGCTTATTAAAGTGATTTGTGTCAAAAACCTGTGAGGCGGATCTGGGTGTGAACTGCACAGGTGGGTAACGGTACCAAATTCTCTTATGACAACGTCAATGATTATTATTTTAATATTTATACAGAACTATCCATTGTTTTATTTGTATAATTTTTTATTCTACTTCCCTTTTTCATTTTTGCAGATGATATAATATCTTTACTTTCATATTCATATAAATATTTAATGTCAATATTCTGAATCCAGTCGACCATTGCGTTTTATTATTTGGTGTATTTTTGCTTCTTTTTTTACGCCAGTATATAGTTGTCGTTTTATAGTTTTGCCACATAAACTTTTATCTTTCCTTGTTTTTGTCTCATTGTTTATTTGTTACGTTTTTTATATTAAACTTAATAATTTACTCTGTTTTCATATAATGTTTATGATCAATGTTTTGACATAAGGAAACACAGATATGATAAAAACAATATTAATTTGTATATATGTATTATGTATAGGTAGGTACTTAATTTTAAAATGTGTTAGATAGTCTTTTGGTGTTAATTTTATATTTATAACTAAATTAATGACTCTTATCATCAATATGATTATATCATTGTAATAATTTATTAAGAGTAATAATTTATCAAACAATTATCTTTAAAAAATGAGAAAACTACATTTTGTGTTTGACATTGAATGAGATTTCATCACGTAAATTTATATTGATGGTTGATGTGTTGATACAATTGTGTTTAAGATATTTTAATAAATTATTTTCCTTTTGGTGACTGTTAATAGGAAAGGACATTTGCAGGAAAAATTATGTATATATATTTTATTTAACTACTTAATATACTTATCCACAGTTATGGTAGCTCTTTCAGATTAATTAAGCATATCACTAAACTTTCCGTGTAATAACCTTGTTCCCATTTCATTTTATGTATTCGCACATTGTTTAGTATGTGTGTAACATTATTTATTCATATACTTAGTTAAAAGATTTTCGCTCATGTAATGGCTTTGAAAGATGAAAAAGAAACACAATCTTAAATGCGCATTATTTTTTTATCTGACCAAAATAAAAAAATATTTTATTACTCCTGAAACATCAGTTAATGATCCTTTTATTATTTTCTGGATAGATGTATTTTGATGCTTCCATTTTGATTAATATTTACATGGATTATTATTATTTGATCTTCAATAAATTTAAGACAACTACTGCCATCTGTTAAATTGATCAACAAACTTATTCTGTGCTCAGAGTAAGTATACTGTGAAATTCTATGTTGTATTTTTGGATAGATGTCACTATACAATAACAAGAATAATTTATCTAAATAAATGCCTATATTACACTTTATTTGTATGCAGATGAATCTTATCAATTTGAGGGTCTATTTTTATCAGAGAATTTTCAATCAACTTTAAGGTTGTTACGAGACGAGCAATGCTAGTTAATGTCAAAAAATTATTACAATGAAAAATCAATTGTTTTATTTATCTGTCACCAAATTTTACCAATTATTTATATGGTATTGCATCAAGAGTTGTGTGTTAAAAAGTCATATACCTATTTTTGACAAATAAAATTGTATATGACAAGACTATTATTATCAAAATATGTTTTCATTCATAAAAAGTCATATTAATCATAAGATACACATACATTACTTCTTTATCAATGTATATTTATGTCATTAACATGACTAAATGTTTCATAAAGAGCACATAAAATAATTGAATTTTCATGTCTTCAATACCTACTGTTTATGGTGAAAGTTACGTTACGTAAATTTGTTACGTTAAAAGAATAATCAGTAATATCGGTCTCAAATTAGTATTATTTGTTAAAAGGGTTGATGTCATGGGACACTTTTTGACTTAGTTTTTTTACTACGTTCAAAATATTTTCTTATGTATGGATTTATCGCAGCATGTAGGCCAACACCAACAGTTCAAATTTCCATGTAAATACCATGGTCATTAGAATCTGTCACTTAAATTCATTGAGAAATTTCTGTTATTGGCTTTTATTTTACAAAGAAATATGGGTGAATTAAAAAAAAACAATATTTGAGTTTTATTGATTCTTGTTTTCCTGAAAACAATATATACCTAAGTAATAATAATATCAAAAAGCCCAACATAATGGCATACCATACCATCACACCTATTTTCCTATTTAGGGTAGGCAGAGTGAACCGAATGCCAAACTTCTCTCTCTTGACATACATTTCTCGCTTAATTCGCGTCCATGCATCATCTCATACACGCTCTTATATTATTCGTACTTCTAACATCTCCATCTTTCAAAATTTCATTTATGTGATCGTGCCAACTTTTCCTTGACCGGCCTCTACGTTTTGTTCCTCTTTTATCAGCTTTATATACTTTTTTAGTCAGACAGCTATCACTCGTTTTTTCTATGTGGCCAAACCACCTTTGGGCATTTATTTTCATCTTACTTACGATACGATAGTTGGCCTTCGTGGCTCAGTTGGTTAGGTATCTGACTGCTGATTTAAGGGTCCCGGTTTTGATTCCCGGTGGAGACACAGTTTTTAATTTTTTTTCAGTCTGGATCTGTTAGACGATAAATATCGTAAGTCTCCAGAATGTGGCAACTTGTTATTGGGTGCGTGTTAAATAATTATTTGACATAGCACCTGTTAGTTGCCCGAGAAGCTACATAAAATAATATAAAAAATAAACTAAAAAAATAAAATTAAATACCTCTTTCAATGAAACATTCTCTTCTAATATCTCATTTCTTATTCTATCATGTATCGTTTTACCACACATTCGTCTTAGTGACATTTCAACTGTGTTAATTCTACTTTTATGGCCTCTTCTGTCATGTCCAAATCTCACTAGTATACATTAGAGTCAGTACGACAATACTGTTGTGTACCACAAGCTTTGTTTGCCTCGAAAAATTTGGTCAGCCATTACAGATCTTAATGCGCCATTCACTCTATTACCTGCCATTACTCTCCTTTCAATATCTTTTTCTAATATTCCATCACGCCGAAACATACTTCCTAAGTATGATATTCATCCACTTGTTCTAATTGTACATTCTCCACTCGTATATCACATTTTGTTTGTCTTTCGCTCTTCTCAAATACCATCATATTAGATTTAGTTACATTCATTCTCAGTCCTTTTTGCTTGTATCTAACGAATACCATTTTAACCAAACATTCCAAGTCTTCCACACTATTTGCCATTAATACTTTGTCATCACATACAGTCCCACTTTCCAATTTAATATATATTTATTTATTATAATTTACAATTTTTTTTTACATATTACCCCCTATTCAGTAACTATTGTAACTAAAATAAGAACGTACTAAAATTGTAGATTTTAGATTTACGGTTTTATTTCAGCGTTATAAAATATCAACTTGGACTAAATGGAATAGAAATGTACCTATATTGGCCGGAACGTTCTTAAAAAGTTACTGAATCTGACCTATTATGAATAGTTATGAAAATTATGAAATTTTCATCATTTTCATAATTATTCAAAATACATCTAATTCAGTAAAATTTTAAGAACGTTCCGGCTAATATAGGTATGTTTCTATTCCATTTAGCCCAAGTTGATATTTTATAACGCTGAAATAAGACCGTAAATCTAAAATCTACAATTTTAGTACGTTCCTATTTAAGTTACAATAGTTACTGAATAGGGGGTATTATATACCTCACTAGGCTTGGCCTGTACCAAGTTGGAATATTTCACAATCACATTAATACATATTTATACAATATTTTCGTATTTCATTCAGTTTTCGTGAAAGTATACATTCTATATAACATGATTTATATATAGGTAAACAAGAATAGTACATCAAACAATCAATCAAAAAAAAATAATAATAAAACAAAACAAAGATTTATATAGAAGTTAGCTAGAATATATCAAACAATAAAGAAAAAAATGTAATAAAACCAAACAAAGGTTTATATAGAAGTTAGCAAGAATATATCAAACAATAAAGAAAAAAAATGTAATAAAACCAAACAAAGATTTATATAGAAGTTAGCTAGAATATATCAAACAATAAAGAAAAAAATGTAATAAAACCAAACAAAGGTTTATATAGAAGTTAGCAAGAATATATCAAACAATAAAGAAAAAAAAATGTAAAAAAACCAAACAAAGATTTATATAGAAGTTAGCAAGAATATATCAAACAAAGAAAAAAAATGTAATAAAACCAAACAAAGATTTATATAGAAGTTATCAAACAATAAAGAAAAAAAATGTAATAAAACCAAACAAAGATTTATATAGAAGTTAGCAAGAATATATCAAACAATAAAGACAAAAAATGTAATAAAACCAAACAAAGATTTATATAGAAGTTAGCAAGAATATATCAAACAATAAAGAAAAAAAAAATATAATAAAACAAAACAATGATTTATATAGAAGTTAGCAAGAATATATCATACAATAAAGCAAAAAAATAGAACAAAACAATGATTTATATAGAAGTTAGTAAGAATATATCAAGCATAAAGCAAAAAAATAAAACAAAACAATGATTTATATTATAAAAGTAAACAAGAATATAACAGTCAATAAGGCGAGAAAAAAAATATATAAATAAAATAAAACAATATCAGATATAGTGTGGCCTGTTTTGCACCCACACACCAACACCCAAATATCCACATGCACACACCCTCACACACACACACACACACACACATACACACACACACATGCACGCATGCGCTCACACACATACATACACAACCTGTTCATCTGTGCACTAGGCATGGACATAGGTTAGTACCTTTTCAGTATCTTTTCTTCCCATTTTTAATAGCTAATCCGTCAACAATCCTTTAAGTGCAGGATTACCAATAATCTGCTTTAGGTTAAAGTTTTTATCATGAACCGAGTTAAACAGCCTGGGTGCAAAAAATGAGAAGTGCCTATGTGCAAACTCTGTTCTGGTCCTGTTTCAACCCAATGTTCTCATTCTTTAGTGCTCTTACACAGTAGTCAATGTATGATTTAAAGATCCACAGTGATAATACGCACCCTTGCTTCACTCATTTATTAAAGGAGAACCATCCTGTAAGAGATATCTTTATATTGTGGGACAAGCATTACTCCTTGTTTTCGTTGATTTACTTTTTTCCAGAATATGTTAGTGTTTTCAGAAAAATCATTCATAATTTTCATGATTTCCTTTCGCCAAGCGTCCTTACCAAGCAATGGTATTGTTGTGAGAAATTGCAATATTACAGTTGAACAAAGAAAGGAACATTCAATAATAAATATTGTTTACATTTATTTATTAACATTCTACTGTGTACTCAAATTAAGTTTTAAAAAAAATAACATAAACAAATACAAATTTATTTTAACGGCTGTAGGATTATAATTAATATGTAGATGTTTGTTTTGAAAGACAACACAATAATATAAATTTTGCACTTATAACTTATAATTATGTATGGTTCATTTTTTAAATTAATTTAAATATCCAAACAAAACAAACGTTATAAACACATTTGTAATAAATTGTATTCGTTTATTTTATTTAGTTCCCTTGCATGAAAACATTATATCATTTATTACAAAATTAAAAAATAGTAAAAATAACTTTTTAAACTTTTAATATGTCCGTCAATGTTACTTGCTCAGTATTATATAATTTTACTTTAATATTATCTAGTTCAGTCTTAGAAATACTATCAATAACTTATAGTATGACTATGTAGTTGCTGGGGTTTTTGAAAAATGATTGTTTAATTCTCGGTAAAAAATCATTCATTGAAAGTTTATTCCATGAAAATTGTATGTATTTTAAACCAAAAATTAAAGCCTTGTCCAAGCGACCCAACCATATAATATAATATTTATTCCTACTTATCAACAGTTGTTTCTCTCTTAACATAAGGCCTTACAATAAAAATCTCAAAATAATGTAATAATTGCACATGCCTTATTATTTATAAAACTTATACACTAACAAAATCAAAATGGCTTATTCGTAACACATAGCAAAATTCTTTGAGAAGAGTTTGGAATGTATATTATAATATTTTATAGTAATCACATCTTGAAGACTACGAATTATAATTCATTTTTTTAACTGTCGTAGAGTAAAAAAAAAAAAAATTGTCGTAGAGTAGTTTGAGTGATCAATTTTGTTTGAGCTCATTCTCAATTTAAACCTAAAAAGTCTTATGTGACTTCTTTCATCAATCCTAATGTTGTATATCTTAAAAAAAAAACAAATGGCATGCCATCTATAGAGAAATAGTCTACATTATTTTGTCTCTTTATCTTTATATTGTGGGACAAAGATCACTCACTATTAATATGTTTAGTTGAAATTACAATATTTTTTGTGGTTTACAATCCTACCATTGTATTAATATTTTTTAACCTACACAAAATTTTCATGTAAGGAACACTTGAAATTATTTGATGAATTCAGTGTGAATTTGAGGTATTTTATAGTGATTTATAATATTTTATATTTAAGTATATATTATAATCTACTCTAAAAGCTCAAATGCAATCATTTTCAACATACTTATTTCATTTCTTCACCAGTTTTATCGCAACGAATAATAATATTGCAGTATATACATATTTTCTATTTTGACATAACCATGATTTATTCTTTGTAAATTGACTTATGTTATAAGAAATGGAATATATCTGCTAGAGTAACATTATTTACTATGCTAGTTACATTATTTGAGGTATATTTGTGAAGGTTCTTACTTTACTACATAATCATGGTGGTAGTGAAATGAGGTAACCCATATATTTCTTTATTAATTTGATTATTACACTATTATGCACTAAAGTGTTGCAATTAATATTACACACCATCATGCCATGTCCCTCGCGGGGTAGGCAGAGAGGAAATAACGCCATATTTTGCTATCTTGACACGCATTCATCACCTCTTCTCGTATTGAGTTTCTAATTCAATAAAACCTAGTTGTGATTTCCTAAGGACATAAAAGAAAAAAAAATACAGTATATTCTGTACCTACAATTAAAAATTCTGACAGTCTTGTAAATTCTATATTTACTCAGGGTCAGATCTACCATAGATTAAAAAAAGTGCAAAAAAATAGGACGTCGTAAAAATCCAGAGCCAAAAAGCCACATTAATTTATATGCTTGACTAGTAATTCCAGGACCCAGGTTCGAATACTGCCAGGATCTTTTTTATTCACCTATAACGCAAGCAATCGTTTTTTTAATAAAAAGTTTACATATAATTTTAAATCGTAAATATGTGGTGACATTTTTTTATGGCAAAAAATTATGTTTAGCAAACATTCTTTTCAATTTCAATAGTTGGCCGTCCAAGGAGACAATGTGGTAAAATGATGCAGCATAGATTAAAAAAAATACAATTATTTTATCAATCATTATTCATTTTGTTTCATCTTTCTCGTGTGCGACTATTTGATACTTTCATGTGTAAAGCTTTTGAATATTGTGAACAATAAGAATTCGTCACCAAAAATAATTTGTAGTTTATTACTTAATTTACTTTGTGATTTAAGTGTAAATCACATTTTGGTGTATAAAATGTGGTTAAAAATAACTATTGTTTTTATTCATATGGATTTTCGGCTCATCACCACCACAACACGCTATCTACCTCATTTTCAATAAATACCGTACATTTTTTCGAAATTTAACTGGATTCCGATCGTATCATTTACAATTTCGCTTTGCTTTCGAGTATTTACTCACTGTGTGTGAGCGTCACATATCCAGACCAAATGTTCTTCTCATTGCCTACCCTCAGTCATTGTTCATCATCAAGTATTTTTTGTACATGAAGAGTGTCGACCAGAATGTGTATCTGTTCTCGTTGGGGTTCGTTTTCATTTCCAGCTGATCTGTTATTCGAAGGTAGTCAAAAGTTTCTGTACTTCTGATTGGAATCCATTTTATTGGTAGAAGATTTGTCACTGTCGGTGTGGGATCCCTGAAATAAAATAAAAAAATCAGTTTTTGGACACATCATTTTTGACTTCCAATTATAATAATAATAATCATGAACACTTCCTTGCACCCTGCGCAAGTGGCGAGTTTATTGCCGAATGGCAATTTCTTCCAACTAACCAGTGTTTCCAGAGAAGCAATATTTGCGTGAAATATTAATTTAAATAAATTTCTCCTCTGATGGGGATCGAACCCAGGACGCCCGCACAGAAGCCAAGCGGCTTGCCAACTGTGCCACGGCGGCGGCATAAATAAAGTGTTTGTACTTAAAATATATATTTTAAATTTTTCCACTTATGATTCTCAGAGAATATTTTTAAGTATCGCCCTTAAAACTGATAAGTGATTGATAAGGACAAGGATGATTTTTACTCCTCACTAACACAAGGTGATATAGTGGGGAGTTATGATTTCGCAATTTTCAAGGGTATTTTTTTTTTGCAGATTATCAACTAGTATCATGCTGAGATTGTATTCTGAAAGTTTCATCACAATGTATCTGTGTGTGTGTGCTATGTACGGCGTGTTCATTTTTTACTTTATCGATTATAGACTAAAGTACTCATTCGATTCTATTCAAATTTTGCAAATATGTATATCTAATACTCGATTAGATCCCATTAGATTTTGAACGATATATGAATAGTGCTTCTCAATTTTTTTAACTGTCAAATATTTCAAAGTGACCCCAAGCTCAGGAAACTTGAAATTTGAAATTTTTGTTTTCAAATTCGTAAAAAGGCACATCACTTTCATAAAATGGCATTGAAGAGTTATCAAGTTTTCATAATAAAATATTTAAATAAAAAAATAATTTAACAAACTCATTTCATGAAAATGTTGGAAATTTTCCATACAAAATTTGAATACTTTATAGAATGACTTGTTAGTGAGGAGTTTAGCGTTGGCCACAACCCACTCGTTTTTCTTATATTATCCGGTAAAGACTTTTCTTTTAAACAATATTTTTTTAAAAATTAAAACTGGATAATCTATGAGAATTTTTTTTTTTACATAAGTAATATTTTGAAATTTGTCATTGCTGAAAATCCAGTGCAAGTTTATTGTGTTGACAATATATAATATAGTGTTTTTAGTGCAGTTTTGCATAAAAATCCTTTTTGAAACCATAAGAACAAAGCAATTTTTATAGTTGTACATGTATATATATTATTTTTTATTATTTTTGCTTACCCATATCGAACAAAGTTGGCCATCATGGTGACAACCCTGTAGGACACCAGGTTAGTTGTAGAATTATTCTCCGAGTACACTACTGCATAGGGAAGTGTGAACACATAACCCAGGTCGTCCGCGTGCGACACACCAGTAACTCCGATTTTATTGTAGTACTTGAAGGAACTGAGGTCTCCGTCGAAGGCGAACTCCGAGTAATACGTTGGAGCAGTGCTCGTTTCCACTCTCGCCTTGACACTTTTATAAACACCATACAAAAATTTTGTATCACTCAACATGTCCACCGCACCCCTTACAGTGTCGTTGTTTATAGTCCGTCCGTTGAAATAAAACTCCCGCACTTTGTTCAACAAGTCCTTCCTCTGATTGGGATACGGAATCCCGTCCAACAGATCGGTCGGCACGTAAAACTCGAGATTCCTGTCGAACGAAAACAGATAGTCGGGATTCTGGTTTATCTTTTGCAGAAACTGAGCGCCCTCCAGGTCGTTGAAGCCTATCATGGTCGGGACGTGATAGTACTGTCCGGACTTCAAAATGTTACCGGGATGGTCGAGCAGGAACGGCTCCTCTCCGGGTATCGACTCTTCGGCTACGGGAACAAAAGGCAGGTACTCGCCGGACGGGTCCGCGTCGTTCTGAATCTTCTCCGACGCCTCGACGAGGTCTAACGGTCTGACTCTCTTCAAAAACCGTACCAAGTCTCGAACGTGGGTCGCGTTCGATCCGAGATACCTCCCCAGTCGGAAAGCGTACCTGAGCGGATTTCTCTGATAAGAAAAATCGTCGTATATGGATCCGCTGTTCATGATCGCCCTGAAGAACAGTCCCTTTGACATCGGCGACATCATGAGGTATTCGACGATGACCGATCCCGAACTGACACCGTAGAGTGTTACGGTCTTGGGGTCGCCTCCGAAGTTGTGAATATTGTTTTGTATCCATCTCAGAGCTGCCACTATGTCTTTCATTCCCGCGTTACCAGGCGCTTCTTTGGTCCCCGTCGACAGGAATCCCAAGGCGCCGAGCCTGTAATTGAACGAGACGACGATGAGGCCTTGCTCTACCAACTTGTGAGGGTTGAAAAGGTACGAGTTGCCTAGGCCGAAGGAGAATCCTCCCCCGTGGACCCACACGAACACGGGTTGGTTCTTGGCTTTGAGCGTCGGCGTGTGTATGTTCATGTACAGGCAGTCTTCGTTGCCGGCGACTTGGTTGAGCAAAGCTAGCTTTTGGGGACAGAACGTCGTTTCGGCGTTGGCGTTCCTTATTCCTGCCCATGGTCTCGGCGGTTTTGGAGCCTGTAACAAGGAATTTCATATTAAAAAGAAAATAATTTCAACTAGGAGGTAGAGTATTGCGTGGTGTTCTGCTTTGCATGGAGCAGATGTAATGTGTGCTGCTATAAAAATGAAATATTTAACAAACAAGCTCATAAATTAATGATATTTTATGAAACCAACATTATTGACGAGGTTTTCACGATTCGTGTGTAAATAAATATTGGAGTGTCTAAATTATATTTGAATTTCTTGACATCTCTGAAAAATTTCGGTAAAAATTGTGGCCTCGTTTGATTTTGACAACCCTATTTCGATTAAAAGACTAAAACAATGAACATACATTGTTATGTTTTTTCATTGTTTTTTTTTTTCTATGAACTTTCCAACGGTTGATTTTGAATCGTATCATTTTATGCCTATTTGTAATAATATAACATTATGTAATAAAACAATAAATAAAAATAATACTGGTTCAACATCAAACCTAAAATGGATATCCATTATTTTATTTAACGTTTATATGGCACACAAATTACACTGGTCTGCTTGAAAATCGGTCCAAACACCATTCCTGCTGATTCTGGTTCTAAAATTATTTAAAATGTTCTCCTGAATCCGAATATAAATCCTGTTTCCCGCATCGCCCTCCGTCACAAATCACACCTTCTTGGATCTGGACTTCAGCAGCAGTGGAATATCTTTCAAAGGGACGGAAAAATATGTGGATGATGGGGAAAACGGGGGTTATATTAGGATTCAGGGAATCATTTCGCGTATGAATCAGCAGGAATGGTGTCAATAATCGAAAAAAAAATGGAGATCAGTATTATTTAAAAAAAGTATAATGACACAGTATTAATCCTTGTTATAATTAGCCTGTGCGCTTTCGATGGTTACACCGGTCATCATAATCAAGAGTTCGAATTGTCGCCTCTGAGGATGATTGTGTAACCATCGAAAGCGCTCAGGCTCATTATAACGTGGATTAAAACTGTCTCATTATGCTTGTATCAATTTCATTATGAACTTCCACTCTGTAAGCAAAACAACGTTAAACTTAAACGAGTGGGTTGTGGCCAACACTAAACTCTCCACACCATAGTAAGCGTTCATTTTTTCTTCTTGAAATGTTGACAATCTCAATATGGTAAAGAATGCTTATGTTGTATGAAATATTTTATTCATTCTAAATTTTACTACCAGGAATATAAATTTTCTAACTTTAGAATATTTTTATATTAAGATAGACAAACTATTAATGCAGTATGGTGAAGAATGCTTATGTTATATGAAAATTTTTAATAAAAGCAGTTAAATTTTGTTTTAAAGAACGTGAGAGCATATGATATCATATGAATAATTTTTTTGCTATTTATGGAAAGCTAATCAGTTCTAAGTTCAAGCTATTAATATTCTTATATCAATATGAAATCAAACAACTGAACATTGCCAAACATAAAAAAATTCTCTTGTTACATATAAGTTTCATACAAAAACCCATTAAATAAAATATAATTTTTCAAACCGTTGAATATTTTTTTTTTTAACATTGACCAGCTTTGAATACAATTTTATGAAGATTCTTGGTGTTGTATAAGTTGAAACCAAATTAAAATATCTAATTTCCAGGTCGTGAGAGCATTTTTTCAGTTTTAATAGATGAAATCATAAAGAAACATTGAGAAAAAATGAACCGTTGTCTATGGAAAACTAATCAGCAAGTTTATGGACTTAACACATATTATATCAATATGAAGTTAATCGGACTTATAGTTTGGGCTGCAGAGAGGACACAAAAAAACAACGTAAATGATGAATTCATAGAGAAGAAATCAAAAGTTGTCTATGGAAAACTAATCAGCTCTAGGTCTTTGCACTTTACACATATGATGTTAATATGAAGTCGATCGGACTTATAGTTTGGGCTGTAGATAGGACACAAAAAAGATAAATGCTACGGCGTACGGCGTGTACGCCGTATACGCCATACACACAATCACATCACGACGAAACTCATAGTGTGCATTCTCTACATGATACCCATTGCGAAATTGATGTAAAAAAATACGTTTAAATTTTGCGAAATCATGGCTCTCCCCTATTCCATAGTGGGGAGAGTAAAAAAAAAATCAACAAGGCTTGAGGGCGCCAGTCGATGAAAATCGTGGTTATGGCCCTGTTCAAAATTAGTTACCTACCTAATTTGAAATGTTCAGTACATTGACGGGTAACACATTATGTGATGTTATGGCTCATTTACAAAGTACATTATTATGTATTGTGTTATCATGCGTGACCGTTATGTTATTATGTTACATATTACACGGAAGATGTATATCTATCTTTCTTTCATATTGTTTATACTAACATTATTTAGATAATACCTTATATGTAAGTAGAATAAAATAAAAGTTAAGTATGTATATACGGAAAGAAATGTTCACATATTAAGCCTGACCTAACCTCTATCACAACACTCATACCTGACTATGATAAAAAAAATCAACTAGGCCATTCAAATTCAAAACACATAATTCTTAAAATTTTTGAAGATGTCTCTGGAATGACTTATTCATTTTATATCTATTATATCTATAAAATTAAGTAATAAGTATCGGATATATAATATTGAACCGCCCTTGGGGTGAATTCTCACAAAAAATAGTAGCTTTCAGCACGCAGTTCTTAAAAAATAATCTAGACTTTGAAGTGTTTTAAAACCAATGTCGCCGAGTACCAACTTTTAAACCGAAGACAAAGAAACAAGGAATCTGAGAGTCTATAGAAAACGAAGTACACGTTTGTTTTTTTTTTTCTATCTATCTTTTATTTTTGTAATACCTTTTATTTTTTTTTTGCTATGAATTATCTTTGTTTTTTTATAGAAGTATCTTGTTTATGAAGGATCTTTTGTTTTTTTGCTATGAATTATCTTTGTTTTTTTTATAGAAGTATCTTGTTTATGAAGGATCTTTTGTTTTTTTGCTATGAATTATCTTTGTTTTTTTTTATAGAAGTATCTTGTTTATGAAGGATCTTTTGTTTTTTTGCTATGAATTATCTTTGTTTTTTTTTATAGAAGTATCTTGTTTATGAAGGATCTTTTGTTTTTTTGCTATGAATTATCTTTGTTTTTTTTTATAGAAGTATCTTGTTTATGAAGGATCTTTTGTTTTTTGCTATGAATTATCTTTGTTTTTTTTTATAGAAGTATCTTGTTTATGAAGGATCTTTTGTTTTTTGCTATGAATTATCTTTGTTTTTTTTTATAGAAGTATCTTGTTTATGAAGGATCTTTTGTTTTTTTGCTATGAATTATCTTTGTTTTTTTTTATAGAAGTATCTTGTTTATGAAGGATCTTTTGTTTTTTGCTATGAATTATCTTTGTTTTTTTTTATAGAAGTATCTTGTTTATGAAGGATCTTTTGTTTTTTGCTATGAATTATCTTTGTTTTTTTTATAGAAGTATCTTGTTTATGAATGATCTTTTGTTTTTTTGCTATGAATTATCTTTGTTTTTTTTTATAGAAGTATCTTGTTTATGAAGGATCTTTTGTTTTTTGCTATGAATTATCTTTGTTTTTTTTTATAGAAGTATCTTGTTTATGAAGGATCTTTTGTTTTTTTGCTATGAAGTATCTTTTGTTTTTTTTTTTCGCTATCAATCGTTTTGCTGTTGTATTATGTCTGAAATATGTTTGTATCTGAAACACTCTCAGAATTTGTTTATTCCCAATGACATTTCATGTCAAAACTGTTTCCAGCTCGACTCATTTTTTGAAATTGAACAATTTTGTATTTCTAAACTTTTGCTATACATTATATCTATAATTAAAAGTAAACCACTATTTGATTCTATATGGATTTTATTAAGGGCGATAGGCCTATTTCGCCTTGTTAGGGCATTTACTAGTAAGCTAGTAAATGCCCTAACAAGGCGAAAAAAGCCTATCGCCCATAATAAAATCCATGTAGAATCAAAAAGTGGTTTAATTTTAATTATAGATATAACTTGTCGATCATTTGCTATACATGTTGCATAATATTCAGGCGTTATTTCTACATTAGATCGATTTTAGTTTCCTTTAAATTCAATTATATGTCTGTCTGTACTGGAATTTTGCAAATGATTATATTTAAAATTAATTTGAAAAGAGTGACCTCATTTTTTTTATTTACTTGTTCAGTCATAAATTTAAGTTCAAATTAGATTTTTAGATGACGTAGGACGATGTAAGTGTGTGTAGGCACTCTTATTTTAAGGAATTATTTATTATTTTTTTTTCAATACAATTATTTCAATTAATACACAAAATAAAAATAGCAATAATAGCAAATCCTGAACTAATAATACTTACGCAGAGAATGCAAATCCACAACTACAACACACGTACAAAAAAAATGTAACTGAGAAAGCTATGATACGAAAGAATAATGTGGCTGTGGATTCTGTGACTAATACAATAATTTGTCAGAACAACTAAAAGCTATGAACAACAAAGTATTCCAACGGGAATTGAAAATCCGACTTTTTATCAAGAACTGAAGTAAAGTGTTGCTGTACATGAACGACTACTATATTACAATTACAGCTTTAACTATAAATTAACGTCATCAGCCAATCGGGTTTTTTAATAATTATTGGGTGGTGGCAGAGCGGTTGGCGCATTGCGTTAGTAATCCAGTGGTCGCGAGTCCGAATCCTGCCACGATCGATTTTCATTCACCTATAGCACAAGCATTTATTTTTAATTTAGGGAATGTATGAGGATGTACCTATATGTATCTTCTTTTTACAAAGACATATTCACTATTTTAAAAACATAGTGTGGACTCCACAGATTTAATTGTTTAAAGAAAATTGCATGTGCTCTCCTTTCCGCTTTTGGTTCCACATATCTCTGTGAACAATTTTTTTCTCACATGAAACATATTTTGAGTCCACAAAGAAGTCGTTTAAAAACTGAACATTCAGAATCTTGTGTGAAATTAAAAGTCACAAATTATACCCCTGATATTGAAATATTAAGCAAAAATGTGCAGGGACAAGGTTCGCATTAAATTTTTTTAATTTATGTTAGAATTTTATGTTATTTTTTAATAAATATGATTAAAAGATAAATTTGGTATAAAATTCTTCTCCTCTAGAACCCCATTATATAATTTAGAATTAAGGCGGCACCCTGAATCATATTGGTAGAGTGGCTTGGCACACCACAGCTAAAAGGTTGCCGACCCCTGGTGTGGAGAGTAAAAATATAATGAAATAAAATAAAATGTTTATTTATTCTAACGACAAATACAATCTTATAAAATTTTATATAATATGCAATATTGGATGTCATCAACATATATAATATGTTAATGATGGTAAGTATGGTGGAAGGTACCTACCCGGATCAAACACCTTAGGGCCCGCTCACATTGGATACGAATTTGGTCGTACGTAAACGTACGATGCTGGTCGTACGAATCGAGTGCGCGCACTGGCTTGCTCACATTGGATACGAATTCGCATCGTACGTATACGTACGATACTGGTCGAGTGCGCGCACTAGATACGGCTTTCTCCGATTTTTGATACGAATTTGATCGTACGTCGACGTACGATGCTGGTCATACAATTTTATGTATTTAAGATTTGGTACACGGATAACAAACAATTCACATAAACATAATATCAATCACAACAAAGCTACCGTGCATACAAAACTATCACACAAGGCACAGCACAGCCTCTCTGTGGGTTAGCCAATTTTTTTTTTAGATAAAAATGAATAAGTCCTTGTTAAACAAGTACATAATATACATCTTCCTACGTTCCCTAAAATAAGAAAATAAATGCTTGTGCTATAGGTGAACGAAATCGGTTGAGGTAGGATTCGAACTCGCGACCACTGGATTACTAGCCCAGCGCGCTAATCGCTCTGCCATCGACCCATCTAATTTTATTCCCATTTATTTAGTTATTCATTTATTTAATATTTCTTATCGGGCAACTAACAGATACTATGTCAAATATTTATTTAACACGCACCCAATAACAAGTTGCCACATTCTGGAGACTTACGATATTAGTCGTCTCACAGATCCAGACTGAAAACACAATTAAAAACTGTGCCTCCACCGGGAATCGAACCCGGGACCTTTGGATCAGCAGTCAGATACCCAACCAACTGAGCAACGAAGGCCGACAATTGTAATATATATAGACAAAATTATCTTGTTTATAACATATTCTCTTCACATAGCACAAAACATCACAAAACTTTGGGGTAAGCAAATTATAAAAAACAGGTAACAACACATGAAGAGAAATTTAAAATAACAGTTTACAAAGATAAAAATACCAAGTCATAAAAAAATATTTAGTTATTTGAATTCGGATCAAATTTCATAACGTAATCAGAAATCTCATAAACATTTGTGTCAAAAAACAAAATTTTCTGTATCCATTTATGTGTAATCAAAGTACGAACGGAGCAAAATATCCAAACAAGTTTGGATCGAATTCGTATGTCGGAACTATACGCACGTCAACGTACGACTAACTCGCACCCAGTGTGAGCACTCTCATAGTGCTCAAAGGAACGGGATTATTCGTGCGTTTTCGACGTTTTCGTACGTATTCGGACGACTGAATTTCGTACGTAAACGCATCAGACGTCGAGCGAACTCAGACGTCGTAACAATTCGTGCGTATACGTACGACCACAGTACGACTACGTACGATCACGTACGACCAACTCGCATCCAGTGTGAGCACTCTCATAGTACATCAAGTATCGGGATCGTTCGTGCATTTACGTACGTTTACGCACGAGCGAAATTCGTACGAAAACGCATCCAATGTGAGCGAGGCCTTAGGTCTTTGACTCGCCAACATTTTTTTTTTCAATAATTGGCTAAACCAGTCTTGGGTCAAATCTGCTATGGGTGTGTTCATCTTTACACGAGAGATCAAAACTAGTCTTGTGTTCGAAAATAACTTCAATTATACATACATACATACATACCATCACGCCATGTCCCTTACGGGATAGACAGAAAGAACCGAACGCCATATCTTTCTATCCTGGCACACATTCATCGCCTCGTCAACATTCATGCATCGTCTCATACATATTCGTCTATTGTACATGCTTCTAACATTTCCGTCTTTCAGAATATCGTTCACATGGTCGTGCCATCCCTTTCTTGGGCGGCCCCGGCCTCTCAATCCATTCCTATCCGCATTGTATATTTTCTTCGTCAGGCGTTCCTCATTCATTCTACCCATGTGGCCAAACCATCTCAGTGTGTTCACTTTCATTCTATTAATGATGTCTTTCAATTTTCTTCAGCACTTATAATAATAACCAATATTATCTTCTTTTTATGAAAATTGTAAGCTGGATGTCTGTCGATGTACCCTTTTAATAATAAAAAAAAATAATAAATTTAATCTTGGTCCAAACCTTCATAGGTAGGTACCTATTAGTGATATTCATAGAATATTTTTATTAAAATATGTCAATTGAACAATAGTAATATTGACAAATTAATAACAAAGTGGTTAATGGACAGGGAATGGACAGGGGCAGAGAAGAGTGTGAGAGGGATCTTACTCATGTTTTGAAATGACGGATCTCACTCATGTCTTAATATCAACCAACACATGTACATACAATACAATACGCACGGACTAAATTTTGACTGACTAAATACTTGCACAGCTACTCATTTTGAATAGGTATTGCCTCGGAACAGGCTTTTGCCTAGTGAGGCAATATATCCAAGTACCTACCTAATATTGATATATATTTTATTTGTATTGTATTTTGTATTAATATTGTTATGTAATTATGGCTTTTGTAATTCTTTTTTATTTGGAAATATAAAAAGAATATTTAGTATTTTATATAAATTGTTTTCCAAAGTATATAGTACGTAAATAAACTAATAAAATATTTTTTCCAAGTTTCGACACTGACGACGTTTAATTTGTATTATTAACAATATCATAAAACTACAAAAAAAAATGGTTGAAAACATCGGTTCGGAACATATTAATAACATAATAACATCAAACATTCAATTTACAATTTTATTTTTATAAAAAAAATGAAAATGACTGTACAAATCAATGTATAAAATGATATTATGTACTTATATAAAATACGTGACTGAATAAATTAACACCTCGACACAGGATTTCCTTGTGATATGATTATTATATCATCACAATTATGACATACATGGTTTTCATGTCTAAAACACTAAATATTGAAGCAAAATCGCATGAGTTTATATTTTTAATTTAATTTCTATCACATCTCGCGCATCTAATTTGGTACCTACTGTGATAATATTAATTTAACACGCACCCAATAACAAGTTGCCACATTCTGGAGAATTATATTAATCGTTTCACAGATCCAGACTGAAAACACAATCAGAAATTGTGTCTCCACCGGGAATCGAATCGGATTTTTTATATTCAATTTTAATATTTTTTATTGATTATTTATTTGTTGGTTGATTATAAATAGTTATATAGTGTACACAATTTATAAAATAATGTTACATTACGTTAATGAATAATTATGAAAATGATGAAAATTTCGTAATTTTCATAATTATTGAGAATACGTCTAATTCAGTAACTTTTTAAGAACGTTCCGGCCAAAATAGGTACGTTCCTATTCCATTTATTCCTATTTAATCTACAATTTTAGAACGTTCCTATTTTAGTTACAATTGTTACTGAATAGGGTGTATTGCTTTATTAGTGGACCAGTGAAAACTATACCCATTATTCAATAGGATAATTCAACTACAAAAATTTATAAATAATACCTACATACAAATTTACTGGTAGGTACATAAAAAAGACTGAAATAATAAAGCTGATTAAAGCACATCACACCAAACTTTCTTAGTGAAACGACAGTTTCGTTTCACTAAAAAGGCACTACATTCAGAATGGGTGGTGAACCTCATTGCTGAACTATGTGAGATGTTATTGTTGCCTGTTTTTTTTTTCGATTATCCGGCTCTTACGGGACACTCGAAAACAATAATAGAAAAGAGTGGAAGCACTATTCTAAGTCGGTATCTCACAGCATATTTTTAATTTTTTTTTTATATTCACCATCCATTTTTAATGTAGTACCTTTTTAGTTGAGACGAGACTGATGTGATTGTATATGGGTGGATGCATGCATGTGTCGTGCTTGCTTTTATAGAGCAATGCACGTCTTCACAGCTGTCGCTGGTTACCCCACATTCTGGGGTATGTTGATCGTGATGGTATGAATGAATGAATTTTTTTTAATATAAATATTTAGTGAAAAGTATTTCAGAAGCTACGTTAGACAGGAATAATTAATTATTGTTTTGTTACCAGCAGTGAGAACCTACATGTAACATGAAATCAAAGGTGGGCTGATTAAGATACAATTAATTATGTTATTCTTATTTTTTATATTGTATTGTAAAAAATATAACATTTACGTAATATATTTATTTTTACATTTATCGTTTTCTTTTTAAGTACTTGTTGAATTTATATAACCGTGTTGTTTTTATAATTTGCGCCTTTCTGTAATAAAATTGGACTTATCCCTGTATAAAGTATGTAGTGTTGAGAGAGGATTCTGGCGTTTAGTTCTCTCGGCTTACCCCAAATAGGGAAAGGGCGTGATGGTATGGTAAGTATGTAGTGTTACTTGTTATATGTGTGGTCTGTTGAAAAGCCAAATAAATAAAAAAAAATATATGTTGTCTATTACTGGTGATTATTTGAACGTTTCTCACGACTAGACGTTCATTAATTTAAAAACATTTCAATCGAGCGAATAAAATTGTAGCCGTGAACTAGACATACAAATATTCATAGTTGATTATTATAATATTGCTATTGGCCGAGACGGGGCCTTTGGTTATACAGCTGTTGGGCATTAGTGATACTCTTGACATTCATTCTTCATTTCATTCATTGGAAATTAGATAATTTACTTGCACCTATCATTATATAACCTTTACTATACGTGACACGTAGGCCATATGTTATTATTCAATATAAATTGTAAGTTATTTTAATAACCGGTCTCATTCTATAACGGTTCAATAGGTATAAGTTTGATAATTCGAAATATATTAGATTCCAGAGCGGTTTATTAGACAGCCATTGTTTTCTTCCAAATTACCCAGAGAGAAAATAAAATCTAAATTACGGTGCACCGAGATTATAATCTAATGCGGAGTTTTCAAATTTGAAGATATCGATTATTCAATATAAATTTTCAATAAAAAACGCACTACAAAATACAAGTGGAATAAAAGAAATAATACAATAAATCAAAAGGAATTCAAAATAGCATTAAAAGGTCATATTTTTGATAATTCATTAACCTATAGATTGAATTTTTCTTATGTGTATAAATAAATATGCTTAGTTAAGATACTCCTCTCTCGAACACGTGTTTTTTACTCTACCGAAAGAGTATGAACATTGTTATTTTGATATATATTGTTTAAAGTAGAAATATTATGTCATTTTATATACCAAGATAAAAAGATCGAATGAATATCGACTGACAAAAAAAAAATAGAAAAAAAAAATTCGTGTCATGGCCTTGCCATACATCGTCCTGTTGCCATACAAACTATCCTCGGCGATCTCATATCGACTGCATTTATTCTGTTTTCATGCGTCTTATGTCATGTTCAAGTCCAACTAGTATACGTCAAGGTCGGAACTAAAGTCTGTTTCTGGTAAGAATGATCAGATATTTGCGCTTGTTTCGCCCATTAGACGGTCTTATCCTCACCTTACTACCATTTTATCAAATCATCAACATTTCAAATAGATGTTAAGGTCGAATGACTGACGCTTGTGATTAGTCAACCGTTTACTTAGGCAGTACATTCACAAAGAAAGTCTTAAAACTGGTCATTCTTTCCAGAATCAGACTATACAATAATTGCATTGTGAATGGCAACTTTGGCTTTGAAACATTAACGAATAGCGTAAATGGCGTAACGAAAACAATAGGAAAAATAAAGGTTCTAAAACATCAGATTTGCAATTAATTGGTTGGTAACTATAACGCCATATGTAAATTATTTGTAAAGGATCCCATTTATCTGGTGGGTAGGTAAATTTGTAATTCCGAGATTTTGAATGTCAGTAGCTTCTAGTCCCAGCTCTTCTTTTCTGCATTCTTAGGTTAGGTTTAAGTTTGTTTATAATAATAATAGCGACTCGCGTGAGTGAGTTCCTTTATAAATTGAATTATAAATTATTATGAAGTAAATTTAGATATTTTTTTAATTTTTTTGCATTTAATAAATAATTTCACAGCTCATTTGACTTAATACTACAAAATCTCAACCAATCAGAGAGCCAACCGGAAGAATGCGGAATGCTAAATGCCGATTGTAGACGCTAGTTTGAATGTATACTGTATGTATGTGCGTGTATGTTAAATGAGTTACATTCTTTTCAACCGTAAGAAAATCACAATTTATATAGCTTCAACTTTATAAAAAAAACACTTGTGCTATAGGTGAATGAAGTAGGCCAAGGTCGCACTTAAACCTTCATCAACCCCCTTTCTGAAATATATCAATAATTTATTTGCCAAAAGCTATACTCTTTTTTTAAATAACATTGAATACATTTTTTATACATCTAGACACATAATGTAAATTAAATATACAGATAAATACTTTAAACTAGATACGAAACGTAATCTGCTTAACTATGCTAACAGCCTGTTGTATAGCAGTAAGTATATAATTTAATATATGTAAATGATTTTAGTGCGCGTGTGTGTCCGTCATTATGTCCAATTCAGTAACAGTTGTATTTTTTAACTAAAATAGGAACGTTCTAAAATTTTAGAATTAAGGTCATTTGAACTTTATTCCGTATTCTGTAACTGACGTTTTTCCTAAAACTGAAATCTAAAAAACTAGTGAACCATAGATAATAATTTGAACTCAAATTGTCTATGGCGCGGTTCGGCCATGTTCATTTATGTCATGTCGCCTAACCTAACATTTAAATTATTGATCTGCATTAATATTCTTTGATTTTATTTTTCAACATAACGCAACATGTGTAAATCATCCATTTTCATTTTTTTCCGCACACAACTGATGCTTTTACTTAACTAAAATATTCCGAACTGCTGCGAAAGTAACTAGTGTAAATTAGGAACGTTTTGACAGTTGATTAGACTAAAATTTGGTTATAGAATAGAAAATTGAACTAATTCGTGGACTTACTTGCAGTAAGAACGTTACTAAATAGGAATGTTCCTATTTTAGCGTTGTAGAATAGATATAAACTAGAACTAAGTGTAATAGGAACGCACCTGTTTTAGCCGGAACGTTCTTAAAACGTTATAGAATCAGACTCATTACCCCCTATTCAGTAACTATTGGAACTAAATTAGGAACGATTTAAAATTGTAGATTTTAGATTTACGGTCTTATTTCAGCGTTATAAAATATCAACTTGGACTAAATGGATTAGGAACGTACCTATTTCGGCCGGAACGTTCTTAAAAAGTTACTGATCAGACGTATTGTTAATAATTATGAAATTTTCATCATTTTCATAATTATTCAAAATACGTCTAATTCAGTATCTTTTTAAGAACGTTCCGGCCAATATAGGTACGTTGCTATTCCATTTAGTCCAAGTTGATATTTTATAACGCTGAAATAAGACCGTAAATCTAAAATCTACAATTTCAGAACGTTCCTAATTTAGTTCCAATAGTTACTGAATACCGGGTATTGTAAGATAACGTAAAGTATTTTATTGATTTATGTTTTGTCTATATTTTTTATCAATTTTTTTAAGGCATTCATATTTTTTTGACTCCAATGGGAGTAAATTGAAAACCTTGACTCCCTAGAAGATTTTTTTAATACAAATTGAGTATATATTTATGTAGGTACCTTCTGTAGGTATGTACATCACATGTATGTGTAGCGAGACAACGAGTAGTAAAGTTAATTAAGTTTTGAAATATTTGTCAATAAGTACCTACCCGAATATTTAGTAAGAAGATTTGTTTATATTTGTAGATAGTAAATCATTCTGCATGAAAAATACCCGCCGGTTGTGTAATCAAAATATGACCTCTCTAAGATGGTTCCTTTACAGACCAATGGTTTCCAAATAATTTATCTTACATGCCCCACGGAGAAAGTATGTATCGTAAAGCACGCATTCGATTATTTGTATCATCATCATCATCCCTGGCCTATTCCAGAAATAGTCTCCATCCCTCCCTATCGACCGCCAGCTTTCTCCTATTTGTCAGGGTCATTTCTCTGATATCGCACTACAAATGCATTGTAGTCACAAAGGTTGGGACTACAAATGCATTGTGAATGGTAAATTTGGCTTCCTACGATATGTCGCGATCATGTTGCGGTATTCGTACCCCATTCACTCTGTTTCCTGCCATTATTCTTCTTCCAATATCCTTTACTACCCATCTATCCCTTGGAAACATACTGTCTAAATAAAATATTGGTCAACTTGCTATAATAATTATACACACTTATATTGCATATTGTCTTACTTTCGCCTGTTTCAAATACCATAAACTTTGCCTTAGAAGGGGATTGATAATGAATGAATATGATTCTTACTAATTTATAAAAAAATAAGTAAAAAAAAAACAAATAAGGTATTTTGTAAGAATTTAATAGGGAATCTTATTATTAATCGTGTCGAGCGCGTTCATTTTTTAGACTTCGTGTCAGGCCAGTCTATGTATAGCCAGGACAACCTATGTATAGACAAATATCTTGAGCCATTTCGTCGAGAAGGGTGGAGATATTGCTCAAGATATTTGGACAAGATTGCACATATACCAACCAATCAAAAATACACAAATTTGCGCTCTGCATACCCGGAAGCCTGGCTCAAGATATCTGGCGACAACTGTACACTGTAAACCAGTATACCACACGTTGAGAAATACTGTTGTAGGCAGATGCCCGCGATGTAAATACGAGAAAAATATTATAACGAGAACATGTGTGCATCATACATTACAATTGGTACATATATTGTATGTAATATGTAAATTGTATCGATAAATTCACCAATCATCAGAAATTATACATGATAAATTTACCTGCATAATGAACCTTGGACATGTTTCAACTCAACACGATTAAATTTATGATATATGTATAACCCTACGCATGTTTTTTTCGTTAATTGTATCGTAATTTAGGAACAATAAATTCATATGTTCGACCATTACGGAAATGTTCACAAAAAATACTTCTTTACTTGAATCTACGTATGATATAGTCGCTTTTTTTGATGACGTCAAACCAATGTTAAGCTTAGAAACACTTATATTATTATTTATTTATTTATATAATTTATGTAGGTACATGTGTACAAAGGTGGGTTTATTACCATAAGGCAATTTATTCACCAACCAACCCGAGCAACGTGAAGTCTCTGAAGTTAAATTGATACAATACTTAGTATTTAGCGAGAAATAAATTGATAAAACAATAAAATAGACAAATAAGAATAAAAATACAAAGATTATATTAGTAATGATATGATATTTTGTTAATCGCGTTAGTTATTTAATATTTAATGACTTAATAGTTTCTCAATTTTGATTAATTATTTATGCTGCGTAATTATGTGTCATGTATATGTACCTATTTGTATTGCGCGAGATATGAACAGCCCTATTTAATATGCTCAATTGTTTCCGGATAATCCATTGAACATTTCCTACAGTTCTCATTCAACTATATTGGAGTTTTAAATATGTAATTCTCATATTAACAACTTCAATTATCGTAAATATTCCTGCAAAAAGGTAAGTACTTGCATTAAAAACAATACTTGTTTACGCGCGTTTTAGAAACATTTTGTATATATTCATTTATATGTATCAGTACTTGTAATTTAATTAATGCGTATATTATTTGTGTCAATAGGTACCTAATAATGGGTTCAATGTTAAAGAGTTAAATGAAAGCCGACCACCGTGACACACTTGGTAAGCCGTTCGGTAACTGTGCGGGCGTTCTGGGTTCGATTCCCAGCAGAGGAGAAATTTATTTAAATTAATTTCTCACGCTAATATTGCTTCTCTGGACTGGAAACACTGGTTATTTGGAAGAAATTGCCGTTCAGCAATAAATCCGCCACTTGCGCAGGGTGCAAGGAAGTGTTTATTATTATTATTATTATTTATTTTAGGTATTTTTTGCTATTCTGAAGATTGAATAAAATAAAGGAAGTTTAATAAGATTAAACTGACAAAGGTACATCACTGGTGTATTTTAAAATGGGTATAGTTTAAAGTGACAGTTCAGGGGGGCAAGTCTGGTCCAACCGGCGAAAACAAAACCCTCACGATTACCCATATCATGGATATAATAATTATTATATGGAGTTCTATAATATCTTTAGATGTCATAGAACTCCATATAATATATATATATATATCCATGATATGGGTAATCACAAGGGTTTTTATTTCGCCGGTCGGACTAGACTTGCCCCTCTGGTGAACACATATTTGTTTTGAATGACTTTATTTACATTAATATTTTTTAATTCGTCTTCAACCCACTATCGCATTACAAAATTGCCTCCCGTATTTTTTTTTGTATGATTTAATATCAATGAACGATTAAGACAGAAACCTAATTTTAGTATGATGTCTGTGTTGTATGCACATTGATGGATTTTTTTTAATTTTAATAGTGATTTGAAATTCCATAATTCCATAGTAAATATATGTAATAAATATTATCCACATCATAACAATAATAACTCATGTTGTATTACAACTGTTGATTTGTTCAAGAGAATTTTATTCTCTTAACATATCGACAACGTATCAAGCCAAGATACGCGAGGTTTGTATGCAAGGTCTTTATTTTTCATGGTTTTTCCAAATTTGAAGTAAAAAAAACACCAACTTAGAGGCTTCGCAGCATATATGTTCGATATATGGATTTATTCAGAATTCCGAACATTTAGTGTGCGTGTCTGTGTGTCCCATCCTAATAACTTTTGATCCGCTCAATGTACAGAGACTAAAATTTCAAAATATATTGAAAGTTATAGGCCTACAATACTCACTCAGAATATAACAATAGTCAGAATTTTTGTTTCAGTCAGGGGTTATCAAATTTTTTGCAACAGAAATTTTTATACAGAAAACTTTTATATTCATAATTTTGAATTTTTGTTTCAGTCAGGGGTTATCAACGCTTGAAATTTTACTTTATTTTTCTATATATCTCAAAAATCATAAAACCTAGAACGCTGAAAATTGGTATCAATATAGATAAATACATAATCTCATACTTTTTTTTAAAAAAGTTCCAGAGTTTCTCAAACATTTTTTGATGATAAATTTATGTAAGTATTTTACTTCACCCAACACCCCAAATAGATCTTTAATTTTACCTAAGCACAAGCATTTATTTGCTTATTTTAGGGAACGCAGGAAGATGTATATGTACTTGTTTAACAAGGACATTTTCATTTAAAAAAAAAATTACATTCTAGTAGTACATCTCGAACTTTTTTTAACAATTTTCCTAAAAATTGAATTTAGTGACGATTGAATATAGTTTGGTACGTATTTTTCAATTACACATACTTTCGCCACCGATAGTAGGATATCATGTGTTACATGCAACTAGTTGTAAAAAATGAGCTGTTGTTTTTCCAAACAAGATAAATTAAAAATACATAATACAATTGTACTTTGACTGTAATAGGCATGATGACTAATTTTGAAAAACTATCTCACGATGTTTTTACGCATTCACTGTTTTCAAATATATATACATTTCTACATAAAATAAAGGTTTAGTAGCAAAAATCGCCATTTTAAAATCAAATTTGACATTTACGCCAAAAAAAGCTTGTAGTATCATGGCGGCTGCCGACCCTGACGGTGACGTCATGGTATCGTAAACTGCATATCACTACTATATGTAATATATGTGTTCTAAGACGATTTGTGTATTTATAATCAATTCAAAAGTGCATAAGTGTTGTGCGGTCCCTAAATGTACAAACACGACGAAAAAAACACCTACTGAGGTATTTGTTTTCGTCCCACGCGAAAAAAAAGAGAAATAAGTGATTAAATTTCGCACGGCGAGACACAAGTGAATTTTATTAAGTACGCGTTTACAATGAAGTACAGTATTTGTTCCCCCACTTTTAGCTCTCAATAATATAATATTTACCATTATTTAGGCAATAAGCATATAAAGAACTTCATTAATGTCCAAACGTCAAAATAGGCCATCATAAGTTTCCCGCGTATGTTTTTAGCTTATGAACACATAATGTAGAGAGAAGAAGGAGCATATTTTATCGATTTTCGAGATGTAAGTTGTATTTAAATTACAGATAAATAAAGTACTTATATGTACTTATTATTAAGTTTTTACGTTTCGAAATTCTGATGAACAAAAGTCTTTGTTCGACACAAAGAAATATCCGACCATCAAAAGTTCCATTCTAGTTAAGAGTAGTTAAGACAGGCAGAAAAATAACTACTATGGCTGCTATTGCTAAAAATAACGATAGCAGATAAATATAGCTTGTTATGAACACAATACAAATAACGAGCGCTATGTAATAATTCGTATGCTGCTAAAATTGTAACGATGTTTTAAAACGCATGCTTCGCGTAATCGCCGTCGTTTCGCAAATCGCTTCATTGCATGAAAAAAATATAGCTTGCTAGTTTAGTTTGGCAGTGACCAGCATCATAACATGTCGAACGTTCGTCAGCTCACCATCGCATGACAAAATTGTAGAATACTAAAACTAAATTAGTTTACCATACGTTGCGAGCGTTCATTATTTATTTATTTATTCAATAAAAACTAAGTTACATACAAAATACAATTAACATAGGCCCGATATTACAGTCGGCCCTCAACTCATTGAGTTTGCCAAACTCAAGATTAATGTTAAGGGGAGATTGAATCCATTTCCGTATTACAGTGCAATATGACATGTCAGTTACTAAATCTTCAATTATAGACATATTTCACTTTTTCTGTGGTTATTATCTGTCAAATTTAAATAACCTCAAATAATACGAAATACAAAACGGGACGCTACGACTTTAAATACCATTGTTTTATTATCCAACATGGTAAATTAATTTTTTTTCACCAAAATAATGCTTTTAAATGCCCGTGTTCGTTTCAATACGGCTGTCAGTTTGTTTTGTTGTGTGGCGCCACCTTCGATACAACACTGAAACTACACACGTTGCCTAACGCCTCTAGTGATAGAAACTGAAACTACACGAGTTGCCTAGCAAATGACAGTTGACTCACAGTCAAGTACTTAATCTGCCAGAAACGTTGAGTTAAATATTTGTCGTTTTAGTGACGTATTTGAGGGAAGATTAGGTCTAAACGGACACTGTAATACGCTATATTTTTGTAAAACTTGAGTTTAGCTCTTAAACTGACACTGTAATACCGGCCCATAGTGTCCCCCGATAGGTAGGCGAGTATCTAGGTAAATTGAAACTATTTGCTTTGATGAATACTTGTTCCATTTATATTTAATTTGTTTTAGTTTTAAGTATCTAATTAAAATATTAATATATCGATAACACCAAAATAAACATAGTCCAGACCGACAATTAATGCGTATATTGTATTGAAGACTATCAGAAGAATTGACGCGACCATACTATGACGTCGTGCGCTCTGATTGTTTTTTCTCATAAAATGGCGGACTAACACATTTTGTATTTTTATATTTATAATATTATTATTATTCACTCCTATAAATTAAAAAAAAAACATTTTTTAAATCTTTATAACCTATTTTATTTTTTAAAATCATAATTTCAATGATTTTTTTCTTACAGTCATCACACCTATTACATATTTTAATATATTAATCATAATATGTATATGAATCATAACAGTTATCCCATATGTATATTAGATTCATCATAATACATTGTGTATTTCCATTTCAACCTCATGTAACACTGTACAACTCCCACAAACAATATAATTACATCTTTTTATTTTATAATCAAGCAATGAAAGCCACCAAGTTATTTATTTCTGAAACGTTAAATATTCTCCACCACGTTACAATACTCGGTGCGTGTTATAACAGATGCGTCAACGATTCAATAGAGCGGATAGCGATATTATTTGGTTTATTGTCCCAAATAAACCAAATAAATCAATAAATAAAAATAGCATGTTAAAAATAAGCAGCATATTCCATATAGCTTGTTATGAAAAAAATAGCCATTTCGAACAACACAACAGTTGACAGTAACAAACACAATTGACAGTGACAATATGGTGACGTCATGCGCTCTGATTGGTGTTTCACATAAAATGGCGGACAAACATATTTTGTATTTTTATTTTAATAATATTAATATTATTCGCTCTTTTAAAATGAAAATAAATATATTTTTTCAAATCTTTATAACATATTTTATATAATAAAATCATAATTTCAATGATTTTTTCTTACTGTCATCACGCCTATTGTATGACTTTGACATATTATGCATGCGAGATATTAACATGTCACAGATTAAAAATACATAATACAATTGTACTTTGACTGTAATTGTATGACTTTGACATATTATGCATGCGAGATATTAACATGTCACAGATTAAAAATACATAATACAATTGTACTTTGACTGTAATTGTATGACTTTGACATATTATGCATGCGAGATATTAACATGTCACAAATTAAAAACCTGAAAATTATAAATGACATGGAAATAAGGTCGTTTAGAAATGATGTATGACAATGTAAATAATATGAATGATATAACTAGGAGTGTTACTTAAATAATATCCGTTGTCTCTAAGGATGCTGAGTGTATTTAGCAAAAGCGTTTATACTTTAATTTATCCTCGCCTTTGTGTATTGAAAGTTTGATTATATGCCCACTCGGTTTATTGGCCATCACTTATTGCCGACTGGTGGATATAGTATAAAAATACGTAATGTATAATATTAAAACAGGAACTGTTTATGCATGAAAATGTCCTTCGAAAAAGTCATTATGCCGTGTCGGTGTACCCACATCTTTATATATATAATTCTTCTGTACGTGTGTATGTCACTGAACTCTTCCTAAACGGCTGAACCGATTTTGATGAAATTTTTTGTGCGTGTCCGTGTGAGTCACTGATTGGTTTAGATTCACAAAGTGGAATTTTACACATTAATATAATAAAAAGGAAAATAAAAAAAGACATGATTTTTTATAACTATAAATTATAATAGGTGGCGCTAATGTCAAATTAGCAATGCTTAGTTTTTTCCATCTGACAACACTAAGAAATCTAACCATATACGCTGTATTGCAATTATATACGATATGACAATCAATCTAACCTCAAAGTGTTTAGTGGCTCATCGAACAAGAAAATGTAAGATGGCTCAGCGAATAATAATAACATCCACATGATTCAAATATAATAATATTTTTTTGTTTCAAATATTTCGGGCTGGACAACGTCTGTCGGGTCCGCTAGTATATTTATATAATCTTAGTGTTGAACGAAAAGCTAGTATTTAAATATTCATTTCTTTTTTTTTATATTTATTTTATCATGTCCCAACTTAATATGTATGTATGTTTGTAATAGTGGTGCGTCTATAATATGTGTTATTTATTTTAAATTCAAAATAAAGTGTGACATTGGTTAAAAAATGTAATCAAAACTATAACATACATATAATGTGAAGATGCAAATCCTCTCAATTCATTCCCCAGCTACTTTTCCATGTCCCAAATATTCAATTTCCTAAAATTTTCTTACGTCATTAACGTTTTTCAATTAATTTCCAGCTATTTATTTTATTTTTATTTATTTATTTAAGGTTACAAACAGTTTTTTAAATATACATATAAATTCAAATTTAATTATAAAATATAAAAACCAAAATAGTTACACCAATTACTAAATTACGATCTTACGAAAAAGAAAAACAAAAAAGACAAAGAAAGATAAAGAAACAATTAAAATAAGATCAGTCAAAATTAGCTAAACAATGGACAAGCTAGGAAATAAGGACAGGACTGTGAATAGGACTGGGAAAAATTTGAAAAGGAAAATCACTATTACGAATGCCTCAACATCTTCCTAAAAATGACTGAATGACGCCATTGTAGGTCGAGACTGTTGTGGATACTGATTTATAAAATGAATTACGACAACTGATATGTCGTGCTTTCTTTTACAAAGTAATGCCATTGTGGTATTTATTTTACTATCGAATGTTTAATTGTTACTATTTTGAAAAAATGGGCTTATGGTTTTCTTGAAATATATATCTAGATAAATGTTTACTTATTATGTGTACAATAACTGTTAATTTTCATAAAATAATAAAAAATAACCACAAAGGCTAAATCAATTTGACATCTGACTCCTGAGTTATGAATCCTGGATTCGAATCTCGATGAAGTTATATTTTTTTTAAACGAAATAAATATGTGTTCTAAAATGTCAGTGCCGTCAACATTGTCAAAATAAAAACGCCCATTTAACTTGTCGAGAACTTATTTTTTATTGTAAAAAGGATTGTACACAGTACATACGCACAATTATTAAGAAACAAAACAAACTGGAATAGGAATTTATAATGTACCTCCTACGTCCTATAACCAGCTTCTCATTGACCGGTAAAATCGTTCTTCAGCAGTTAATTTTTCAATAACATACAGGTGCCTACCATGCGAACCTACATAATGCCCCCAAGTCAAATTGAAAACGCTGTTCGTTTTCGCCAAGCGCTAATTTTTTTTGTATGGGATTTGACGTTTGTTGTAGAAATTTTTTCTACAATAACAAACAACAAACGTCAAATCCCATACAAAAAAAATTAGCGCTTGGCGAAAACGAACAGCGTTTTCAATTTGACTTGGGGGCATTGTAACATAATAAAAATACCACCTACTTAATTAGTTACATTTCTACCTTATTTTATAATAATAATTATTATTATTATTATCACACACTTCCGTACATTTTACGCAAGTACTAGTATAAAGAATACAGTGCCTACTGAGTGTATTGCCTATAAAGCTTATCTATGTTTGTCTAAATTGTAAGTGTTACCAACACAGAAAAAGTAAAATTGCGTTTGATATAATTTCCGCTCTCGTTATTATTTTAATCCACGCAAAGTTGACATAATATCGTAGCCTTATTGCGTCCGAGAACTCTTCAAAGAATTTATTTGGATCCATTGGACATGCGGACCTTGTAATTACGAAGGGTAACTTCAGGGCTTTCAAAACTTTTGCCAAACGGCTCACTTTTATCTTCACTTTATTTAGTGAACGGTGAGCAAGCTGTTTCCTTATATTTAACTCTATTTGGCACTTAAAATGCACTTTCTAAAAGATTTTAGAGTTCTTCGGATAATTATTATTTCATCATGTGTTGTTTGTTTTGCAAGGGGCCGTTATTAATCCCCATATGCAGAACGGGTGGTTGTAATGGGAGCCTTATTGTGTATCGTCGTAAGTAAGATGAAAATTAATGCCTAAGGTAGTTTGGTAACATATAAAGAATGAGTGATGACCGTCTGACAAAAAAGTATATAAGGCTGATAAAAGAGAATCGAGGAATAGAGGTCGGCCAAGGAGAAGTTGGCACGATCACGTAAGTGGGATTTTGTAATGTGTTGTAATTTTGCAAGTCAATCTCCTGTTTTTGTAGAATATCAAAATTCTCTTTTTTAATATTGATACCTTCATGATTTTTAAGCTTCAATTCTTGTTTGCACTTCTCAAGATCTTTAACAACCTTCGCCTTTTCTTCAAAGTTGTATTTTTTATGTAGGTTTCATCCAGAACACCTTCTTCCATGAAGTTATCAATCATTGTGATGTAACTGATATTTTTATTCTTTTCACTTTTCGTTATAATTTTATGTATGTCATTTTGTGGCTCCATCATTAATTAATAACAATAAAATAACTTTGTATTAACCACTTTTTATTAGAACTAAGTCCACATGTTTCGAGAGCAATGCTCTCTTCCTCAGGACACTTAGTGAACTAGTTAACAAATCTTAAAAATAATAAGTATATGTAAAAGCAGTGAGAGGGGAGGAAAGGAGAAGTAGAGGGGTAAAGAAGGTTAGGGTGACCATATGTAAGCTAAAATTTTTTTTTTTTTTTAACAAAGACAGATTTTTTTTTATATACATAAATTTACCAAATATTATATTATAAAGGAAATAAGTTTAACAGTGGATTATTTATAAAATTAATTTGGTTGTTTATTATGGGTTTATTTAAATTCACATTTTTCCTTATTTCTAATATTTCTAATTTTGAGGTTTTTAATTCATTATGCCCCGTGTGTAAAATTTTTATACCTTCGTCTACATCAAAAGAATGGTTTTCCTCAATTAAGTGATTCGCGAATTCAAAATAGTTATCACTATGAAGGCATCTTAAATGTTCCCTAATCCTTATTTCAAAGTTTCTTATTGTTTTTCCTATATAAAAGTTGTCACAATTTTTACAATTTAACTGATAAACTCCAGACTTCTTCATGGTTGAATCTTTATCTTTATTATTTAATATATTTTTTTTAACTTATTATTAGTATAAAATGCAGGTTTAATAGTCTTAGGTATAGTTTTTTTTAAAGAATAAGAAATATCATTATTTATGATATATCATTTTCGCCAATGCTGATCTTTTAAATGTTTATCTCTCGGATACATGTATAGACTATCAAAGTGTATTTGTCTTTTTTTCCTGTTTAGAAGTTTGTCAATTAAATTATTTGCATATCCATTATTAGTTGCTATTTTTTTAATATTATTTAATTCAGTATGGTAATTATTTTCTGATAGAGGAACCTTTAGTAATCTATTTAACATTGAATGAAAGGCGGAAAGTTTTTGAGAATACGGATGGTTCGATGAATTATGAATTACAATATCTGTGAATGTATCTTTTCTATATACGTTAAATTTTAATTTATTATTGACTAAGGATATATTTAAATCCAAAAAATTCAAACTAGCGTTATTACCTATTTCTAATGTGAATTTTATATTTTTATGAATTTTATTCAAAAAGTTTAAAAACATTTTTAATTGCCTTTCCGTGCCCAACCATATACAAAAAATGTCATCAACGTACCTTTTCCAACATAGTATATATTTTAATAACAAAGCACCACTTTTAAATATTTTCTTCTCTAAGTTACACGTTGCTTGAGTAGGTTGGAAAAGATTGTCTTATGGCAATAAACCGGTTTGTGGCACTTTTTTGTTTGCAATGATAAACAGTTGTGTAAATATATTGTAATGGTACAAAAAAAAACAAATAAACCACCGAGTTTCCATAAATGGTTAACAATAAGTTACTTAATAGCAAAACATAGGTTATAACAAAACGAAGAATAAACAAGAGTAAAATAAAACAAAAAAAAAATAATAAAATAAAAACAAAAACCACTTAATACGTACCCAAATATAAGTTCACACAAAACAACAAATTTTTCTTTTATAAGCTGCAAGATTGTTATTTAGCATATCGATTGCAGATTTATCGACATAATTATACAATTTACAACTAAGTCTACCATTTACAAATATATACTATAATTATTTGACGTATAATATGTATTGAATTAAATCGCACTATTAGATGATTTTAATTTTTATTACTATCAAAATTGTCCTTGCATCGTCTATTTCTTTTTTTATGTTAAGTCTACTGAATATTTTTCACCGGCTGGCCTCATAATAATACAATATTATTAGGTATGTCTGAAATTGAATATTCGCTCTAAATAACCTTCAGACGCCCGTTTTCGACAGTTTAATTTGTGCCGGTGCATGTTCGGTAAGTGAACGACCCTTGGTGCATTCAGAAATATCAAGGCTATAAATTTGTGATGCATTTTTAAATGACTTTTCTTTTATCACGCAATTTATATATTTACATATTTATATATTTACATATTTATATCTCCTTTGCTGTTCACAACAATCTTCCCGAATGCCTTAAAAAAATAAATTCATTTCCATTGTTCAAAAAACAATTCAAAATTTATGTAGTTACTCACCTGATATGATTTTAATTGTTTTGTATTTTTTTTTTCTATTATATGTTAAAAATATTTTTATTGTGTGGTCACCCTGGCATTTATATCCATGTACCTTACATTAATTGTACCAGTTGGGTGTGCCTTTTTTTGCTGTGGAATAATATTATTGTCACAATAATGATTTAAGGTACCCAACTGCGTTGAGTAAATATTGTAATGTATAAATATAATATTGTATATAAATCTCCAACATCGAAACAAGCGTAGTCCTAGTGAGGTTGGGATAGTATTTATAAATGATTTTGTAAGTGTCGAGATGATATAAATAAATAAATAAATAAATATTTTCTGCTAGTCAATATCATGGGATGTATATTTATTTATTTATTTATTTATACATCTTTTTGTACATAATATAAACAAATATAATTGTACACTGGCGGGCTTATTGCCATTAGGCAATTTCTTCCAACCAACCAGATTACAAAGTATGACAACATTGTGTATGTACAACAGCAAATAAAAAAGAGTAAAAGAAATCAAAGAAAATACGTAGGTACATACAAATTGTTCCTTATTTCAAAACGCATCTTTTAAGCGCTTTAGAGAAATTATTTTCAAAATATACTATATAACCTCTTTATTGAATTAATTCAGTAAATGATTTATTCTATAAACCATTATTTTATAAATATATTTAAAATATCAAGAAATATATATTTTTATTTGATTCAACGTTTTATACATAGTTACTTATTATATGTTGCAAGAACTTACGTAAATACGGTATCGATAAAAATGTATAAAATCCGTATTGAATTATTATGTATAGTTTTGTAATTTACCGTATCCTGCAATAAAGATGCTTTCGAGATTTTACTTAAAATTTTAATAATATTCATCATTAGGTATGTCATATAGGTACACATAATATGCACCTGCTACGATTTCCCTTCCCTTTCGATATAACTGACCAACCAATGCATTGAATATATACCTAAGTAAATAATTATAAGTTAAAATAATGTTAACTATTATTTATTACTTAGAAAACAACTACGGATACTCATAATAATGAGATTAAACGTATATTACCCCCTATTCAGTAACTATTGTAACTAAATTAGGAACGTTCTAAAATTGCAGATTTTATATTTACGGTCTTATTTCAGCGTTATAAAATATCAGCTTTGGCTAAATGGAATAGAAACGTGCCTATTTTGGCCGGAACGTTCTTAAAAAAATTCAAAACAGACGTATTATGAATAATTATGAAAATGATGAAACTTTCATAATTATTCAAAATACGTCTAATTAAGTAACTTTTTAAGAACGTTCCGGCCAATATAGGTACGTTCCTATTCCATTTAGTCCAAGTTTATATTTTATAACGTTGAAATAAGACCGTAAATCTTAAATCTACAATTTTAGAACGTTCTTATTTTAGTTACAATAGTTACGGAATAGGGGGTATTGTCAATTATCCCCTTTTTTGTCATTCACAAGACTGGTTTTATATTTCGCACAAAAAATATTGGATATTAAAAACCACTGACGTAAAAGTTATTTTAAAGTAAATGTGTCTTAGTAAAATAATTATATTGTTATTTTTTTTTTACTAAATGAATAATATGTCCTTGTGTGTGCATCTTATATCGTATAATATATGCAGCTTATACTTTGTAGTATTGAAAAATAAATTAAATGAATATTATATACCTACACATGCAGTCTGCTTGATTCATTATTTGTGTGTTACCAGAGTGGAAATTCATTTTAAAATTTATGAAATTTACCAAAGTATTTTACCACAAAATTCGATTACAATGACTTATACCTACTACAGAATAGAGTGAACGGGATTTGTCCTATACTTATCTCAAACAAAATATTTCCTATATGTATTGAAAATAATACTTATATTCCTCTTATACTTATTTATTTGCATAAATTTACATTTTTATTATTCCTGGAATGATGTACCTACTTTATGAATTTTTGCTTTGTGAAAACATATTTGATTTTTTTCCTTCTCCAGTTTACTTTGTTTATGCACCTTATTTATTCTCTTGTAAGTATATCTATTTACGTATATATTGCCTTGTTTATAATATGTATATCTTTCTGTAATTTTATTTCACTTATATGCAACGTATGTCCTTTCCCTTTGTATGTTTCTTTTATTTTTGTTGTAAAAGGCTTATGCCGTAAATAAATAAATAATTGTATTGTATGGCCAACCTTGATGTATGCAAGTGAAACATTTAAAACTATCATTCGTAATGCAATTGTGGTGTCCGTACTGGAACAAAAGTAGAGTGAATGTTGTGGTAATTAGATCACTAAATAGGTGTAACAAGACAATGCCCGATGTAATAAGTTAAAAAATAATAAATATATGACGAGAGGTGGTTTGAGCACATTGACAGAATGAAAGACTACTCAGTTACGAATACCGCATTGATTGAATAAAAACAGCTGATTATTTCAAGGTTAACCGAACTTGTACTTTTTTATACAAGTTAAAATTACTTTTTTATTAATTGATTTAGTTGATTTTATGACAGCCAAGAAAGGATACTTTTGATTAAGGTCCTTTAAAATTCAAATTGTTATAAGTAAGCACGAAGCTTAATCAGTTATTATTTAGTATTGAGAAAGGTATTTATTTTTTAATGAAGAAACTGAAAGTGGTTAAATTCTTTTTTATTTATTACGAAACTGGTTTTAGGTATGAAATAAAATTTAGCAATGTCATATATATCTTATTAAACTCGATTGAAAAACATTTTCGTGTCACTTTTATTAAAAATAAATTACCGTCATGATTTTATGTTTAAGAACGGGGAGAAAGCCGACAAAAATGTCATAGTGGTAAGGCTTTCGTCTTCTATTCCATCCATCTAAGTATGATTTCCAACAGAATATAAATTTATGGACTGTAGACTGAAGACACTGGTTTGTTTTGACTATGTATTTAATTTGGAATTACTGTACTTCAAGAGATAAATTATTTTAAGAAAAATCAATTGATGGCAGTTTAATGTGGCTTTATAGTGCTATTTTTTAAAAGTTATAGTTAGTGAAAACTCATTAGTCGATTATATTGATATTGCACATTACGTCACCGTGTAAAGTGATAAAGTATAGTATCAGATAAAAGGTCGTTAATCCCGTACTGTTTTGACTTTTTAATTCTACTGCCTTTAACGAATATATTCGTTTCTCTCGAAACAATTATGATAGGTATAATATAATGCATGTTTAAATGTTTGTCAGTTGGGGGACGTATGGATGTTGAATTTATCTCTTAAATTTTTAATTTTAACATTAGTTTGTGCATTTTAATTTTAACCAGAATAATTTAAAAATATGAATTTTTTACTGTTTGCTTGTTCTTTTTACTTTTGCTATTAAAATTTCAAATTTCAACCAGAGTAATATTTGATGTTCCTTTTCTCCTCGTGTTTCGAATGTACCCACCCAATGATGATGAAAGAAAAAAGAAATAATGAATCAATAAAATAAATAAAAAATACTTTTAGGTATTACTACTTTTTATATACATAAGTGAAAACATGTTACTTGGGCATGAAACTGTAAGTATCATTTTTGTTTATATTATTATTATGTATGCTGTATTTTTTTCCGAATAAGATAAAATAAAAATATGTTACGTGTTAGGAAATTTGTAAATTCATTATGTTTTTGAAGCTTTGTTGAAATTCTCGATCATCTTCAAATATCATATACATAGATGAATCTGTACTACGCAATACGTGCCATAATAAAAATAAAATAAACTAGTTTTACCTTATTTCTGACGCATGTGTCATATCGAACATTTTGACAGCACCGATTATCACAATATATTCACACAGATAATATAAACGTAAACAAGAAACCGCACTCATAACTCACCCGAAACCTCTTGGGAGCGACCGCATACGGGATCTCCAAGAACGATATGTACCGAACGCCGAATTGCTCGTTTCTGAAACCTCGCACCAGCCCCTCCGTAGTCCTCACCACGAGCGACATGTCGTTCGTGTCCATCCTGTGCGCCCCCCTGTCCTTGGAAAATATCCTCCGAATGAAGTCCAGCCCGGGTATGATGGCGCCGAACCCTCTCGGGGCACTCCCGTAGTTGCGAGCCGGATCAGACCTCGGGACGTACCTCAGAGCCTGCAGCAGGATCTGGATGTTTTCACCTATAGAGAAGGTCACCCCGAACGGTTTGAGATCCTGCGTCTTTTGCAGGGCTCCCAGGACGTTGCCGGCCAGCTCGATCCTCCCGGACAGGAGCGACTTCCCCAGGAGCTCCGCCGTCGTCCTGACGAGCTGTCTCCTCAGCGCCGAGTCGTGGGTCAGTCTTACTCGGAGGCTCGTGTACGGGTCGCCGCTTCGAGTGCCGGCTGTCTGCGCCCGCGATAACAGCATACAACAACACCACGCGGTCGTTAAGAAAGCGATATTCATTCTACGTAACATATCATAACATACTAAATTTTCTTTTAAGTATTCTTTGCTTTATATACGTGTCCGTCCGCCCGGAGTACATGACGGAGTACGCTTCGCTTAACAGTAAACTCGTTTTTTCTCCTATCCGTGCACGCCGACCCGACCCAACGAAGGATCTATGGAAGGATTGATCGACCTAATAATTATTATTCGTTGTTCTTTCCTTCATTAATAGTTAAGCTGTTTTTTATTGTTGTCGTTTTAATACGAATTTGGAGGTATTATTAATTATTTATTCAAAGCCATCACTATTTTTTTTAGACCGACGCGAGGTTTTTATTTTATTTTATGACGATGTTTTGTCGACCCGTCGAAAATATTAGTAAAAAATATTTGTCAATGTATTATTGTTTTTTCTTTCCTTTTTTACATGATAATTCGAACTTATTTATTTATTAATACCTACCTACTTATAGTTGCATGTAAAACATCAGACCCAACTGTCGATGGCGATATTTTGTATAGTTGAAAAATAAATATCTACCAAACTATGAACCCACTATGATTTTATGTCGGCCTTCGTGGCTCAGTTGGTTAGGTGTCTGCCTGCTGATCCAAAGGTCCCGGGTTCGATTCCCGGTGGAGACACGGTTTTTAATTGTGTTTTCAGTCTGGCTCTGTGAGACGATTAATATCGTAAGTCTCCAAAAATGTGGCAACTTGTTATTGGGTGCGTGTTAAATTAATATTTGACATACTGTTAGTTGCCCGAGAAGTAATGTAAAATAAAATTAAATAAATAATAAAATATTTCGATTTCTATACAAAAATGTGTGTCAATTTAAGATAGTGTGGAGATAGTGTAAACAGCTCGATGGTATGTATGTATGTATGTATGGAGATTAAGTACCTATTATTATTAACTATTTAGTGTATTAATTCGTCCAAAATAGTTATTTATTTATTTATTTGGGACAGAAACTGCAATCAAAAAAGAAAATTTTACAAAACAGTAAAAAAAAAACATGCGCCAAAACTACTATCCACAAATTAAAAAATATAATCAACAACAGAATAAAATAGGTAGATGAGAAAAAAGAAAAACATAGAACAAAAAAGATGAAGAGCTTATCAAAATAAATGTAGATATACAATGTAAATAAATAATAAAAAAGGATTTTGATTGGAGATGAAGGGGTAGGAAAGATGGAGGGAAATGAGGGATGTGAAGACGTCTGCCGCAAGAAATAAAACAAGATGTTCATAAACACGAGTTTTTATATGTCAAGTCTAATAAATAACAAAATCTCGTCAATTTATCCGATTATAAGTAGCGCGGAGACGTTGAATAACATTGTTATGTAATTATGAAACAAGTACTTACCTACCTATCGATGATAAGGTGGCCTTTAGTTGAAGAATGGTAAAAACCTGTAACTGGACGGGTTGCCTCAATTTCCACGTTAAATGGAAAACAATTTATTATGTAACTGAGTATTCACTGTTTGTTTCGCACGAAGAAGTTTCGCTTCTGACCATATACGATTATCGTATGCGTGCTGTTTCAATTAACACAAAATGTTGCATTACATATTATGGCTAATCATCGAGGTAAGTAGGAAGTCTGATTGAATATCCCAATAAGTCTGTCCAGCGTCGAAGAATGCAATATGACGAAAATGAAGAATGCAATATGACCGTCGAAGAATGCAATATGACGTGAAAATCTAAACTAGGAGGGCAAGTCTGGTTGACCGTGAAATGAAAACCCTCCTTGTTTACCCATATCATGGATATAATTATTATATGGAGTTCTACAATATCTTTAGATGTCATAGATAATTATATCCATGATATGGGTAATCACTGGGGTTTTGATTTCGAACCAGACTTGCCCCCCAGATCGGAAAAGGAAAGATCTCTGACAGACACAATATACCTACCAATATAATGGAGAACAAGCCGACCTGTCGGTCCGTTCAGGACCGGGACACCAACTACCCTACCTATCACGGAAGATTACGCGTCGGTGTCACCAGGTGTAAAAAGAACATGCTCAAGTGGGGTATAAGGATGGATGAGGATATCTGCAATTATGACGAGATCCAGGCTGACGAGCACCTCCTCTTCGATGCGATGCAGTAGACCTGATGATGTTCAATGACAATGCCGTTGCGGCTGCTGTATTCCAGAGCGGGGTGGCCTAGTGGAGAAGTGTTCGGCCCTGAAAAGTAAATTAAGATGGAAATCTCTGTCACATAGAATGAGTGATGATCGTCTGACAAAGCAATTATTCATGGCTGGTAAGAGAGGAACAAGAATAATATAAATAACGGCCAAGAAAAGGTTGATACGAAAATATAAATGGGATTTCAAAGGATGGGAAAGCAATATCAATAGAAGAGTATGAAACGACGTTTGGATTTGGACGTGAATGAAGAAAGAAATGAATAAAAATATAAGAGTTTTGCGTATGGTTTTCTGACTACCCAAACAGGAAATCAATAATGTATATTGATATTCTTCATAAAAATAATTGTGAATGTGTACCATTTAAGAATTTGCATAATAGATAACTTGTATCAATAAAGGAGCGCACAGCTCAGGCCAGGGGTGCTGTAACTACCTTCTCTGGAAGGGGGGGAAAATAACCTCTCCCAATTGCGAATGCGGAGCGGAGACTCAGACGGTGGCACATTTGGTGGGGGAGTGCACCTTACACGGATTCGAGGGAGATATGGAGGACATCCACAGACTCGTCCCAACGGCGGTCGACTGGCTATTGACAGCAGAGTTTCGACTTTGAGCCAAGCAGATGCCGATGCCATACGCAAAGAAAGAAGAAGAATAAAGGAGTAAGACAAGGTTGTGACTATTTAATATTGACGTAGGCAAGTATCGGTTTAAAGCTGCTTGAAATAAATATATTGCTTAATTAAAGCAAGAAAAAAAAATATTCAAAAATACCATAATAATTTTTATGTGCCAATTATGTATAACAATTTTGAATACAGTATGGGAAGGGAGAAAGATAGGGTGGGGAGTGGAGGGGAAGCATCGACCACTGGAAACTATCTCAACTGTCTGAATTATGCAGAGTTGATTTTTTTTACATAGTATTATTATACATAAAACAGCGTAAGTAACATAACAAGAATTATAACAACAAAATATATTAGTACATTAACAAAGTAGGTACAGTTTTTCATGTAAATTTGTCCGAGTTGTACGCTGTATAAAAAATATTGACACGTTGGACGCCTAACTAGGCGAACCTGTTTTAGGTGAAATTGAATTAAATCTTTGAATATTTTCAATATAACGAAATACAAAAGCTACCAAAGATATAACAGGGTTCGTAGTAAAAGAATTTCAAAAAAAGCTGCGATAATTGTAGAGAAAATTAAGTAAATATGTCGTTGATTTTACCAAATTTACGTGTAGAAAATCTAACGTGTTTTCCTAATTATTTGACGTAATTCATCAGTAAGTTGTGGACACGAGTAACTATAATTTAAAATGACATTATTGTTACTGGGCAAATGTGTCGTTCCCAGTTCCGTCTGAGGTACCAATGATATTGCCATTTGATCGTAATTTAATTTTATGGGATATATTTGTCTATTTTCTTTTCCCGCCTTTGCGTTAATTTTTTATTGCTGTGTGTCGTCCATTAACAAGACACCACGAAACCACGATTTTGCTAATTGGAAAGCAACCATTCAACTTGTATGAAATATATATTTGCTTAAGTTATTATATACTATCTACCGTACATTGACATTCATCTCTTCATTTGACCAGACGATGAAAATCTATTAACAAAAAAGTAGGCAATGACAAACTCTTGTCATTCCACACTATATATTATTATCTAGAGATCGGCATAGTTATGAAGACGCGGTAATAAGACTTTTATTTATTTATTTTATTTTATTTTATTTTATTTTATTTTATTTTATTTTATTTTATTTTATTTTATTTTATTTTATTTTATTTTATTTTATTTTATTTTATTTTATTTTATTTTATTTTATTTTATTTTATTTTATTTTATTTTATTTTATTTTATTTTCTTTTATTTTATTTTATTCGGAAAACATACAGCATACATAATAATAATAATAAAAATGATACATACAATTTCATGCCTAAGTAACATGTTTTCTCTTATATAAAAAGAAGTAATACCTAAACATATTCTTTGTTTATTTTGTTTATTCATTTTTTCTTTATTATTTTTTATTTTCTATTTATTGTATTTTTACTGTCTACACAATTTATAAAACAATCAATGTTGCAGCACTTTATTAGTGGACCCGTGAAAACTCTGCGCACTTTTGTCACATGACACAATTTTTGAAGTTTTTACAAAATAAGAGTATTAAAGACACTATTTTAAAAAAAAACTTTGTTGAATATCTTGTCTTCTTCGGTTTATTGATTACCGTGGTTTCAGTATCAATATATTTACTCTATTGCGTGCAAATAGTGGCAGTTAAAAATATATACATATTATTTAAAGGTATTATCTAGGTCTGTTTGTAGTCATAATTGTGATTGGCGTGAGCCAGTCACATATATTAAAAGAGTAACACTAAAATATTAAAAAAAAACAAAATTGGTATTTTTACCAAACTATTTTAAATTAGGTTAAAAAAAATCTGGTGTGAAGACTAGGCTATCCTAAAGTGACACTGGTGTGAAGACTAGGCTATCCTAAAGTAACACTGGTGTGAAGACTAGGCTATCCTAAAGTGACACTGGTGTGAAGACTAGGCTATCCTAAAGTGACACTGGTGTGAAGACTAGGATATCCTAAAGTAACACTGGTGTGAAGACTAGGCTATCCTAAAGTGACACTGGTGTGAAGACTAGGCTATCCTAAAGTAACACTGGTGTGAAGACTAGGCTATCCTAAAGTAACACTGGTGTGAAGACTAGGCTATCCTAAAGTGACACTGGTGTGAAGACTAGGATATCCTAAAGTAACACTGGTGTGAAGACTAGGCTATCCTAAAGTGACACTGGTGTGAAGACTAGGATATCCTAAAGTAACACTGGTGTGAAGACTAGGCTATCCTTAAGTAACACTGGTGTGAAGACTAGGCTATCCTAAAGTAACACTGGTGTGAAGACTAGGATATCCTAAAGTAACACTGGTGTGAAGACTAGGCTATCCTAAAGTAACACTGGTGTGAAGACTAGGATATCCTAAAGTAACACTGGTGTGAAGACTAGGCTATCCTAAAGTAACACTGGTGTGAAGACTAGGCTATCCTAAAGTAACACTGGTGTGAAGACTAGGCTATCCTAAAGTAACACTCTTTGAATCTTTATATTTAATTCTTCTTCTTCACCTTAATTTTTACTCCTCACTTACCCAAGGGGATATAATGGGGAGTTATGATTTCGCAATTTTTTTTGCAGATTATCAACTAGTATCATGCTGAGATTGTTTTCTGAAAGTTTCATCACAATGTATCTGTGTGTGTGTGCTATGTGCTGTGTGCAATGTGCTATGTGCAGTGTGCTATGTACGTTTAGACCCCATTAGATTTTGAACGGTATATGAATAGTGCTTCTCAATTTTTTTAACTGTCAAATATTTCAAAGTGACCCCAAACTCAGGAAACTTAAAAATTGAAATTTATATTATCAAATTGATAAAAAGGCACATCTCTTTCATAAAATGGCATTGAAGAGTTATCAAGTTTTCATACTAAAATATTTAAATAAAAAATTATTTAACAAACTCATTTCATGAAAATGCTGTAAATTTTCAATACAGAATTTGAATACTTTATAGAATGACTTGTTAGTGAGGAGATTACCGTTGGCCACAACCCACTCTATGGTTCGCATAATATTGAGCTCACTCATTATGCATCATCCTTATATTCCTACTTTTCTTTTATCATTCAGATTTTCTAAAACCAAAGTCTCCAACTATAATATCCGTCATATTTCTTGATTAAATGTGGACTTGATGAGGTCACATAAAATGTCTATCAAACGATTACATAAAAACTCCTTCATTGACGTCATTGAGAGGTAATATTTTTACATTTTCTCCCCAATACATTTACTACGTGTACAAACATTTTATATAGACTACGATATTCTGTTTACTTCATATTTCAAGACACGCAATAAGGATTGTATATACGCATTTTAGGAACGTCATAGCGTTAAGAGGGCGACTGCTGCCAACGTACCTATTTTTTTCAATTTGATATACCATCATTATTACTAAACGCATCATTTTGAAAAAAATAACCTAGTTAGTTTGGATATGAATAAAGAGAAATATACCTTAACTTTTTGATTATGTTCTGTATATATTCTTGTAGGAAAATAATAAGCATACCCCGATTTTAGCCATTTATCTTAAATTTCTAAAAAAATATAAGATATAGAGCAATATTTTTTTTTATAAATTAAAGAAGAACAAAATACCTGGAAAAATATGATATGACGTTGCATTAACGCATCAGGTTAAGTAAATAAACCAAAAAAACTTTTATTACGCAATGGCGCTGAATGGAAAATAAATGTTTTTTAGGTTTATTTACTAAACCTGAAGCATTAATATAACGTCACATCATATTTTTCTAGATATTTTTGACTTCTTTAATTTAAAAAAATATATATTACTTAACGCCTTATAGTTTATCAAAAATATATGATAAACGTTGAAAATCGGGGTATGCCATTATTTTTCTACAAGAATTTATACAGAACATTATCAAAAGGTTAAGGTATATTTTTGTTTATTACTAGTTGCATGTAACACATGAGATCCAACTGTCGATAGCGATAGTATGTATAGTTGAAGAATATGTACCAAACTATAAACCCATAAATACAAATTATTGAATATTTTCAGATATTTTGTTTTCTATACAATATATGTAGGTATGTATGTCAAGATAGGATAGTAGGAAGATCCTTTTTTCCTACCCAGAATATGAAAATAGCATGATGGTATGTATGTATGTTTGGAGATGAAGTATCAAACTATTAAGTCTTCTTACATATTGTGTATAGGCGACTGCCATACAAAATGTATGAAGCGATGTCGTCACTAAATTCAATTTTTAAAAAAAAAGGTTAAAAAAAATTGAATCTTCTACTACAATTTAAATATTTTTTTATAGAAAATTAAATTATCTAGTTGGGGTGTTTCGGCTTTTTTCGATATTTTTAAAATATTTGGAAATATAGGCAGTTAAACTCATAAATTTATCATAAAAAAAATATTTTTCTTAATAAAAAATGTTTGAGAAAGCCTGGAATTTTTTTGAAAAATTAATTTGAGATTTTGTATTTTTCTATGTTTATACCAATTTTCAACGTTCTAGCTTTTATGGTTTCTGAGATATATGGAAAAATAAAGTAAAAATTCAAAAGTTGATAACCCCTGACTGAAACGAAAATTCAAAATTCTGAGTATAAAAGTTTTGTAGGCCTATAATTGTTTATATATTCTGAAATTTTGGGCTCTGTAAATTGAGCGGATCAAAAGTTATAAGGGGGGGACGGACACACACACAGTCACACACACAGACACACACACATACACAGACACACACACACACACAGACACACGAAATGTTCTACTCCGAATTCTGAGTAAATCCGTGTATGGAACATATATGCTGCGAAACCTCTAAGTTGGTGTTTTTTGACTTCAAAGTTGGAAAAGCCGTGAAAAAAGTAGACCTCTCCATACAATTCTCGCGTATTCTGGCTTGATACATTGTCGATATGTTAAGAGAACAAAGTTCTCCTGAACAAATCGACAGTTGGAAAAACCAAAATATCTAAACTAGTTGCATGTAACACATGAGATCCAACTGTCGATAGCGATAGTATGTATAGTTGAAGAATATGTACCAAACTATAAACCCATAAATACAAATTATTGAATATTTTCAGATATTTTGTTTTCTATACAACATATATTATGTAGGTATGTATGTCAAGATAGGATAGTATGGAGGAAGTTCCTTTTTTCCTACCCAGAATATGAAAATAGCATGATGGTATGTATGTTTGGAGATGAAGTATCAAACTATTAAGTCTTCTTACGTATTGTGTATAGGCGACTGCCATACAAAATGTATGAAGCGATGTCGTCACTAAATTCAATTTTTAAAAAAATTGTTAAAAAAAATTGAGATCTTCTACTACAATGTTAATATTTTTAATAGAAAATTAAATTATCTAGTTGGGGTGTTTCGGCTTTTTTCGATAATTGTATAAGTTTTGGAAATATAGGCAGTTAAACTCATAAATTTATCATAAAAAAAATATTTTTCTTAATAAAAAATGTTTGAGAAACCCTGGAATTTTTTTGAAAAAATTAATTTGAGATTTTTTATTTTTCTATGTTTGTACCAATTTTCAGCGTTCTAGCTTTTATGGTTTCTGAGATATATGGAAAAATAAAATAAAAATTCAAAAGTTGATAACCCCTGACTGAACCAAAAATTCAAAATTCCGAGTATAAAAGTTTTGTAGGCCTATAACTGTTTATATATCCTGAAATTTTGGGCTCTGTAAATTGAGCGGATCAAAAGTTATAAGGGGGGGACGGACACACACACAGACATACACACACACAGACACACACACACACAGACACACACACACAGACACACACACACACACACACACAGACACACGAAATGTTCTACTCCGAATTCTGAGTAAATCCGTGTATGGAACATATATGCTGCGAAGCCTCTAAGTTGGTGTTTTTTGACTTCAAAGTTGGAAAAGCCGTGAAAAAAGTAGACCTCTCCATACAATTCTCGCGTATTCTGGCTTGATACATTGTCGATATGTTAAGAGAACAAAGTTCTCCTGAACAAATCGACAGTTGGATTATTTTTTTCAAAACGATTTGATAAGAAATAATGATGGTATATCAAATTAATTGAAAAATACGTACGTTGTCAGCAGTCCCCCCCTTAGTGGCAGATTTAAGATATTATTTGAACGTTTTATTTTTGATGAAGATCAGAGTGAACAGAAATTTGTACAAAAAGATGGAGTGCTTGGTGCAAACCAATTCTAGAATTGTAACATACATACCACCACGCCATATCCCTTACGGAGTTAGCAGAGAGAACCGAGTACCATACTCCTCTATTTTTGCACACATTCCTAGCTTCCTTTACATCCATGCATCGTATCATACATGCTCGTCGATTTTTCAAGCTTCTTCTATTTCCTTCTTTCAAAATATCATTCACATGGTCATGCCATCCCTTTCTGGGACGGCCCCTGCTATTCACTCCATTTCTTACACCCATGTACCAATATTTTTTTTGGTCAGTCGTGCATCATTTATTCTTTCAATATGTCCAAACCACCTTAAGGGATTCACTTTCATTTTACTTGCAGTATTCTTTTTACTCCTCACTAACCCAAGGGGATTTAATGGGGAGTTATGATTTCGCAATTTTTAAGGGTATTTTTTTTGCAGATTATCAACTAGTATCATGCTGAGATTGTATTCTGAAAGTTTCATCACAATGTATCTGTGTGTGTGTGTGCTATGTCCTGTGTGCTATATTTAATTTATTATATTTTATTTTATATTATTTTATTTTATTTTGTTTTATTTTATTTTATTGACGGCAAATTGCCTTTTACACACATGAACAACAATTAAGTACACACATTGAATTATTCTTCAATGGCTCTACAGCCCTATTTTATTTTATTTTAGCTATTTTATTTTATTTTATTTTTTTTTATTTTATTTTATTTTGTTTTATTTAATTTAATTTTATAGAGTACCTACAGTTATTTCAAAAATACATACGCACAAATGAGTTACCAGAATATGGACCAGTGAAGACCCTTGATATTACTGATTTTTAATTATTTTCATATTTAAATAATAAAAGAGAAATCAATTATTCATTTATTCATTCATTCCTTCATTCGTTCATTCATTCATACCATCACGGCATATCCCACAATGTAGGGTAACCAGCGATAGGTGTGCGGGTGTGCATTGCCTTATAAAAGGGAGCACAACATATCTGTGTATACCCACACACCAGTCTCGTCTCACCTAAAAAGGCACTATATTCAGAATGGGTGGTGAACCTCATTGCTAAATTATGCGAGATGTTATTGTTGCCTGTTGTATTTTCGATTACCCGGCTCTTACGGGACACTCGAAAACAATAATAGAAAAAAAAAGAGTGGAAGCACTATTCTAAGCCGGTGCCTCACAGCTTAATAAATAAATAAATAAATAAATAATAAATAAATAATAAATAAATAAATAACAAACACAAAAATATGAGTTCAAATGCACATAATGTAAATATTTTTTTTTTTTTTATTATTGAAACCAAACAAAATATAACAATATAGTTACAAACAATAAAAATATTACAAAAAGTACAAGTTAAATAAGTTATATGAAACATTTTTTTTTATTATTAAATATAAATACATATAAAACAAAAGCAATAAAGAAATGGAGGTGACAGGATAGGGGGGGACAATAATAGGAAAAGGAGACAAATTTAAGTGTTATGTGTAAGGAAACGATACCTCAGATTTCTTTTGAAAGCGGGAAGTGTTAATGAAACTCGAAGTTGCGATGGGATATGATTCCAAAGACGAGCTGCTTGTACGTAGAAAGATGTGGTGAAAAGGGAATAATATTGTACTGGAATACTGAGCGTTCATTCAATATTTGAACGAAGAGGCAACCCGTGTTCTGAAATTTATTTCGTAGATAAACTGGAGCGTTGGGGTTGTTTAAGACCTTGTATAGAAGTGTGAGGGTATGTAGGATACTACGCTGCCTGATTGACAACCACCTTAAAAGAGTTCGGTATTCCGATATGTGGTCAACTTTTTTCAATTTAAAAATATATCGATCGCATGTATTTTGTAATCACTCCAATTTATCTAAGGTTATTGATTCGCGTCTTCTTTTCGCATATTGCAAAGTGTAATTGTTGTAGTAACATTTATATTGTTCACACACTGAAAAAAATATTATGACAACCGAACTGGCTTCCTGCGTTTTAGCCAAACATTTGTTTATCTATTTATGACTGTACTGTTTGGCTGTATGCACCAAATATTTGGTTGCTCAAAACCAAATGTTTTGTAGTCACTACAGTTCGATTAATTTTAACATGAAATTTTGTTACTAGTAACATTTTTTTTATTATGTATTTATATTTAACGTGTTCTGTATTTGAATTTGAAACAACTACTTTCGACATCCCGGCAGGGAGAACATTCTATGTTTGCGTACCTATATAATATGCGTTCATTAAAAAAATATTAGATTCACAATAAATTTGACAGTACCTACGATCCTCAAAGACTTTTAATTACAAGTTATATATAGCTCGATCAGAGGAGATTCTATAATATCTTAAGATCTTATAGAACTTCATAATTTGATTATATCTACGATATGGATTATCATGAGGTTTATTATTCCATTGTTTGACCGGACTTGCCCCTCTGTATTTTCCAATAACAGCCTCACTTGAGAACTTTAATTTAACAATGTTCGGTCGAAGGCCTTCCAAAATATGTCGCCCTGTAGCCAATACCTATTGTTATACAAAAATAATTTTGCAGACTTGACAACATGTACCTCTATCCTATTGTTAATACGAGTACATTGTGTAATTTTGTTATGCAAATAGTTGTAAGCGTTCTTATACGTGCCTATTTTATTTTACAATATCGTTACATCGTTTTTGTTTCTATTTTTACGTAAAAATCAACTAGTGTAGTGGCCAACGCGAACATCGATGTTGCAAATATTTAATGATAATTGGTTACCTAGTTAAATTGAAATGTTTAATATGTCAATTACCTGAAGCATGGGAGGGTATGGAATTGGTTTCGCTGAAGAAGACAGTGCTTGCATTCATTGGAATTGAGGAGTCATACAAGATATTAATTTTATAAACGATTTTGTTAATTGTATTGGTGCCCAACTGGATATAACTACAACTTTTTTTGATATGTTTTAACACTGTCCCTACTTTACGTAAAATTGTCGACCTCCATACAGAACAGACCTAGTGAGGTCGATAATTATACATTTCTATGGAAACAAAAAAAGTATATTGTAAACTGATATCGTAGTCTGTAAATATGCCATACCGAAAAATTGTAAGAACATGATCAAGATTACTTTATTATATGTATATAATAAAGTACCTTTGATCATGTCCTCGTCAGACAAATAAGCTATCATGTCCTATTCTGATTCTTCTAAATTTATCCGTCTGAATTTTAGTATATGAGAAATGTCAAAAAGTTGATTGCATTTATACGGGACTCACTACGTCACACCGCGCGGATGAAATCCTTTTAAACAAATCGCCCGTTGGTTATAGACGTTTTCGTACTCTGGAACGAATCAGAAAAGGACATATAGACGGAACAAATTTTTAATATTTAGAATCATATACATGATAGTTATTATTGTATCAAGAAGTAGGCATGCACTCGCGGAGGCTTTTACAGCTCTCAATACCAAGGCTAGGAATATGGGTCTGACAATCAATGAAAAAAAAGAAAATCCATGTTATCACACCCTTATGTCCGTCGTACTTCTCCGCCACTACCACTTGCAGTATACAGCCATATCTTCGAATCTGTAGACCAATTCACATATCTCGGTTCACTAATTACCACTAACAAAAACATCGGTGAACAGGAGATTTTTTGCTGCTAACTGATGCTTCTTTTACCTACATATCAAGTCCAGGTTGTTGTTGCGGAAGACCAAGTTGACACTGTATGAAACTATTGTCACACCCAATAAAGAATGTGTGTTATATATATATATATATATATATATATATATATATATATATATATATATATATATATATATATATATATATATATATATATATATATATATATATATATATATATATATATATATATATATATATATATATATATATATATATATATATATATATATATATATATATATATATATATATATATATATATATATATATATATATATATATATATATATATATATATATATATATATATATATATATATATATATATATATATATATATATATATATATATATATATATATATATATATATATGTGGAAGCAGAATGCAGCAGACAGAAGTACGTACTCATAGGTATCCTTGAAGAGATCTCAAGCAGAGATAGAGGGATGGAGAGAGATTTGTGTATGAAGACAAGGAAGACCACAAGACATTCCTACAGGGCTTACGACCTGTCATCGGCTGGCTTAAGTGATCACTTTGCACCATGGCAACATTCACCAATTAAATGTCTTACAGTGAATGTCTTCCTTGTGATAATCGAAAAGTTGAAAGTTGTATATATCTAGTCAATTGAAATCTGTTTACAAGTGAGTGAGGTCGTAAGCCCTGTAGGAATGTCTTGTGGTCTTCCTTGTCTTCATACACAAATCTCTCTCCATCTCTATATATATATATATATATATATATATATATATATATATATATATATATATATATATATATATATATATATATATATATATATATATATATATATATATATATACAAGAAGTAGGCATGCACTCGCGGAGGCTTTTACAGCTCTCAATACCAAGGCTAGGAATATGGGTCTGACAATCAATGAAAAAAAAGAAAATCCATGTTATCACACCCTTATGTCCGTCGTACTTCTCCGCCACTACCACTTGCAGTATACAGCCATATCTTCGAATCTGTAGACCAATTCACATATCTCGGTTCACTAATTACCACTAACAAAAACATCGGTGAACAGGAGATTTTTTGCTGCTAACTGATGCTTCTTTTACCTACATATCAAGTCCAGGTTGTTGTTGCGGAAGACCAAGTTGACACTGTATGAAACTATTGTCACACCCAATAAAGAATGTGTGTTATATATATATATATATATATATTTATATATATATATATATATATATATATATATATATATATATATATATATATATATATATATATATATATATATATATATATATATATATATATATATATATATATATATATATATATATATATATATATATATATATATATATGTGGAAGCAGAATGCAGCAGACAGAAGTACGTACTCATAGGTATCCTTGAAGAGATCTCAAGCAGAGATAGAGGGATGGAGAGAGATTTGTGTATGAAGACAAGGAAGACCACAAGACATTCCTACAGGGCTTACGACCTGTCATCGGCTGGCTTAAGTGATCACTTTGCACCATGGCAACATTCACCAATTAAATGTCTTACAGTGAATGTCTTCCTTGTGATAATCGAAAAGTTGAAAGTTGTATATATCTAGTCAATTGAAATCTGTTTACAAGTGAGTGAGGTCGTAAGCCCTGTAGGAATGTCTTGTGGTCTTCCTTGTCTTCATACACAAATCTCTCTCCATCTCTATATATATATATATATATATATATATATATATATATATATATATATATATATATATATATATATATATATATATATATATATATATATATATATATATATATATATATATATATATATATATATATATATATATATATATATATATATATATATATATATATATATATATATATATATATATATATATATATATATATATATATATATATATATATATATATATATATATATATATATATATATATATATATATATATATATATATATATATATATATATATATATATATATATATATATATATATATATATATATATATATATATATATATATATATATATATATATATATATATATATATATATTTAACACACATTCTGGAGATTTATGATGTTTATCGTCTTACAGATCCAGATTGAAAACACTATTAAAAACTGTGTATCCACCGGGAAGGCGGGAATCGAACCCGGAACCTATGGCTCAGAAGTCGGATATCCAACCAACTTAACCACGAAGGCCGACAAATTAAAAATAAACCATACCCACACCAAGTTTAGATACTTAAATAAATATTTTGTACCTATAGCTTATCTGGTCAAATATTAATTCAACATGGATCCTATTTTAAATTGCCACATTCTGGAGATTTACTTCTTCTTCTTCAATGGCACTACAGTCCAAATCGGGCCTTGGCCTCCTACAACTTTCGCCTCCAACCATCCCTGTCCTCAGCCACCGCTCTCCATCCGGTCACTTGGAGAAGCTGGTTCGCATCTTTGGTTACTTCGTCTTACCATCTCAGTCTTGGTCTTCCTATCCTCCTATTTCCCGGATGGCCCATCATCACCCTCTTGAGTTGGGTACCCGTGAGTTTGGCATTCTTTGTACATGTCCAGCCCATCTCAATTTCGAGAGCCTCATATGGGTTGAGATACTAGGGGCCTGGTAAATGCTGTACAATTCATCATTGCGCCGAATGCGCCATTCATCGCCGTCCTTCACGGGTCCACATATTCAACGAAGCACCTTCCGCTCGAATGTTTCCAGGGACTCAGCTGCTTTTACTGACAGTGTCATTGCCTCGCATCCATACGCCAGTACCGTTCTGACAATTGTCTTGTACAGCGTCAATTTTGTTTTCCTATGGACGTCTCGAGATTTAAACATTGGCAGCAGTGAGAGATATGTCTTATTTGCAGCTGAGATTCTCTTTCTGATTTCCACTGGTTCTTCATTACATTCTGTTATGGTTGAGCCGAGGTATGTGAATTTGTCCACTTTTTCAAAGGAGTAGACATCCTTGAACTTCACACTACCTCGTGTTTCTCTTGGGCTTCTACTTTGTATCATAAACTTGGTTTTGTCTTGGTTTATGCTTAGCCCCACTTCACGAGCGGCATTCTCCAGAGGATCGAAGACCTCCTTGATGGCTGTAATTGATCTCCCAATAATGTTGAGGTCATCCGCATACCCGATTATTTGACTGCTCTTGAAACATATATTCAAGCTCTAGAGACTAACAGTTACCGTAAAACAACTTGAGCGAGTCACGTGGGTGCGCAGAGTGTAAATTATTGTATTTTTGGTTGGTTGGTATATGTGCAAATTGCCCCCCTCCACGGCGAAAAGGTTTGACGTATAGGTACTATATGATATTAATCGCCTCACAAGTCCAGAGTGAGAAAACTGGTAGTTCCGGGATCGCACCTACGACCAGATAGAACTCATACATACATACCATCACGCCATGTCCCCCATGGGATAGGCAGAGTAAACCGAACGCTACAATTTTCTATCCTGGCACGCATCCCTCGCATCATCCACATCCATGCATCTTCTCCTACATGTTCGTCTGTTATTCACGCTTCTAACATTTCTGTCTTTCAAAATACCGTTCACAAGGTCGTGCCATCCCTTTCTTGGACGTCCCCGACCTCTCATTCCATTCCTGTCGCTGTCCGCAATGTAAAGTTTCTTCGTCAGGCATTCCTTATCGATTCTCCCTGTGTCCAAACCATCTCAATGTGTTTACTTCATTCTATTAATGACATTTTTCTTCATATTACATTCTTTTCTTACGTCCTCATTTCTTACCCTGTCATACATCGTTATATTACAAATTCTTATTAACGATCTCATTTCAACTGCACCCCAGATCGAGCTCAATAGGAAAATATCTAAGTTGCTAAGCCATCAAGACCGACGGTTGCAGATGTGTCCGCGATAAGCTCCAGTTTGTATTGTCAGATAATGTAACTGGTTGCTGCAATTAAAATTACGTGTGTGTATGCATATTGTATATATGTAGAGGCAACCGTGTATGGTGACCTCGTCTGTATATTCACGATCAACTTCTCCTTTCGACAAGAATCCACATACTTATGCACATACCGGTAATTCGCTCCAGCAACCAGTTATAATACCTATCACACTTCAATCTACATTCATTCGTGCAGTGGCGTAACTAGAAATTATTTTGGGCCCTTATGCAACGATTACGAAAGTGCCCTCTTTCATGATTTTGGGCACACATTTCAAAAATAATTTATACAGCGCCTTCTAATGGTTCATGATCATTCCAAGGGCGTTTATATTCTTATGTTGTTCTACGAAACAAAGCTGTTTCAGTCATTTAGAGATAGCTCTCTTGCATTCATCCAGAGTCATTTATAAGAATATGAAATAAATTAATTTTAACTAGACATTTGCACAAAATAAGAATATAAATTAGTACTTTGGTTGGTGGGAAGAAAGTGATTTAAATAAATACATAAATTCACCGATTTTGTAATGTCTTCTTTGAAAATCAAATAATATTTACATCAAGCAATTTTTCATACTACACTAATACGTTTACTTCTGTATCACTTCAACCTACCACTAAACCTTATAAAAATAAACTTACACTATGGCGAATAAAAAATAATAGAACTGATTTACATAACGATACTCTGGGACAGGCATAGCCTAGTAGAGTAGCCTAATCCACAAATTAAAATAAATATATATACACTGATGACTTAAAATTTAAATTTTAACTTAATTATATAATTCTCGGCCTTAGTGGCTCAGTTGGTTAGGTATCTGACTGCTAATCCAAGGGTCCCGGGTTCGATTCCCGGTGGAGACACAGATTGATTTTTAATTGTGTTTTCAGTCTGAATCTGTGAGACGATTAATATCGTAAGTTTCCAGAATGTGGCAACTTGTTATTGGGTGCGTGATAAATTAATATTTGACATAGTTAGTTGCCCGAGAAGCAATATAAAATAAATACTTAAATACATTTTATTTACTACTTTATCAAATTATATTGTACCTACTTACATCAGATATTATTATTTTTATTTTATTAATTGTAAAAAATGTTTTTTAATAAATAAATATTTGATAAATTATTGAATGGTTTGCATATTCTGTTTTAGAAAATTTATTTAAATTGTGTACGTTCTGTAATTATCAAGCATTCGAGATGTGAGTATTCAGAAGGTTGATGCGCATCTCAAGGGTCGGTCCACTGTCAAGAGACGCAAAGTTGCATACTTTGGCTACATGTTCCGTGGTGATAAATATGACTTTTCACAAATTATGGTGGAGGGAAAGATAGAGAGGAGACGGAGTATGGGGCTTAAAAGAATATCGTTGCTTAAAAATCTCAGGCAGTGGATCGTTATGAGTTCGGTGTGACGGTCGCCAACCTCCGTTAGGAGCGGCACGAGAAAAAAAAGAAGTTATAAATAATAAATAAATAATGAACACTTCCTTGCACCCAGCGCAAGTGGCGAGTTTATTGCCGTATGGCAATTTCTTCCAACTAACCAGTGTTTCCAGCCCAGAGAAGCAATATTTGCGTGAGAAATAAATTTCTCCTCTGCTGGGAATCAAACCCAGGACGCCCGCACAGAAACCAAACGGCTGAAGAAGTTCTGTAATTTAAAATATTTTTAGATTGATAATCTTTTTTTTTACAGGGTGGGCCCTCATGCTTTGCATGGCCCTGATGTTACGTAGCTACACCACTGCACACATACTCGGTTATGGGCGGACATCCCATCATCTGCGGGGAATGGGGCGGGTACACCCTTCTATTAGTGGATTTCTTATCTTTAGAAGATCTATCAATCAATATCTCTTTTGATGGGTCGGTGGCTGAGCGTCCTCTGGATTACTAATCTAGAGGACGCGAGTTCGAATCTCGCATCGACCGATTCGACCTATATAGTTAACTCATTCGGTCTCAAAAAATTTAAATTCCTTCTTTAATTTAAACAAACGTTGTCGCTTCTAAATATCAAGTTTTTGATCTTGTATTTTCTTTCTCTAAGGTCAAGAATTCCGCGACCAATATTTATCGGGATCGCGATCGATATTTTACACGGGTATTCCCGGGTTCCCGAACCCAGGGGAGAAACCCTACTCCCGTTCCTCCATTCTTCCCTTCCCTTCAGTCTTTCCTGTCCCTTCATTTTCAAATAATGGACTTTGGGAAGTGGTTTGAAATTAGATTGAATATAAGCATTGTGTTGGCCACAACTCATTTGTTTTTTATATAGTTTTCATCAGAAGCAAGTGTGTATAAAAAAATCTAAAAGAGGGGCAGCGTTTGAAGGCAGTTTCAAATACGCTGCAACAAAATTGTTGGAATGACTTACCTCCACCGCTAAAAGCAGTGGAAAAAATCTATTTTTTTAAAGAGAATTGTCGAGCGATGCTTCTGGCCTCGCAATCATAGTGTGAAGTATGTAAGAATTTATGTGTATTTATGTTTGTGGGTGTGTATAAATAAATGTGTGTATATATGTATGTATATTTATTTATATATGTGTATTTTTGGAGCATTTTTTGTATTTATATTTATCTGCGTATAAATAAAGTAGAACTCGTATTTTAATACATAAGCAATAGGATCATACTGAAAATCAGCTGCTGGGGGGCTTGTCTTCCAGCAACATTAGCTGACCATGGTACTTTTGAGTCAGAAAGATTGTTTTCCTTTTCATTTGTTGATATATGTCTATGTATTTGTATATAAACTTCTTTTCGTCTCAATAAATGTTTATTTATTTGTTTAAATGGTTTAAAATGTAATTGAATATACGCGTTGAAGAAAGTTTAGTGTTGGCCATGACCCATTTTTTATACACCTTCATTTGAAGTAAGTGTGTCGAAGTGTAGCAAAGTTTTTATTTAAACCACGAATGAGTTATTTGATATGTCCGGTTTCGAAACGACCGCTTTGTGGAGGCTTGTCTCGCTACTATATTCAGTTGCCGTCCTGAGGAAGAAGAGGTCGCTTCGAAACTGGTCATTCGTGGTGATCAAGTTATTCATTTGTGGTTTATACATAGTGACATAGAAGTTAAACGAAGATATAGGTTATAATCGTGTGAAAATAACGAATGAACATAAACGACATATACATATTTAACAACATTGCAAATAATTAAAGAAACTATTTGTTTTTATTGTGGGTACAGAAGTGTAGAGCTCGACAAGTGAGAGAGAGAGAGAGAAAAGTGACAGTTTTATACAAAATAGTTGCAAAGGTGAGGGCAAGAGATGGGTGGTGGCAGAGCGATTAGTGCGCTGGATTAGTGATCCAGTGGTCGCGAGTTCGAATCCTGCCACTACCGATTTCTTCCACCTATAGCACAAGCATTTATGCTTAATTTATGAAGATGTATATGTACATATTTCAAGGACATATTCATTATTTAAAAAAAAAGAAAAAAAAAACAGTGTCACGCACGCAATACGCTATTGTGCATTGACTATCGTGTTTTTGTGTTAGTAAGCTTGCATAATTGATAATCTGGCGAATTTAGTTCTTTGGAGTTGCAAAATAAATAAAATAAAATATTTTTGTGGATATTATATAAGTATGTACATTTGTAAATTGATTTATTATTAATATTACATCTGTCAAAGTTTAGTTTCTTACATCTGACACCAAACAATCTTACAAACACAAAAAACAAAAGAGTTATTATAGTGAACACACTATATACACAACGTCGAACATCAACTGATTTTATTGGTTGATTCAAACTGGAGTATAACCCTGTCGGTACTAAAATTGGTTAGTGCGCAGGTGACTTAACTCCCGCATTTTTTCGCTTGGCGAGCTCTATACTGAATGCCTCAAGATATTATTTATTTTTTAATTTGTTTACTTTCATTGTACTCATATAATAATTATGTTTGTTTAAATTTATAGCGGTTATAAGCCGAATGATGTTTTAACCAATACCCCTGACCTTCGTTGACATTCGAAATATATATTTTTGTTGGCCTTGGAGGTGTATTTATTAGTCAATAAATTGTTGATGGGTGTATTGTTCAACCTTGTCAGCTGATTGAAAGATTTTTGTGGGTGAGTTGAGATCCCGGCTTATTCACCGTTTATCTAAACGAAAACTCTTCTCTGGGAAATGTCAATTGAAGTGTCTTCGGAGGGAACGATGGCAATGTCAACAAGTTCGTTAATGTTGTCTTAAACGAGATTTTCAGAATTGTCACGGAAGACATTTCTAATATGTACTCGTAAATATTATAGTCCATAATACGATGTCCGAGGTAATTTCTTTGGATCCATTGGACATGCGGGCCTTGCAGTCACGAAGAGCAACTTCAGGGCTTTCAAGACTTTCTGTCCTAAATACGGTGCACTCTTATCTTCACTATCAGTGAACGGTGAGATAGTTGTTTCCACATGATTAGCTCTCTTCAGCACGTTGAGTGCAGTGTCTGCAAGGTTTTAGAGTTATCCGGACTCTTCATATGTTCTTTATGTGTTCTTTTTGAGATTTTCAAAGGGCTGTTATTAGTCCCCATAAGCTGGATAGGTGGTGGTGGGGAAAAAGCGGTTCATAAAACTTCCGATTCTATAAATTTTTAAGAACGTTTCGTCTAAAATACGTACGTTCCTATTACACTTAGTCCATGTTGATATTCTATAACGCTGAAATAGGAACGTTCCTTACTCCAAGTTCATACCATCACGGCATATCCCACAATGTGGGGTAACCAGCGAAAGGTGTGCGGGTGTGCAGTATAAAAGGGAGAACAACACATCTATGTATACCCACACACCATTCTCGTTTCACCAAAAAAGGCACTACATTCAGAATGGGTGGTGAACCTCATTGCTGAACTATGTGAGATGTTATTGTTGCCTGTTGTATTTTCGATTACCCGGCTCTTACGGGACACTCGAAAACAATGATTTAAAAGAATGGAAGCACTATTCTAAGCCGGTGCCTCACAGCTTACTCCAAGTAATCCACGAATTAGTTCAATTCCCTATTCTATAACCACATTTTAGTCTAATCAACTGTTAAGACGTTTCTAATTTTAGTTCATACCTAATTGGAAGCGTACTAGATATTTTCATAGCATTTCGGAATATTTTAGTCAATTTGAAAACATCAGTTGTGTACGGAAAAAATAAAAATGGATAATTTGCAATTGTTGCGTTATGTTGAAAATAAAAATCAAAGATTAATGCAAATCTATTGAAATGTTAAGTTAGACGACATCACATAAATAAAAATGGCCGAACAGTACGCAGTACGCATGCATAGTCTGCACCATAGACAATTTGAGTTCAAAGTATTATCTACTATGCATTAATTTTGTTGATTTTAGTTTTAGGAACAACGTCAGTTACAGAATACGAAATTATGTTCAAATTACCTTTATTCTAAAATTTTAGAACGTTTTGTTTCAGTTCAAAACGTTACTTAATTGGACGCATTGTTGGTTTAAACTAAAGTAAGCTCCATTGACTATTGATTTTAGTTTATCTGAGACAAATCACCCACCTAACGTGATATACAGCCCACTCTACGATGAACGCGATTCACGGGGTAGGTATAGTAAACCAAACGCCACATTTACACAAATAAAAGACATGGTACGATGAAATGTATTAACAAATTCATCATTTTTTTAATTATTAAATGTGTGAGGCGCTCAATTCTCTCTGCCCATCCCATAAGAGACACGCCGCGATGGTGTGTCAAATATTGTTTTGATTCCATAATCAAATGGACATTGATCACATCATCAAATTGACAAAAGGAAGACATTATTGTTATTTAAATTTTGAAAATCCGACCTTTTTGCAGGTTTTTCCTCAATTTTTTTAACGACAACTAGCAATGTCACCCTATTAAAATTAAAATTTTGTTTTATTTTTATTGTCTTGTTTTCTATCAGTGTTGTCAGTTCTAATTTTCATTAATTATTTTTATTTATTATACGAAATTATATCTTTGAGGTATTCTGTTATTTTTTTTTATTTGTAGAAGATTAACGACGCATTGACTACATTTTATGTGTTTATAACACCTATTGGCAAAAATATCAAGTTATAACGCGTGTGCAAAAAACGAACGCCTATTTTCGATAAATTTGCCCACAGTTTTAAATAATTATCACTGGCAATATATTTCTTGATTATATTATATCGTTTTTGAAATTTCTTTTTGTGCTCTATGATATTATGTTCAGCGGAGAGTTGAGATTCCGTAATTTTAAAAATTATTCATTTGATTCCTTCGTGGCATCCCACAATGTGGTACATTACCTTATAATAAGGAAGCACAACAGATGCGTGTTTCTCCACACACCAGCCTCGTTTCACCCAGAGGCAAGACATTTAGAATAGGTGGTGAACCTCATTGCTGATACAGTTGAGATGTTATTTTGCCTCTTGCATTTTTGATTACCCAGCTCTTACGGGACACCCGAACACGATAATAAGTTTGGAAGTACTATTCTTAGACGCTGTCTCTCTGCAAAATCTTCTACCCCTGGTTTTAGGCCGAAGGACTGTTTTTTCAGTCGGAGACTGCCTCTTGTGATCTTGATGTCCAGCTGTCTCTCCATCTTTTTGCTGGTCTCTTCCTCGCTCTACGACCCTCCGGGACTTTTTTGGAGACAATTTTGGATAGTCGATTGTCTCCCATTCTCTCGACATGGTCTCTCCATTGACGCCTTCGCCCTCTACCCCAGCGGATGATGTCGTCTACATCGCATCTCCTCCTTATATCCTCGTTCCGGACTCTATTCAGTAATCCGGAGGAGAATTTTTGTTCTAATGGTATCGGCTCTGGCTTCGATGGCATAGGTCATTATGGGTCTTACGCACATTTTGTAAATTCTGAAAAACCTTTATTTATAAAAAAAAATGGCAGAGCGGTTAGCGCACTGGGCTAGTAATCCAGTGATCGCGAGTTCGAATCCTGCCTCGACCGATTTCGTTTACCTATAGCACAAGCATTTATTTGCTTATTTTAGGGAACGTATGAAGATGTACATGTACTTGTTTAACAAGGACATACCTATTCATTTTTTTATATAAAAAAAAAACATTTATTTATGTACAATATATATTTTTTAAACATAATATAAACAAATTAAATTTAAAGATATAACTTTGTATTAATCACGTTTTTTTGGTTGAAACGATGCGACCGGTTTCGGAACTAACCGTTCCCTCATCAGGCTAACTTTCAACTGAAACAGAATGTGACGACGTGCTTACAAGAAATCTACGGTGGCGGAGGTAGAGGTAGGGTGGGGGTACTTAGGGTTGGGTATTGTGCAGGGTGGGTCCGATTGGCTGAAGGATTAGAAGTAAAAGGAAACATATTTAATAATGGACTGAAAGATAAACACGGGTTGCCTCTTCGATCAAATACTGAAAGAACGCTCAGTATCCCAGTACACAATACTTCTTTTTTCACCACCTCTTTCTCCGTACAAGCAGCTCGTCTTTGGAATCACATCCCATCGCAACTTCGAGTTTCATTAACACTTCCCACTTTCAAAAGAAATCTGAGAAATCATTTCCTTTCACATAACACCTAAATTTGTCTCCTTATCCTATCCTTGTCCCCCCCCCCTCTCCAGTCACCTCCGTTTCTTTATTGTTTTTGCTTATATGTTTTTTTTTCATTTTGTTTGTTTTATTTTCTTTATAGCTCTTGCTTGTATTGTATAATAATTTTGCTACATACCATAATTGTAATAGTTTTTCACTAAATGTATATGGTTGGTTGGAAGATATTGCCATTTGGCAATAAGCCCGCCATTGTGCACTTGTGCTCAGAAAGTTTTAAAATAAAAAAAAAAAAAAAATTTAACTGATTGTTTATTATGTTCTGTTTTGAATTAATACACTTTTTAATTTCTAGCGACTCTAAATTATCAAGACGGAGACCTACTTTGTTGACGTGTAAAATTTTTGTTCCCGATTGCATATTAAATTGATGATCATTAAGTACTAAGTGTTCTGCGAATTCCGAAAAATTATCATTTGGTTCATATTTAATTTGTTAAATATGAACCACAAAGTTAACATTCAAACATTTGAAAATATAATATAAACAAATATAAAGCACATTGACGGGCTTATTGCAATAAAACAATTCTTCCAATCAACCAGAAGTTTTAGTGCTTTACAATACAAGGTCGTAAGCCCTGTAGGTGCCTTGATTTCCCGGTTCTCCTACAATAAATATTCCAACTTCGTCTCTATTGAGATAATTAAAAATCTGTTAGAAAATATTTCTTTACATTTTATTTTTGTCGAGTATTTCTGTTTTTTTTTTTAGTAAAGTTTTTTTCTTTTGATAGTGAAGCATAGGGCACAACCCACTTGTTTGTTTGTGATATTATATTCTTCTAAATTTTTATACCCGACGCGTCGCGCTGATCGGGAAGATAAAAAAACAAAAGAAATAAGCTAACTCATCAAGGTAATCGCTTTTTTTAACTGTTTTTTTTTTGCTGTGGTATGCATTCAAAATGAATAAAAATTATCCAATACAATAAATTAAAATTAACGTTCATAAGAAAAAAAAATTCACTTTCCTCCGTCTCTTTTGTCCCTCCCTCCACCCTTTCCCTTCAGTCCTTCCTGTCCCTTTAGTCTCAAATAATGGACTTTGGGAAGTGGTTTGAAATTATATTGAATATAAGCATAGTAAAGAGTGTATCGTTGGCCACAACCCATTTTTATTTTATATGGTTATTTTCATCGGAAGCAAGTGTGTATAAAGAAAAAGCGGGAATTAGAATATGGGAAATGGTTTAAAAAGTAATTGAATATAAGCGTTGTTTGGTATTGGCCATAACCCATACGTTTTTATAAATCGTCAATGAAAGCAAGTGTCTTTACAAAATTTATGCGAGATTGGACTATGGGGAATGGTTTTAAATGTAATTGAATTCAAGCGTTGTTTGGTGTTGGCCATACCCCATTCGTTTTTATAAATCGTCATTGAAAGCAAGTGTGTATACAAAATTTTTGCGAGATTGGACTATGGGAAATGGTTTCAAATGTAATTGAATTCAAGCGTTGTTTGGTGTTTGGCCATACCCCATTCGTTTTTATAAATCGTCATTGAAAGCAAGTGTGTATACAAAATTTTTGCGAGATTGGACTATAGGAAATGATTTAAAATGTAATTGAATACAAGCGTTGTTTGGTGTTTGCCATACCCCATTCGTTTTTATAAATCGTCATTGAAAGCAAGTGTGTATACAAAATTTATGCGAGATTGGACTATGGGAAATGGTATAAAAAGTAATTGAATAAAAGTGTTGGAAAGAGTGTAGTGTTGGCCACGGCCCATTTGTTTTTTATACACTTTCATCGGAAGCAAGTGTGTATAAAAAATTGGAGATTGGACTATAAAAAAAACAGAGAATAGAAATACATATTAAAATATTATTAGTACGAGGATTTGATCTTAACCATTGCAACGAAAACCAATAAAGTATGGAACATTTTTGTATGAAAAAAATGGCTACATTTACACAGAAAATACTAAAGGTAAATATAATTAAATCGGCATGTTTTTCATTCAAATTCTAAGTTGTACTTGATAATATATTTTATTCATGTGAATGTGTATCTTTGGAACAAATATTTAATCACGAAAAAGCACATTATTGACAAACATTTTTTCAACATCTCAAAAAAGACGAACTTGGGATATTGTAGAAGAACCAGGAACTCGAGGCACCTACAGGGCTACGACCTGTCATCGGCTGGTATTGACATTTCATTCGTTGAAATAATTTGTACAAAAACTGTCTCAATATAATATTCAACCCTTAAAATTTTCATAATAATAATAAAATACTTTTATAACGCCAAAAAATCACATAATGTGGCGGACTTCTACCAGTCAACCACACTAGTAAATAAATTAGTATAAGCAAGTAAAATTATAATTTATAATTGATAATCGGACTAAAAAATACCCACAAACAGACAAATATATTACTCACTTAAATATTATAGTTGGGATTAATGTGCAAAAAATTCACTTCTCCGCAAACTTGCAAAAACCTGTAGCATCAACAACTTTTATCGTTTTTAATACATTTTTATGTATTCTTTGTATCCAACTATTCAACAGGTGTTATGTCATTTGATGGGCAAAAAAATATATAGATGATCTCAGAAATCCGGTCTGAAAGTTTATTGTAAAATAATCCCATCAGGAATCAAAACCTAGACAAGATTCCGAAAGAATTTTCGTTCTGCTTTGCAAACTTTTAATACATGATAACAAAAATGTGGAATTATTGTGTTTGTGGCCACATTGTAATAAAATTCAGTTTCTTTTTTACAACTTAGTATTTAAGTATCTATACTATACTTCTATTAACTGTTTATTTGTAAACCTCGCCACCTGTTTCGCAGCTAACCGCTACCTTATCAAGCTATTTTTGAGAAGGTAGGTGAAAAAAAAGGATTATATTTTATTTATAACAGATAATATTAGAACTTATGTCGTGTATATTTTTATTTTATTTTTTATTTGTTTGGAAACTTAACAGCTATACATTTATAATACTTAATTTCATTGTTTTATACTTAATTTCATTGTTATATTTTAATTGTTTATTGTATATCGTCTCCCGAAGGTCCTTTGCAGGACACAAGTAGGCAATAGTATTATGATCACATAACATTTAATAAGAACAAGATAAACATAGAGTACAATATTATATAATTCTTTGTACAAGTGTGTGTCATTGAACTCTTACAAAACGGCTTAACCGATATTGATGAAATTTTTTATGCGTTTGAGTGGGTCCCTGTATGGTTTAGATTTACTATTCGAATCAATAATTGTAACAGTGAAAATAAGAATATAAAAAAACATGTAAAAAAAAAATGTGTACGCCTGATATTATGCAAACAGTATAACATTAATATCTATAATTATAATATTATAATTCTTCTGTACCCGTTTATATCACTGATCTCCTTAACGCCTGGATCGATTTTGATGATTTTCGTATTGTTTTTCAGTGCTAGAAAGGGTGTTAAAGGTCCCACCATGTCCAATTAACAATTCATTTGACTGTAGTTGACTTAAAAAATGAACATGAAGAATTGGACACCATGTGTTCCTCTAATATAGACCGCGTTATTTATCGTGAATATTGTTCAATGACATTCATTCGACCTGTTATTTTGAAGGTCGAATAACCTCAACGTTTTAGCAAGTCACTGAACCCCCCTACCTATCTATTGCACCATTATTGATACAGGAGCTCAACCACGTACGCATTTCCACGTATCGAAAGGTGTTCGTTTTATTTTCGTATTGTTTTATGCGTAGGTACAATATGTCCTATTCTGATTCGTTTCAGAGTACGAAAACGTATAACGCGACGTCCTACGTAGGCGATTCAAAGCGAACGCGATGCGGCGCGGCGCAAAAATAACAGGTGTCCTACGTTACCATGCAACCGCGAGTAAGGTACGATCGCGATGCGATCGCGATCAGTTGGTTTGATATTTTCGCGCGAATTGGAATCGGTGCCATAGTTTTTTTTTGGTTAAGTATAATGTCAGAATCGCGATTCGCTCGCACGTAGGACAGAGCCGCCGCGTCGCACCGCATCGCTTTGAATTCGCGTGTATCCGCTTCGCAATCGCGTTCGCATTGAATCGCCTACGTAGGACGTCGCGTAAATCAACGGGCGATAAAAGGGTTTTATCCGCGCGGTGTGACGTAATAAGTCCCGTATAAATGCAGTCAACTTTTTGACATTTTTTCTCATATACTAAAATTCAGACAGATAAATTTAGACGAATCAGAATAGGACATGATTTATACTTTTTATTACGCGTGCTGATTATTGTACTATTTTTCACTAAGTATTTTTTGCAACTGATCAAAAGTATGTAAGTATTAATATATTATTCTGAGTGGCTAGTGATATCCTTTTGTGTTTTTGTGTGTTACGTATGAAAAAAAATTATCAAAATTAAATGTTTATTTATTTAAAGGTCTTGAAAGATTATAAAATTTAATAAATATTTAATTTCAATTAACTCACGATTAATTATTATTTACTTACGATTATACTTTTTGTTTACTTGCAATTATTGAAAATTTTCTATAAAATGATGTTATTTTTCATTGTAATTGTCGGCCTTTATCAGAAAAATAAGTAGTTTTTTTAAAGACCAAATGTGAGTAGTGTGTATGCAAGACCATGACCAAAAACCGATCGAATTTGGATGACCAAGCCAACCTCAAGTTTGGTCTCGCATTTTATTCATTACTACATATTTGTGGCAAATTTTTCAATAGTTTTATTTATTATATATATATATATATTTTTTTGACAAATTTAATATAAAGACAATATTTATTTATTTATTCATTTAGGAATACAAACAGTTACAGAAAATATGCATATAACTAATAGTAACATAGAATTCAAAGTTTATCTGCAACCTTACAGTATTCACAATATAAACATATGAAAGTGAAAATTTGCAAAGTAATACAATAATAATAAAAGACAAAGCAAGTAAAGAAGAAAAAAAAATCAATTTAAATTAACATAAACGAAATGAAATAGATAAGAAAATAATTATACAGAAATAAGTATTGAGGCGAGAAATAAATATTGAGGCGAGAAATAGAGAAACAAGAGTTATACATTAACATAATGATAAAAAAGAGAAAAAAAACAAAAATACATAAAATAAAATTAAAATTAAGGAGCCATAATTCAATAAAAGAGATGGTGTAGTATGTTATGACAGATGATTAATATCTCAATAGAGTATGTGTATTATTATGTCATCGCGTGTTGTGGTGATGATTTTTGAATGTGTTTTTTTCGTGTTTGAATGCTGTGTATGATTTGGAGAAGATGTGTGTGTCTGGAAAGGTTTTGTTGTATTCATTGCACATTCTGTTGGTTGGTTTCCTAAATCCTGCATTTGTGTTTGAAGTTGACGGGAGGAAGAGCAAGTTGTTTCTTAGGCATCTGAGTGGTGCATGTATGTTAATTGAGCTAACGAGTGCTGGACAGTCAAACGTGCTATTGATTATTTTGTGTAGTGTTGTCATGTCAAATAGGGTACGTCTCTCTTTTAGTGTGCATAGATTGTAATTATTAAGTAGGTCAGTGTATGGTAGTCGGGGATTCTGTGTTCTGTATTGCATAGTCTTGAGGTATTTTTTCTGAATTGTTTCAATTTTTTCGGCGTATATGTTGTAATGTGGATTCCATATTTGAGAGCAGTATTCGAGTTGTGAGCGGATTAACGTATTATATAATATTAAATATGAGCTGGTTTTTTTGAATTCTTTAGTCAATCTCATCACAAAACCCATCATTTTATATGCTTTGTTGATTATGTTTTCCATATGGATGTCAAAATGAAGTTTGCTATCAAACACAACACCTAGATCCCGAATATTGTTGACTTTGTCAAGTGGATGAGTGTCGATGTAGTAATTATGTTGGATAATATTTTTATTTTTTGTAAATGTGATAGTCAGTAGAGACGAATCGGGAATACATATTTACCCGGAAATCAGGCACTTATAAGGTTTACGACCTGTCGTCGGCTGGATTACTTGATCACTTTTAGCTCTTGCGCAACGTTAGCCAATTATGAAATTTTATTGCCTTTCGGTCAAAATTTTGAAAATTCTGCATATGCTAAATGGTGAATTTACTTCGATTGAAAATAAACTGGGAACGCCATCGCCATCTATCGAATAACAATGAAACTTTTTTATAATTCACTTTATTTGGTAAGCCGTTTGGCTTCTGTGCGGGCGTCCTGGGTTCGATCCCCTGCAGAGGAGAAATTTATTTAAATTCATTTCTCTTGCTTCTCTGGGCCGGAAACACTGGTTAGCTGGAAGAAATTGTCATATGGCAATAAACTCGCCAATTGCGTAGGGTGCAAGGAGGGGTTTATTTTTATTATTCGAGCCATTCGAAGGAGTTATTTGATACGACTCGTCTTCCTCAGAACAGTTTATAATGAATAAAATCATTTTTATTTTCTTATCAAATACAACGATGATTGTTCGTATATATAGGACCTACTGTATATACCTACTTAACATAATATGTACCTATATGGCATTACATATAGGTATGTATAGTTATACCTATACCTCAAAACTAGTTTATTTTTGCGTTGGCTTGATATCCAACGCACTAAATATCGATGGCTCTGCGTAAAAGTGTTATTCATTATATTATGATGTTACAGAGTAGTGATATGTACCTACATATATTTTATATCCTGTCCTTTTTTATTCCGCGACAGTTTTATTTCTAAGCAATAAGTGTGTTAGGTTGTGCGTTTAAAGTAAACGTAAAAAAAACAAACATAAAAATTAGTTCCCGGAAAATAATTTCAATATTTGTCCATGTTTAGTGTCACAAGCAATATTTATAATTTTACTGGTCGAAAATGCCTATACATTCGAATTATACATTTCCTCGTTTATTGGGTTGTCCGGAAAGTCATTTCGTTTTTTTTTTTGTTGAAGTAGAATTGGAATCGCGCACTGCGACCTTTTAAATTTCATGCACCATACCGTTATATCATTTCCCTATTTGGAGTTGGCAAAGATATCCGATCGCCAGACTCCTCCAACTTGATGAGGCTTCTACTTCTCGCTCGCCTCTTGTATTTTTTTTGTCAATCTCTCAATCATTCTTTTTTGTGGCTCAGCCATCGCAAAGCTATTATTTTCAACTTACGATATATCTTTCAATATTCTTATGATATCCTCATTTCTTACAATATCCTCACTTTTTACAATAGCCTCATTTATTATAATGTCCTCATTTATGTATTATATGTCGTCACTTTTATTGCTTATATTTTCACCATTTCAAAGGTTTTATTTCAATTATAATATCCCCATTTCTTATATCTTCAGTTCTAAGTTCTATACTTCTTATTGAAACATATATATTTTTTACATTAATACTTTGTTATTTTATTTTGTATAGCCTCTTGGCCAACTACTTTATTAATATTACAAGTATTATATATTAAAGATAACTGCTTCACTAGACAGAATCTGTTCCGAAGCAAATTACCCGAAAAGTTTGCATAGTTTTTTTTTATTTTATAATTTTAAAATACAACATAATTACACATACATACATATTCATCATAAAATACAACATAATTACACACACATACATATTCATCATAAAATACAACATAATTATACACACATACATATTCATCATAAAATACAACATAATTACACACACATACATATTCATCATAAAATACAACATAATTACACACACATACATATTCATCATAAAATACAACATAATTACACACACATACATATTCATCATAAAATACAACATAATTACACACACATACATATTCATCATAAAATACAACATAATTACACACACATACATATTCATCATAAAATACAACATAATTACACACACATACATATTCATCATAAAATACAACATAATTACACATACATACATATTCATCATAAAATACAACATAATTACACACACATACATATTCATCATAAAATACAACATAATTACACACACATACATATTCATCATAAAATACAACATAATTACACACACATACATATTCATCATAAAATACAACATAATTACACATACATACATATTCATCATAAAATACAACATAATTACACACACATACATATTCATCATAAAATACAACATAATTACACACACATACATATTCATCATAAAATACAACATAATTACACATACATACATATTCATCATAAAATACAACATAATTACACACACATACATATTCATCATAAAATACAACATAATTACACACACATACATATTCATCATAAAATACAACATAATTACACACACATACATATTCATCATAAAATACAACATAATTACACATACATACATATTCATCATAAAATACAACATAATTACACACATATACATATTCATCATAAAATACAACATAATTACACATACATACATATTCATCATAAAATACAACATAATTACACACACATACATATTCATCATAAAATACAAAATAATTACACACACATACATATTCATCATAAAATACAACATAATTACACACACATACATATTCATCATAAAATACAACATAATTACACATACATACATATTCATCATAAAATACAACATAATTACACACACATACATATTCATCATAAAATACAACATAATTACACACACATACATATTCATCATAAAATACAACATAATTACACATACATACATATTCATCATAAAATACAACATAATTACACATACATACATATTCATCATAAAATACAACATAATTACACATACATACATATTCATCATAAAATACAACATAATTACACATACATACATACATATTCATCATAAAATATTACAATAAAAAATGAAACAAAAAAATAACAATCATAACAATAAAAATAACCACCAAAAATACAATATGCAGAAGGTTTCTATGCGGGCGTCCTGGGTTCGATTCCCAGCAGAGGAGAAATTTATTTAAATTCATTTCTCACGCAAATATTGCTTCTCTGCAGGCCAAGTCAGTAAAAAAGTCGAGATCCGACAACGTATCGCCCGTGACGACAATTCGTAGTCACTAAGCGCTGTCGAGTTCGTAAATGCACTTATTAGTATTTGTCGCCGTTAGGCTGGCTTGCGGTACATTTTTGAATTATCATTTATGGCAATACACAATATTTTCCCCATGATTTGAATAAATTTCAAATTTGTTTACTTAAATTTGTTAAATAAATATAATATGGTCATATTTTTAAGCACGAAAGCAAGTTATAATTCGATTAAATTAACTTCTTATGTGTTTATTGAATGTTTTGAGAGTAATTTTAAAAATTATTTTTAATAATATTTCGATCAATTTATCAAGTGTGATGACAGCAGCGTGTATTTTTTTTACTATAAACTACGCCGAATTTTCTTTTGTTAAGTGTTAAAATACATATGTGATAAAATAGCTTACAAGAATACTTTCTCAAAATCAAAAATTATTTCAAATCTATACCTACGGAAAACATTTACGGAAGCATAGAATTATAATGTTATAATCTAAGTACGGACGCATATTTCCAATAAATATACAACCATATAAAACTTTTGTTACGCGGTTATTAGCAATAAATGAATTACACGGAATATTTAAAGGGTTTGAAGAATCTCTTAAACGGCGTCGTTTAACCCGTTTATATAATTATTCTTAAAATAAATATGAAATTCGACATTGTTCGCGTAAAAATGACATTTTATTCAACATGGCGGCGTTAGATCTTGTCTCTCGACTCGATGTCGACCATGTCGACCCAATCTCGCCGTCAAATAAGTGGGCGAGAACGATTCGACGCGTTATCTGCTTAGTGACTACCAAAACTGTCATAATATCGACAAGTCAATATTTTGACAGTTAATCTCGACATTTATCGGTCGAGATCTACTTACAGACTTAGCCTGCTGGGCTGGAAAACTCGCCACTTGCGCAGGGTGCAAGGAAGTGTTCATTATATTTATATTTATATTAAGAAAAACACGAGTTTTATTATAATTGTTTAAACTTATTTTATCAAGCCTACTATATCAGAAATTAATTTAACACGCACCCAATAACTAGTTGCCAGGTTCTGGAAACTTGATGATATTTGTCGTCTCACAGATCGAGACTGAAAACACAATTAAAAACCACCGAAAAAAAGAGTCTTCACCGGAAATCGAACCCGAGACCTTGGGCTCTGGAGTCAGATATCTAATCAACTGAGCTACAAAGGCTGACAAAAAGTCATAAAGCCTCCGTTTCATTTGTTCGTTAATTTATGTTGATATGTGTTTAAATCAAAGTCTTTATGTATTTTTGCTCATTAGTTTTATATACTTCTCATACTTGGATCATTGTGTAATTACTAATTACATTTTTTTACAAGAATAACGCAATATTATCTAATAAATGTTTGAAATTGCGTCTAACTGAGGTACATACCTCATTATTATGTACATATTACATTGTTAGTTCCGCAGTAAAGATGACCACTAGGTTATAATGTTATTTTTGTAATATTTAAAAAAAAAAATTGAATAAAACACAATTATAAAAGTATTGCCATTTTGTTTCAGCACGAAAAATATTTTTAAAGGGTGAAATATTAAAAAATAAATAACAAATAGTGGGCACACTAAGCAGCCCATTCACGATCGTGCCATTCGGCGTCGTTCCATATGGACCGGCTCCATTTGGAGCATTGTAAAATTTTCATCACACTCACGGGCGCGCAATCGCGCCATCAAAATTAGTATACGCAGCGGCGTAATTTTCAAGTAAAATGAGTTATAATTCTGATGATGAGTTTCATGCAACTGCTATTTAGCAGTTTGTTTATATATAAATAGAAAAAAAAACAAAGAGAAAATGTTGTATTTTCGCATTCACGAGAGTGTCAAACAGCTCAGCGCAACGAGATGGCGCAATGTACTGCTTGTTTTCACACTCACGAGCATGCCGTGCCGACAGGATGCACCGCGCCGTTTTCGCGGTACAACAGAGTTTCGATCGTTTGGAATTCCATTTTGGTGTGTCAGGCCAATTCGGCTGCGCGGGATTTGACATTCACGAGCGCATTTTGGAGTGATGGCAAGCCATTTGGAAGGATGGTACGATCGTGAATGGGGGCCTTTACAGTTACAATCAAATCGCCGACTTTATTATTTAACGAGATCTACTTTACTTATATGCAGATGACACTAAAGATTCTTGATTTATTTTTTACTTCAATTTGTGACGATATTGTATTGACTTAATATAAAATGCATTTTTCTTGCCATATTAACAACAAAAAATAATTTTTTTTTGCATTTTAAGTATTTCAGTTTAAGAGGGTGAATGCTGCCAACGTACCTATTTTTTCAATTTGATATACCATCATTTTTACTAAACGAATCATTTTGAAAAAAATAACCTAGTTAGTTTGGATATTAATAAAGAGAAATATACCTTAACTTTTTGATTATGTTCTGTATATATTCTTGTAGGAAAATAATAAGCATACCCCGATTTTAGCCATTTATCTTAAATTTCTAAAAAAATATGAGGTATAGAGCAATATTTTTTTTTATAAATTAAAGAAGAACAATATACCTGGAAAAATATGATATGACGTTGCATTAACGCATCAGGTTAAGTAAATAAACCAAAAAATATTTTTCTAGATATTTTTCTCTTCTTTAATTAAAAAAAAAATATATTACCTTACGCCTTATAGTTTATCAAAAATATATAATAAACGTTGAAAATCGGGGTATGCCATTATTTTTCTACAGGAATTTATACAGAACATTATCAAAAAGTTAAGGTATATTTTTGTTTATTAATACCCAAACTATCTAAATTATTTTTTTCAAAACGATTTGATAAGAAATAATGATGGTATATCAAATTGAAAAATAGGTACGTTGGCAGCAGTCCCCCCCTTAACTAAATGCACTTGAATATAACGAAATTGTTAGCTCTACGGAACAAGGCAGTTTTAATTATAGATATCGGCAAATAACCCAAAACCACGTGGGATGCGCAGAGCGCGAATTAGGGTTTTTCGCTTGGTATGTATGTATAAGTGCGATCCGCCCCCCTTCCACGACGAAAATCCTCAGGAGAATACAAAGTATACTTTGAAGGGAACTTCGTTCCCGTAACATGTTAAAATTGTGGTGTACACAAAGTTGTGTTTCATTTAATTTAATTGGTTTAAAAATGATACCACAAATAAAAAAACAATCGTTTATCGATATATTTTTTGCTTAGAAATGTTTAATACTGATTTTTGTAATGCTATTTTTAGGTTTGTAAGTATTTAGGTGCACAGAAAATTAAAATATAAAGAGATATTATATCATATAAATAATTTTCTCAATACAAATATGTCTACATAATATATTATTCTTATTTATTTAACTAGTTGCATGTAACACATGAGATCCAACTGTCGATAGCGATAGTATGTATAGTTGAAGAATATGTACCAAACTATAAACCCATAAATACAAATTATTGAATATTTTCAGATATTTTGTTTTCTATACAACATATGTAGGTATGTATGTCAAGATAGGATAGTATGGAGGAAGTTCCTTTTTTCCTACCCAGAATATGAAAATATCATGATGGTATGTATGTTTGGAGATGAAGTATCAAATTATTAAGTCTTCTTAATAGTTTGATACTTCATCTCCGTATTGTGTATAGGCGACTGCCATACAAAATGTATGAAGCGATGTCGTCACTAAATTCAATTTTTAAAAAAATTGTTAAAAAAAAATTGAGATCTTCTACTACACTGTTAATATTTTTTTATAGAAAATTAAATTATCCAGTTGGGGTGTTTCGGCTTTTTGCGATAATTGTATAAGTTTTGGAAATATAGGCAGTTTTGTATAAAAGTTTTGTAGGCCTGTAACTTTTTATATTTTCTGAAATTTTGGGCTCTGTAAATTGAGCGGATCAAAAGTTATAAGGGGACACACACACACACACACAGACACACACACACACAGACACACGAAATGTTCTACTCCGAATTCTGAGTAAATCCGTGTATGGAACATATATGCTGCGAAGCCTCTAAGTTGGTGTTTTTTGACTTCAAAGTTGGAAAAGCCGTGAAAAAAGTAGACCTCTGCATACAATTCTCGCGTATCCTGGCTTGATACATTGTCGATATGTTAAGAGAACAAAGTTCTCCTGAACAAATCGACAGTTGGATAAGTGTTCTTTTCCGGCGATGGTTATCGACGATGCTTTTATTATGATGTATTATTTTTGTATTTTTTTATGTAGGTAGGTATTATGTATATATTTTAAATTGTTTATTTTTATATTCGTTTGATGAGTTTTCCTAAAAGATAACCCTTTTATGGACTAATATGCTCATATCTTCAGAATTTTTCACTTTTTCCATCTTAGTAAAATAAATAACTTCCAAAATAATAATAAAAAATGCAACTCAGCACGCATGCTACCGCGATGTGACTACCATAAGTCGAGGAGAGCCGGAGGGGAAGGGTAACGGGGAGAGATTGTCGTGCACGACATTTATTTTTAAAAGCACAAGACGATTCTTGTCGTCGACAGTAAAAAATCGTTGCCGGATAAATGTGAACAGCTTCATACAAAATGTATTGCCACTAGATCACACGACATTTTGTCGTGCACGACACACGGCAAGTGGGTCACCAAGTAACTACCAAGCAATTTCCGGCAGATAACTTGAGAATTTTTATCGTGGAGGGGGTCAGTTTGCACATAATATTATATACCAAACTACTAATTCAAATTTACCTTCTAAGTTATTTTCTGAATGAATTTAACACCCACCCAATAACGAGTTGCCACATTCTAGAGACAAAGGTTACCAGACTAAAAACACAATTAAATATTGTGTCTCCTCCAGGAATCGAACCCGGTAAATTTAGCTCAGGATTAGATATTTGACCAACTGACTCACGAAATCCGACAAGTAATGAAAATGAATGGTGAATTCAGCGTTACTTGTATTACTCAATGATGGTTATTCTGTAATGATAATACATAATATGTACCTAATAAAAATAATAATATAATGTGTAATAATGAATTGCATATCGATTGATTTTGTATTCAGTATCTACGGTCCGTTGGGCGCTGTGGTTCCTTCCACATTCATTCTACACGCATTCACGCAATCATACACTACACATCATCATCATCATCATCAGCCCATGCCACTACGCATCTCCCATGGTCAGATCACAGTTCCTCAACCTGCGGTTCAGGGGGACCTCAAGGGGACAGGTTCAGTTTTTTTTTTATTTATACTTTGCGTGTTGTGCCTTCATTGCTTTGTTTGCTTCACCCCTTTTTTTTTTTATTTTGTTTAGATTTCCTTACGCTTAATAAGTATACAAATAACAGTTCTTGTGTGCTTGTGACAAATTGATATAAATTAACAGGCACTGTATTCTGTCTTGACAATTAAATCCAAATTTGCAGACATTGTATGTTGTCTGACATAATTTAATATAAACTAACAGGTATTTTATGCTGTATGTATCAATTTAATATAAGTAAATAAGACTTGTGTGGTATATGTGATTTGATTTGTAGATTTGATATAAATTTACAGACTTTATGGTATAAATATACAATTTAAATACGAATTAATCCTTGAATGCTGTCGGCAATAATTTAAATAAATTTATTGTATATTACCCCCTATTCAGTAACTATTGTAACTATAATAGGAACGTACTAAAATTGTAGATTTTAGATTTACGGTCTTATTTCAGCGTTATAAAATATCAACTTGGCCTCAATGGAATAGAAACATACCTATATTAGCCGGAACGTTCTTAAAAATTTACTAAATAAGACGTATTTTGAATAATTATGAAAATGATGAAAATTTCATAATAATTCATAATACGTCCGATTCAGTAACTTTTTAAGAACGTTCCAGCCAAAATAGGTACGTTCCTATTCCATTTAGTCCAAGTTGATATTTTATAACGCTGAAATACGACCGTAAATCTAAAATCTACAATTTTAGTACGTTCCTATTTTAGTTACAATAGTTACTGAATAGGGGGTATTGTGTCTCACAGATAAAATTATGAATTAATAATATATATCCTATATAGTATTAAAATTGCAAAATTTATATCTAATTGTATTTTTTTTTCACAAATTTGGAAAAAAAAGTAGGCATTGTTTGCTCTCTGTGGAAATTTAATAATACATGACTCTTCATAGTATTTTAATTTACACACTGTACATATTATATCACGTCAAAACAATTTTTTCGTGTAAGTACATGTTTTTTTTATTCTATTGCATCAAAGAAGTTATTTTTGCTTACCCATCCTTGCTTAATGAACCTTACGCTATTTTGTCTTCTCGTCACCTCAAAGATGATGTTAATTTATGTATGGATATCCCAAATTCATCGAAATTTGCGCATGTGTTAGTTTTCCCCTTTTTATACACATTAGATTTTATAAATTTTTGCATGTTTCCCTATTTATTACGTACAAGTAAAAATATGTAATATTGCGGTTTTCCTCAGTTGTCATTTCGGATATGTAGCTCAACATCTCAATAATTTATCAATTGCGTCACATGTGTTGAGAATGTATGTATTGATTTTTTCAACTCACCACACCGGAGATGTGAATTTGTTGATTTTTTCAATTCATTAACTTCGTGCAGTCGTAAATTTGTTGATTTTTACAGTTCGTCAATTGATGTAAAGATGCTGTGAATATGTAGATTTTTTCGTGTTATTAAATCTAATGATGTACTGATTTTACAAAGACGAGTATTTTCTATTCATATCATTTTTTTAATATTTTATTCAATTTCAAATTATCGGGTTTTATGTTGTGTTTTATTAACACGATATTTTATATTTTAAATAATATTATGGTTTTCGTTACTATGTATTGTTTAGCGGCTGGTTTTGATATATGTAAATGTGAGCAACTTTTTGTTTATTGGGTTTCATTACCATACCATACTTATGCGTGATATGAATAATTTAATCCATCTTTTTATTAACAATAACTCCATTCATATTAGAAATATTTTTGAAGCTGATTTTATTTTATTTGTGCACACTCTGGTGTTAAAAATTGTAATCAAATCGATCAAGAATGTATTGGTTGAGTAACAACGCTGCCAACTCTATGATATTGTTGATATTTCTGCGTTGTTTACATAGATGGCGCTATTTTTTGTGAAATACAATATTTGCCTTTGTTCAGCGGTAAGGTTGTATAATAAAAAAATGTTTGTTTGAGGGGGGGACTGCTGCCAACGTACCTATTTTTTCAATTTGAATTTGCGTCATTACTACAAAACGAATCATTTTGAAAAAAAAATAACCTAGTTAGTTTGGATATTAATAAATAAAAATATACCTTAATTTTTTAATTATGTTCTGTATATATTCTTGTAGGAAAATAATAAGCATACTCCAATTTTTGACATTTATCTTAAATTTCTAAAAAACTATAAGGTATAGAGCATTATATTTTTTTATAAATTAAAGAAGATCAAAATATCTGGAAAAATACGATGTAACGTTGCATTAATGCATCAGGTTAAGTTAATAAACCAAAAAAACTTATATTTCGCAATGGCGCTGAATGGAAAATAAATGTTTTTTAGGTTTATTTTCTAAACTTGAAGCATTAATGCAACGTCACATCGTATTTTTCTAGATATTTTTGCCTTTTTTAATTAAAAAAAAATATGTTGAACTACGCCTTATATTTTATTAAAAATATAAGATAAACGTTGAAAATCGGGGTATGCCATTATTTTTCTACAAGAATTTATACAGAACATTATCAAAAAGTAAAGATACATTTTTCTTTATGAATACCCTAACTATCTAAATTATTTTTTTCAAAACGATTTGATAAGAAATAATGATGGTATATCAAATTGAAAAATAGGTACGTTGGCAGCAGTCCCCCCCTTTAATAGTTGTAATTTTAATTTTGAATGTATTTTTACGTTTATTAGCTTTCATGTTTTTGTTTTTCCCGCTCATCGCATGCGATGCTTTTTATTTTATTTAATTTAAATGCATACGTTTGGTTTAATTATTCTAAAACATATAATTTATGAGTGTCCGTATTATATTTATGTACAATATTGTATTACTTTAAAAAGTTTGTTTGTATATTGATATAAGTCGGTGGCTAACATACTTAATAATTCAGTTTTCAGTTGTCTCGACCGATTTCGTACATTCGCAGTAGACCAGGATATTCATTGTCTTTTAAAATTGATTATTAATTTTAAAATCGTGACAAAATTAATATGTGGTCACAAACGTTTACTATGATACGAATCCTAAATAGTACAACACAAATAATAATATAAAATTCTTTCTAGGTTTGATTCTCATCATAAGATAAATTAATTCATCGCGAAAATTTTTGCTTCTTTAGTCTAGAAACTGTCGTAAGTTTAAATAAATAACTGCTAGTCAAATTAATAATATCCGTTCTGCCCTTTCCTCGTGAATTGGTCTCAAAAAAGTATTGACAAGTGAAATGAAAATATAGAATTATATAAATAGGTCTATGAATCACTTGATTCAGATTTCAGGACCTGCGGCTTCGGAGTGCCTACGAAAGCAAGGTTCCGATACAGTTTATAATGTTCAAAAATGCCTTGTTTACTTTTGACACACTTCAAGATACAGTTGGAATATAATATTTTCTTTGATTATCGATGATTACTACGTCAGTCATTTGTTGTCACCAAGTGTTTTTTGTATCTATTAATATCTGCCCAGAAACTGTATCTCCCCTGGTTTGGGTTTCTCTTCATAACTAGTTTGTCCGTTATTTCGAGGTAGTCCATCGTTTCTGGACTTCGTATTGGACTCCATACGACAGGAAGAAGTTTTGTTGGAGCCGGTATTGGATTCCTGTGAACAAAAAACAAAATATACGGATCTCTGATTTATAAGAAATCTTTATTAGGAGTTTCATAATATGGGCCGGTAGCAGAGCGGCTAGCCAGTTACCAGTGGGTAATTCATATTATTATCATATCCTTGTCCCCTCTTCTCCTCATTTATTGTTGTTTGATTTTTTTGTTTCTATTATTTTAATCATATGAATTGGTACATATCATACACACAATCTCACCTCACCAAATGGATATTGTTGGTAGAAAGATATTTACATTTGGTTATATCTCCGGCCCGCTATTGTGCACTTATAATGTAATGAGTGCAAAATGATTCAAATAAATAATCTAGTGATTTAAAAAGAAATAATTTTAGTCAAAATGATATTCTGTCTTTCATCTTTTATAGGAAAAAGTTGTTTTGACCACATTTTCGTTGTCGACGTAGTCTTTCCATCCTTATTCATACGTGTACTGACACGTCCTCGTCTCACTTGCATTCGTCTAATTTGAACACATCAAACGTAAATGACTAATATAATTTATACATTTTAAGAGATTGAAACATACATACTCGTATCGTACAACAAATAATATTGTATAAATACCCGTGTTTGATGAAGTTCGCTATCATGGTGACCATCCTTGAAGAAACTGTCATCGACGTCACGCGTGTCGCATCATCTTTTTTGAAGAGATTTTCATATGTCATCTCAAAGACGTAGGCCATGTCGTCTGCGTGCGCTGCTCCCTTCACATCCAGGTCATTCAGGTTCTTGAACGGATTAATGTCACCCTCGAATGCAAATTCCGAAGAATAAATCGGATCCAAGCTTGTCTCCAACCTAATCTTCGTGCACCTCTGGAGGTCATATAGAAACTTGCCATCGCCTATTAGGTGTACTATATTTTGTACCGTTTCATTACCAATGGGTCGTCCACCAAAATAGTAATCTTTTATTTTGTCCATTATGACCTGTTTTTGTTTGGGGTTTTGCAAACCCTCCAGTAAACCGCTCGGCAGGTAATATTCCAGATTTTTCTCAAATAATCGAATATTCTCCGGATTTCCCGCTATTGTGGAGAACATGAGCGCGCCTTCCAACACGCTGAAGCCGATCATGAACGGAACGTGATGGTACTGACCGGATTTCAAGATCTTTTCTGGATGGTCCGATAGGAACGTCTCCTCCCCTGCGAATTGACGTTCCGCAGTCGGCAAGAACGCCCTGAACTCCCCAGATGGGTCTTCGCTGAGCGTGATCTTTTCGGCAGCTTCTATCAAATCGAATGTCTTGGCGCGTTTGAGAAAACGGACTAAATCCTCGACATGTGTCGCATTGGATCCCATGTATCTTCCAAGACGGAAAGCGTATTTTAACGAATCTCCCTGATAAGCCCAATCATTGCATACGGATCCGCTACTGACGATGGCTTTGGAGATGAGTCCCTTTGCCATGGGTGACAAGATGAGATATTCCACTGCGATGGCTCCGGAACTGACTCCATACAGAACGACGTTGTTCGGATCGCCTCCAAAGTTTCTTATATTGTCACGTATCCACCTGAGAACAGCCACCATGTCCTTCAAACCTGCATTACCCGGTGCGTCTTTTGTCCCGGTGGACAGAAATCCCAATGGTCCAAGTCTATAGTTGAAAGTGACCACGACCAGACCTTGCGCTACTAGCCTGTAGGGTTTGAACACATATGTGTTGCTGAGTCCGAAAGCGAACGCTCCTCCATGCACGAAAACGAGGACCGGGAGGTTCTTTGCCATTAGATCTGGCGTGTGAACATTGAGATAGAGGCAATCTTCGTTCCCCGCAATTTGTTCGAGCGTATATATTTTCTGCGGACAGAAAGTTCTCTCGGCATCGGCAAGTCTTATACCTTCCCATGGTTTTGGTGGTTTCGGACCCTAAAACAAACCAATACTAATTAATACACAAACAAGTGTTTAGTTGTCACATGTAATTGACATTAGATTAAAAAAAATCTTCTATATTATGCACCCATGTACATGAATTGAGATGATCGATGGGTCGATGGCAGAGCGGCTAGCTCATTGGGTTAGTAATCCAGTGGTCGCGATTTCGAATCCTGCCTCAACCGATTTCGTTCACCTATAGCACAAGCATTTATGCTTATTTTAGAGAACGTAGGAAGATGTTTATTTGTTTGTTTAGCAAGGAAATATTCATTTCAAAAAAAAATAAAAAATAAAAATTATTTAATGTTGTTTGTGCTGTTATAGTGGAAACTATTACATACCTATACTTATTTTACCTATGTTAAATGTTGTGGATCTTTTGCGAATGGCTCATGATTTTTCATGTTTCGTAAACACATTTCTTTTTTTTTTATCTCAACCGAATACCACGGTGAGTCTTGAGTCTTGGTGACTGACGCAACTGCGTATAAAATAAAATTTAAAAATACAAAAAAAAAATAATATATATAGATTTTACTGTATCTATTTGAATATAATTCCCACATACAGGCTTAGCCTTTAGTGGGCTTTCGAATATTTTAAAATATTTATGTTATATATGCTATGTACCTAACTATGTAAGGATTTGAAATAAATAAATAAAAAAAATATATATATCTTAAAAAAATATTCAAACATTTAGGAAACGTTAAGCGCTCTTCATGTAGGTATTATAATGCTGAGAAAAGTAAATTAAAATCGTACAAACACCAATTTCTTCTTCTCAAAGTTCTTAAAAAAATAACTTCAAATGGTACTTAATATAGAGGTTTTACTATGTGATTCAATAATATCGTGTACCTACTTATTACCTGTATGGAATTTCCGTCTTTTAAAAACCCCTTTATTTATCATGTTTATCATCATAATACGCCAACTAAAAATAAATAATCGTTCTGACTTCTGCGAGAATAGAATTTCACAAGTAGCCTATTTATTTTTATTGACAAACATTTTTTCAACATCTCAATAGAGACGAAGTTAGGATATTGTAGAAGAACCAGGAACTCGATTTCGAAATATCATTTGACTCCCGAAAGGGAAAAAAATCCAATGTTTGCGTATATGCAATTAAAAAATAATATTCGATATCCTATTTATATTGTGGATTTTATTGATATAATACCATTACTTAAGACTTACCCTAAATCTCCTTGTTACGGTCGCGTAAGGTATTTCCAAAAACGACATATATTTCACACTGTATTGTTCCACCCTCACACCCATCAACTTTCCCTCTTTAACTGACACCACCAGAGAAGGATCACCACTATTTCTCCGAGAACTCTGTCTTACAAGACCAAATGATCTCTTAATGCTGTTGGCTTTGCTCCCAAACGAGACTGCCGGGGCGGTTTCATCACGCGGAGCGTTTCTTAACGCCATCACGAGTAACTGAAGCGCTTCCAAGGCGGAGAACTTCACCCCGAACTGGTTGTCGTTGGCAGCCTTCAGGAAGGCAACGAACAGAGGATCAACCGTGTGGATCTTGCTGGACAAGAAGGACTTTCCCAACACTTCCGCGTCGATTTTGATCAGTTCCATGCGAAGAGACCGGTCCACGGCCAGGCGGGCGCGGAGTTCTCTCAGGGAGCCGGTGCCTCCATTCACGAGACAAACACATACCAACAAAAGCGCACAAAGATTCATGACGATCGTCCTTACCTTCGAAGGTTACTAATTTTGTGTACCCATTTTCTTGTGCTTTTATAGACAGTTCAAAATCATCCACAATACAAATGAACGAGTTTTTTTACAAAATTTTCCGCGAATCCAGTACCGGGAACGCAGGGAGGGTCTCAGTTTTTAGTAACATTTAATTTTATGATATTTTATTACATTTTTTTATACCTCAATTTGAAGGTGATAGCCGAGCGGTAATGTCGTCGCCTCACATGCGTGAGGTCGACGGTTCGAATCCTGGCGGGGCACGCACCTCTGGATTTAAAAAAAAAAACCATGTGCGGATTTATATCATTAGCTATGTGTAGCCATGATCCAATTTGTCTGGTTCACCTTTTTAAGGGTTACGAAGGTCAGATGGCAGTCGCTTCAATGTAATAACTGCAGACTCGCCAATTCCAGGATCATGGTCAAAGTGTACCCCGATAGAAACGGGACAAAAACGCTAAGGGGAAAGAAAGAAAGAAGAGACGAAGTTGAAATATTAAAGGCGAACCAGGAAATCAAGGCACCTACAGGGCTTACGACCTGTCATCGGCTGATTAACATGATCAGTTTATTTAACGTTCACCATTTATGTCTTTTTATTGAGTTCTCAATAAAACATCATCACGTACACTAGCCGATGACAGGTCGTAAGCCCTGTAGATGACTTGATTTCCCGGTTCTCCCTAAATATTCTTACTACGTCTGTATTGAGATATCATTGTCTCCTGTCAGGGAAAAAATCCATTGTTTGCGTATATGCAACTATAAAAAAAACATTAAATTTAGTTCTTAATTTTCATATTTATTTTACTATCGGTTTTAGGTCTGTGTTTTTTTTTCATTAGGAAAATATAGGTACACGTTACAGATGCTCAGGTAAAAAAAGAACACTTACTTGCACCCTGCGCAAATTTCTTGCCATATGGCAATTTATTCCCTCTAACCAGTGTTTCTATCCCAGAGAAGCAATATTTGCGTGAGAAATGATTTTAAAAAATACACTTCTCCTCTGCTGGGGATCGAACCCAGGACACCAGTAGGTACAGAAGCCAAATGGCTAACCAACTGTGCCACGGCGGTTCTAACTCATCTAAGCCTATTGAAAATTTGTATTTCTCAATTCTTACTTTATTTTTCACAGAATTAATTGACATGTATTGTATTGTTGAAGGTAATTCTTCTCACTCTCGAAATTTATTCAAGTGGCATGTTTATTGAAATTTCTTTCTATTGATTAGTACATTATGTTCTGACACAGGTACAAATATAATATTTTTATTTTATTTAAACCTAACAAACATTCAGTCATACAAATAAATATAACAACAAATTCAATTTTAACAATATATCATAGACCAATTTTGTTTGCGGATATTACATTATCTTTTTAAGCTGCACAGTGTAAAACAAATTGCTATTTAAAATTTAGTAGGTATTCAAAACTCAGAAGAAAAAGGACAAAAAGAGAGAAAGGAAGGTTGTGGCACTCGCAGTCAAAAAAAACAAAGCAGGAGTCAGCTACCGTAAACCTCTAAGGGTCTCAGAGATGGCATTTTTATATTTTATTTTAGTATGTCTAAAAATATCAACACTCTTTAAAAATCATTATAAATGTTACATGCCCTTTGGATGAATGAATTTTGGACATAGTTAGTTCTGCAGAGAGGCAATCTAAAAGTAAGATTTGTTCTAGTACTACGAAAGGGACAATTAATTGGAAGACTCCCAACAATATATGTATGACATGTATGTACAATACTATATACATTCCATCACGCCGTTTTCGGAATAGGCAGAGAAAACTCGTTATTTTTGTCGTCAAACTTTAAATTTTTGATTTTTTAAGTTCCAAACTTTCACAATTTCATTGAATAAATGGAATTATGATAAGAAGAATTATATATTAGAAGAATTATATATATTATGATAAGAAGATAAGAAGAAGCTTAGAAGAATTTGTAACAGAACGATGTATGACAGAGTTCGAAATGAAGATACAAGGAAAGAATGTAAGATGATGAAAGATGTAATTAACAGGATGAAAGTTAACACATTGAGATGGTTTGGCCACTTGGAGAGAATGAATGAAGAACGCCTGACGAAGAAAATATACAAAGCTGACAGGAATTGAATAAGAGGTCGGGGGCGCCCAAGAAAAGGATGGCACGACCATGTAAACGATATTCTGAAAGATGGAAATGTAAGAAGCGTGAACAACAGACGAACATGTATAAGACGATGTATGAATGTTGATGAGGCGATGAATGTGTGTCAAGATAGAAAAATGTGGCGTTCGGTTCTCTCTGCCTACCCCGTGAGGGACATGGCGTGATGGTATGTATGTATGAATTATGATAAAGGTCTTGTGCGTCTTCCGGATGATTAAAAAAAATATTGGGCGTTTTAAGCTTTTCAAGACTTTAAATATCCGACTCTGGTAGATATTTGGTATTGGTGGAAAATCATTTTTGATAATAATAACGACAGTGTATGGTAAAGGTAAAACAGCCAATTTGGGAATTGCAATGACGTTTGAGTTCTCCATAACGGCGATGAAGGTACAAGACTCAGATGAATCTTAAGTACTGCAATAATAATCGATTTATATTAAGGTGTTTACACCCGTAGATTATTTATCACTTTTGCTTTTTTTCTGTGATACAACATTAAGACGCGTCCACATCGGTATGTATCATGTTATCGTATTCATACCGCGTAATATCGTCTACATCCGTACCCGTGTCGTATCCGTGTATCATTGTCTACTTTATTATCAGTAAGTATCGTAGCCATGTAACATCGTCTTCATCCTTATTGTAGCCGCGTTACATCGTCGAGATGTTGGCATACTATGAAATTTTGTGTCTTGTGTAGGTACCGACATTCCAAGCTATTGGTCTTCATATCGGCGGTTGTTTAAATATGGGATCTATGTAAAATAAACATACCTTATCATTTAATGGAGTCAGTCATGTATGATTTTCAACGATTTTTTATAAAAAAAATTTCGATTGTGTTGATAAAACACTCGATGAATGGCCTATCATGATAGTGTATTATTTATAGTGTGTACACACCTTTACCTTATGTTATTATTAAATTATGTTTTCCCAGTCAATAAACTTGATGATTTTCCTTGTTTAGTTTTGTTTCCTTTGCATATAAAGTAATATATCATCATCTGTGTCGATCTTTTTGTCAAATTAAATTTTATGATTTTCAGTCTTGAGATTTTCGATTATTGCTTATGATCAGATTCAATTTCATTTTGGGATCGATTTTCATAATATAAATTCGGGACACCATCAACTTTTGTGTTGCAATTTTACCCCTGGAGTCATTATGATACCTTTATTATCTCAATGTACATTTAAATAAAATTGTGTCTCTTTGTATAATTAAGTGACGAGCAATTGTTTTGCAAGTATTGCTTAAGTCTTACATTTTCGGCAAGACTAGGTTTACAATACCAAGAGTCTTACGGTCTTTAAAAATGTAATATTTATTTATTTATTTAAGGGACAAATACAGTCTTATAAAATATCTTTCTATAACTTACCGAATTTTAACATATATTCGAAAACTAGAGATCAACGTAGAGGTGGAGGACTTATAGTATACATCAACAATCTACATATCCTTTAATGAACAAACTGAAATATTTAATACATGCGAATCAATATCTGGCCAGATTCAAACATTTGACAAGCGAAAAATAAAATTACTTGCTATTTACCGACCGCCAAACACAAATAAAGTGACTTTTTTATCAGAACTTCAACATATGTTGCAGTTAAGAGAGCCAACTTGTGAATTTATATTTTGTGGTGATATAAACTTAAATACAATGGAACGAAAAAACAAGCAAGTAAATGATTATAAAAATATTTTGTGTGAAAGGGGATTTTGCCAAGAAAAAAAAGTAAGCTCGTGTATAGACCATATTGCAGTGCGCAATCAAAATAAAGAAGTGAATTCATGTATAATAACACAAAAAATATCAGACCTTTATATTATTGCAGCTACGATAGGTACATGTTATACTCGAAACAAAATTAATAACATGGAAACGACGTCGTATTATTTGGATAAAAAAGAAGTGATCTCACAGTTAAAACAAATATAATGGGACGCTCTACTAATGATCGATTGTCTACGTTTATTATATAAAGCTATTAAAAATAACTTTGAAAATGTATATGAAAAAGCTAAAACCGAAAAACATTAAAAAATTATAGAATAAAAAAGGATTGGATAAACAATGAAATAAAAAAACATGGTCAAAAAGCGTGACTGTCTATTTAAAAGATGGAAAAATGATCCAACAAACGACATTTTACTGTTGGAATATACTAAATAGAGAAATCAAACGAACAATCACATAAATTCTACTAAAAATAAATTCCACAGGAAGGAAATTGAAGGCATGAAGGGTAACCATAAAAAACTGTGGGAAAAAATAAATGAACTATTTGGATAAAAGAAAGAATCGTTGGATGTTATCATCACTAAAAATATGAAGGAATTGGGGAATACGCAATACCTTTGTGATATGTATGGAAAAAATTTTGTCGAAGAAATAAACTCGATAAAACACAAATGTAATACAACCTTTCAAGAGAGAAAGACATATGTCAGACCAGCTAAAATTTCTATGAGATTAAAACCAGTCTCATCACAAATGATAGGGTAAAATTTCGATAGTAAATCACCAGGTTATAATCAAATAAAAATTGATGATTCAAAAGAGATAAAAAAGGAAGTAAGTCCTATATTGGCTAAATTGATAAACCTATGTGTGAAGAAAGGTACTTATGCCTGATGACCTTAAACTTTCAATAATACGGCCAATTTTCAATAACGGCAGTCACAAAGAATTTACAAATTATAGACCCATAGCGATCTTATCATGTATTGATAAAATTATTGAAAAAGCAATAGTTAACCAAATATCAACATTCTTAAATGAAAACCAAATAATTAACAAAGAACAGTTTGGATTTCAAAAAAATAAAAGTACGAATTCCTTATTAACAGAATTTACCGATGAAATAAAGAACCACCTAAATAATAAGTTATACGTAGGTATAACAAAAAGGCATTCGATACCCTGGATCATAATATTCTACTTACTGCAATGTGGAGTACCGGTTAATATCTGTCTAAAAGATTATTTAACAAACAGAAAACTCACTGTGAAAAATAATTACCAATTGAGTGATTCTATCCCAATCGAGAACGGAGTTGCCACGGAATCAATATCAAGGCCAATATGTTTATAAGACACGTCAATAGTTTACCAAACGTCATTAAATATTGCAGTAAAAAAGTGTTCGCCGATGATACATGTATAATCGTAGCAGACCTAAACAATGACAAAATACAAAATTACCTACAGACTGACCTTAATAATTGCTAACTAAATGGGCACATGATAATGGGATTATTATAAATGTAAACAAAACTAAATATATTATGATAATACATTCAGTGCAAATGGAAAAGATATGTGACCTCAACATAAAAGGTCACGATTATGAATGTCTCCATGAAAATGTAACTGATTGTAATTGTCAACAACTAGAAAGGGTTTTTTAACTATGTAAAATGTAAATAAATAAATGTTGCGCATCCCATGGACAGCCAGAAGAACGAATGTGTCAATTCTAGACGAGCTGAAGATCGAGGATCGTCTATCGACGATATGTTACAGACGTATCCTTCAATTCTTTGGACACATTGCCAGTAGGGAACAAGACTGCCTCGAGAAGCTTGTTGTGATGGGCAGCGTGGAAGGACGGAGATCTCGTGGTCGCTCACCGACCAGATGGAGCGATTTGTCCACAATGGGGTCTTCGGTGACTAGTGCTCTGCGTTCAGCCCAAAACAGATTGGCATGGAGGCGGGCCATACGTGTGGCGACGGACTACAGCCGCTATCCTCAGTCACGAGGAAAAGGACGAATATATATAAATAAATAAAACTTTAAATAAAAAAAAATGAACAAAAGACACATAAATTACTTTTGTCCACAGTTGATGTACATTAAATAATCATAGAAGTATGTACCTACAATACAACAAAAAATAAATTTAAATATACTCAAAATCATTATATATTCATATATTTCACACATTTGCCCGTGACGGGAAATAAAGGGAAGGAAAAAGTAAGGGAGAAGGACCTAATTTGTTACTGCTGTGAAAAATAACAGAATCTGCTAGATAACAAACAGAAATTAAAAGAAGTACACAAACTAAATTTTTTAACACTAGTTGTATGTAACACATGAGATCCAACTATCAATAGCGATAGTATGTATAGTTGAAGAATAAGTACCAAACTATAAACCTATAAATCCAAATTATTGAATATTTTAAGATATTTTGTTTTCTATACAACACATGTAGGTATGTATGTCAAGATAGGATAGTATGGAGGTCTGCCCTGTTTTCCTACCCAGAATATGAAAACAGCATGGTGGTATGGAGATTAAGTATCAAACTATTAAGTCTTCTTAGATATTGTGTATAGGCTACTGCCATACAAATTGTATGAAGCAATGTCGTCACTAAATTCAATTTTTATAAAAATTGTTTAAAAAATTTAAGATGTACTACAATGTTCATATTTTTTATAGAAAATTATATTATCTAGTTGGGGTGTTTCTGCTTTTTGTAATTTTTAATAACTTTGTAAATATAGGCAGTTATACACAAATTTATCATAAAAAAATATTTTTATTCGTAATTTTTTTTTTGAAAAACTATGAAATTTTTTTGAATAAACCAATTTGAGATTTTGTATTTGTGTATCATACCAATTTTCAGCGTTCTAGCTTTTATGGTTTCTGAGATATATGGAAATATAAATTAAAAATTCAAAAGTTGATAATTCCTGACTAAAACAAAAATTCTAAATTCTGAGTATAAAAGTTTTGTAGGCCTATAACTATTTATATATTCTAAAATTGTGGACTCTGTAAATTGAGCGGATCAAATGTTATAAGGGGGGGTGGGGACACACACACACACGCACGCTCCCTCACACACACACACACACAGACACACACACTCACACACACACACACACATACATACACACACACACTCACACAGATAACCTGACACACAAACACACGAAATGTTCTACTCCGAATTCTGAGTAAATCCGTATATATAACATATATGCTGCGAAGCCTCTAAGTTGGTGTTTTTTTACTTCAAAGTTGGAAAAGCCGTGAAAAATATAGACCCTACATACAAATCTCGCGTATCCTGGCTTGAAACTTTGTCGATGTGTTAAGAGAACAAAGATCTCTTGAACAAATCGACAGTTGGAATACACAGGTTTACGCCGCTATGCATCTATATAAATAATTCTTGTTGCAATCATGACTAGCAGTGAATACATCAGGATGCCTACCTTAAATGGGGTTGCAGACCAAAAGCTAAGCTAAGTTAGTTTAGCTTAGCTCGCATAGCTGAGGTCTTTTCATAAAAAAATATTCATTAATAGAATTTAAATATTTATAATATTATGCAATATTGATTACCCTACATTCGCGCGATGTGTGTAAATGGTGCTATGTGCATAGTGCAGTACGATTGTTGAAGAAAAAATATAAGGTGAAAGGATAATATGGAGGTGGACGAAACAGAGGATGTAGTTTTTTTTTGGGCATACCCAGCTGAAGGACCTCTCGCACGCCGCTGCATACTAATGTCCTATGATAAAAATAAACAAATGCTCCCTGCATCAGTGGCGAGTTTATTACCGTATGGCAATTTCATCCAACTAACCAATGTTTCCAGTCCTGAGAAACAAGGATTGCGTGAGAAATCAATTTAAATAAATTTCTCCTATACTGTGGATCGAACTAAGGACGTCTGCACTGAAGCCAAACGGCTTACCAACTGTGCCACAGCGGTCGGCACATTCAACGATCATGTATTTATTTCCTGGTAATTCGTTATTACGTGTTTATTACTAATGAAGACATTATTTTAGTAACAATGTTGTATTGTACTTACAAATACGAATAAATAAAATTAATACTTTAAAGTGATTTCAATAAATTCATTGATCATTTCATAAACTGGTGGTGAAAGAAGTTTTTAACGTTTTTTAGGTAATCTAAATATTTTATGTAAGAAGAGACAGATAATTTGACTGTAGCGACTGAGGCAGCTATAAGACTGTAGAACTCCATGGTTATACATACATACCATACGCCATGTCACTAATGGGGTAGGCAGAGAGAACCGAACACCATATGTCTCTAGCCTGGCACGCATCCACCGTCTCATCAGTTACATTTCCCTCTTTCTCTTCCCTCTTTCAGAATATTTTCAAGTGTTCTTTCCTTTTCTTGGACGGCCCCGACCTCTAGTTCCATGCCTGTCCGTTTTGAATATTTTCTTCTTCAGGAGTTCTTCGTCCATTCTGACCCTACTCTATGTGGCCATACCTACCCCGTGGTTGTGCTGGCAATCAATTTTAAATTTTACGCAAAAAATATAGACATCATTTCGGAGCGGACAATTTGAACAGACTTTAATTTTGTAAGAATTTATTAGATATTTTTCAATAGTATATTTTTCCCCAGAATCCTCAAAAAATATCTTTGAAATAAAAAAAAACAGTTTATTTTTGCATCTTTATTCTATTGAGTTTTTTGAAATATGAATATTTTATTTTATTTTATTGAGCACAGACACAGGCATGAATGCCCAAATATTTCTACGCATAATAGTTTATACATGGGAAGTACATATAATAAGTATGGCATGTAGGTATATTATTAAATACTTTTTAATTTTATGTAAAGTATTTAATTTATTAAATACTTTTCTTGTAAAATTAACTGTACATAATAGAAACATTTTTTAATCTTCTTCCTCTCTGTTTAGGCGTGTTGGCCTGTTTACGTCCTTTTTAATTGTTTATTGTAAATAACTAAAAAAACTATATAATGCCTTCAAAGTAGATTTTTACTTTGAACGAAAGAAAATGTGAAAACATTTTGATTTAGATTTTTATTTTTGAATTACTTTTCTTGCTATTAAAATAACAAAACATTTTACTTTTTTTACGAAAAATATTGTATAATATTTGTTCGAGTTTCATACATTAAATGTTAATACGTGTTCATATTATTTGTGTACACCCATTATGCTCAAGGTCATAGACGTTAACAAAGTCCTTAAAATATATAATTTTTATGAATTAAGAATTTATGTAAATTATATTATGCATATGTCAGAGGGAGGAACGGTTGGTGCTCTGGATCATAAATCCTTGGGTTCCCCCATAAATCCTGCTTCGACCTATGTATATCGTTCACCTGTACAAGCTTTTGCTTGGGGAAAGTACGACGTTGACCATTTTGTGGTCTCAAGGATATATACATACTTTATTTTGAAAACAAGTATATAAAAAAAATCGAGGACACACTTTACAATATTTTCTGCGCGCTGAAATAAAAAATAAAAAAAAAATCACGTCATTCCGTAGATTATTTACAATCACACTGCCAATGTCAAACACATAATGTGTTTTATACAACAAACAAATTCAAATACAGAACACACATAATGCATTGTGAAGCATACATACATACATACCATCACGCCATTTCCCTATTTGGGGTAGGCAGAGAGAACCGAACGCCAGACTCCTCTCTCTTGACATACATTCCCCGCTTCATTCACGTCCATACATCGTCTCATACACGCTCTTCTATTATTCTTACTTCTAACATCACCATCTTTCAAAATCCCATTTATGTGATCGTGCCAACTTTTTCTTGGCCGACCTCTACTTTTCGTTCCTCTTTTATCAGCCTTGTATACTTTTTTTGTCAGACGGTCATCACTCATTCTTTCTATGTGTAATGCATTGTGAAGCGATATAAATATAACTTAAACAATTACACTTAGTTTGTATGAAATACAAAATTGTTTAATTTTATCAAAATAATAATAATAATGAACACTTCCTTGCACCCTGCGCAAGTGGCGAGTTTATTGCCGTATGGCAATTTCTTCTAACTAACCAGTGTTTACAACCCAGAGAAGCAATATTTGCGTGAGAAATAAATTTCTCCTCTGATGGGAATCGAACCCAGGACGCCCGCACAGAAACCCAACAGCTTACACACTGTGCCACGGCGGTCGGCAAATTATCAAATGAATAAAGCTGCATCTTTATCATATTGAATATATTATGTAAAATCTTATGTATAAAATGGTTTAAGTATCTCTATTTTTCTGTAAGGCTATGATTATTGAGATTCAAAGTGAGAATCATTATAAATTAGGTTGAAATTCATATTCTACAATCTTAAATTTAATATTTATTTATTTATTTATTTGTTTATTTATTTATTTATTTAATTATTTATTTATTATATGTAATGTACGCCCTTAATAGGGCATTTACAATAAAATACAAGATTAATAATAAAAATGTAGGCACCACGAAACAACAATAAGTTCAAATACATCAATAACATAAATAATACAATATTATAAAAGAAAATAGTGATAAATAATAATAATAAGTAATTTATATAGCGCCGTTTAATGATTTAAAATCATTCCAAGAGCGCTTGTAGCTCAATTCTGTAATGCTCTGAGAAACAAAGTTGTTTTTAGTTTTTTAGAGAAGGTGTCTTTGCTTTGAGCACCGCGGACATCAGGAGGTAGTTTATTCCACTTTAATGGACCGCTCACACTAAAGCATCGATCATAGTACGCCGCTTTGTTGGCTCTGTCCACCTCCTTCAAGAAGTTGGTACTTTCTGATCCAGACGACCTAAGTGTGAGGTGCTTCCCAGAGAGTTCTTTTCTTTGACATAGTTCTTGTATGTAATTCGGTGCTAGATCATTTAAAGCATTAAACACAATGATACAAAAAACATAAATGATACAAAAGCAAGCAAAAACAAAATCTATACACAAAAAGAAGAAATAAAAATACTAATAAATAAACATTATTACAGATTCTATTTTTAAACCAGAAAATAAACAAACCAGCCCCCCTAGACAACATGCCATTAAAGCTAAGCGTTATATCGCTAAGCGATAGAAATGTATGAAATTTGTGGCTGTCACGTGTTGTCATAGCGACCAATTTCATACATTTACTATCGCTTAGCGATATAACGCTTACCTTAAATGACACGTTGTCTAGGCCCCCAGAAGTCGAAAAATATAATTTGCGCTAAACATCCTTTTGAAACCATCTATAGTGTGTACCTACATTAAATATATCAACAGCACTATATTGGTTTCCAAGGCGGTGCAATCTATGTATTGGTGACTTAATAATGAAATTACTTCGAAGATTCTCTATATGAAAAGGTGCATTTTGACGTGAAGCAAACCTTGTAGGTACTCTGAATTTTATCATTTAAATTAGTTCAGGGGTGTCCAATATACCCTGGATTATTTTAAATAAACAAATTGAATCACAAATCGTTCTTCTGCTTGATAGTTTCGATAAATTTAGAACACTCATTAGGAAATCATAATTTAATTTTTCTAAAGGAATGGATAATTTGTAATTTACAAATCATAAAAATTTGTGTTGAACCCTTTCAACCCTCAATGGGTGCACATTATAAAACGGTGACCATATAGTTGAATTATATTCAAGATTACTACGAACAAGTGATGTATATAGGGTCTTAAATGTATGAACATATCTGAAATTTTTGACTGTTTTCAAAATATAACCAAGGCATTTTAAAGCTTTATTAGTTATTTCAGTTATGTGAGAAATAAATGTAAGCCTCTCATCAAACAATATACCAAGATCCTTTATTGGTGTTACGTTAGTTAAGTTATAGTTGTCTATTGTGTATTGAAAATTGATACTAGTTTCATTTCTACAGAATCTGATGAATTGACATTTAGTATGGTTTCGATATAAAGAATTCGATGCACACCACTCGAGTATCTGGTTAGGATTTAGTTGTAACGCCATACAGTCGTTTAAGTTCTTTATCGTTTTGTAAATTTTCAAATCATCTGCAAAAAGTAAGAAGTGAGCATCATGGAAAATATCGACAATGTCGTTAATAAAAAAAAGAAATAATACTGGACCCAAGTGAGAACCTTGTGGGACACCACTTTTTGCAATGAATTGAGTAGAGATATTGATATACAATTTGACAGAGTTTACGAGATAATATTCTTAAATTTGCTGTCCATTTTCTATCTTCAACATCAAATACCGGAATAATTGGTACGCTATTATGCGCAAGCGTAAAGCCGATTGCAGACCAAAAGCTAAGCTTAATTTGTTTAGCTTAGCTCGCATAGCTGAGGTCGTTTTTCATACAAGTGTGCAGACCGCAAACTATGTGAGCTAGTATGAAAAATTACCTCAGCTATGCGAGATAAGATAAACTAATTTAGCTCAGCTTTTAGTCTGCAACCCGCTTGATTGTCCAACAATTTCTAAGTAGAAAAATTTCGTTGTAATGCACTAAGCCGCTATAGTCAGAATGTGCCCAATTATTGAACAAACTTTATTTTCTGAATTAATAAAGTAAATATTACAATTGGATATCTATGCATTTTATTACTACTTCCTGTCTTAATCAGCCACGATGTGCTGCGATTATGTACGTTTTTATTAAATCTATTTAATTCTCTATTCACAGCCTTACTTTTTGTATAAAACATAATATGTTTATTCGGATCTGAATCTTAAATTATTCAATTAAAATACGAAAATATCTATGTATAATCTCAAAGCATCTCTTGAAATTGTATTATATGGTTTGTATAAAAATGACTAATGGCAATAAGCCCGCCAGTATACAATATGTTTATGAGTTTATGTACAAAAATATTATGAATAAATAAATAACATCTTGCTTGTTCCGGCTCTATCCATTGACATTTGTTGTCATTATCGATAGAAATGGTCTTTTGAATCTTCCGAGGTTCCCCACCATGTCTGTATCAGTCTTTTTTCAATTCACAACGGTCCCTACTTTCGATCAATTCAGTCGTTGGTCGACAGCAGATATTTTTTATATCTGTAAAGTTCCTTCCAGAAATTGTACCTCATTTGGTTCGGGTTTGTCTTCATAACCAGTTTGTCCGTTATTTCGAGGTAGTCCATCGTTTCTGGACTTCGTATCGGATTCCATGTGGCAGGTAATAGTTTTGTAGGAGTCGGTATTGGTTGACTGTAAAAAAAAGAAACTAATATCAATATTGTTATTAAATCAGCATTCTTTCTCTCTCATACGCACATCCACTCTTTGATCACAGCTATATACTTATATATTTTTTGATATTAAGTATAGCACGTAAGAGATGCCTGTCATTTATGTATTCTTAATTGTTGTTTTATCATTTAATTTAATTTTATTTATATAAGATTTGGTACACGGTTAATATACAATATATGTACATAAACATAATATCAAACATATCAAAGCAACCGTACACATAAAAATTCCACGAGGCACAGCCTGTCTGTGGGTTTACAAATTAAAATATAGACATAATTATTTTGTTAATAACATTAGATAATAATATGAGTACTAAAATACCGATATTTTCTTATGTACTAAAATACGTATTTATCTACTTAAATACGGATATTTTATTACGTACAAAAATACGTTTAGTTACGTACTAAAATACCTACTTATATTTTCTTTAGTTAAAAATATGGTTAGTTATAGTTGCTACTTTCTTTAACATACATACATACATACATACCATCATGCCATGTCCCTCGCGGGGTAGGCAGAGAGAACAGAACGCCACACTATTCTATCTTGACATACATTCACCGCCTCGTCAACATTCATGCTACGTCTCATGCATGTTCTTCTATTGTTCAGACTTGTAACATTTCCTTCTTTCAGAATATCGTTCACATGGTCGTGCCATCCTTTTCTTGGGCGCCCCCGACCTCTTTTTCCATTCCTGTCAGCCTTATATATTTTTTTCGTCAAGCGTTCTTCATTCATTCTTTCCACGTGACCAAACCATCTAAGTGTGTTAACTTTCATTCTAGTTACTACATCTTTCTTCATCTTACATTCTTTCCTAGTGACCTCATTTCTAACTCTATCATACATCGTTCTATTACAAATTCTTCTTAACGATCTCATTTCCACTGCATTTATTCTACTTTCATGCGACTTCTGCCATGTCCAGGTTTCACTTGCATACATCAAGGTTGGCACTACAATTGCGTTATGAATGGCAACTTTAGCTTCCTTTGATACGTTACGATCATTCATAACTGGTTTAAGTGCTCCATTCACTCTGTTTCCTGCCATAACTCTTCTTTCAATATCCTTATCAGGCCGTCCATTCCGTTGGAACATGCTTCCCAGATAAACATATTCGTCGACTTGTTCAAGCCATTCATTCTCTACTTTTATTTGACACGATGTTCTGCTTTCACACTTTTCAAAGACCATTACCTTTGATTTGCTAGCATTCATCCTCAGTCCGTACTCTATGCATCCTTCATATACCATGTTTACTAGATACTGTAACTCTTCCACGCTTTCTGCTAACAGGACTTTATCGTCTGCATACATCAAATCATGCACTGTTACAGTACTCAGCTTCAGACCCTTATTTTCATCCCTAAGGGCTCTTATGCAGAAATCAATGTACAGATTGAAGAGCCATGGTGACAAATAAGGTTATTACAAAATAAATAGTGGGTATAGGTAATACTTAATTGATAATGATTCGATCAAGTATGTGTTTGGCACATAGCACTCTTTATAGGGTGAATTGCCTTAAACAAAAAAAAAAAAAAAAGTATGTGTTAATTGTGTTTTCTATCGTAAATGAATAATACGTTATTATATTATTATGATTTCTTATTATTTAAGATATAATGTTATGTTATAAGTATGATAATTAAATTAACATGTTATTGAACTGAGTGGAATATATTTTGATATAATTATTACGTCTGGAGCTTTGACGGTAAATCGTACATTTTTCAGAGATGAGTAACCTTTTGTCTCTTTTTTATTCGTCTTAAAACCTACCAGTATGCAAGTCTTGCCTTCTTCAGTAGATAATAATTCGTTATCACACTTAAAGCAACTTAAAGGTCTTGGATTCGATTCTCGGTGGAGACGTAGCTTTTGGGTCAGGGGGGCAAGTCCAGTCAGACAGCGGAATCAAAACCATCCGTGTTTACCCATATCATGGATATAATTATCTTATGGAGTTCTATAAAATCTTAAGATATTGGTTTTGATTCCGCCGGTTGACCAGACTTGCCCCCTGGATTTGTGAGACATTCAACATCTTAATTCGAAAAAACGTATGACTTGTTATTGGGTGTGTGTTATATTTGAAGTATGATGCCCGGGAAACAATACATAATACTTTAACGAATTATCAAAATAGAAAATAACTATTACATGGGTGAAGAAAATAAATAGGGTGGAAATAAATTAGATTACTTTGTATATACCACGTTACCGCAATTTGAATAACGTCGTGCAAAAAAATGTTACCCTATTCCACAAAGTTAATTTGATATTTTATTGGTGTACATTCACAATTCTGTCTTACTTTGTAATCTGGTTCGTTGGATGAACTTGCCTAATGGCAATAAGCCCGCCAGTGAGCAATATATATCTTTTATATCATGTGCAAAGAGATAAATAAATAAATATTTGAGAATATAAATTAGATAGGTGGCGGTAGGGCGGTCTGCGCGCAGGGATAGTACTCCAGTGGTCGCGAGATCGAATTCTGCCACGACCAATTTCGTTCACCTATAGCACAAGCATTTATGCTTAGTTTAGGGAATGTATGAGGATGTATATGTACTTGTTCCAAGGACATATTCATTATTTTAAACAAAAACAAAAGAATACTTAAATAAAAAAAGATGGCTGGTGGCAGAGCGGTTAGCGCGCTGGGTTAATAATCCTGTGCCACGACCGATAAATAGCACAAGTATTTGTGGAATTTTGGGAATATACGAGGATGTATTGGATTGGATATTGTTACAAGGATATTATTCATTCTTTAAAAAAATGCAAGTTAAAATAAGTCTTACGAAATAACGGTATCAAATAACTTTAAGATGTGTAAATCAGAACAAAAGTCGAAACACGTGGAAACCATACTGAAAGCTCAACAATTCATATTACAAAAAATGTTGTCGATTTCTTATGGTTTATACCTTGACTTCGGCTGTCTCAATTAATTCCACTTATAGAAGATAGATGGCGTTACTATATATTTATTATCACACTTTTTTAATAGCATTAACTTATAAATTCAATAACAATTTATTTAATGTTTTTTTGAGGAATACGTCATTTACATTTACAAATCGATTTAGATCTCTCGAACACAGAGTTAAGAATATACAGAGCTGACGCAAGCTACGACTAGGCAAAGGGATTAGTGCATAATACGAGTATAGTGACGTGGATCGGGGGTATCCCAAACACATTCAATGTTTAATCACATTGTTTCTAACAACGTGTACTTTTTGATATAAAAAATTTGATATTTTTATTTTCAAATTGCTAAAAAGGCACACCACTTTCATAAAATGGCATTGAAGAATTATGAAGTTTTAATAGTAAAATATTTAAATAAATCAAAAATACAACAAACTCATTCATGAAATTACTGAAATTTTTCCATACTTTGTTGAGTGACTTGGTAGTGAGGAGTATAACTTTGCCCACTACCCACTTGTTTTATAATAAACATGATTTTTTACAGTAAAAGGTTTGACAACAACAATAAAGGCACAAAATAATCAGACAATGCAAGGGAACACGTACCTACCTACACAGTACACGTTCATAATAATCAGACAATGCAAGGGAACACGTACCTACCTACACAGTACACGTTCATAATAATCAGACAATGCAAGGGAACACGTACCTACCTACACAGTACACGTTCATAATAATCAGACAATGCAAGGGAACACGTACCTACCTACACAGTACACGTTCATAATACCATCGACACTCTCTTATGTTTTGCTGTCAGTTAGTGCTTTTGCTCTCCAATGTGCTAGGGATAATCCCTGTGTTATATTGGAAGCAGTCACTGTTATTGTTAGTTAAACGACATAATGGATCACATACTTTACAACTCCCCATACATAAGTTATAAACTGTTCCATATAAGGCGACAGTTACACGTAAAGTATTTACTGTGATCCGCCAATAAGTACTGATGTATCGTGGTATTTACTGAACGTGTAGTCTAGTGTATTGATGGATGTTAATATTTATTTATGGATTTAATTATTAATTTATTAATCCATCAATAAATACTGACGTCCATCAATAAATACTTAATTGATGGATCACAGTAAATACTTTACGTGTAACTGTCGCCTAACACGCACTACATAAACATATTTTGTTTCGTATTCTAGTTTAAATCCAACAGTAATTTAATTCATCGTAAAAACTACGACATTATCGTAAATCGACCCGGTAATTCTGACACAGGACACAGAATATATCTAGGAATTTCTTTATTTTACTTCTCGGGCAACTAACAGGTACTATGTCAAATATTGATTTAACACGCACCCAATAACAAGTTGCCACATTCTGGAGACTTACGATATTAATCGTCTCACAGATCCAGACTGAAAACACAATTAGAAACTGTGTCTCCGCCGGAAATCGAACCCGGGACCTTTGGATCAGCAGTCAGATACCTAACCAACTGAGCCACGAAGGCCGACAAAATAGGAATAGTAATATTTCAGTACATTAAATGTATTTAATCGAGTAGATATTAAAAAAAACTGAATTTCTCAACATTGACGCGTGAAAACAAACCCAGTTTAAATTAATACCAAACTTCTGGGTTTTAAATATTCGGGGGTGTATTATAATGAAATTTCATGAATAAATAATATCGGTACATACCCGTATCTCATGAAGTTCGCCATCATGGTGACCATTCTTAGGGATACTCTCTTCGAAGTTGTGTCGTCCATTCTGTAAAGACTTTCGAATGGCATCTCGAGGACGTAGGCCAAGTCATCGGCGTGACCCGCCCCTTTAACCTCCACATCGTTTAGGTTTTTGAAGGTGTTCAGATCGCCCTCGAAGGCGAATTCCGAATAGTAAATTGGATCCGAGCTTGTCTGCAATCTAATCGTCGTACACCTGTGCAAGTCATACAGAAACTTGGCGTCACTCAGTAGGTATATAATATTCTTTTTTGTTTTAGCACCTATGGGTCGTCCACCGAAATAGAAATCTTTTATTTTGTCCATAATGTCCCGCTTGTGTTCGGGCCTCTGCAGCCCCTCCAGGAGACCGCTCGGCAAGTAGTACTCGAGATTCTTCTCGAATAGTCGTATGTTGTCCGGGTTGCCCGCTATGTTGCTGTACATCTGCGAACCTTCCAACACGCTGAAGCCGAGCATGTACGGAACCTGGTAGTACTGACCGGATTTCAAAATATTCTCCGGATGGTCCGACAGGAACGTCTCCTCCCCGGCGAACTGACTTTCGGCAGTCGGCAAGAACGCCCTGAACTCTCCAGATGGGTCTTCGTCGAACGTCATCTTTTCGGCCGCTTCTATAAACGAGAAGCTGTTGGCGCGTTTGAAGAAACGTACCAAATCCTTGACGTGTGTTGCGTTGGATCCCATGTATCTACCGAGACGGAAAGCGTACTTCAATGGGTCTCCCCGATAAGCCCAATCGTTGCATATAGAGCCGCTACTGACGATGGCTTTGGAGAAGAGTCCTTTTGCCATGGGCGACAAGGCGAGATATTCCACTGCGATGGCTCCGGAACTGACTCCATACAGAACGACGTTGTTCGGATCGCCTCCAAAGTTTCTTATATTGTCACGTATCCACCTAAGAGCGGCCACCATGTCCTTCATACCCGCGTTTCCCGGAGCTTCTTTCGTTCCTGTAGATAGGAATCCCAAAGGTCCAAGTCTGTAGTTGAAAGAGACTACGATCAGCCCTTGCGCGAGTATTTTGTGTGGTTTAAATATATAGGTGTTGCCCAGACCGAAGGCGAATGCTCCTCCGTGCAGCCAGACGAATACTGGTACATTATTGGCTTTGATATTATCTGGTATGTGGACATTGAGATAGAGGCAGTCCTCGTTCCCGGCTATCTGTCCCAGCAAGGTTAATTTTTGTGGACAGAAAGTTTTCTCGGCGTCTGCGAATCTTATGCCTTTCCATGGTTTCGCCGGTTTTGGACCCTGAAATTCATCATATATTTATATTATTGTTTTTGACAAATTAATATCACGAGAGGAAAAAAATATCATTTACTCCCAACAGGGATAAAAATCCAATATATGCAAATATATAATGCAATCATCCAACTATCGATTCGTTCAAGAGAATTTAATTCTCTTGAACGAATCGACAATATTAAGTCTAGACGCGTGTATGAAGGAACATTTTGTATGGTGTAGTGGACTTTTTGCATGCCAAAAACACTAACTTAGAGGCTTCGTAGCATATAATATAATATATGGATGAATTGAGAATTTGAAGTAGAACATTTTGCGTTTTTTGTGTGTATGTGTGTGCCTCTAAAACTCTAAAATGCAGTTCATTGTATATTTTCAATGCCGTCAACATTGACAAAATAAAAACAAGTACCTGCTTTATTTTATTTATATGTGTAGATAAACTTGTTATGATATTATTCTGTTTCTGTAACATATAGTTTTATAAGTGTAACACAAGCACACATCTATTACACACATTTAAGTTATTATGCAATATCTCGTATGAATGCAGAGTCATGTTGGAGTTTCCAAATATTTAAAACAATCATATCACTTAATATACCTACCTGCGTGAAATTGGTATAATTTGGTGCAAAGGTAACATTGACAGGCTATAATTATAGTATATTTTAAATCAAACAAAAAAAAACTTTAAAATAACAATAAGTGTTCATGTATCTAAAAATATATGTAATAAAATTTATGTAAATATGAGATACTATGAATTATTTATTACTTTATAATGTTCATTCAAGGACAATGTTGTGTTTTTTTGTCAATAAAACTTTTTTTACCTTTGTCATCGCGCATTATACTTTTTGCGATTAAAGGGTGTTGATCAAAGCATATATATATTTTACCTTTGTCATCGCATATTATACTTTTTGCGATTAAAGGGTGTTGATCAAAGCATATATATTTTTTTCTATTGCTTTGTTTTTATTTATTATATTATGTCGTCAAAGCTGCCTCAGTAAATGACAAAATCAAACAAATATTTTTAGTGTAACCAATAATACCGAAATTATGAATAAAGAATACATTTAAATTATTTTTGAATCAAGTTCTTATTACTGTCCCTACCTTGTTATTTGAAGAACAGTCATTTGAACATAATTTCAGAATATTTGTTATGCAATATCAAACATTTATTACATTCTATTTTTAAAATATACGCATGAATAAACAAATTGTAAAGTAATATCTTTATAAGTAGTCTAAATGATAAGTTATTCCGTATTATAATATGTAACGTGTGTTTAAATCTTGACAAACATTTCTAGCTACCTCTGCAAAATGTAAATATTCGATTAAATTATATAATTATATGCCGATAATATCAAAACATAAAATACTACATCTCAAAACTACAAAAAATACAAAGTAAGCTTCACTGTTTACTCGAAACATAACAATTATTTAGATACGTCGTAATAAGTTGAGTTCAAGAGATATTTTGTCTCGTTTAGTTTATTGTAGATTTAAAATTACTTTAGTTAAGTGTTATGGCTGTTTTAATTTGGATTTTTGTTTATTTTTGATATCAAATTTTCATTCTGTTTTTTTCTGTGGTGTGTCATTTGTTTTGGTTTGCTGAAAAATGTTATGACTCGTGGCAAATTCATTTCATAAAGTATTGAGGACTTACCCTAAATCTTTTAGTCACTGTCGCATAAGGTATTTCCAGAAACGACACATATTTCACACCGTACTGTTCTACCCTCACACCCATCAACTTTCCCTCTCTAACTGACACCACCAGAGAAGGATCACCACTATATCCCCGAGAGCTCTGCCTCGCCAAACCGATTCCTCTCTTAATGCTGAACGCCCTGCTCCCGAACGAAGATGCTTGGGTAGTTTCCTCCCGCGGTGCGTTCTTCAACGCCATGAAGAGCAACCGGAACGCTTCCGGTACCGTGAACCTCACACCGAACTGGTTGTTGTTAGCCGCCTTTAGGAGCGCCACAAACAGCGGATCCGCCGTCTGAATCCTGTCAGAGAACAGAGACTTTCCTAGCAACTCCGCGTTGATTCTGATCAGTTCCATCCGAAGCGACTGGTCTACGGCTAGGCGGGCTCGAAGGTCCCTCAGAGAACCGCCGCCTGCACCGACCTGCCCCACCACTACATGACACGCGCACGCCAACACGAGTGTGCAGAAAAGCATGGCGATCATTCTTCGCTCGGCATATCACTGTTTTTTTATCCCTCTTACATTACACTTTTATACCTGGCCGCATCAACAATGTTAAACCGGACGAATTTTTTTATCGATTCACTTTTGGCTAACAGTTCATTGTTTCGCGAACACAGAGAGGGTCTGGATGTTACATTTCATTTTCTTTCATTTATGTTTTCTTTTTAATTCAAATGTGCATAGTTAAACTTAAACACACATTTTTTATCCCACGATGCATTATTATCTTCTTTTACGTACATGCAGGATCTCCTTTCATTATTACCTCCATATTCACATGTTTAAATATTTAATTTAGATTATATTCATTAAATTAAGTTTAAATTTATAAGTATTATTATTTCGTGTAATTATCTTAAAACTTACCATGTTTTCGTACTTGCTTCGGCAGTAAATAACTACAATTGGAACGATACTACTACTACCACGTTTTCAATAAGTCTACTTAGCATTTTCAATGTCGAAAGGATTTTCTTTAATATTCCTCTTTATCGGGATATAGGTAAATCAAGATAGATAAAATAGATAAATTTCAACATAAATATTTTCATTCATTGTAATTCTTACACAATATATTCCTCATTATTTCAGTCCTGTACATTATATTTGTCAGTAGGTATTTTAACATTCTCATCGAGATGCTTCAAATGTGACAGATCCATTTATCATATTTTTTTTTAGTATTTTTAATGTTTAGTACTTAATCGTTTACTTTTCCAGTATAAAAATTCAACGCCTCGAATATCCTGGCTCAAATGTTTCGTGTATCTATAGCATATTTTTTTTTAATAAAAATATACATTCCTTAAAAACATTTTGTCTGAAGTAGATTCTTGCATTTTTTGGACACATCTCTGTTGGTACGCTTGTATCCGTCTCTGGCAGTTTTTTTTTTAAGAAAAAACTCCACCTCTATTATTCATTACAATAAGAAATTGCGATGTTCCAGACATGTCATAACAGGTTTATTGACATATCGTTAAAAAATTGTGATTGGATCTCCAGTGCCGTTATTATGTAAAGTATTCTGAGGTTATTCGATTTGATCCTCCTAGACTGTCATAATGTTACTTACAGTTATACAACATGCATACCTATTCTTACCTACGAAATGTGTAGTTATCTTATTGTTAAATTATTTGTACGTTTGTGTTTTTCAAGTTGTAAATTTGTTCGTTGACAGATTTTACAAAAATACTTTGTACTTAATATGATTTCCGTTTGATTCATACAATAAAGAAAACATACACTATAATAAAGAAAAAAAATTATCTAGTATAATTCAATCCAATGATTATTATTTCTTGAATATTGTACTAATTCTTTTTGGTAGTGATCGTCATAACCCAACATTGTACAAGTCATAAAAGTACGTAGACTGCAGTGGTTGGGACACGTCAGCCGGATGAATGATGATCGTATCCCCAAAAAGGTCCTTCATACCAATCCAGAGGGCAGAAGAAGTAGAGGCAGGCCCAAGCTAAAATGGCTAGACGATACAGAAGACGATATAGGAAACTGGAGGAGAGCGGTGGAGGACAGGGACGGCTGGAGAAGGATACTGGAGGAGGCCAGAGCCCACACAGGGCTGTAGCGCCAATGATGAATGATGATGATGATGAGTGATCGTCATACCATCTTGGAAAGCCATTGTTGCATCCCAAAAAACACCTACATGTAGTGTGAGACCAGTCACTCCACCAGAAAGAGATAGATTTTACTTTTATCAACCTTGCTTCATCAGAAATTCGACATTTATTTTTTTATGTATGTGTAAATATCTCGTATTAGATCCTGGGACCTGTTTGTGGCGTAGAGATACCTTGGGACAATGAACTTCGTCTGTCTCGCCACCTCCGTTGGTGTATCGTGTTGGTTTCTCCTAGTATGTTGTTTTTACCACAAGTGGATGTCTGTGACTGTTACTGTCCATTCTTTCCATGTGGTCGCGTCAGATTCGTCTCTTCCTGTGCCATTTTACTATGTCCTCTGTATTGCAGGCATCACGAGTTTTTGTTTCAATCTAATTAAGTTTAATATAAATCGTTATCGTGCTCAACAGATTATCTTCGTTCTACGAAAGGTTGCAAGATCTATACATATACGTTTTATAGATCAATATAAATATAATATATTGTCGATGCACCAATCACTGCACTTTTGTTTAGTTTATAAATAATTGACAAAATGTCAATTCTCTCATCTGACAAAATGTCACTTTTCCACAGTGATTATGACATTATTACATTGTTTCCAACATGTACTCCAAATTTAGATTGAAACTCTGTCTACCCGGAATCGAATCCGGAACTTTTGACTTATGAGTTAGTTATCTAACTATTTATTTAATCAAAAGAGAAAAAACAATTACACATCACACATATACATTTTAGTTTTATACATATATGTGTTATCACATTATTACCTATAGAGAAGTTACAAAAAAAAAATAAACTTCTTTGAAGATTCATACACAGATAAAAGTAACAAGATATAAAAAATCGTTTAATATTGAAAAAAACATACTATGAAGTATTCAGTATAATTTTGAATTCACAAGAATGGCGTTTTAAAAATCATCCATATAACATCATTTCTTCATCAGTGCATTCCAGCCATACCCAGGTTCCAAGAGGCTGTATCCGTGATATTTTTTACATTTTCCCTTTTGAATATAAATTCAGATACATTAAAAATGTCAGTATGGTCATTAAAGTTTTTACATATTCTGTAAAGCGGTATCCTGAATCCTGCATTAGCTCTCGGTGAATTTGTGAAAAAAAGGATTTATGTTTGAGCCACGTAGACCTCAATATTTTATTTTATTCTAATTTATTTTATTTTATATGTCGTTGTTAGATCGATTCGTCTATATATGCTGAGAGCATAGAATAATAATAAAACTATATTCTATGGCTGAGAGTTGGTTTAACTACGTGTGTTTTGAAGTTTTATCACAATTTGTGCAATATTGACAATTTTCATAATTTTTTAAATCATTTATATATTTTCCATATTTTTCTATTTCTCTTTTATCGCCTTTTTCTTGTCAAATTTTATTTTTTGTTTTGCATATTGTTTTTTTATATTAATATTTATGTTATGTTGTGTAACTGCTTTATTTTTTTGTGTATAATTGTAAAAGTCTTCTGGCCGTAGATACAAATAAATAAATAAATAAATATTTTCATAATCGCCCACTAATACCTTTTTAAGGAAAACTTACTATTGGATTCGCGGATCTTTTTGAAAATAAAAAATTCCCTGCGATTATTTCGGATGTCATTAACCTGACATCTGTCATAAACAAACCCACGAAGTAATGTGACCAAACTGGTTGAATAATAATAGGCACAAATAAATAAATCTTTCAATTGAATCATCATCGGGGATAAGTTACGCTTAACAATGGGCTCAACTCTAAAAACGCGCTAATATTTATTGAAAATTTAATATTCATTCAAATTTTGTCATTTGAAGAAGGCATTAATCACCAGATATAAAACCACTATGTGACTGAAAAAAATGGCAATCTATTTTAACACAGGACTTAATTGTTAATTAACAGGACATGTGTTAATTGTACCATTGCAATAACATACTATCCAGTAACACGCACAAACACAAGTATGCACACACAATATTTCTAGCAGGTGATTGTATTCTATTTCATTTATGTAAAATTAATAAATAAATAAATATTAAATCCGCCATATTTTAGGGCGTTTTAGGCGCTTCCTTGTATTAATTAATTGTTATTATAATAATTATACAGTTTTTATTTCAGTTCGTGAGAAATTTTACATAAAAATAATAACAAATCAATATACACACAAAAAAACAAAATTTTAAATATCTCTTCACTTCTTCTTCTTCTGGGTCACAATCCTAGGATTGGTCTGCAACAAACACTCGATCCATCCACTTATCTCTATCGTCCGCCAGTCTTTTCATCTCTTTGTAACTGCTACAGCGAACGTCACCGATTATCTGATCTACGTAGTTGTTACTGGGGCAGCCTCTACAGTTGCCCACATCAATCATTCCTTCGACGATGGTAAAAAGCAGGCCTGGGTGCTGGATGTTGTGGCCTATCCAAGTTGTTCTCTGTTGGGCGATTCTTTTCATAAGTTGCCTTGTCTCTTAAAATAACTTAAATCCCTACATAATTGATGTCCATCTTTTGTGAATTGGAGAGTCAAGCCACATACCAGCTACTTGAACAATGGAATTGGTAGACCCCACATCCTTATTTTGCGTTAGTTATCTTCTGTCTTTGGAGAGCGGAAATGCCATGGACCCCGCGCTCTCAAACATTCGAGATGCACTGCTAAATCTGGGTATCCCCAGCATTTTCCTACAGGCTTTGTTGTATTGTACTCTCATTGAATTATACTACTGACATGTGTGTCTAGACCACAGCTATGATCAGTTTTATCTCTTTGGGGGCAAGTCTGGTTCAACCGGCGAAATGAAAACCCTCACGATTACCTATATCATGGATATAATTATTATATAGAGCTCTATAATATATTTAGATGTCATAGAACTCTATGTGATAATTATTTCCATGTCATGGGTAATCACTAGGGGTTTAATTTCGCCGGTCGGACCAGTCTTGCCCCCCAGATCATTTTTTGTTATACTTTACTATATTACTGTACCTAATTACCTTTTGAGACTTTGCGTTGCTCGGGATGGTTGGAAGAGATTGCCTTTTGGCTATAAACCCGCCTTTGTGCACATGCTATATAAAAGTATAAATATTCTTCAGTCCTCTGTCCTCCACTGCTGGATATAGGCCTCTTCCATACCCTTCCATTTCTTTCTGTCGATTGCTGCTTGCAGACAATTTTTACCCCCCACAGAGGCTACATATCTCGTCGGATCATCTTTTTTGAGGTCTTCCGACGCTCCTTTTGTTTCCCCAATGTCTCCATCTTAATATTTTAGGGGTCCATCTTGTGGGGTCTTGTCTTGCAATATGGTCCGCCCATTGCCACTTCAATATTGCTACGTGATCCATGACATCCGCTACTCTGGTTCTCTTCCTAATTTCCTCATTTCTTATTCTATCTCTTAAGCTTAAAAATACAAAATTAATACATCTAGTGTAAACAATCTAGTGTAGCTTATACCAAGCACCAAGCAAAGTATAAATAAATAAATAAACACATTATGAAATTCCGTTTAGAGAGGGTAACATTCCCGTGCTCACGAAAGAGTTTATACCTGATTCAATTGATCGGAAACCCAAAATTTGTTGAATTTTTGCATTTTCAGAACTTGAAAGGACAAAACTATCTCAAACATTTACTTTGATTCTATCCAATCTTTGAGAATAAAAAAATATTCCTTTTCTCTACGGCATAAACTTGCGAAAAAAAATTGTAAAAAGGATATTTTTAATATATTTTTATGGGAAATAAGCTAGAATGTTGACAATATTTATGGCGTTATTTTTAGAAACACCCAGTTTAACATATTTGAGAAATTTTATTTCATAATGCTATGTTTGAGTTTATATGTCCTCTTACGACCCGTGGCACAGTTGGTTAGCCGTTTGGCTTCTGTTCGGGTGTCCTGGGTTCGATCCCCAGCGGAATTTAATTAAATTCATTTCTCACGCAAATATTGCTTCTCTGGGCTGGAAACACTGGTTAGTTGGAAGAATTGCTAGGAAGTTTTTATTTTTATTATTATCATAATGGTTGCTAAACATTTCACATAATTTCTGTTTCATATTAAATTTTAATATTTATGTACTTATCTATGAAATGTTTTATCCCATAGAAAAGCTGTTTTATTAAGTACATACAGGCCTTACAACCTCTCATTGGATTGTTAAAGTAATAATTCATCAATTATGCGTTACAGTTAGTTTTCTTATTGTTTATTAAGGCTGGGTTGTTTCAACAATAGTATCGGTAATAGTAGAGTTTAAATACTTTGATTTCATTAAATTGTTCAAAATTGTGTCGTTTGGTGGCATTAGATTTCTATGAAACAACCAAAAGTATTGCACAATTTTATAAAATCAAAGTATTTTAAGTATACTTTTACTTTAATCTTTGTTCGAGAAACACAGTCTAAGTGTATGTATTTAACACGTTTTCTTACAAGTCGTATTTTTTTCAAGTTACTTTAAAAAGTGTTAAAACGATGTTTTTATTTAAAGTATTAATGAACAAATTCAAGTCCAAATAATGGTGATTGTAAATCAGTGTTTGCATTTATAAATACGAAAATATCCTGAATCATAAATTAAAACTTATAAATTATGTGTGGAGTTTTTTTTTAGAATGTTGCTACATTACCACTTATTCCTGTTTTTACATTACCTGCCTATCTACTTTTATGCATATACATTAATTTATACCAACAGCATAGTTCAAGAATTTATGCTTTGGCAACTCACAAATTTAAATTCATCATCAATTTAGGAGAGGTGAAAAACTTTTTTTGATATTTAAAATATACATATTTTAGATGGGTGATGGAAGAGCGCATAGTGCGCTGGATTAATAATCCATTGGTCGCAATTTCGAATCCTGCCACCACCGATTTAAAAAAAAAGTTGAGATGTACCTACTACTACAATATTCATATTTTTTATTGAAAATTAAATTATCTAGTTGGGGTGTAACGGCTTTTTTCGATATTTTTTGATATTTTGGAAATATAGGAAGTTAAACACATAAATTATAATCAAAAAATGTTTTTCTTAATAAAAAATGAAACTTTTTTGAAAAATAAATTTTAGATTTTGTATTTGTCTATATTTATACAAATTTTCAGCGTTCCAGCTTTTGAGATATATGGAAAAATAAAGTAAAATTTCTGTTGCAAAAAAGTTGAAAACTCCTGACTGGAACAAAAATTCTGACTATTGTTATATTCTGAGTGAGTGTTGTAGGCCTAAAAATTTTCATATATTCTGAAATCTTAGGCTCTGCGCATTGAGCGGATCAAAAGTTATAAGAGACACATACACAGACACACTAAATGTTCTACTCCGAATTCTGAGTAAATCCATATACATATATATGCTGCGAAGCCTCTAAGTTTGTGTTTTTGGCTTCAAAGTTGAAAAAACGATGAAAAATATAGACCTGGCATACAAATTTCGCGTATCTTGGCTTGATACTTTGTCTATATGTTAAGAGAAATAATTTATCTTGAACAAATCGCCAGTTGGATTGCCATCTATGTCAATAGCATAGCATTTTCTATTGTCTTAGATAATGTATAATTTGTTACGTAAATAAGTAAACATTATATAACCGCAATTGGCATGTTTTTATTAGTGCATTATGTGCCAAGGATACAACATGTGGTACCTACCTACCAAATAGTGAGTTAGTAAATCGTGGCACACGAAATGTATGTATACCTACATATGTTACATGTTTTTTTAGCAAGTGATCCTAAATGCTCACGAAATTTCTGCTACAATGTTAAATTTCCATTTGTATATTTCAAAGACATAAGTAAGCAGGTATACTGTGTTCTTCTACACTCTTAAATATTTCGATACTATCTAGCTTTGTCCACAATCACAGTTTTTAACTATAAATGAATTATTATAATACTCTCCTCAAACGCTTTTAATTATCCTTTGTCTCATTTATTCAATTCCCAGCAGAGGAGAAGTTTATTTAAATTCATTTTTCACGCAAATATTGCTTCTCTGGGTTGGAAACACTGGTTAATTGGAAGAAATTAAGTCGCCACTTGCTCATGGCGAAAGGATTTCATTATTTTCTATCATCGTTTTAGGGTGTCCCGTAACAGCCGGGTAATCGAATATACAACAGGTAAAATAACTGTCCTCACATAGTTCAGCAATGAGGTTCACCACCAATTCTGATTGTAGTGCCTGACGTCACGGTATGGTCTTGTCAATTGGTCGATTCTTCTGATTGTCTTCAATACAACATACGTTTTCACTGTCGGTCTGGCATGTGTTTATTTTGGTGTTATCGATATATTTAATATTTTATCGTGAATTTAATAAGGTAGTTAAAACAAAACAAATAAAATAGCAATGGAACAAGGATTCATCAAAGCAAATAGTTTCAATTTATATAGAGTATAATGTGTCATTCTATCATAATAAAACTCGAATTGTTTGATTTTATTGTTTCTTATTAAGTGAAACGTACTACTCTACATTTATTTCCTGGCAAGTGTAGTCTTCTTATTTATGTTGGTTTTAATCGATTCACTAAATAACTTAATTTCTATCTTGTTTATTTTAATATTTTATAATATCAACTGGTTAATATAATTATATTGTTTTTATTGCATTAATTGTTATCTTCTGTTGTTTAGTTGTTTTTCTGGGAAATATGTGTACAATATATTAACACGACTAAGTTGTTTTGAGTATCAAGACATAGGTAGGTACCTATATATTTATGATGTCAGCAACTTAGTGATATCCTGATTTTAATTATTAATTAAGTATCAAGATTATAATTTTGTAGGTATATATTTTTATTGCGTCGTGTTACAGATGACAACACGCAGTGACGTATGATATTATAGTTTATTAAACATACATCACGGAATATCCCACAGTGTTGGGTAACCAGCGTCTCCTGTACTGGTGTGCATTCTTTCTTCATGGTCACAAACCTAGGATGGGTTTGCACCTAGCACCCCATTATCTCTACATATCTCTTCATGGGTCGGTGGCAGAGCGAATCCTGCCTCGACCGATTTCGTTCACCTATAGCACAAGTATTTATTTGCTTATTTTAGGGAACGTAGGAAGATGTATATGTACTTGTTTAACAAGGACATATTCATTTAAAAAAAAATCTTTCGATGTGCATTGCCTTATAAAAAAAACACCATATAATATGCGTAAATCCATCACCATACACCAGCCTCGTCACACCTAAAAAGCCATCTCATTGTTGAAATATGTTAGATGTTATTTTGATTCTTGTATTTTCGATTACCTGGCTCTTTACTTGTCATTGAAAGAAATCAAAAACACGAGAAATATTTATTTATTTATTTAACATTTCTTTTCGGGCAACTAACAGGTACTATATCAAATATTTATTTAACATGCACCCAATAACAAGTTGCCGCATTCTGGAGACTCACAGATCGAGACTGAAAACACAATTAAAAACTGTGCCTCCACCGGGAATCGAACCCGGGACCTTTGGATCAGCAGTCAGATATCCAACCAACTGAGCCACGAAAGCCGACAATAATTAATTGATTGATAAATATAGAATTTTTAGTTTTTTTAGTATGTATGTTTAACGTACGCTTACGTATGTTTAATTTACGTTTATAAATATGTTTGTTGTGTCAATACTGTACTGTAATGTTATTCATGCTGACTTTGCCCGAGTATCAGTTTGATAGATTGCAAATAGTATTAACGCAGCTGCGAAGTTGATACTATTTGGAGCTGACAAAATTTATTTTGTTTAAGCCACTATGAATTGTGGTTTCATAGTGGTTTAAACAAAATAAATTTGTACCAAATTTCAATTTGTGAAAATATTTTAAATGTGCCACAAAGTTATAGCAACGTATGAAGGAACTAAATTAGATTTGGCAGGTACCAAATGTTTTAACTATATTTATTGAAACCATCCCGTTACTGCATATACCAGGCAAGTATGCAAGAATCTAATGAATTGACTCGCAATATATTTTTATAACTCGTATCAGAGCAATCTATTGAAGATGAATTTTATTAATCAAATACTAACAATGGAAAAAAGATGGGGTGACTGCTATATCACAATACCAGGTCAGCTATAATATCTAAAGTCGGCCACTGCACTGATTCAATTGAGTTCTGAAAAGACTAATAATATATATTCAGAGAATTGTTGAGGATTTTTAATTGGTCCACAGATAGAGAACATAATTATTTTTGTAATACCTACTTGTTATGAAAACTACATATGTTTACAAAATAAAATAAATAATATGTAGGTATCTACTTATAACAGGGACATAGTTATTCTTTTTAAAAAATCTGTATTTTAATATTGAAATAAATTTAGTGTTTAGTGTTGCCTTAATTTCAGCGATAATATACCTAGTATTTGGTAAATTGGGAGTCAATTAGGTTGTTGCATATATTGTACATTTTATATTATTTTTACATTACCTCTCGGGCAACTAACAGGTAATATGTAAAATATTAATTTAACTCGTACCCAATAACAAGTTGCCACATTCTGGAGACTTACGATATTAATTCTCTCACGTAACCAGACTGAAAATACAATTGAACTGTGCCTCCATCGGGAATCGAACCCGGGACCTTTGGATTAGCAGTCAGATACCCAACCAACTAAGCCACGAAGGTCTTTCTCATCATGCACTATGATCATTCTTTAACTTTAAGATTGCCATATGAAATGGCAATAAATCTCCTTTTTGTAGTTGGGTGTTAATTTATGAATAAATAAAACGGTTCCGGTGATATAAATGAAAATGATTATATTTGTTCTCTTTGTAATGAATATATTATCGTTGTGCCATTGCTCGTTATAATCAACGCTATAAGCATGGTCGTTATTATCAATATCGACGCAATTTGATTAACATACTTTTAAATCAATCAATTTGCAAATGTGAATTCGGGTCCCTTGTTTCGCTATACCCCATTAAATCGATGACAACTATTATTATGTCGTGATTGCGTATAATCAGTTTCCTAACAAGTTGGGGTTTTTCGTGAATCACGTGTTCTATAATTGCAAACAATTCCATTTTAGAACCAGTTTTTAATTTGTGTATGTCACCGATATAATTTGATTGTAATAATATTTACCTTGTAGTATTTCTTGAATGAAAATGAACCTACTATTTGAATTTTTCTTCTCGTTCTCATTGTTACTATGTATGTTTATGTACATACCTTATTTATTATTCTCTTGTATATCTTTTACATTTATCGAGTATTAAATGATGTCCGATGTTCGATGAAGTGAAAATTCCAATTCTCATTATCGATATATTATCTTCTATCGTTAGAATCAACGGAAATTGATAAACTGCTACACAAGTTCATACAAATAACGAGTGGGTTGTGGCCAACACTAAACTCTCCACACCATAGTAAGCGTTCATTATTTCTTCTTATTTATTTATTTTATTTATATTTTATTAATTTATTGGATACAACAGCTATAACAGTTACACAATTATAAGTTTTGTAGGCTTAAAATTTTCTATACTTTCTGAAATTATAGGCTATGTTTATCAAGCGGATTAGAAGTTAGAAGTTATAAAAGGGGGACGAACACACACACACACACACACTAAATATTCATTCATTCATACCATCACGGCATATCCCACAATGTGGGGTAACCAGCTAAATGTGTGCGGGTGTGCATTGCCTTATAAAAGGGAGTACAACACATCTATGTATACCCACACACCAGTCTCGTTTCACCAAAAAAGGCACTACATTCAGAATGGGTGGTGAACCTCATTGCCTCACTATGTGAGATGTTATTGTTGCCTGTTGTATTTTTGATTACCCGGCTCTTACGGGACACTCGAAAACAATGATTTAAAAGAATGGAAGCACTATTCTAAGCCGGTGCCTCACAGCTCTCACACTAAATATTCTACTGCGAATTCTGAGTAAATCCATGTTTGGTACATATATGCTGTGAAGCATATGAGTGCTGTTTTTTTTTACTTAAAAGTTGAAAAAAACACGAAAAATATAGACCTGGCATACAAATCTCGCGTATCTTGGCTTAATACAGTCGATTCGTTAAGAGAAATAGATTCTCTTGAACGAATCGGCAGTTGGATAACAATTATATTTTGATTTTGAAATTAAGTTTGTTCCAAATAACAATATTTTTTAACCATATCGTGAATATATTTTTATTTTTGTCCAAAACAACTCTTTACACAAGGAAAATTCCTTATTTTTTACGTTTTGTATGTAGCTATATATATTTAGTGTATGTTTCTATTTATATTTAGTATGTAGCTATATATTTAGTAGGTATGTAGATGTATATATATTTTTATATATTTTATGTATTTTCGAACGAATTTCCTCGTTGTCATTTTGGTTAGTTTATTACGTTTTACAAATAATGTAACGTGACAGTCCGATGTGCTATAGAGTTTATAATATTCATTCTCTCGTAGAATTATCGGCAAATATCTTGACATCACGTGGGTTGCACAGAACAAAATTTTGTTTTTTTTTACTTTCGTCCCCTAAACAAGCCTAAAAGACTCAAATTATTTGCAGGAAAGCATGTAATATATTATTAAATTGGAAAAAATCAATAAATTTATATATAGCATAATATGCCATCTTTGTTTTTGCTTGTTTTACTAATGAATATGTCCTTGAAACAAGTATATAGACATCCTCATACATTTCTTGAACTAAGCATACATGCTTGTACTATAGGTGAACGAAATCGGTCTAGGCACGACTAGGTACTGGATTTATTAACTTAGCGCCAATCGCGCTGCCACCACCCATCTATGTAATTTTTGTTTAAACCGTTTGTTTTTTTTATCTCTATATTCTTTAGTTAGTATCCCCACACACCATTCTCGTCTCGCCTTATAAAGCAACATTCAGCAATTTGTGGTGAACCACATTGCTGAACAATGTGAGATGTTATTTTATCTCTTATGGGACACTAGCAAATGATGAAAATACAAAATAGTGGAAACACTACCCCCTATTCAGTAACTATTGTAACTAAAATAGGAACATACTAAAATTGTACATTTTAGATTTACGGTCTTATTTTTTTTTTTTTTTTTTTTTTTTTTTTTTTTTTTTTTTTTTTTTTTTTTTTTTTTTTTTTTTTTTTTTTTTTTTTTTTTTTTTTTTTTTTTTTTTTTTTTTTAGAAATTTAACAGCTATACATGTATAATACTTAATTGTAAATAAGAATACAAAAGAAAATAGCCAATTATAAAGTTTCACATATTTAAATTATTATATATTATTGATGTTGGGTAGTCATTGTATGATGGTGAGTGTATGTGGGGGAAAGGAAAAAAAAATATCAACTTGGACTAAATGGAATAGGTGCGTACCTACATATATTGGCCGGAACGTTCTTAAAAAAGTTACTGAATTAGACGTATTTTTAATAATTATGAAAATGATGAAAATTTCATAATTATTCATAATACGTCTGATTCAGTAACTTTTTAAGAACGTTCCGGCCAATATAGGTACGTTCCAATTCCATTTAGTCCAAGTTGATATTTTATAACGCTGAAATAAGACCGTAAATCTAAAATCTACAATTATGAACGTTCCTATTTTAGTTACAATAGTTACTGAATAGGGGGTATTATTTTTAAAGACAGTGCCTCACAACAAATATTCTCAATATTCATGTTGACATTTAAATTTATTATTGTGCATTGATTAATTAACACATTTTTTTTATTTCCCATACTTATAACTACGAATAATTCCGTGTAAATACTTGAAAGTAAGTACCTATGCGTTAATTAATGAATTAATTATTCTGTTTAGTCGCCTTTTGAGGTATCACAATAATTATTACTATACCTTTTATGACTTTATTATTTTAATTATTAATTGTTGATATTTAATTAATAATATTTTTCTAATTTTTTTTTTTTATTTAATTGAATCGCGGTTTTTGATCGTGAGAATTATTCAATAAAAAAATCACTAAATTTAATTTATAGACTGATAATTCTTGATATAACTCCACTTTAAATTTGAACTAAGTAGGTAAACAATAATTATTTTATTCTCGTTTTAAAATGAATTGTATGAAAGTATATTTTATTTTTTTCAATGTGGGGTAGACAGACAGGTGTGCGGGTGTGCACAATCTTATGAAAGGACGCACGACACTTGCGTGTAATATACGCAAGTATATTATAATATAATATAATAGTATACGTTTAATATACGCAGGTATAGTATTTTATATTTTTTAATATCCCCATGCACAATATGTCTCACTACTAAGGTATTATTCTGAATGAGTGGTGAACATCATTGCTGAACCAAGATGTTCATACATACCATCATGCCATCTCATTCACGGGGTAGGGAGAGAGAACAGAGCGCTACAATTTTCTATCTTGACACGCATCCATCGCCTAATCAACATTCATGCATCTTCTCATACACGTTTGTCTGTTAATAAAGTTTCTAACATTTTTGTCGTTTACCTACATGATCTTGCCATCTTTTTCTAAGACGATCTTGATCTCTGTTCCATTCCCATCGGCTTTATATATTTTCTTCGTCAGTCATTCCTCCCAGATGGTCAAACCATCTCAGCGTGCTAACTTACATTCTACCAATGGCATCGTTCTTTGTCTTACGTACATTCTTTCCTTGTGTCCTCATTTCTGACCCTGTCACGCATCGTCCTATTACAATTTTTTTCTTTGCAATCTCATTTCAACTCCATTTATTCTGATTTAATACGACCTCTGACTTGTCTACATCTCACTTGCATACGATTGGGTTGTGAATGGCAACTTTGGCTTCCTTTGATGAAATGTTACGATCATTCACGATTTGAGTGGTTTACTATGTTTCCTACCATAACTACTCTTCTTTCGATGTCCTTACCGGGCCGATCATTTCGTTGAGATATGCTTCCCAGATGTATGTATTCGTTGAGATATGCTTCCCAGATGTATGTATTCGTTGAGATATGCTTCCCAGATGTATGTATTCGTTGAGATATGCTTCCCAGATGTATGTATTCGTTGAGATATGCTTCCCAGATGTATGTATTCGTTGAGATATGCTTCCCAGATGTATGTATTCGTTGAGATATGCTTCCCAGATGTATGTATTCGTTGAGATATGCTTCCCAGATGTATGTATTCGTTGAGATATGCTTCCCAGATGTATGTATTCGTTGAGATATGCTTCCCAGATGTATGTATTCGTTGAGATATGCTTCCCAGATGTATGTATTCGTTGAGATATGCTTCCCAGATGTATGTATTCGTTGAGATATGCTTCCCAGATGTATGTATTCGTCGACTTGCTCGAGCTATTCCTTCTCTATATTTGTTTGACCACATCACCTTTGATAATATGTTGGCCTAATTTCCCATATATCCTTCATATACAATACTTACTTATTCTTCCATACTTTCTGCTGTACGCAATACGGCTTCTGCAATTGTCTATTTCAAAAATTAATTATTTGTTGAAATCATGAATAATGGGGCACCCCTTGTTATGTTTCTGTGCGTAATACGCATAATAATATAATCGAGACTTGCAAATTTTGTATATCTCGCCCGCATTGAATTTTTGCAATAACTGTATTACTCGTATAATATGTAACATTCAAAATTATTCATTATGTAACACGGCTTTATGTGTGTAATTGATTTTTAATAAGTATGTTTCAACGAACTTTAAAACATGAAATTGGTTCATATATTTTGGTTTACATTTCATGGGAGGCCAATCTTTTAACCACTACGGGCGACCTGCTTTTGAAATCATTGGCGGTGCAGTGGTCTGTTAACACTATAAAGTAGTTATTTAGAGCCAAGTATAAGTCGAATATTCCTTTTTTAATTGCATATACGCAAACATTGGATTTTTTTCCCTTTCGGGAGTCAAATGATATTTTTATTGACAAATATTTTTTTCAACATCTCAATAGAGACGAAGTAGGGATATTGTAGAAGAACCAGGAACTCGAGGCACCTACAGGGCTTACGACCTGTCATCGGCTGGTCTACGTGATCACTTTATGCACTTGGGCAACGTTCACCAATTATGCCTTCTTATTGAGTTCCCTTATCAATGTAATTTTTGAAAAATCTTTATATTTGAGTTTGTCAATAAAAATATCATTTGACTCCCGAAAGGGAAACAAATCCATGCAACGTTTGCGTATATGCAATTAAAAAAATATTCGATATAATTTTGAATAGAAGAATTTTAAGTGGTAGGTAGGTACTCTATCTTTTAAAATCAATAAAAATATTATTTTTTCAAAGCATCTACGCTTTGGCTACCCCTGAATATATCAAAACCCACCACTTTCATACAGTGCTAATATTATTGCCGGTCAATAATAATATTTATTTTATTTTATGTAGCTTCTTGGGCAACTAACAGGTGCTGTGACAAATATTAATCTAACACGCACCCAATAACAAGTTACCACATTCTGGAGACTTAAGATGTTAATCGTCTCCCAGATCCAGACTGGAAACACAATTAAAAATTGTGTCTCCACCGGGAATCGAACCCGGGACCCTTGGATCAGCAGTCAGATACCTAACCAACTGAGCCACGAAGGCCGACAATTTATCTTGCTATGCTATCGAATAATTTTGTATCCATTTTCAAATTGGCAGTCTTGTAATTGCTCACATTTTCTACTAATGGCCTTTGCTATTTTTTATTTCATTGAACCGGGACGTACCTACCTATCTCGTTGATTTTTATTTCATTGAACCGGGACGTACCTACCTATCTCGTTGATTTTTATTTCATTGAACCGGGACGTACCTACCTATCTCGTTGATTTTTATTTCATTGAACCGGGACGTACCTACCTATCTCGTTGATTTTTATTTCATTGAACCGGGACGTACCTACCTATCTCGTTGATTTTTATTTCATTGAACCGGGACGTACCTACCTATCTCGTTGATTTTTATTTCATTGAACCGGGACGTACCTACCTATCTCGTTGATTTTTATTTCATTGAACCGGGACGTACCTACCTATCTCGTTGATTTTTATTTCATTGAACCGGGACGTACCTACCTATCTCGTTGATTTTTATTTCATTGAACCGGGACGTACCTACCTATCTCGTTGATTTTTATTTCATTGAACCGGGACGTACCTACCTATCTCGTTGATTTTTATTTCATTGAACCGGGACGTACCTACCTATCTCGTTGATTTTTATTTCATTGAACCGGGACGTACCTACCTATCTCGTTGATTTTTATTTCATTGAACCGGGACGTACCTACCTATCTCGTTGATTTTTATTTCATTGAACCGGGACGTACCTACCTATCTCGTTGATTTTTATTTCATTGAACCGGGACGTACCTACCTATCTCGTTGATTTTTATTTCATTGAACCGGGACGTACCTACCTATCTCGTTGATTTTTATTTCATTGAACCGGGACGTACCTACCTATCTCGTTGATTTTTTTCAACATAAATTTAAATGCGATATACTTAGATTATATACATATGATAGCGATATAGAATATAATTATATTTGATATGGTGCAATTTAATGAAATAGGTACGCGCGTTGCGTGATATTACACCACACCACACGTGGTTCTATTGCTTGTAGGTACAAAACTACTATATGGTATATATGTATAATATACCGCCATGGGCGTGGAATCCACGTGCTCAGTTTTTATTATATAGCTTTGTCACTCATAATTATTAATATATTTAAATGAACGTACGTGTACATTATTTTATTGTATTAAGAATGTACCTTTCTTTCATGTGATTTTCTTATTCTTCGAAATGTGGTTCTACAGGCGCATGGCTAGGATCCATTGGTCAGACCCAGACCCAATGACATTTTTACATAGACACGTTATATGAGAACAAAACGCTCTACAAAAACGGTACACTTTATGTAATTCTTATAATTTCACCAAGAAAGACCACGAAATGACGGAATACATTGGTGAGAAAGAGATAATAAAACAATAATTATTCAGACACACGCTGCATACTATTTTCTCTTTTACTCCCGTGTAATCAGATTAGTGTAAGTAGTATATTTTTAGGCTCGAGACGACACCGGCATCTTCACAAGGTATATTTTGTAAATACTACTTACTCGACATATCGGCAGCGTATTTCTTTATCGTTTACTCAAAATCATAATAATTATCGCCAAATTCATATAAATATATTAATTATGAAATAAATATGCAGCATGAAATGATATATCTGGTACAACATCTTGCGTGCAACTTAAGTGCGGTTAGAATTAAGTAAGGCATGTGCTTGATTTTTTGTTTATCGATATTTAAGACTGGTAACGTATCTATTATTTTTATATATCATTGGTCAGACCACATTCCAAAAGACGACGTGGCACTGAGCAGAGTCGGAGAAACGAGTAAACTCTTTAAAGGCCCCTATTCACGATCGTGCCATCTTTCCAAATGGCTTGCCATCACTCCAAAATGCGCTCGTGAATGTCAAATCCCGCGCAGCCCAATTGGCCTGACACACCAAAATGGAATTCTAAACGATCGAAACTCTGTAGTTCTGCGAAAACGGCGCGGCGTATCCTGTCGGCACGGCATGCTCGTGAGTGTGAAAACCAGCGGTACATCGCGCCTTCTCATTGCGCCGAGCTGTTTGACACTCGTGAATGCGAAAATACAAAATTTTCTCTTTGTTTTTTTCTATTTATATATAAACAAACCGCTAAATAGCAGTTGTATAAAACTCATCATCAGAATTATAATTCATTTTTACTTGAAAATTAAAAAAATAGAACTTATTAATGCGAAAGCGCCGACCGCTTGCGTATACTAATTTTGATGGCTCGATGGCGCGATGGCGCGCCCGTGAGTGTGATGAAAATTTTGCAATACTCCAAATGGAGCCGGTCCATATGGAACGACGCCGAATGGCACGATTGTGAATGGGCTGCTTAAGAGGGTTGTCCAACGACGATCCAAATGGGTAGGCCATACCGTTGGGTCCTGCTTGTTACTATCGCCGAAGACACGATGTAGGGCAAAAATTATAGAGGTCGCCCTAGAGACAGTTATATGGACCAGGTGATCAGTGATGTGCGCTGTAGCAACTACCACGAGATGAAGAGGCTGACGGACATCGGATATATGTGGACAGATGGAGTCCTCGGAGCAAACCAATCCAAGGATTGTGACCATGAAGAAGTATGTAAGAAAACACCACACTTTCTCTACTCAACAGATACTTTAAAAAGCTCTTCTTTTCAAGTACTAAGACTGGGTTGTTTTAATAAAAGTATCAGTAATGGTATGGTGAAAATACCCCAATTTTACAAAATTGCGTCATATGACGCCATTATAGATTTCAAATTAACAATCAAAAGTATTAAACAATTTTATGCCATCAAAGCAATTTAACTATACTCTTACTTTAATCTTTGTTCTAGAAACACCATAACTGTGCAAGAAAACATTAGATTTTATCTCGGGTAGGTATAAAATATATATGTATGATTCATTATATTTCAAAAATAGGTATGGAGATGAAATCTGTATATCAGGGCTTTCGACCTTAAATGATACGCGACGTTCGCCAATTATGACTTTTTTGTTATTTCATATTCATTAGTAAATAATAATAATAAATAAAATTTATAAAGCGCCGTTTAGTGATACAATATTCACTCCAAGGGCACTGTAGCTTATTTGTTGGCTCTACGAAACAAGGCAATCTTAAAAAGAAATTTACCGAAGGTGTCAATGCTCTGAGCTCCACGTATGTCAAGAGGCAATTTATTCCATTTTAAATGCCCGTTCTCACTGAAACCGCGATCATAATAAGCCGAGTTGTCATTGAACACATTATAGCCCGCCATTTTGGCGAATTACCTTTGTGAATAATAGTACTTGTGCACATTATTTTCTTGTATGTGTTTCTTAAAAAGACCACACGGCATATCTTAATCGTTCATTCACCCGGTTATGTTTTGCTTCAATAATAATTTAAACCTCCTTTTGAGGTGTAAATAATTATAACTGACCATCTGACAAAATCAGTAGGTACCTAATGAAAATATTATGTGAATATTGTTTTTGTCTGGATTAATTAAATACAAATGTAATAGATATAGCAATGATATGATTTTTTTTCCATTTTCATCGTAAATATTTTGCTCATTTATCATTATTATTATGCTTGTTTAGAGGGTGACTGCTGCCAACGTACCTATTTTTTCAATTTGATATACCATCATTATTACTAAACGAATCATTTTGAAAAAAATAACCTAGTTAGTTTGGATATTAATAAAGAGAAATATACCTTAACTTTTTGATTATGTTCTGTATATATTCTTGTAGGAAAATAATAAGCATACCCCGATTTTAGACATTTATCTTAAATATCTAAAAAAATTTAAGGTATAGAGCAATATTTTTTTTATAAATTAAAGAAGAACAAAATACCTGGAAAAATATGACGTTGCATTAACTAACGCATCAGGTTAAGTAAATAAACCAAAAAAACTTTTATTACACAATGGCGCTGAATGGAAAATAAATGTTTTTTAGGTTTATTTACTAAACCTGAAGCATTAATGCAACGTCACATCAAATTTTTCTAGATATTTTTGTCTTCTTTAATTTATAAAAAAATATATTACTCTACGCCTTATAATTTATTAAAAATATATGATAAATGTTGAAAATCGGGGTATGCCATTATTTTTCTACAAGAATTTATACAGAACATTATCAAAAAGTCAAAGTATATTTTTGTTTATTAATATCCAAACTATCTAAATTATTTTTTTTCAAAACGATTTGATAAGAAATAATGATGGTATATCAAATTGAAAAATAGGTACGTTGGCAGCAGTCCCCCCCTTAATGTTATTTCACTGTATGTAGACTTTTCGTAGAGGAAAATAAAAAAATAGGGTCGTTTTTCTTATAGTTTTCGTTTAAATAAACTTCCGTAATACGACCGTTTTAGAGTCTTGATTATTCTTACATTGGTTTTTTTTTTGTGATGCCACAATCTTTCCATATTTTAGTCATGCGTTCATTTATGGTTTATGGTATCTATCTTTTATTTATCAACTTACTTCTATAAGTACATAAAAATTCAGCTATATGAGATTCACCACCCGTTTTAGATGTCGGCTTTTTGGTGAGACGAGACTGGTGTGTGGGTATAATATACACATGTGTATTGCTTATCTTTATAAAGTTATAAACACCCGCACTCCTGTCGATGGTTACACCACACTATGGATATTTTATTTATTTATTTATTTATTAATCATAATTTACAATATCATTTTTTACATATTTTATATTTCCACCTCACTAGGCTTAGCCTGTACCGAGGTGGAATATTTCACAATCACATAAATACATTTTTATACAATATTTGCATCGTATTTTATGCAGTTTTCATGACAATTCTTATTCTATATAGCAACATGATTTATATATAACTAAACAGAAATATATGAATGAGGAACCCCTGACGAAGAAAATATAGATTGCGGACAGGAATGGAATGAGAGGTCGGGGCCGCCCAAGGAAGGGATGGCACGTCCATTAGAACGGTATTTTGAAAGACGGAAATGTTAAAAGCGTGAACAACAGACGGACATGTATAAGACGATGTGTGAATGTTGACAAGGCGATGAATTTATGTCAAGATAAAAGTAAGTGGCGTTCGCTTCTCTCTGCCTACCTCGTGAGGGACATGGCGTGATGGTATGTATGTAACAAAAATATATCAAACAATAAAGTCAAAATATAAAACAAAACTACTTATATTAAGTTATATCAGACATAGTATGACGTGATGGTATGTATAGTTTTTTATCAGTCATTCAGATATTTTACTAAACAAAATAAGAAGATTTTCTGCCAATATCACATTATTTTATTGTTTAGTATAAGTTGAACGAAACATCAAGTAGATTTTTCCTCCTTGCAGACTGATCTTTAATATTTATTGTTGGGTTAATGATTTCTGAATGTCGTGGTTCATTGATCTGTCTCCCGCATTAAACTAACGCCTCATTTTACATTAATTTGATTAATTGATGCACCGGTGTTTACAATTGTCATTATTGTGTCTTTTTCACGATATTATTATTTCGAGATACCTACTTACTATCTGTATTTATTTGACAATATTGTTTTCCGGAACATTATCAAACCTTTTGAAGCAAGGGTTTCTTTAGGGTTTCGGGAATCCCGATCCCGGGAAATTTAAATCGGGAACTCCCGGCCTTCGGGAAAAAAACAATAACATTTTTTTTTATTTTATGCGACGACGTTTGTCGGAAACGAACTCTCAATTTGGAGTTGCTCTACAAAGCTTTGTTATCTGTGAATCGAACTTCCACAGAGAGTGAAAGATTTTTCTCAGTGGCAGACAAGTCAGCTTTATAATAAGGCTTTAAATGCTTTAACATGTTTTTAAAGGCCGATTTTTTTCTAAATAATAAGAAAACGATTTCGTGGATTTTTGTATGCTTCATAAGAAAATTGTATTGAAACTACGTACGGTTCCAAAGTATGAACTGGGTAATGAAACGAAAATAATTATATAAAAACCTGAAATCAGTTTCCCGTAACGTAATAAATAAAGAAATCTAATGAATTAAATCTGGATGTCGGTGGCAGAGCGCTTAACATGCTCTCTATGTTATAAGTACTTGCTTCAAGGAAATATTTCTTTTTTTATAAAAATAAATGAAAATATGATGTTTGTTTTTGACAAAATAAGAGCACATCACAAACCGATAATCTATTCCTTACTCTGTGAAGTACCTACCTACATATTGTTTTTGGGTATTATTTTTTGATACAAGACATTATTCACAGATGAATATCTTGTTCCCTTTAGTACCTACTCTCTCGACCGTGGTATGCAATTAGTCGTCACATCCACTAAACATGGTTACGCTCAACAGAACTGCAGCAATGCTGATATTGTATCTCGAAAGAAGAGCAACCGTTCTTTGTAGGAAGTAAGTGTCCGTTATGGTTTGACTAATAGTGCCACAGGTAACCACTGACTGTGTATCTGTATCACAATGGGCCGCCCTTGTGCAGAGTTATCTATCACTAGTTGCATGTAACACATGAAATCCAACTGTCGATGGCAATGATAAATGATAAACACATTTTAAGATATTTTGTTTTCTATATAAAACATGTAGGTATGTACATATGTCAGGATAGGATAGTATGGAGGTCAGTCTGTTTTTCCTACCCAGAATATGTAAACAGCATGATGTATGTTTGTAGATTAAGTAGGTATTAAACTATTGAGTGAGATATCGTGTAGTGCGTACTGCCTTACAAATGCATGAAATGATGTCGTCACTAAATTCAATTGTTATAAAAATTGTTAAAAAAAGCTTGAGATGTACTACTGCAATGTTGGGGTGTTTCGGCTTTTTTCGATATTTATTAAAACTTTGGAAATATTGGCAGTTAAATTCATAAATTTATCATAAAAAAAATTCTTATAAAAATGTTTGAGAAACTCTGGAATTTTTTGAAAAAAACAAAATTTGAGATTTTGTATATGTCTATATTTATACCAATTTTCAGCGTTCTAGCTTATATGGTTTTTGAGATATATGGAAAAATAAAGTAAAAATTCCGAAGTTATATCCCCTGACTGAAACAAAAATTCTAAATTCTGAGTATGAAAGTTTTATAGGCCTATAACTACATATCTATATATTCTGAAATTTTGAGCTCTGTAAATTGAGCGGATCAGAAGTTATTAGGGGGGGGGGATACACTAAATGTTCTACCCCGAATTCTGAGTAAATCTAAAAATTCGATATACATAAAATAACAGAATAAAGGCTAGCGTCAATACAGGCGCAGCGGACGGATCGCATCAGACAGATTTTAGAATAATTATTCTGCCACAAACAAATCCGTCTGATGCGCTCCGTCCGCTGCGCCTGCATGGACGCTAGCCTTAAGTACGTTATATCTATGGTTATTAAATTGGCGCCAAATTCTTTAATTGCGGTAATAGTTTTAGGAATAGATTGAAAAAAACATTTGAATTTGTTTTTTTTTTGTTTGATTAAATCTAGCCGCCACGTCCGCAAGGTAAACAAACCACCGCCGCCATATAGAATGTCATGTGCCATGTTTCAATAAATGAGTCAGCCGTCTCCCGAAAGTGGGTCAAAGGCTCCGCTCCATTCCGCATAGTCATATCTGGTCGCCTTTCTGCGTATCGCGACCACAGAGTCCGACCTAGAAAGCGCCGGTCGACCGCGAAACTGGTCCGGTGGTTTGGTCGGCGACCGTCGGAGAGCGAATTCGCCTTTCTCCGATAGAAACGAACGATCAAAATTGTTTCAAAAGAAAATATTTGCAATGTCGTGTTGACGCGAACGCGCAAGGTAATAATAAATATATTATGAAGTCAATCGTTCCCGTAACCGATAGGGTAAAATAAAAGCCTTATGAAGTAAAAACTAAAGTTTCAAAATATCATTCGCCTTGAGTTTGTTTTTGAATAGGTATTCGTTTGGTGTCTTGTGATCTGTGAACTTGGGATATTTTGCTCTTATCATATTAATAGTTATCTCCTGTGTTAGTTATTATAGATTAATGAAAACGTGGGACTTATGATTGTGATCGCCCCTTTATTGTGCAAAATTTAATTTCAGTCTTGAAATTTGCCTTTAAATCGTGTTTTGTGTATGCTTGTTAAATAATGTAAATCTAAATCTTTACTTTATAAAATTTATGTAATGATTCTTGGATATTCAGGTACCTAAAAATTAATACACAATATTATAGATATAAATAGACAAAAAAAATAATATAGGTACCTAACCTATTTAAAAAAAAAATACAATGTATTTTTCTTGGAGAAAAATACATTGCGACAGCATAAACAAAAACATATGGGCATGTAATAATGTGCACAATTTTACGCATTCACATTTTTTTAAATTAAGGAAACAATTTTTCATTTTATTTATTAAATCTAAAACGCAATTGTTTATATTAAACATTGATATTATAAAAATTTCTTATTGTTTTTCTGTTTATGTCAAATGAAAGTACTGCCATCTGTGATAAATTCTATGAAGTTTTTCTCTAGAATTGGATCTATCATGTTTTTACTCGAGGTTTGAATAGAAAGGATACCATCACAGATACCATTATTAACTAGTTGCATGTAACACATGAGATCCAACTGTCGATAGCTATAGTATGTATAGTCGAAGAAAAAGTACCAAACTATAAACACATAAATCCAAATTATTGAATATTTTAAGATATTTTGTTTCTATGTATGTCAAGATAGGATAGTGTGGAGGTCAGTCCTTTTTTCCTACCCAGAATATGAAAACAGCATAATGGTACATATGTATGTTTGGAGATGAAGTATCAAACTGTTAATTCTTCTTAGATATTGTGTATAGGCGACTGCCATACAAATTGTATGAAGCGATGACGTAGCTTTTATAGTTTCTAAGATATATGGAAAAATAAAGTACATACATACATACATACCATCACGCCATGTCCCTTGCGGGGTAGGCAGAGAGAACCGAATGCCACATTTTTCTATCCTGGCACGCATTTCTCGCCTCGTCCACATTCATGCATCGTCTCATACATGTTCGTCTGTTGCTCACACTTCTAACATTTCCGTCTTTCAGAATATCGTTAACATGGTCGTTCCATCACTTTCTTGGGCGTCCCCGACCTTTCATTCCGTTCCTTTCCGCTCTGTATATTTTCTTCGTCATGCGCTCCTCATTTATTCTCCCCATGTGACCAAACCATCTCAATGTGTTCACCTTCAATCTAGTAATGACATCTTTCTTCAACTTACATTCATAAAGTAAAAATTCAAAAGTTGATAACTCCTGACTGAAACAAAAATTCAAAATTCTGAGTATAAAAGTTTTGTAGGCCTTTTACTTTTTATATATTCTGAAATTTTGGGCTCTGTAAATTGAGCGGGTCAAAAGTTATAAGGACACACACACACACACACACACACACACAGACAGACACACTAAATGTTCTACTCCGAATTCTGAGTTAATCCGTATATGGAACATATATACTAAGAAGACTCTAAGTTGGTGTTTCTAGACTTCAAAGTTGGAAAAACCGTGAAAAATATAGACCCTGCATATAATCTCTCGTATCCTGGCTTGAAACATTGTCGATATGTTAAGAGAACAAAGTTCTTGAACAAATTGACAGTTGGATAATTTATTGGAGAATGATACTTAAAATATAAAAATAATTATAAGTAGTAAATGTGTATTTTGAGAACAATTGCTGGTTTATGATCTATTTATGACTTCATTTTATTTAATACTATATCTACTTTATTTATATTTACATGCAGATGGCAACACATTGCCAAAAATGTTAATATTATTTTTTGTGCAACAATAATACATTAAAATAATCATACAAAGTCATTACTTTTGATTATTTTTTCACCCTTTGTTTGACTGCAAATGTCAGTTTGATTATTATTTATTGGAGGTTAGGCAAATAATTTTATTGAATTGAAAATGCCTAAAAATAGGCTTCAACGTCATCGTAAAAGGAATACAAGTGGGGTGAGTCTGTTGTGTGAAGACTCGCAATATTATTTTTTTTTAATTTCAATATTTTTTTTATATTCTATGCTACTTTTATATACAAATATTTTGATAATATTTTTATATTCTATGCTACTTTTATATACAAATATTTTGATAATATTTTTATATTCTATGCTACTTTTATATACAAATATTTTGATAATATTTTTATATTCTATGCTACTTTTATATACAAATATTTTGATAATATTTTTATATTCTATGCTACTTTTATATACAAATATTTTGATAATATTTTTATATTCTATGCTACTTTTATATACAAATATTTTGATAATATTTTTATATTCTATGCTACTTTTATATACAAATATTTTGATAATATTTTTATATTCTATGCTACTTTTATATACAAATATTTTGATAATATTTTTATATTCTATGCTACTTTTATATACAAATATTTTGATAATATTTTTATATTCTATGCTACTTTTATATACAAATATTTTGATAATATTTGACATTTTTTTTTAAAACTTTGTTAAGGAATATCACTTTTTTTTAAATCTATGTACTTCACAATTTGAGGTTCTCTTTGTCAACAACAAATGGTGAAATAATATGTTTTTTTGTAATTCTAGAGTCTTGTAAGAACGTAAATTGTAAATAAAGATCTGTGTCTTTTTATCCATATCAAGTTGGAGAGTAAAAAATATGGTATTTGTCTACGAGTGTGCTCTGGGGTATGCAGTATACGCTTCCCATTAATTTCACACTTTGTTCATTTTGTTGAATAAATTATGGGCTATAATTTATTAGTTTTACATTATTTTATATTCATTTAAGAATTCAAATTGTCGCTATGTAAGTTTTTTGAACTCTGTTTTTGTGTTAACATTTTTGTTTAAAAAAAATAACAGATTATACATAAACTTTTAATTGGTTCTTTTGATCATTTTATCATTTATTATCATAAACAAAAAATAATTATTTTTAAATTACCTATGTGTCATAAACACAGTTTACCTCACTAAATGTATATGGTTGGTTGGAAGATATTGCCATATGGCAATAAGCTCACCATTCTGCACTTTTGTAGTGTGTGGAAAATGTTTATAATAAATTTTCTTAAAAATATTTTCTATTCTCCACTACTGAGTAGTGTAATAGATATATTTTTTTAAAATGAATGTGTCCTTGTCACAAGTACATATACATTCTCATACATTCCTAAATTAGGTTCAAATGCTTGTGCTTAGTTGAATGAAATAAGTCAAGAAAGGATTCAAACTCACGATCATTGGATTGCTAACCTAGCTCGCTAACTGCTCTGCCACCACCCATCTGTCTAATCAAACACTTTTGTTCCATATTTTTTTGTATTGCGTAGATTTTTTTCCCATCCTCAAACTTATCTTGTGGTTGACTGGTAGAAATTGCCTGCGGGCAATAAGTCTGCTACGTTGATTAAGTCAATAAAAGTCTAATTATTATTGTTATTATTATTATCTTGACACAGTACTTTTTTTATTAGGTATAATTTTACTGTAAAGTGTTCATCTTTCTATTTTATGGTGATTTGTTTATGAACCAAAGAATATGGATAATAATTTTGAAAAACATTTATTATTATACTTGCACATTAATAAATGTTATATTATTTTAACATTTATTAATGTGGCATTTTATTATTATGAATGTAAAAAATGTGCAAGGAGTAGATAATTTGTGTGATGTCTTGTATTGTGTAAACTGTTATTCCAGCCCATACATCCTATATAATTTTTGTATGCAGAAATTTTAATATATTTGTATTATTCTTTCAGGCATCAGACATGGAGAGCCCCGAGGTGACATTCCTGTTCCAGTTTGGGGTCTTGCGGGACGCTGTCAGTGTACCCTCTTCTTCCCTCAACCTCAAATCTCTCAAAGACCTGGCGTGTGATTTCATACACTCTAAGGTATATATATATAAACTATTTTTTCTTTTACAGAATGAATATGTCTTTGTAACACGTTCATATACATCCTCATACATTCCCTAAACTAAGCATAAATGCTTGTGCAATATTGGATTAGACTGGTGACTACTGGACCATTGTGCTCTTCCACCACCCACCACTATTTATAATGAACACTTCCTTACAGAGCTTGCAATTTTTTTTTTCAAATCCACATATGAAAGGGATCTTAAAAGTTGCTTATTTGGATAATGTGTATCTAAAAAATATTCAATGCTACATTTGGCCCTCTACCAGAAGTCAAAGTTTTCAAAATTGTCATTTTTTTTTTTTTTTCATGCCTCAAGTTAAATCATATAAAGATTTATGTTCGTTGCAATACGTAGAATGCAGTAGTTATAATAAATATGTCATTTAAAGTGCTTTAGTACATGTTGTTATAGTGTGTGGCGCGCCAACCGTTGATTTGAAAGAAATGTTGGTTAATTTCGGAAGACCTGTCAGCCGCGCTGTAAAAGTCAATTTGATCGGATGTATGTTGTTAATAATAAAATTATCTACCCACAATAAAACGAATATTATTAAGTTTGGAAAAATCAAGAAATTTCAAACATCCAAAATAATTTATATTTTCTAAAAACATCGTACTAGTCCCAGTTTCATGTATCAGTAGAGGGCCAAAAGTGCTATTAAATCTGAAAATGAAAAATGTAGTTACAATCTAAATATTTATGCGCAAATTTTGAGACCTCTTTCACTAAGATGTGATAAAAAATAAAATTCTCCATACATGGACGGCCCAGCCTAATGGATACCAGACGCAGACACCTGGGAGCATTTAATTTGAAACTCACAATTAAAATTGATTTTGTTGAAATGCAAATATTTCCTCGTTTGAGTTTATTGCTCTCTAACTAATTGTGTTGTGTCTATAATTATATTTCAAATTCTAGACAGAAACACCACTTGTTAATGTTATTATGTATTCGAAACCAGTTTTGTGTTTTTTTAAACTACTTTTATTTATAGGAATTAATCATTACCTTGACATTTTACGATTCTTACATAATATTATGTTTCATTATTTTACATCCTCAATTTTATCATTTAAATAAATCATTATTAGTTGATACAGGTATACGTTTTTTATATTTGGAATTATATTTTCTGCATGGGTTAATTTATTCATGCTTAAACCATATCTAAGGACAGGTAAAATTATTAATCTTCTTCGTCTTATTGTGTCATTCAACACAAATAATTAATTATGTGTGTAGTTTTTAGAATCAAACAAAGTATTCACCCCATATGGAGTATGGTATACCTACCCTTCCAGCTTTTACTAAAGGCAACCATTCACGGACATGCCATTCAGTGTCATTTGGAGTGTTGTAAAATTTTCATCCCACCATAAATATTAGTTTACACTACGCAGCGACACAAGTAGTCTGCGCTTTCACATCAATAATTTCACTTTTATCTTTATTTTCAAATAAAAATGAATTTTGATTATGTTGATTCGTTTTATTTATTATGTTCACAAGAAAATTCTATCTCAAAAATAAGATAGTTAATTTATCAAAATTAACCCAAAAATCATTAGTTGACTCAGAAGCTTGGACTCCACACGCCTGTACAACAAAAGCAGGGGAAAAAACAATCAATGGCGGCAGAGTAAATGTATGGGCGCTATAGTGAACCAAGTATACTCACAAATAAAAGTATAATATACTAGCCATACTACAAACTTCACATTCTTTTACTATAACAATATTTTTATGTAAGTGGTAAACAACATGGTATATTAAAATAAAATATTGACATCTCTTATTGTTTTCTTTCCCAATAGAACTTATTTGAACCTATGGTGGATTCGATGGGCCTGAATATGTATATGTACAGATTAAGAAGATGTTACATATTTCTATATGCCAGTTTGATTCAGCGGTTTTAATTTATAATTCCAGATGCCAGACAACGGTCTCAACAGGTTATCGGAGAGGTTGCTTCTTTTCCGCCACGACTACTGTTCCACAAATGTCCTCCAGTTGATCAATTCCGCATCAGATGTGACGGATGAGACTCTCATCGAAATAGTTTTGACTGCCAATCGTAAGTTTTCATAATATGTATCTAGTGTCTATTTTTTTTTTTAAAAACCGTATCCAAGAAAAGGATTTCCAAAAAAAATGTTTTCCAAGAAAGTTATCTTATATTATGACATAGATTGAGTTATTTTTATATTTATATTAATCTTATTACTTATTTTTGCAAATATGGCCTTCTTTGTATCCAAAGATTGCATGTTTCTAGGCATCAATTCAATGAAGTTTTGAAATCTGTTCACCATTTTTTTGGCTTGCATACATAACTCGACTTTGGCGAGCTTTCTGATTGAAGACATTTTGATGTCAGTTAAATATTACTCTTTGAGGTTGATTGTTCTTTTTGCACCATGGTCTTAACTAATGTTCTCCAAAAAAATCTTACTCGAGTTCTGCTAATTATTTACTTTGTACTTCAGGTAACCTGTGTGACTCTGATGACATTCCGACATATCGTCCTCATGCTCTGGCTGTACATTCGTACAAGGCACCAACGTTCTGTGATTTCTGCGGAGAGATGCTCTTCGGTCTCGTCAGACAAGGATTGAAATGTGAAGGTTGGTACCCTTTCTATATTTTTCTACCAATATATCATTTTAATCTATACTTTGTAAAAAATATATTTAGAATCTCTATTGTTTTATTATTGAAACTAATTTCGTATATCTGGTTTAAAAATACTTATCTAATAGTACTTTTTTTAATTATTGTTAAGTTTTTTTGTCATTGGTGACATTTGATACAAAAAAACATGTTGTTGACTGTAAATCTTTTATTCTTATTCATCGTAATAAAAAGGACGGTTATAATTTAAAAAATCTACAAAATCAAATCTCTTATCCAGACGCCTGAGGCCGTATGACTGTAAGAGTGAAACTAAATTTATTATAAGGCAGTTGGATGAATGAGAAACAATATTAAATAAATAAATAAATGAGAGAAATGGAGTAAGAGAGAGAAGGACTATGTCCTGCAGTGGACAAACATGGGCTAAAGACGATGATGATGGAAGTATTGTGTTTCTATAAAAAAAATGTAGACAAACTTAGACTGGAAGAATTCCAGTCTAAGTTTGTCTACATTTTGAAAATATTTGCCTTTATTATCTATCAACATATTATTTTACATGGATGGATTTTCATACTCTACTTTGAAAATATTTAATAATATTTAGTTGAAAAATGTAGGTATATAATTACCAATTTTTTTTATAAAAAAACAAAACTATGCGTATTGGAAAGGTGAATTATCAATGCTACATAAATTATTGTGTGATGTGGATCATTATGTGTAATGTATATAAGTGCTCTGTTTTAAAAAGAAAATTGTATTGTTTGTTGTATAATTACTGTTTCTGTCATGGCCCCTTGTACCAGCAGTTTGCTGTCTGGAGTCTTTCATTGTTTAAATTGATTAATACAATAATTTGGGTATTATAGTTTAAAAATATTGAAAAGAATGTAATGAAGATAAAAATAATATAATGACCTCCACGATTAAAGATGCGACGCATCTTGATGGAGACAAATAGGCCCAGAGGAACTTTTTGCGGGGTATATCTGTTAGGGATCACAACCCGACAGTCATGAGGAATACTACGCAGAGAGAGATATTAATATTAAACTATTTTTTACAGGATGCAGTCAAAACTACCACAAGAGATGCGCCGTCAAGATCCCGAACAACTGTTCTGCAGTGTCGGGAGTCGGGGCCGGGCGTCGCCCTTCTGCTCCCCCTCCTCGCTCCCCGAGCCGCACTTCCCAGGCCTCCCTGGCCTCTACACCTCAGCAGCCCACACCGACATCGGACGAACCCAACTCTCTGGTAAGGAAATTGGCGGAACTCGTCAATCTCAATTGATTCTTACCCGAATTCAATGAGTTAGCATGAAATGTAAAATATTCTCTTCCCCACTATCACAAGGGATAAAAACCTATTACAGTAGAACACCGATAGTCTGAATACCTAAAAGTTATACCCAGTTTGGATGCTCATAGCGTTTGGATTATAATATGCGAATATTTCAAAAAATATTAAGTATGTATTAATCATATAAAATGCTATTAATCACACTTTTTAAGAATTTCCATATAGCTTTTCTACAAGTGGTATTTATCAACATAAAAAACTCTTTATTCCTGCGATACTGACTACATGGCACATATATGTAGTTACTGAAAAATAGCAGTTTCTAGGGGATAGGTGTAGGGAATCAATCAGATTTGCTGGGGTTTGGATTACTGAGGCTCTACTGTACTAAGTTCTATACCTCTTACCGGCTATTTCACTATCTTCAAGTAAAGTTCTAGATCTATAAGATGCATTTTCAATGGTCTCTTGGATACATAATAATATGTTTTATCTGTCGTAAATGGATAGCTTCTGTCAAGCACTATGTCCAGGGCTTTATTAGTTGTAGTTTATCAGCAAAAATTTTTAGATGATTTGCAAAAGCATGAATTGTGTTTTCTTCTTCCCATTATTCATGTTTTGTCCTATTGACATAAGCAGCCAACAATAATTGATAATATCGATACCTGAGTTTTAAAAAAGAGCAACAAGTCGAAAATGGAAATTGCTTTTGACTCAAAAACTCCTTTTATCCATTACAATTATAAGGGAATATCCTTCAACTCACCATTTTCTAGGGATGTTTCCTTTTGTTTATCATACAGTATTATTTTTTTCTCTGATTTCCTTAGTAATACTAACTAAAAACAATATTCGGACTTGTTGCCATTTAAAACTCTTAAGCGAAGTGTACATTAAGAATTCTTTATTGTGTAAATTTATGATATTTGTACGATAAAAAGACATTACTTATTGACAATATTTGGTAAATACAAAAAAATAACAAAGAAAAATATTAAATTTAAAAAATGCTCCCCAGTTAAATTTATTGTTGCACTTACCATTTTTGTGCATAATGCCATCGATAATACAATTATACTAAAAAAGTAATGTTCAACAAGATAGCTTTCAGTATTATAGTTGCTGTTAATCAGAAACTATATTTCCTTGTGAGAAGTCATATGCATATAGGGGAGAGGGTGGAGGGTTTGAACAATTTTTATTTATTTTAAAATATTTTTTATTCTGGAAGCACTGTATATGTTATTATTATTGCAAACAATAAAAAGAGGTTTAGTAAATACTTTGAAGTATATTTGGAAAACTAACTGTTTATATAAAATTATATTTAGAGCTCTTAACGAGAAGTTCATTTTTGTTCAATTCTACCCCAGGCTGGGGTAGAATTGAACAGAATGGGGTAGGCTTTGAACGCCTCTTAAAATGGCACGTTTTTTCAAATAAAAAACAATAAACTGAAGAAAAAACAATTTATTATTGTACACACCTATACAGACATGTATCTGGACTGTAAAAAATTATAAAAATAAAATAACCAAAATGAAAAAAATAATAAAAACACGTACAAGAAATAGAAAACCTTTACATTATCGAACATTGTACGAATTAAAATTAAAATCAGGAAATTTCATTATCTTCTTTGCACGGATTGTACCCCCGCTGACAATGGGTTGAGGTAGTTTCAAAAGAATATCATCAAATGGAACCATAGAAACATCATCAGTATCCGGAAAATAAAAACTGTTATTTTCATTTTTTTTCAAAAATTTTACAATTAATTCATTAGAAAATCTCTCTTCTATTTGAGCAACATATTGAATAATTGATTTCTTTGTAGAAAAATTCACTAGTACAAAGTCTTTTTCAGAAAAATCCTTTGACATATTTTGGTTACAGTCATCCTCATCTTTTTCGTTGTGAACATCATCCGCCCATTCTTGATCGCTTAAACTTTTTATAGATAACGAATCTTCACTCTCACTATCACTCTGTAAAACTTTTTTCTTAATTCTTTTTAATTTATTTGCTTTTTCTGATGATAATTGTGTCATTAATCGTGAAATAATTTTATTCTCAATATTGTCTTTGGTTTTTTTGCTTTGTTGCACCGAATAATCACTCTTCTTTATTTTAGGTAAAATCTTTTTAATTATGCGATCGATCAAATCATTCTCCACTTGATCTTTTGTTGGAGTCTCCGTCAAAATTTTAGAGCTGCCCTTCTTTTGCTTGTTTATTTTTTTTCTTGGCTGTGTTAATTTTGGATATGGTCTAACAGTTTCAGGGGAAATTGTACAATCCTCATCAGCCACTCTTAGGCTGTCTAGAACTAGAGATGACGAAACATTTGATATTGTACAGTTGATATCTTGATTGGCCACTCCTGAAATATCTGTTACTACAGGTGGTAGAACATTTGATGGGCTAGGTAGCTCAGAATCACACAATTCTCTATTTAGTTGAGCATCTGTTGGTTCAGGCCTATCTGTGACATAGCAGCAATCAAAATCTTCATTGTTGAATGCATTTCTATTTATTGGCCAAATTCCAGGTTTCTTAAACCCTTGTTTTATGTTATTAATTGTAAATGATGCTGCATATGCTATTCCCACAATCTCCACTACATTGTGGATAGAAATGGTTCTTCCAGGATGACATATCAGCCAATCATTAGAAGCAATCTTAAATTTACCCTTAAATGGACCAAGAACACCGACATCAAGTGGTTGTAATTTGTGCGAACAATGAGGAGGAAATGTCAACAATATAATACCACTTTCCTTGGCATATGAAATGGCTCCAATTGAACAATGGCTCTCATGATTATCCATGATCAAAAGAATGGGATCTGTTTGTGAACACCTCGATACTTTTTTTAAATGCTCAAGGACCTTTAAAAAAATTTGTGATGTCATCCATCCACTTTCGGGACTGTTCGGAAAACCTATACTTCCACTTGGTGCTCCATTCATCAATGTATCGACCATTCGCGCACGCGGAAAAACAAACACTGGTGGTATAGGGTTTCCGTTAGCGCAAATTATGCAACACATAGTTACAAGTTTCCCTCGTTCTCCTGAAACTGTCTGACCAACTTGTTTTATTCCTCGGGCAGCAATGATATTAGGAGCTTGAACAACTGTCATGACACCAGTTTCGTCTAAATTAAAGACTCGATCTTCCGAAAAATTAAATTTTTTCATTACACTACAGTAATTATCAAAAAATACACATACATTAGTAGGATTGAAGCTCGTTGCACGTGAAAGGCTCGTATTTTCTGGTTTTCTTAAACTGAGTGTTCGATGACGGAGCATGAACCCCTTCATCCATTCTATGCCAGCTAATACATCACGCTGCCATGAACATGGAATTGCCTTCCCCAATTTTTGTGCATATTCAAATGCTAATTTTCTGGTGGCTTCATATGTTAACCCATAATTAATTCGGGAACTTTTTAAAAGGTATTTTTCAAGCATTTCTTCTTCGCTTCTGTTAAAAATTTGTTTGGTGTTGTATTTTTGAGAATAATCTTTACCCATGTGATTATTTTTTAGTCTGTAGAATAAAGCAGTGTGCTTTACATTATTGCGCTCAGCGGCGATTCGGAGAGAAAGCTTTCGTTCTAAAACATCTGCAATGGCTTTTTGCATGTCCTCTTCTGAAAACTCCTGTCTAGTGCCTTTCTTTTTATATATTCTTGGCATTATATTCCAAATGATCTAAAAAATATAATTATTTATATCAATGTTAATATAAAAAGGGGATGTTTTGAACACGTAGGGGAGGTTTTGAACAGTGTTCAAAGGCTCCCCATCCACACTGTTCAAAACCTCCCTGGGTAGCCATTTTTGATATTCATGAAAATATAAATATTTTAAAATAAGTACTGAATCAAATTACTTACGTGTTCAGCTAGGCTAAATATGTGTTATTATAATTATCTCACAGTGAGTCGAATAAATATATAATATATTGTAAAAAAATGTCCAGATATAACCGCCTTTTATTTTATTAAAATGCACGAATGACAACAAACCACTACACCAAGTTAACGAAACAAAAAATGGTTTATGTTTTGACTGACAGCTCTAAAGATCTGTATTACCATTAGGAAAAAATAATTCATTAATGGGAAAAAAATCAAATTCCTCAAATATTTTGTCTGTTCAAAGGCACCTCGTGTTCAAAACCTCCACCTTCTCCCCTAGACCATTTAACATAATGCAGTATTTTAAATAGAAAATAATTTTGTTAATTTAATATAAATAGTAAAAAAAAAACAAAAATTTTGACATACTCCATAGGTTTTTAAAATTATTATTTTTGTATTTTTTTTATATCCCAAGTCTATTTTGATTTGTAAAAATCTTCTAACAAAAATCACTGATTTATAAATTTAATTAAACAAAAAAATATATCTTATTTTTTATTGTTGTTCCTCTGTAACTTCTGTTCTGTAAGGAAGGCATTTAGATATTTAGAACTTAACAAAGATATTCATTTTCAAAATGAATTAAAAGAATGTCTACATATATTTTTATCTAAAATTGTTTTTTTTTTATTATAACAATATAACAGTATTAGAATATTAATGTTTTTTTTTATCAAGTGCCTCATATATTTTTTTAAACATATGGAATATTTGGTACTTGTTAATTATAGGGGCTCAATTAGTTATATATTTACTTGTGCACACAGACTTACCAATATTTGATGTTATTCTGTTGTTTTTGGTTTTGTTTGTATTGATAATGATTTTAAAAATATTTAAAATCAACCTACAATACAACTAGCTATGATACTAAGGGTTGTATAACATGAGTTATTTGAGAAAAAGGTAGGGTCCCGTACTGCGAGAATACTGCTTACAGGACCTCAACTTTTTCTTATACTATTCTTAAATTACTCCCGTAATATGACCCCTAGTCTAAAATTAAATAAGATGTGAAAAAAAACACAATTTTATGTATAGATTGTTATTCTGTGGAGTAATGTTATAATTTTTTTTCTGGCAAAATTTTTGTAAAAACCTATATTTTTTTACATAATGATATGTTCTACGATAATTTATATTTTTATTTCATTAATTATATATCTATTATAAAATTTCAAATGAAGCATACAGCATTCCATGTTATAATTTAAAGTTTCAACTCATTTTTGAATTTTATGTGAATCTGTTTTACATTAATTATGATAATGAAGTAGGTATTTTATTCAATGTTTTTTTAACCCTTTGAACGCGTTAAGCAAAAAATTAATTTTTTTTTGAAAAATGCAAATTTTCAGTAAAAAATAAAGTATTATATAAAATTCCTTTAAATTTTTTTAATCAATATCTTGATTTAATACACCAAAAAATAGTTGTCACATTATATTTTGGGGGGAAAGGGGCTCAAAAAATTTAATTTAAATATATTTTTTTTATATTTTTTTCGCATCCAAAGGTAATGTTTTTTACAAGCCATGGACTATAGTCGATTTACGCGTCGAAAGGGGAAAATATTTGGGCAGCTTTAATTGATTTACGCGTTCAAAGGGTTAATATTTTTTATTGATTAGACCTCTTGTGATAATCCTCAATAATATATTCAATAAATTATAAGAAAAAGAAACCCAATGTTTCCATACTTCATGGAATAAATAACATTGATTTATATTTTGATAATATAAATGATCATTTTATTTTTCAACATTATAAATACCTATTTTGAAAATTCTCATATATGTAGATGTGTAATGATACAAAATATTAATATTACATATATTCCATCTCCCCTTATAAATACTACTCTACTGTAGATTTGTATTCCATGTTGAATGTCAATTTGAAATGTGCATTCCATTAAATAAGATCGTTGACATATTTGGCAACTTTTTTTGATATTATAATATTTTTTGATATTGTATTATTCAATATGACAATTATTAGTTTTATTCATTGATTAATTTTATAATTAAAATGGAAATGCGTTGTTTTATACCTAATGTGATTATAAAAGACAATATATTTATGTAATAATATGTAGAATATTTTAAATAATGATACTATTTTATTGATTTTATTAATATAATATAGAGATTGACCGAACTGCTATTATCACCTTATAGCTGAAACTTAAATCATTAATGTTTAGTTTGTAGACAATATTTTCCATATATTTTATTGATTTTATTAATATAATATAGAGATTGACCGAACTGCTATTATCACCTTATAGGTGAAACTTAAATCATTAATGTTTAGTTTGTAGACAATATTTTCCATATATTTTATTGATTTTATTAATATAATATAGAGATTGACCGAACTGCTATTATCACCTTATAGCTGAAACTTAAATCATTAATGTTTAGTTTGTAGACAATATTTTCCATATATTTTATTGATTTTATTAATATAATATAGAGATTGACCGAACTGCTATTATCACTTTATAGCTGAAACTTAAATCATTAATGTTTAGTTTGTAGACAATATTTTCCATATATTTTATTGATTTTATTAATATAATATAGAGATTGACCGAACTGCTATTATCACCTTATAGCTGAAACTTAAATCATTAATGTTTAGTTTGTAGACAATATTTTCCATATATTTTATTGATTTTATTAATATAATATAGAGATTGACCGAACTGCCATTATCACCTTATAGCTGAAACTTAAATCATTAATGTTTAGTTTGTAGACAATATTTTCCATATATTTTTTAAATTTGATATTTTATTCTCAGGTAATTAAAAAGTTATATACTTTTAATAAGACTTTTTCCCACTTTATATAATTTAATAAAAGGGAAACTTCTTTCATAGCACATAAAATGTTAATAAACATATCCAAATTACTGACAATGTACAACCTTTTAATATAATACAATATAAGTAGAATAATGCTACGTCTCATTTTGTTCACCTATATCACAAGCATTTATGCTTAGTTTAGGGAATGTCTATGTACTTGTCACAAGGACATATTCATTATTAAAATATATATTTATGTGTTGTATATTTATATAAAAAATACATATGTATGTATGATTTATTAGACAAAAATATCCAAAGTATGATGGGGTTATGTTAAATCCCATGCCGTTTTTTGTGGATCAGCCCCCTTAGACAACGTGTCATTTAGCTCAAAAAAAGATTACTCAATGTATGGAAGTGACAGTTGCCAGTCACGTGACAACTGTCACTTCCATACATTGAGTTATCGTTTCTTTGAATATTCTTTTTTAATTGCATATACGCAAACATTGGATTTTTTTCCCTTTCGGTAGTCAAATGTTATTTTTATTGACAAACATTTTTTCAACATCTCAATAGACGAAGTTGGGATATTGTAGAAGAACCAGGAACTCGAGGCACCTACAGGGCTTACGACCTGTCATCGGCTGGTTTACGTGATCACGTTCCTGGTTCTTCTACAATATCCCAAATTCGTCTCTCTTGAGATGTTGAAAAAATGTTTGTCAATAAAAATTATCTTTTCTTGAGCTAAATGACACGTTGTCTAGGGGGGCTGAACCCATAGGTCAGGCATAAAATATGTTTCATTCAATTATATAAAAAGAATTGGTCAAATATAATACTATCCGTATTTATGGCTCAATTATTTAGATATCTGACTCCTCAACCAAAGGTCCTGGAGATGCAAGACATAGTAGAGAAGAAATACAAAATAAACTATTCCATCATGTTATGGTACTATATTCTTTAAATAATAATTTAGAATTCCTCAAATAAAAGAATCGTTACGTCATACATGCAAAATGAGGTGAACATTCATTCAGTTTGTATCTTTGTCTGTATTTTCATTAGGCTTGCGAAATCGTCTTTGTTTTAAATAATTGCGTAAGTAAGGAGGAAATACTTTTCGCAACTGTTTTTAAAAAGCATTTACTGTCGTTTATTATTTATTTAACACAAAGATATTGACATGATTATGTTATAATTGACAACCATTTTCAATATTTACCTAGTCCAATTTTACATGTGCAACTACAAACTATCTATTATTGATCCTTATAATATTTTATATATGTATTATAACATAAATGAATCTTTTATGCGTGGTTGACTGAATATATTATTAATGATATATATATATTTGACAGGAGTAAAATATATTTATAGATTATTAAGTTTTAATTCTCTGGTGATGGTTATGGTATAAGATCTGATAATTGTTAGTTGAATTATTTTGTTATTTTAGCCATAAAATTAGCAAATGTGTTATGTATATTTTTTTATTCAATCGCCTAATATGTGAATGTAATGTTTTTATTTTTAAAAATAAAATATCTTCAAATCAATCGAGGTTTCATTTATAAATTAACAATTATCAGATTTTATCCTTCTAAATTATTGCTGTGAAAAAATATGTCTACTGTTGAATCAATCTCTTGTTTATGATACTGAATGGAAATAATTGATAATAATATCTGTTTTGATTTTAAGTGACAAAATAATTGAGTTAGATTTTGTGTACATATTTTCAAAGATATATTGATATATAATAACCTGATAAAGTCAGCTTGAATATGAGAGAAACGTCAGCTAATGTGGGTCAGTAAGTTAGAAATCTGACTTCTGAATCAAAGAACCCAGGTTCGATACCTGATGAAGACACAGTTCTTTCAATCTGGATATGTGAAATGATTAAAATCACAAATCTCCAAAATAAGGCAAACATGTGGCTCATGTAAAGCTGCATAAAGAAATTACTGGTATAGAATTCACATTAACATTAAGAGTTATTTTCCTTAAATAAAATCTACATGAATTTATTTGGCAGTACCTAGGTAAATATGTTTATTTCAAACAAAATACTCTCGATTAAAATTGTCCTTATTTAAACAAATAACATAAAACTGATATAGTTATTTTCAAATATCTAGACAAATTTTGAAGGAGAGGGGGACAGTTTGCCTCGATAACCAACCAAGTTAAAAACCCAAATTTGCACACAAGGCAGACCACGTAGTCTTTCAAGATTTTTGCGAAGAGCTATACAAAATATTAACAATAAAATTACAATAATGTGATCTATATTTCAATAAAATTATGTTATTATATGGGAAACAAATATTTATGTATTATATACCCACAGGGCCGGATAAACGTGTATTTGCGCCCGTAGCAATATATTTGAATTCGCCCACCCCCCCCCCAATTTTTTTTTTGGAATAATTACATTGGGTCTAAAATGACGAATCATAATAAGTGGGATTTTTTACATACTACCATCATGCCGAGCCTCTATCCGGGTACGCAAAGAGAACCGAGTGTCATACCTGCGGATTTTTGATTCATATGCTTGACATTTTAGAGTTTTAAGCGCCCTTTTTAAGACAACCGCCCTGACTTCTTGTTCCTGATTGTTCTATGATTTATCTGGCCCTGTATACCCATATCTTTGCGCTCGTGAAAATGATCTTAATAAATTATTCAATATATTTTACACTCTGATTAACAAATTTTTTTAGATGGTGTATCTCAAATCATTACAGTATAAAAATGACTTTTTGTTTAGATAAACAGATTGCCCCCTACTTCTACTATAATTGAAATTTTGTTTAAAAATGTAATGAAAATCATCAAATATTCTAAATATTCCTTCTTAGGGTCTTTCGGTTACTCCAACAATGAAGCAAAGCCGGTCACCGTCTCTCGGCGGAAGACCTTGGCCCAGTAACCAGGCCCAACCGGCTGTCAACATTCCTCACACATTTGTGCTGCACACATACACCAGACCCACAGTATGTCGCCATTGTAGAAAGCTGCTGAGGGGGCTCTTCAAGCAGGGACTGCAGTGCAAGGACTGCCATCACAATGTGCACAAGAAGTGTGTAGAGAAGATACCTAAAGATTGCAGCGGAGAAGTCACCAAGGAGCCAGGAAGTTAGTATTCAAAGTAATATTTTGAAATGTAAAAAATTACTGAAAAAGTGAAATATACAAATATTATAAGGCAGAGGCATATACACTGGAAATTCATTTAAAAAATAGTTACATATCTTTGTTTATTCCCACTCTGTTCTTTTTATTCACTACTAGTTTCGAGAACTGACATTTTCTTCTTCAGGTGAATCAAAACTTATAAGGTGTGATGCGCGGCAGTGTAGGGGGTAGGAGTGAGGGAGGGGGTGGACGTGATACATACAAACTATTTGAGAATGTGAATGATTAATTGAAACATTTTGTACGATAGAAAATTGAGAGAATGATGAAACTGTAGCTTACTTACTTTACCCACGTGGAGCATGTGGATGCCACGAAATTTCTCCAAGCCTCTCTACCTTGCGCCAGATGGATAGCTTCATCCCAGTTTAAGCCAGCATCATGCAGGTCCGCAGAGAATGCTCGCTTGATGGTGAGTTTTGGCCTGCCCCGTCTTCTCGTCCCGTCCGGAGTGTAAAAAAGGCTTGCATTATCAACACTCACGGGGGACATACGAAGCACATGGCCAAGCCAGCTCAATCTGCTGTATGGATGTGAATCCTGGCACCTAAGAAAGACTCAACAAAAAAGCTACTGAGTGTTGAGAATAGATTTTTGGGACAGTTGTTGGGGATTAGTTGGTACCATTTCGTATCCAACGAAGTTGTATGAACCAGAACAGTGCAGCAGCCAATCATCTCAGTCGTCCAGAAACTGTAATCTCTACCAATATTTGAGGTTGCTAAAGCTTTTTTTATGACAATTATTTTAAAATCTCAATAGATACAAAGTTGGAATACTATAGGAGAACCAGGAACTCAACACACCTACAGGGTTTCCACCATACATGTCGTTGGCTGGTTTATGTGATCACTTTATGCACTTGTGCAACGTTCTATAGCCAATGACATGTCGTAAGTCCTGTAGGTGTCTTGAGTTCCTGGTTATCCTATAATATTCCAACTTCATCTCTATCGAGATGTTAAAAAGTTTGTCATTAAATATCTTTGACTCCCGACGTTTGCATATATGCAACTATAAAAATATTTGAGCCAACAAACCTCATTTTACTTAACACAATAGAAACAAAATTAAAAGAAGCATGGTAAACAAAATTATTGCAAGATGAGATATTAGGATGTAAAATTGAAAAATATATTGTGAGTCAGATGAAAATAAGATATTCTATCAGATATTTTCATCACTGAAATTTAAGCATCTTATGAAGAAAATGTGCAAAGATTACAATAGTTAATTGAAAAACATAAATACAATCATGCCATTTCTCTAATAGCACAAGCAAAGAGAACTGAATTTCAGACCTTTATTCTCACAAAGACTTGTATATTCTTATGTTACGACTTGTTCTGTGTCCTCTGGGCGACTTCAATAGGCTAATTTCACATAATTTATTTCTTGCTGAAAATAATAAATAATTGAGGTTTATAAAGAATTATTATTATTATTATTATTATATGTTTTCAGACAGGCAGCTATGCTGATATGTCTGATCTCACAACAGTTTTCACTTGTTCAGTCTGTCAAGTCTATTTTTGAACACATTAACACTTTGTGCAACAACAAGTTCCGGTGGCAAACTGTTCCACGCATCCACAACTCTATTGGTCAAGAAATGCTTCCAGGGGTTCTGCCTGAAACTGTGTTTATCTAGCTTCAAACTATGACCTCTTAAATTAGTATTTTGGTTGAGGCAGAACATCAGCTTCAATTCAGGGCAGTCATAGTGTTCGTTTAGTATTTTGTAGGTTTCTATGAGATCCCCTCTCTTTCTCCGTTCCTCAAGAGTAGTGAGGCCCAACACATTCAGACGTTCTTCATATGTTAAGCATCTGAGGCCATTTCCCAGTTTGGTAAACCTTCTCTGCACCCTTTCCAGCATGCTTATATCTTTCTCAAAGTAAGGATTCCAAACTTGGTAACCATATTCCAAAACTGGTCTCACATAAGTTTTATATATTATAATCAACAAATCATGTGGCAAGTGGCTGAAGGTTTTTCTAATTAAGTATGTTAAGCTATATATCTTAAGTATGTTAAGTTTATATATATTAAGTATGTTAAGCTAAGAATATCTGTGAACGGAAAAAAATGATATCCCTGCCACTCTCATACACTTGCGAAAACTTTACGGATTCTAGGATTAATAATCATAGAAAAAAACAAACGCTGACATCAGAATGACGCCATTATTTGGGATGGATACGAACCTTGTGTTTTTTGAATTTTATTTTATAATTTTGTAAATATTTTCTTACAACATTGATATTGATTCCAACCCATTTATTTGTTAGCCTAAATTTGATTCCAAATATTTTTGTCTATATTCGTAAAATGTGAAAATACCCAATTGTATCTCTTATTAAAAAATTGCTATTGTTGGAATAGATTTTGCTGTTATAAACATATTCTATTAACACTTCAAAGGTGAGCATGACAACAGTGGTGGCAGTGAACGTGAGCTGATGGCGTGTTCCATGTACGAGGAAGAGGACGACTCTGACGGAGAGGGACTGAAGGCTGGAGGGCCAATGAACGGTGCTTCGGATAGAGGGGGAACTACCAAACCAGTCCCTCCAACAGTCGTCGCAGATCTGGATGCTGACAATTCATCATCAGAGGAAAAATCTAGCAGACCAAGCAGGTAGCTATTTCACCAATCAAATACCTTGCTACATTTACATTCATACATTTCCTATGTTGTTTGAACTATACTTAATCTATTTAATTATCATATGCTCGACAGCCCTGGGTAGGCCATGACTGAATCCAGCAATCTCTTCCATTCTTGTCTATCTGAAGACTAGGTTTTCCAGTTTCTAATTTGCAGCGCTAACCATCCAACCATCCATCGCAGTTTGGGCCTTCCTTTCTGGTCTTCTTTGTCCTTGTGGTGTAAACAGTGTGGGGCGTTTTACTAGGTTGTTGTCATCCATTCTGATTATGTGACTGGCCCATCTTAGGCGTCCCACCTTGATGGAACTGATTATATCGTGCTCTCCATATATGTCATATAGCTCATTGTTGTATCAGCGACGCGAAACATCAGTATCTCTCACAATACCAAAGACTGTTCTGAGGATCCTTCTCGTTAATGCTGTAATGGATCCCTCTAGAGCAGTGGTCGGGGAACTTTTTTAACCATTACCCCAAAATATTTTTGCGTATGTCGATATTACCCCTTCCCCCCATTTTGAAAAGAAGACAATCAATGTATATTTAAATAAACATTATTTATTGAATTGATTTACACGGAAAATAAAAAAAAGTTACATGAAAATTGTAAGTATGTAATAGACAAACAAAATAAAATTCTCAAATTGGATCAAACAAAAATTCAGATTTTCAGGTTTCCCTTTCAGTTTTTGGAGAAATGATGTTGTTTCATGTTTGATGCAATTACTTCAAAATTGGGACTTTTTGATGTAAGAGCAATTTGAATACAGTCTTCGGCGTTTAATCGATTTCTGTTCTTCGTTTTTATGTTCGTTTGAGTGGAAAAACATTTCCTTATCACCCCAAAAAAAAACATTTTTACCCCATTTGGGGTAATTTACCCTGGTTCCCCGACCGCTGCTCTAGAGCCTTTCTTAATACCCAGGTTTTGGAGGTGTATGTCAGGATTAAATATCATCACAATAAAATTAAGAAAGATTGTTGTTGGAAAAATGGAAGGACAGCGACCCTGCAGACTAGCCCCTTCTCTAACTGATCTCTCGGTAGCTGAGGCCGTAAGAAAGGCAAAGGCCTGAAGCTTCTGGAGATTAAATTAACAAAAATTAACAAAGAGAAGAAATAACATCATTTCAACTTGTTCATTGCCTCTTTTGCATTAATTCATTGTTTTGTTATTTGTATTATATTTGATTTCTCATCTTCCATACATTCCTTGCTTCATTTACATTCATACATTTTCTTTGTAATTCGGACTGTATCATTTAATCAATTACATACAATCTTTTAAATTCACTGCTCAAATGGATAATTTTATTCATTAATTTTACATTTCTTTTTTTATTCATAATGATTATTTGAAAAACTGATTGGCTCATGACAACAATTTATAGTTAACATTGTAATTGTAATATAGTAGTCGTTCATAAACAGCAACACTTTACTTCAGTTCTTGATATTAATTCTGGTTTTCAATCATAACCAAAAATGTTTTTTTATTCAATAGATATTCATAAAGAGAACAAATTTTTATAAATTGTAAAAAAACACTTATATATATATATATATATATATATATATATATAGTGTGCCTCTGAGGATGCCAGCTGTGACTGGCGAAAGCACTTAGTCAAATAAAAATACCCATTGTGGAATCTAACTGTGTTTCTATTTATAAGTGTGTTTTTTTACAATTTATAATTATGAACTTCTACTGTGCCAACGAAAAAACCTTCAAGTTATTAAACAAATTTTTCTTTATAAATAATCGTTTGTAAATACTTATTTTATTTATATTTCTCTAACAACCAGTTTCGAAGCAACTGAGAAAGAAGGCGTTACTTCAAAACCAGTCTTATAAAATAACTCATTTGTGGTTTAAAAACTAAGTGAATAAATAATATTACAAATAATTTAATTGAATATGTATTTTTTGAATACATAAAAATTAATTCAAATTGTTCATTATTATGTTTTTGTTTCCAGTTCATCTTCGTCGCCAAGTGCCAACATTCCATTGATGAGAATAGTTCAGTCGGTTAAGCATACAAAGAAACGAGGGTCCAAGTGTATTAAGGAAGGATGGTTGGTGCATTTCACCAATAAAGACAAAACAGTGAGTTTAATTCATCAATAATATCAGAACCTATATTAAAATAATCACACATACTCATATCTCACATCTTAAAATTAATAAGTTTAATGAACAACAATTTATACCAAATGGAATTATTAAAAGTTAATAGCATCATGGAAAGTTGAGACACATATTCGGTAACAAGGAAATACCGGATGACCTAAAAGCCAAAGTGTACAATTGTCCTGTTTTGCCAGTGACATCATACGGTCTTGAAACCATGTCACTTACTGCCAGAAGTCTTCACAAACTTAAATGTACTCGACGAGCAATGGAAAGACAAATGTTGGGCATATCCTTGAGAGATCGAATAAGAAACGAGGAAATAAGACGCCGATCAAAGGTCACAGACATTGTAGAAAGAGTGGGAAGGCTAAAATGGCAATGGGCAGGTCATGTGGCAAGACAGAGGGATAATAGATGGACCCCCAGAATTCTGAATCGGAGAATCTATCATAAATAGAAGAAGTGTAGGGAGACCACAGAGGAGATGGACTGACGATATTGTCAAACTGGTGGGACATGGGTGGAAGCAGAGTGCCCATGATAGAGAGAAATGGAAAACCCAGGAAGAGGCATCCAGCAGTGGAGTGAAAGGGGCTAAAAAAGAAAAGAGAATAGCATCATAAGTTGCCACTAGTATAATGTACATGGCTGATTGGAAGATATTGCCATTTGGCAATAAACGCGCCATTGTGTACAATTATATGATTGTGTACAGAATGATTTAAATAAATAAATGAAAATATTCTTGATATTTTTGTATTTTTCCAAGAGATTTTATTAAAATAATTTATGATATTTTTTTAATATTATTTAAATGTTTTTTGTTTCCAGTTAAAAAGGCACTATTGGAGGTTAGATACAAAATCAATTACATTATTCCAGTCTGATCAAGGTGCCAAATATTATAAGGAAATTCCTCTCAGTGAAATATTGACAATTGACACGGCTCGAATGCCCCAAGGAGGTAATGCCTCATTCTTGAATAAACATTTACATTTTATTTCATTGTTAGTTTTGACTCATAAAAAGATAACTTGGATTAATTGTTTGTGTTTGAGAAAAATAGATTTTACTCAACGTAAGCACTGTTTACCTACTTTGAGAGTAATTAATTAGTTATCAACACTATCTTACACTCTTTACATGTGATAGGTTCATTGCCAAGTTTCAGTCTTTTACTGTTGATATCTTGAACTTTTAATCTAGTACACCCAGGTTCAAATCTTTAACTGATTTTATTCACATTAGTTTCACTCAATAGCTGCCTGCCTGTTAACTATAATAATAATAATATTCTTTACTTCTTAGATGTGATGCACTGTTTCGAAGTCCGCACAGCAAATGTTGACTATCTGGTGGGTGCCGATCCTCTGGTTCATCTGTCTGGGGGTCCCGGTGGTAGTGTGGCGGCCTTGCCCCCTCCTGACAGCGGAGTGGGAGCCTACCTGGCCAAGTCCTGGGAGACTGCCATCAGACAGGCCCTTATGCCTGTCACACAACAATCTGGTAACATTATTATAAAGAACTTTTTATATATATTTATTTATTCATCATATGTACAAATTCAATTAAATGACTAAAAAATTCAACTAATTAAAATTAGTTTATCCTTCAATTTCCATTATACAACTAATAATGCTTTCTTTATTTTTACTGTTTTTCTTTTTTTCAATTCTTTTCTTTTTTTTCTGTTTAGATGTTTTTTCTTTTTTCCTATATAAAATTTAGTTTTATTTTTGTGTTATTATCTATATGTATCTAAATATATATTTTGTGATTGTTCAAGGCATTGTTGAAAACCAGCTGCACTACTGTGGGTCTCCACGGGTGTACAGCTGAGCAATAGCCTATATGTTGTAAAATAGTGCAAAAAAATTGTATAATTTATTTGTTATTTTTATATATTTGCAACAAATAAATTATTATTTATTTATAATCAACAAATCATAATGGCCTTTTTAATTAAAATCAGCATATTTTTAGAAAAAATCCACCTCTTTTTTGCATATTTGCTTTTAAACTGTATAATATGGTTGACCACAATGCATTACCTTTATCTCATTTTCAATACTATTTCCTTGTGTATCAGGTGAAAGCAGTCATGGAATGCCAGAAGAACGTGTGACTGACATGTCACAGCTATATCAGATATTCCCCGATGAAGTTCTCGGTTCCGGACAGTTTGGTATAGTTTACGGTGGAATTCATAGGCGGACCAATAGACCAGTTGCCATCAAGGTTAGTTTAAAAATTTAAAAGCTCCAAAAATAAAATTGTATTTTAAGAATAAGTGACTTATTTAGCCATACCTATTTAAAGGTATAAAAAGATCGATGTATATAGCTCAGCTCTAAATTTAAATTTAAATTAAAGTAATATTAACCATTTTTGACTTATGTAATTTGCCAGTTACCACTATTTTTTACGATTCACTTCATAGCATTTTTCGAGGAGCTGTCCTTCCATTGATCAGCGTGTTGATACTAAATGTTGAAGAGGTGTAGTATGTTTATATGTGTGTGATGCCTAACTATTTAGTCAACTTATCCATGAATTAATTTTTCTTGATTTGTGAAAATTGTAATATGCACAATTCCTACACCTGTTGTACAAGATGTATATTTATTGCTATAAGCAATGAATTATCAGTGTTTCCAGACTATAGAAATGAGAATTGAAATAAAATAATAGCATGAGAAATTAAATGTAATATATTGCTTATTTTCTTGAGTATGGACACTGGCATAATATTTTTTTCTTCATTACAGTACTCACAAGAAAAAATAAATAAAAATATTTTTCACTAGTTCTAATCAACAATGTCGGCCTTTGTGGCTCAATTGGTTAGGTATCTGACTGCCGATCCAAGGGTCCCGGGCTCAATTTGTGGTGGAGACACAGTTTTAAATTGTGTTTTCGGTCTAGATCTATGAGACGATCAATATCGTAAGTCTCCAGAATGTGGCAACTTGTTATTGGGTGCGTGTTAAATTATTATTTGGCATAGTACCTGTTAGTTGACTGAGAAGTTATATAAAATAAAATAAATAAAAAAATGTCTTCCTTTCAACAGATTTTGCTGGGGTGAAGAAATATTAAATATTGTTTGTTTTGCTTTTTACAGGTAATAGACAAACTACGTTTCCCGACGAAGCAGGAGGCTCAGCTGAAAAACGAAGTGGCCATCCTACAGAACTTGTCCCATCCGGGAGTCGTCAACTTGGAGAGGATGTTTGAGACACCCGAGAGGATCTTTGTGGTGATGGAGAAGTTGAGAGGTGACATGTTGGAGATGATTCTCTCCCACCAAAAGGGACGGCTCACTGAGAGGATCACCAAGTTTATCATAACACAGGTATGTGCTATATGTATTTCTTGGCTTGAATTCCAACTTCGTCTTATAATCACATATCATTGAAATCAGTCTTATCTACAATTTTAAAAATTATCACTTATTCTAACAAGATACAAAAGAGAAAGGCAATTGTGGTTTCACTGGGTTCACGAAACCAGGCCCACGAGCACAGGCGACTAGAGTACCAACCAGAACAGGCGACCATGTATACGGGATTAAGGGGCCCCTTTATGACTCAAGTCATGCTCACCACTCACCCACCAACCTCGGACTGATACTCTACTCCCCTGCGCGACCACATCCAATAGGATGCGGATAATGCTGCTTTTACCACCCTATCCAAATGTTCTTTTATTTTACCTCTAGGGAAACCTTGGTCTTTAAAGTAGGAATATAAAGATTTTTCGGGCAGGCCTCTCGCCCCCACATCTACAGCATATACATATTTTTGTGCTAAAGCCATTTTAACTGTTTTATCTAACAGTTCCTTGTACTTTTTTAGCTTGTATTGGTGGTATTTTGGAATATTTGTGTCCCATGGAACAGTCAGCTCCACATAAATAACACTTTTCAATGAAAGGAGTATATTGTCAAGTTATGCCTAAAAGATGAGATGCAGATCTCCTTTGGAAGGGTATATCTCTCTGTTCTCATATCCATTAGGATATTCAAGTCATCTGACTTCCCAAATATTGATACTAATTTCTTTGTTGTAGTTCTGACTTTTTGTCCCGGTTTTATAAATGTTACAACTGAATGTTTTCATGTGGTTAATCCTTTGATTGCTCTTGCCACCGCAAGGCTGGAAGCCTCTCTCACAATTTCAAGCACCTTATTGTGCCTGTATGAGAATCTTCCCTCTGTAGTGCTACCCTGCAGCCGGCCAAGATATGTCTATCCGTGCATGCAGATGTCCCACAGAGGCAGCAACTGTCATTTCTGGCTATATTCCATTGTTTCAAGTTTCTCGGGTCTGGGAGCGTACCTTATATTGAGTTTAGATAGAACTTCAGCATTTCAGATGACCATCCATGTATGATCTGTTTCCGTCCCAGTGCTGGAGGAATACAAAATTCCCCCAAGGATAACCAATCGTTTTGAACTTGCTTGTTCAACGCATGAAATTCGTATTCATTTTTTGCATCTTGTGCAATTAAGTCTTTTATTTGCTCTTTTTCTGTCGTGTTTCTCCCCACCCCCAGGCCGGAGCAGTTTTTACTACAACCCGCGATGAATTTACTATGGAAATCAGCCCTACTTTTCAGATTACTTATTTATTTTTCTTCTTGAGTAATCTTTACTATGTTTTGGTCTTCAGAGTTTTTCAGGATAGTGTGTCTAGTGATTCTAGTTTTTCATACATAACTGAGGGTTTTTTAAAATTCATGCCAAAGTTATTTTTCGTTCTGAATTAGAGTTCTAGTGTCACAAGGCCTAGCCATAGACAACCAGGTTTTTAGTTTTCCTGTTACTCTGGCATCCATCGTAGACAAAATTCCTTTCTGGAATTCATAGATCATAAATGGCCATGCCAGCTGTGTCGTTATATAATTATCATATATTCATGCTTTTTTTGTTCCCGATATCACCAAGGCATCCACCTTACTCAGCATTTTTTCTAGTTCGTTCACTAACCAATCCACTGGGTGTTACTTTCCATCGAAGTCAATTTTTCTACCCAGAAACTTAAATGGACGATCTTCAGTCAGTCATGTTATTTTATTTCCATTTATTGTGAGATTTATTTCTATGGGATTATATTTCATTCCCCGTCTTGCCAATGTCATTCCACATGACTTTGTTGGGTTTACTTCCATTCCCTTTGACCAATCGAAAAACTGCTGTACACAGTCTAGCGTTTTCTGACAATTTGCCTGATTCCTTGTTAGCAATGTTAAATCATCTGCAAATGCCATCTCTCTCTAGTCTGTATCCATCTCACTCCAGTCTTTACCCCCAATTTCTTCCCACCCTATACAAGTCCCTTAAAAGGATGTTAAAGACAATATTAAATGCCACTGGTGACAGACAACATCCCTGAAAGAGTCCCACTTTATATGGGATAGGATCAGAAAAACCACTTTTGAGCTTTAATATAAATCTTAAACTGAGTAATAAGATGTGACAGTATTACAGAGCTCATCTGGAAAATTAAAATGCTTTAGTGCATGGTCAAGTAGATTGTGTTCTATCGAGCCAGCACACTGAAATTTGTCGCTTGTTTTATCTAGCATCTTGTAAAGCTTCAGTGAGTATGATGTTAGGATGTTTATCGTTGCCGTAAAATAAAAGGTTAAGGTTTTTCTTGTTCAATAGCTGATAATTACATTTTTCTTACTTAACAAGCCCCATGTTTCACGGATAAAAATTAATTTATACAGATTGACATGAAATAAAGTGATTTTTTTTTGTTTCAAATTCAATTTTTTTCAATTAAACACTAAAATGGGTTAGTTAAGAAAATAAATAAAAGGCAAAGTAAGCATACATTTCCTTAGAGGAAAAGCAAAAAATGTATTCCTGTATCTGTTTTATTCAGTTTTTCATTATTTTTTCATATATTTTTTAGATTCTCGTTGCTTTGAAGCATCTCCACAGCAAGAACATTGTGCACTGTGACCTTAAGCCAGAAAATGTCCTCCTTTCTTCCGACTCAGACTTTCCTCAAGTGAAGTTGTGTGACTTTGGATTTGCTAGAATCATCGGTGAAAAATCTTTCAGGAGATCTGTAGTCGGAACACCGGCATACCTCGGTAAGAACACACACATGTCACATAATATATATGTTTTACTTGTATGAATTTGAGTTTGAGTAGAACAACATTTTCATATATATTTGTTCAATTACATACATACATACATACCATCACGCCATGTCCCTCACGGGGTAGGCAGAGAGAACCGAACGCCACATTTTCCTATCTTGACACACATTCATCGCCTCATCAACATTCATACATCGTCTTATACACATTCGTCTGTTGTTCACGCTTCTTACATTTCCATCTTTCAGAATATCGTTTACATGGTCGTGCCATCCTTTTCTTGGGCGCCCCCGACCTCTTATTCCATTCCTGTCAGCTTTGTATATTTTCTTCGTCAGGCGTTCTTCATTCATTCTCCCCAAGTGGCCAAACCATCTCAATGTGTTAACTTTCATTCTGTTAATTACATCTTTCTTCATCTTACATTCTTTCCTAGTATCTTCATTTCGAACTCTGTCATACATCGTTCTGTTACAAATTCTTCTAAGCGATCTCATATCAACTGCATTTATTCTGCTTTCGTGCGACTTTTGCCATGTCCAGGTCTCACTTGCATACGTCAGGGTTGGCACTACGATTGCGTTATGAATGGCAACTTTAGCATCTTTTGATATGTTGCGATCATTCATAATAGGTCTAAGTGCTCCATTCACTGTTTCCTGCCATAACTCTTCTTTCAATATTTATTCAATTAAGACACCAATAAAACCATGAAGGTAGAACACTGGCATACACACAAATCAAAACATGATACAAAATTTAAAAAACAAAAAAAAAACACATAAGATCTCCAATGTCAGGTGTATGTCACATTAAATATTGAGGTTTGTATAATTTTCGCCACACAAACTTGAACGAGGTGGTGGTTGCGCAGAGCGAAAATTTGTGTCTTTTTGCTTCGTTGGTTTACGTGCAAATCGCCCCCCTTCTCGGCTAAAAGTTCAAGTTATTTGGTGACAACTATACAATTTAAATCTTATCTGAATTATGGTTGCTAAATACTTTACATAAATATTTCAACTATAGAGAGATTCTAGGTTTTTTCAATGCTCTATGAAAGCTTCTATTTCTTTTTATAGAACAATAATTTTGCCCAGTAAAAGCCTTTTCAACTGAAGGCAAAAAAATCTTCCTGTAAAAATGAAAACATTTTTTTGTAGTGCATTAAATCATTAATGTAGTGCAGTTAATTTTTAAGAATGTGTTATTGTTTATTGTATTTTATCCCCCATAAGTTCTTTACAGAACACTTGGGTTCATCGTTACATGGTTTACAATTTACAATATTATGGTCACAATAATTGATATAATACATTGACGTCATGGTTTAACAGAGTACAGAGTAATTTGGGAAAAAAAGTAAAGAAAAATTCAGAAAAAAAAAATTGAGTGCTAGAAGGATGTAAAGGGTCCCACTAGCACCATGTCCAATAAACAGTTATTTAAGATAAAAGTAAGGTACATAGCATTGAAAAAGCAGAAAGAATACAAGAACAAAGTCAAGGACGACAAACCAAACAAATACACATATATTATAGTTAATTAATTAGTATGTTAGTGTTCATAAATATCACAGATTAGTTCGATTGATGTTTAGTATCTCGTCAGTAGAGTAAAAAGCATTGTTAACAAGATACTTTTTAGCCTCTCTCTTGAAACCCAAAGCATCCAGTGATTTCATATTTGCTGGAAGATTGTTGTATAGTCGTAGTCATACAAATAAAACTCTTTGACACCTTGCTTAATCTGTGCCCAGGTGGACGAATCATTTCTTTTTTCCTTGTATTGTATTCATGATAATTTGAGTTCAAAGGTGTTTTATACAAGTTTCTATGTGCGTACAGCAAACATTCGAGGGCAAATGCACAGTGCATAGTTAAAATACCCTGTTCTCTAAAAACTGTTCTACACGAGTCTCTAGGACTCGTGTAGAACAGTGCTCTAAGTGCTCGCTTCTGCAGAACAAACACTCTACTTGATCCCGAACCCATTCCCCAAAGTAATATGCCATACGACATGATTGAATGAAAGTATGCGTGGTATACCAACTTGGCTGTGTCTTTTCCACATATACCTTTCACTTTTTTAATAGCATATATTGCTGAGTTTAGTCTCTTACATAAATGGTCAATGTGATTATTCCATTGTAATTTCTTATCGAGTGTTACTCCCAAGAACTTAGTTTCATCAACCATTACCACTCCTCTTTCAGGCAGAATAGCAGTAAATGGATCTAAAACATCTGGCCTTCCAAGAGAGAAGCTCATAGCATTTGTTTTTGTCATATTTAAAACTAAGGAGTTATCGTAAAACCAGTCCTTTAACATTGTTAGTGATTGTAAAGCACTATCTACAGTTTCCACATTATTTTTTTTACCTTTAAGAACTAGTGAGGTATCGTCAGCAAACATTATGATTTCAGAATACATGTTAGTGCAGCTGGGCAAGTCATTAATGTATATTAGAAACAAAAGTGATCCAAGCACAGATCCCTGAGGAACTCCACAGCTTATCGTTGCTGTCTGCGATTTGATATTATTAACTTCTACATATTGCTGGCGATTTTCTAGATAAGACTTGAAAAAATTATATTCTACATCTTTGATCCCGTAACATTCAAGTTTACACAGTCAAATGCTTTTGAAAGATCACAGAAAATTCCACAAGTGTATTCTTTCTTTTCCAAGGACTCTAAAATTATGCTTAGGATATTGCTTAGTCAAAATAATCTAATACGTCCTATTCTGATTCGTCTAAATGTATCCGTCTGAATATGAGAAATGTCAAAAAGTTGACTGCATTAATACGGGACTCTATAACGTCACATCACGGGGATAAAATCCTTTTATCCATGGTCGCCCCTTGGTTATAGACATTTTCGTACTCTGAAACGAATCAGAATAGGACATAATATGTTCCCTCACCCTTCAATTCCATATTGTAAATTTGATTGTACAAAACCATAGTATATTGTTTTTATTGAAACTACATTATTTGTAATGTTTGGCAATCTTTATTAAATTGATTATATATACAAGACTTGTTTGTAATATATATGTGCACATTTCAGCTCCTGAGGTGTTACGTAACAAAGGATATAACAGATCCCTGGACATGTGGAGTGTTGGTGTTATAGTTTATGTTTCACTTAGTGGTACATTCCCCTTCAATGAAGACGAGGACATCAACGAACAAATTCAAAATGCTGCCTTCATGTATCCGCCTAACCCATGGAAGGAGATATCATTTGATGGTTATATATTATTTACTTAAACACATATTTATTATAGATAAACATTTTGGTCTGATTGAATTAAAATTTAATGATCTGTGATGGTCAGTCATCTCAACCCAACAACAATTTTGAATCTGTTGTGCTTAGTTTGTACAAATCAAAATCACTTATGTTTTCCTTATTAAGTAATTAAATTTTTTTTGTCAAAATATATAAGTACTTAGGTACTCAATTTTTAGTGTTATTATAATCACAGCTGTTTAAAATTTAATTGGGGTTAAGTGGACTAAGTATTTTTCAAGTAATTTTTATATATTTTTCTCAGGAAAACATCATCTATAGCAGGAATTGTACTGAATTGAACAATATCAATCATGTTAAAGGTTTGTTTGAGCAGGTATATTATTTTTCTTTGTTTTATGTTATAGCCATCGATCTCATCAATAATCTTCTCCAAGTGAAACAACGAAAGAGGTTCACCGTCGACAAAACATTGCTTCACACCTGGCTCCAGGACTATGACACGTGGAAGGACCTCAGGCAGCTAGAGGGTGCCGTGGGACACAGGTACATCACGCACGAATCTGACGACAGTCGCTGGGCTGCGATGGCCGAAGAAGCTGTGCGTCCCTGACGCTCGCCTCGATCAAGCATCAAGCAGAGAAACAGGAGAATCTTCATGCTCAGTATGTTCTTAGTGGAAGCCGAAAAGAAAGAAGAAATTTCCAACTCCAGAAAAAGTAAAAAGAGCAAAAGTATCGACAGAATTGGCGACAATGCTCCGGTCACCATCAGTATCATGAGAAAGGACGGTAAACAGCAACCGTCGGACAAGTGCAATTCGACAAACCACAGACAAGGTAAGAAATGCAAGAGCGTCGACCGGCTCGGAAGTACGGGTAATGAATGCAATAAGAGTACATCTAAACTCAATTGGAAAAAACTCTTAGCTAAAGCATAAACTTCTCAAGTCACATTAGGTCATAATTTACTCACATAATGTAATCAAAAAAATATATTTCACATACACAATTGATGCTCAACCAAAATAAGTCATACGTAGTTGTGATCATTTCATTATTTTATATCTCTTTGGATAGTATATTATTCTTTTTGATAGTATTTGTCCGTAGTAGCATCAATTCTTGTCAATTTTTACCAATAAAAAGACCATAATTGCATTGTTTAATTACATTACATTATGAGAGAGTATATTCTGACCAATTTCATATAAAGAGCTGACTTGATTTACCGTATACTCTGTAGGCTTTTTAAATTTTGCACTTTTATTTCTCATAGATAAGAGTGTCACCATAATATAGCACCACAGAAAATTTAAATTCAATCTTACGCTAATTTTCACACCAAGTATGTAGATTTCAATTTCATATTAAATATTATTATCATATATGACGTTACTCCTATATATTATATACTATTGGATATTTTATGTCAGGGTTGAATGAATATTATTATTATTATTTTTTAAGTCGTTTTTACTATTTGATAAAAATCAAAAAAAGCATATTTCGTAGACATAATACAAATAATATATGGGATTATACATAGAATTTTATAATTTTACTAATAATATATAATAATGCAAAAAAATGCTTAGATGTTTTTGGAAAGATAAACATATGTAAAAAACTTGAGAAATTATCCTATTAATATATTTTGAAAATGAATTCCAATAACATCTTAAGATGTTTTAGTGTGTTATGTCTAATTAAGTGATATATTGAGATTATTTTTATTCTTTTAAATTTTACTTTCATATTTATTTTATTGTTTTATTTTAATTTTACTTTACAACTTACATTTGCAAGTATATCAAATGTAAGTTGTCTCGTACATTTTATATACTACTTTCATATAGCAGTAATTTCATGTACAAGTTTTTGACTACATTTTACTATACACATTGTCAAAATGAGCTGATATAAATCTATGGATGTGTTAACCCATGAAGCTATAATACTTGTTAACCTCTTTATTCCAAATTCAAAATTTATATATTTTTGTGTTGTATATTATTTATTAGAGTGCATTACATTTGAAAGTGCACTTAGTGAATAAGTTAGAATGATTGCATTTGGTGTTGTTATATTATTAAATACAGGATATTCCCTTACAATTGGGGATTTTCTCTTCTTTTGTAATATTTGTAAAAGTTATTTCTGATAAATCTTCAGAAATCGTTGAAAAATAATTATAGAAAACAACATGTATCATATTTAACTTACATTGTTTTCTTTTAACATTTTTTATTAAGTTTTAAATATGCCTTAAATTAGAGGAACTTTATTTGAAGATATGACAACATTATTCAGTTTATTTGACTGACTGACAGTCGTACCAACTTTATCATAAGGTGCACTTTTATGTGAAGAGCAGAATAATCTTTTAATCGAATCTGAATCAATTAACGTATATAATCAATTTTATTATTCTAATGAAATTTTTATTTTTTTTTATACTTTTATTGTTTTTTACGTCTAATATATTTTCTTATCATATGTGACAAATAATGTAATATTTTCATCTTTTAAAGACATTTATAAAAATATAACTATATAAATTATAATTTTTATTGGTTGATTATTGGTTGCAATCAGAGATTTGGTAATTCTAAAGAGTAGTGCAATAAAATAGTTAGTAATATTTTCAAAAAAAGGAAAACTAAATTCTAATACTTAGCATATTGTATTTTTAATGTATATTTACATAGATGATATAACACAGCAAATTACTCACTTGATTTATGAGAACATTTTTTTTAATGCAAGTTAGTATTTTATTATCATTTGTAATCTTCTTAGTTCTGTGATGTCAAGAATGAATTTAATTTCGTTTCACAAAAAGAAAATATAAGTCATTTGTAATTTTAGAAAAACTCTTTTTTAAATTTAAAGTTTTGATAAACTTTTGTATGATAGATAAAATTATCGATATGGCAATACCATCTTGTGATCTCTCACTCAGATTTGTCTGTACATTTTCATTTATCATTTACGCACACATGTGTTGCATGCTGAGATCACATTTTTTTATATTTCATAACAGTTATTTCAAAACTACTTAAAATACGAAAATAATTAATTTTCAAAATAGCTAGATAATTTAAAATGAAGTACATTTCCATAGTGAAATTACTATAAATAATTAAATAGATTGTTGATTTAAATAAAAAAAATTCAAATAGCGAAAACCGGGATGTTTTATAGTACTTTTGGTATATTCCATAGAATCCTAAAAATTTTATTAAATATCATAAGTAAATTAAATAAATATTTTTGGTTTTTTTAATAATCTGGCAATAAAATAAATTAGTTTTTTAAACCAAACCATTTTTAATTTCTACCGATGTAAAATTTTTTATTGACATCTTAGGCTTTTTATAGGTCACAAAAATTACCCACAATATTTGTAATATCAACTTTTCTCTCAAATAAATAAAGTAATTATCGCTATAAGGATATTTATTAAAAAATAAATAAACTAATTTTATTTATGACAAGATTTAATTCAATACATGTCTTCCATGCATTTAAATGCTTCCAAGTATTTAATGAATTAAATTTTTCTTGGGTTTCTGTTGTGTAAAACGAAAAAAAAAAAAATTAACCAACATGTTTTGACCAAGCTTAAAATGCTTTTTTACACTGTAAGATTTTATATATTGTTGAACGCATAGGGATCAAGATTCATGAATTATTAGAATGTGTAGAAATAATTAAATTAATTGTCTAGTCTCATTATTTTATATTAATGACACATGATTCGGGAATAAAATAATACAATTAGTGAAAAACCCATTTTTACAAGGGATTAATATTAATTATGTAGTTGTAAGGGTGATTTATTTAATAATAATTAACCATATTTTGTAATAACGTTAGTAGTGAGTAATGTTAATGCACACATCTTATATAATATTATCAAGCAAATTGTACAATATTTATGCCATTTATTTCTTATCCTTTTTGTAACATATTTATTTAACAATTATTTCTAATAAATTTATTTGTTTTTGGCAAATGAAAACTTTAAAAAAAAATAGTTGAAAATTATATCTCTATTGTGTTATTTATTAAAAATAAATTTATAGAGTTTCATCTAGAATTGTCAGTTGAAAAGTTAAGCAAAGAGAGTTTCTCTTCCTCCATACAAAAGCAATGTGTAACTGGTGATTTTCACAGAATTTAAAATCAGTCCTACTATCGATTCAATTTTGTTTCATAAATCTTTTCATATGGCAAATTGTTTGACAAAGCGATCTGAACGCGAACTCGAAGCGATGCGGCGCGGCGCGAAAATAACAGTCGGTAACTATGGAAGTGGCCGCGAGTAGGGTACGGTGCGCTTCGCAATCGGCTTCGCTTTGAATTGCCTACGTAGGACGTCGCGTTAAGTTAATATTTTTTAGCATTTTTTTTTTTTAAAACCCATCTAGAGACCTTCTCACGTCGACGCAATAGTAGTCCATTGTGATAAATTATTTAACATAGTACACGTTAGTTGTCCCAGAAGCAATATATTATAATAAAAAAACACTATGATATCATCAATAGGTAACAGGAAAATTATTCGAAAAACAATTATTCGAATGCTCAATTTTACGAAAATCAATTTTAAGAATGGCAATTATTCGAATCACATTTTTTCGAAAAACAATTTTCCGAATACACAATTATCAGAATTTACAATTGTTCGAATTTTTATGACGTCATGTTGGTAGTATTGTGAGAGAAAGAAACCATAGATTTTTATTATAATATACTAGATGTCGTAGTTAGCAAATTTTGTATGAATCGAAAACAAATGACTCACTTTTTGCACGGAGTACTACATCTACATAGTATATTATGTATAATAAAAATCTATGGAATAAACAACATGGCGACGCACCGCGCTGTCCTAGGATTTACACCTATTTTTAAACCTAAACCTACAAAACTTTGGTGAAAATAGGTTGGTTAGGTTTGTTTGTAGTTATAATTGCGACTGGCGTGAGCCAGTTGCATTATATATTGAAAAAAGTAACTATAATATTAAAGTAAAATAACTAAATTGGTGTGAATACTAGATAAACACAAACTGGTGCACAAACTAGGCTATCCCGCGCTGTCAAATATCAGTCATTAAAAATGTGCAAACATACGTACCCAACAATAATTCAACAAGTAATAATAGTCTTCATCGAATATATTTTACTGGCAACAAATATGTCAAAGGAGGCAACATAATGACACAAAAATATATTAAATTCGGTTAATTGGTTTTCCAACAAATGTTAGTTCGAAAAATTTGCTTTCGGACAATTGTCATTCTGATAACTGATTTTCGAAAAATTGTTATTCGTACAATTGCGCATTCGAACAATTGTGTTTAGAAGAATTTTCATGTAATCCATCAATAGACATAGCCCTTAACACTACAGTTCCTAAACATAAATATGCTTATAAAATTAACCATTTTTCTCTCAGGATTTTTGTTAAACTGTATTTTTTATTATATGTATATATATTGTACCTGCTTGTAGCCTGGAATTGATCACTACTTAATGTTACGAAGGAATAGAATCTTGATGGATAATTTTCCATATTCTACATTTTTATATAAATATTATTATAGGATGGTAATGTTTTACAGCATAACTAGTTGGTAATGGTAATTATTACTACTATATTTAAGATTTAAATAATGATTGTTGATATAATGGAGACAAGCACAATATGTGATTGAGATTTTATATGGATGCATATTTATGAATATTTAATATTTCTTGAGGTTGAAATACACCGCATGATAGAGTAATTTTTTACTAAAAATACAATTTTATACACGAGTGTTTGTGTTAAAAATAACACACACAAAAATACACTCATATTAGTACAATTATCTAGTGTTTGAACATTTTTATGTATTTAGTTAAATGTCTACAAATATGCCAAACGTCACACAGTGCGTGTTAATTTTTTTTTTAATATTTGAAACCTTTATGATTTTTTTATTTAATAAATATATAGAACAAACTCTGATATTATCATAAAGAAATATAAGAAATATCTTAGATTTTTTTTTGATAAAGTTCTTTTACTGAACAAGTTTTTTTTACTAAGCATAACTCTGATACCAGATGCATTTATAGTTTATAATATTATTAAGTAGGTATGCCTTTTAAATATTATTTTTTTAAATAAGCTTACAAAACTATTATTCCTTACATTTTACATTATTTTGATATATCAATTTTTTTTCTATATTTACTTGTACATTCCAAATCACAAATTAATTCATTAATGTATATAGTTTTTTCATTATTAATATTATTCAATTTTAATTGTGTTTTTGACAACACCTTTTTTGTCTGATCCTTGCATCACAAATAAAATTATGAACTGACATTTTGTACATTTTCTTTACTGTAGTTGTGTTTCCATGTTAATTAATATTATTTGTTTATTTTATAATTTATAAATGAATATTTATATACCACATATTTATATACTGTCACTTAAATATAACCTTTGTTGCTGATCTAAAATAAATACTATATCTGTAAAATCACATTTAAAGAAATGAATATAATCTAATTTATTAGACTAAATTAAATGCTTGTATAGTTTGCTTTTTACTGAGTTTTTTGCTATTGCATCATTTAAAGTATGTACCTCTTTGTGAAATAAAACTTTTTAATTTATAATATAGACAAATTATACTTCTTATTTATAGCACAAGATAGCAATCACTTAAAATACATCTTTATGGTAAAAACATAATTCTTATCAAAATATTTTCATCAAAAGTCACTCACAATTATTAAGCAGTTTGTCTAAATGTTTTTCTACTAAAATGTAGGTGTCTTAATGTAATGTTGTTGTTTGTATAACTCAATGTAATTATTCTTAAATATAATAACAATTAATGTTGTTGTCATCATTGGCCTAAAATATAGAAATTAAACAATGTTATTTAGTTTTGCTGTCTTCTTCTATGTATATTTAATTATTGTTGTATCTATAATTATTATTAAGAGAGAGTCTCTTCTCTGTTTTCATCTTAACGAATCTCTCTATTTTACTAAATTATTCCTATTGTTAATATCTACATTAACATTATGTATATATTCTCTTAGATTATACTATTATTTTGACTATATTTCCTTCACAATGAAGATACTTATCTCATTCTGAATGTTTTTTAAATCTTGTATTGACTATTACTTCATACATTTACGGTCATAATAACTTATGATTGATTTGTTTCAAGTTCATAACAGCGTCAAAAAAAATCACTATTCATAATAACAATGTAAGACAATAATGTTTTACAACGGCTTCATTACGTCTTCACAAAGATAAACAAGGTTTCCAATTAAAATAACTCGAATAACTCTAATTTGTAATGTTTGTGAAGTGTCATAAGTATTTATGTTTCTGATTCATCAAAAATAATAAAAATGCACAATATTTTAAATATTTTTTCTATATTCTATTTCATTTCATGAATTAAGAAAAATATATGTATGTATTAATATAATTATTAATACCTATTTGTTTCTTTTCTTGAATAACCAAAAATATTTGACAGAACCACTGACAGATAGATCATTTAATGAGAATGGCTTTGTCAATTTTAAGTTATAGTTCTGATTTTAATATGACTCATCATAAAAATATGAGACATATTTGACACCCGTCGATATTTTTACTACATATTTATTTTCCATGTTGTTGACATATTTACGTGTCAGGTCAAACAATATTTATTATTTTATTATGAATAGTCAATATCATAAAAGCTCATGTGTTTTAGTTATATACCATTTCATAAGAAAATATTATGAAGAAGACCGTTATGTACGTCATTATTTATGAAAATCTAATTATTCTTTCCAAAATAACAAATAATATCATTACAAACTTTACATGTCGTATCATTCCATCATTTTTTTAATAACCATTAATAAGTAAATTTATAGATTTATTTTTGTAACGGAAATCGATTGTCAGGTTCACTGCCAATCGCACTTTTGTGTGGTATCAATGAAGCACGCACTTACTGTTTTATATTTGTTAGGATTCCATCAAAAAATGTTGTAGCGAGTTGTTGCAAGTGATGATGTACAGAATTTTTAAAATCTACAATTTCATTATATCAAAAAAACACATTTTAAAAGTTTTATATTTCTAAAATAATTCACCAAGAAATGCTAAGATTAATTTTATGTAAATATTGAACTAATTTTTTTCTATTCATTCCTATTTTAAATAGTGATATATATTTTTGTTGTATCTTTTAGCATTGTACATAATACATCTGTATGAGGGTTAGAATCCACATGAGCGCAGCGAACACAGCATATCAGATGGATTTTAGTATTCTATAAAGGAATTCATGCGCGCGCATCGTATCGTCGGCAATAACGACGTTGTTGCTAGTAAATAAATATGTTGTACGTCCACTGCGCCTCTGTGGACGCTAAGCTTAAATCACATGAAGTATTTCCATTTTCAACATCAGCATCCTGTCATGACATTCAATGGAACATGACAAGACACTTATTACCTCTCTCTACTTTAGTTTTCAAAATCATAAATATTTTTATTTATTTCTATACATAATAAGTAAATAAACTTTTTGTATTTTTGTATAGAATAATAATTATTATTCTATTATATTATTCAATTTATTCTGTGCCAATACTATTGATTACTGAATTTATTCCATTGTTTTTCAACTTTGATGTATATTTTTACTATACCTAATCTTGTTTTAAGATTTTATATTGTGTAGGTACCATCTTGCTCCATTTTATTATAATTCTGCATCAATAACATGACAAAAGATGTTTTTGTGGCAAAATGAAAGTGTTTTAAAGTTTGTTTGGTAGTTGATAAAATAATATCTGGTAAATGTTTGAAAAATTTCTGCATTAGAATAAAGATATGAGCATGATTTAAGGCTGATAAAAATTAAGCAAAAGTGACGGTATGATTCCCAGTACGAGTTGTAGATATAAAGTCATTTTATTTAAATTCAAAAGAAATGTACCATACCATCACACTATTTCTCCTCCTCTCTCTTGACATTCGTTTCTCACTTCATTCATACATGCTCTTCTAAAAAAATTAATAATTTCATAACTTGTTTTCATACTTAGATGCCAATATAAAAGAAAATATCCTTATGTGCCAAAATATGTAATTGATGAATCAGTGACTATGACCCGAATATATGATTGATGAATCAGTGACTATACCCGAATATCAGAGACTATGACCCGAATGCTCCACAGTCCTAGGTAACTAAATACTAACTCCTAACCTCACTGGAGTATTTAGTATTCTTAAGTTAGCAGTTGCGTTGCAGAGACATTACTAACTAAATACTACGCAAAACTTGGTCGATGGCGTTGAATTTCACATTATTGTGTATGAAAAAAAGAGATAGATAGTTTTCTACATTTTCAACACAAACACATGTAACCAAGCTAACACTGACAGCTCAATGTCACGATTCTTCTTAAATTCCTACGAATTTTCGGCATCTCGTATAGATCGCTGAATACTCTGTGTGAGATTGAATTTGACAAAATTACCAAATACATATTTAACGAAGTCACTAAAATCATCATCCATCGAAAACATCTCATATTTTAGTATTATACCACTCATAAGATTCCTCGCGATCAACCTTACTTTTTGACATTTCACAAATGTTAGTTTACGCCGATGCGCATGCGCTAATGTCTGCAATGCAATTCTCATACAAAAACTTCGTAGCAGCCTTAATTTAGGAAGCCACGTGATCTCCTAACTTTAGTGAGCGACTGTGCAATGAATACATGGTTAGTATTTAAGTCGGACTCTGCATTCGGGACTAAGACATTTTTAACCTAATTGTTGATTTACTTTTCCAGCATCAACATACATCGGGAATGTCATTGAATGTCATTTTTATTTCATATTTATATATTAAAATATTTTTATTCAATTTAAATTAAATTTGCACTAATTAAATAATATACCTAATTACAATTTCGCATTGAATTGCATAATGAATCCGAGAAGGAAAGGTACAACTGTGTGAAATGAATATTGAAAGAAGAAAATGTTAGAATCCAGAAGAGTGTGTATGAAAGTCTATGGATGTAGAATAGAATAGGGTAGAAACATGTGTTGTTTGATTATCCATGGCTACCTTATCAGAGAAACAGCTTGAAGTATGTATGCAAACAAGTGTTTACACTACAAAAATAATTTTCCTCACTGTAAGTACTATGTAAACCTATCTTTGTTCTTCCAAAGTGAATATTGAGTTTTAATTTGAATTATATTCAATAATGCCAAACAGTAAAATGATTGTATTTTTAATAATGAATTTTTATACCAACAGTCACAACTGGGTGATTTACTTTTCTATTTATATCAAAACAAAATTTAATTATTTCATTATATACTTAGGAAATACACTATCAAATGAAATATAGATTCGCTAATTTTATAAGCGGATGTTATTTTTTTTGTATGTTTTAAATGATAAAATCCAATCTTTAGATAAAACTATTCAATGATTTTGAAAATAATGCATAATACAATTTCAGTGTTCTGATATTAAAAACCTATTCATTCAAAATAATGGAAAATCAAAAGTGAATATATTTAAAGCTTTTATACCTTCTAAAATTTTATTTTTTCAATAAATTAATAATAAAATAATGTGTAAATAAGGTGTTTCATAATATAAAATTATGTTTGTTGGTGGATAAAAATTCTGATATTTGGAAATAATTATGATTGATTTTAAATAGAACATACAAAATTAAAATATAATTCAATGTCTAAAAAAATAATTATATCTGGGGTCAAATAAACCAAGGATAAGGCTTTCAAATATTAATAAATAAATCGAAATTTCTCATTAACTCAGCGGATTTTTATTTTAGATCTGGTACAGATAATTAAAATTAACGAACAGCATATATTTTTCGTTTCGTTTATTTAATTTTCACATCACAATCTTATTTTTAAATTGTATTATGCAATTATGTATTTTTGTATAAAGTAACGTAATATCTTGCTTCCTTTTACCACAAAGAAATTACACATTTTCTTTTTAAAAGAAATAAAAGTTGTTTTATAATATTATGTATTTATGAACATCCTTTTTTGAGGTTGTGTAGATATGTTTTTTGATATTTAATATTTGTAGTTATCATATATTTATCATAATTATGTGTCTTGTAAATTTTAAATGTTATCGGTATGTAATACGATTAAATGAATTTGATTAAAAAATATATGGATAATTCGAATATTAAGATTAATAAATATTTATATTATTATATACCTATATATACATTTTGTGTTGTGAAAATAGTTGAAAATTGTTTGCAATGTTCAAGTTGTTACGAAAATATTACAATTAATGTGAATTATGATAATGGAATTTAAATAATTTTACTAAGCATATTTTATTTGTGTTGTTGCTACTTGAAATGGTTACGGTTTTCTCCTGTGTATGTATATTTAATGTTATCAAATGAATAACAGAAACATTTTCTAAGATCGTTATCTGTAGAGATGACCAATCATCGTATGTACTCTTTATAAAGTTTTACCCTTACAATTTGATATAATGTAATAAATGATGTTGAGAATTCAGAGGTAAACATTATAATGGTTAGGTCACTAAGTGTAGAAGATTGAACAATGTTTATGAGGTAAAAAAAATCATATTCAATTAAAATTTTGCAGTACCTATATGTTATTTAATAGTCTGTCATTAAAAGAAAGAAGAGTGATATGTATTATGATACCCTATTGGATGAATGTGATGAAATGAAAATGAAGAAGATATAGAAAGAGCAACATGTTAAATGTCAGATGAAATCTTTAAATTTAGATTGATAAAATGTATGGAATTGTAAAGGTGGAACTTTATTCAGAATGTCAAATAAAATTAATTAATATTGGAAAGTGGTTCAATATTGTAAAAATACGAGTTCTAAAAAAATAATATTGATTTCTACATTTTGACATTTTTCAAATGAATAATTCTAGTAGACTAGGATGTTTTTAATATTTGTATAATGGAAAAGGCCTTTGAATAATGAAATAATTAAAATGTATCGCTCTTTTTTTATATCAAATGTTGCCTTATCACCAAAGAGTTTTTTCAATAATTTGAATGTTCCAAAAATGATTTAAAACTCGTAAAAATATACAAAAAAAAAACTCGCATAGTATTAGTTTTGAAATGAGCCTACTGTTTTATTATACAAATTATAGGATATATAATATACAAGCACTGTAAGCATTTGCATTTTTGGGAAGGGTAAGTTTTAAATAAAATATCCTTTTTCAAACATTTCTATTGTTTCATTTTTTATCTTTCCTTATCATGAAACTTTTGTAAAATTTTCACTCATCATATTCTGATGCATTGTACCTGGTGCAATAATTTAAAGATAGTGTTACAGCCCTTATTACATTGGCAAATTATTGAAATATAACATTCTCCATACAGTAAATTAATTATATGTATATTAAGCGCAATCATAAACAATGCTTATCTCAGTTGACATAATTTCTTATATATTAGTGTGACAGACGGAGCACATCACACAGGGGTGAATAACCCATCACAATTACGGTCATGGCTAATTTACTTAATTCTTTACTTGAACTAAGTACCTACCTACAATATTACCTTTACATCTCTTCATAAATATATTCAACTACCATTTTCAGTCATATCTTCATCTATCACATTGCAGTTCATCACTTTTGTGATAGGTTTTAATTATGAATAGTGCCTCATTTATATTTTTTGTTTGGATACATTTGTGTCAATGTGATTGGGTGAAGATTCCTGAAATCAATATTCAAAGTTCAGTCCAATTGACAGATGACGTCAATTTGAAAAAGAATAACATCTCACCAGAGGATAAATCATTTATTAAAGTTGAATTCGATAAACCTTTTGATAATACAACGATCTCTCAAAATTTTTCATATTTGGATAATTTGTCAAGTATTTTTGCGAGTAAAAAGATTGTGCCGGTATTCAGAAATGAATTCACGGTGGATGATTTTTATATCCCGAAAAATGCCACTGAAAACAGATTTAAAATTGGGGAAAAAGAAATAAAAACTGAAGGGACAAACAACCATAAAATAAAAAATAAAAATAACCAAACTTCTTTTACTGAACAGAAATTTATTCCAAAAAATGAAACAACTGCAGACTTTTTTCAAATCAGTAATCTTATAGATATTCTCAAAATAATACAGAAAAATGTGTTCTTAAAAATTCCTAATGCGCTGAAAAGTAAACTGAGTTATTTAAGGAATATTCATGATACCATATTGAGCAGTATCGGTAAGTAATTTGTGTGTTACTTATAGGTATTGGTGTAAAAATTCACATTACAATAAGAATGAAATATATTTATTTATGATAAAAAATATAATCGGATAATTTTATACTAAATTTTTTAATCCCATATTAGGGATATATAAATTTGGGTCATGCAGAATCCGCAGTGTCTGAACCAGGTCTAAGAATCAATAAAAATAAAATAAGTAAAATGAAATTGAATTATAAATTTAGAAGTAGTGAGATATGATTCTTATACTCTGTGTTAGGATATATGAAATTCAACAAAATTTTTTATGTGCTTCATTGATCGATAGAAAATCACTTATATTCATTAATAATCATATGATACTCTTGTGAGTATGAAAAATAAGCAATTGACTGGAATGTTTGTTAATATGATGTTTATTAACAATTACAGTTCTTTGAATCGGCTATTATAACTGAGTCAGAGATACCTTCACATTTCTGCATTTCGTCTGCAGACTCCAGTTCTTTCCATGTTCTCTTTCATGCTGTGCACAAAACAATAGAAACACATTACATTGTAGAACTTGCAAATTAAAAATGGTTTATATATTGAAAATTTCAGATGAACAAATAAGTTCACTATGGCCACGAAGCAATAAAAGACAAAAGAGAGGTATGAAAGGAGATGACAGCCATTTAGATTTTCCATCACCAGAAATGGCTTTGATGACCATAAGTTTTCTTACCTTCTCAGTGTTCCTCATTAAACTTGTTATGGTAAAATAATGCTATTTTTACAAGACATTTTTTATAACAATTACAAATATTTTCATTCTTAAAAATTCATCCTATTTATATTTTTAGCAATTGATTAATGTATTAAAAGCAAAAAAAATGATGTACACTCCAATGGTTACTGCGATGGGAAGATCTTCTACAGAAAAATTCAGTCAGTTTGATGATGAAACTACAGTAAGAATCTTAAAACTAATGGAGGATTTTAACTCTTAAACTTTTACTTGTCAGAAGAGGAATAAACATTCCTTTGTTGTTTATCATCCAATATACAAAATCATTGCAATTTATCATATAATGAATTTTTTTATTTTGTGAAATTTTGTTCAAAAGGTATAAAGAGAAATAATTATTTGCACTTCTGACATATTTGTATATTTTCTTACTTTAGTAACCACCATTAAAATACATACATAATTGTGTTTAGTTTTTGTATACTCTCAACTGTATTTTATCATTTATTAAAGATAATGCTTATACACTGCTTGCTTCAAACAAAGCCATGCTGTAGGTTTAGCAGGAACAAAAAATTTGAACATAACATATAAAGTTATAATAAACTTACTAAGCAAAAGTTCAATCATAAACATATAGAAAAATGCGTGCTGATATTGTTCATTTGATTGAGTATGAGTTGAATAAATAAATTAAAATAATATGAGTTGTAGCCAAACATCTTGAACTTTTAGCCGAGAAGAAGAAGGGCAAATTTCACGTAAACCAGCAAAAAGACACAAATTTGTGCTCTGCGCAACCGGAAACTCTTTCAAGATGTTTGGCGAAAATAATACTCCTTGCCCCCAAGTCAAATTGAAAACGCTGTTCGTTTTCGCCAAGCGCTAATTTTTTTTGTATGGGATTTGACGTTTGTTGTAGAAATTTTTTCTACAATAACAAACAACAAACGTCAAATCCCATACAAAAAAAATTAGCGCTTGGCGAAAACGAACAGCGTTTTCAATTTGACTTGGGGGCCTTACATCTTTTATATAGTAGTGGTACTTTGCACTACATCTATGTAGATGAAAAAATCATATTTATTTACCATTACACATTCTTTAAATACATCAAATAATTTTTCTTCATACCTACTTTATTTGCAATTTAATCAATACAAATATAATCTTTAAATTATGTCTCCGATGTCGGCCGACGCTATGTCCATATATCATCATAGAAACTTCCCAAGGAGCTTCTCCTATTTCTAGAGATAGCAGGACAGTGACAGAGGAAGTGGATAACAGTCTACTCCTCCTCCTCATCCTGACTTTTACTATTACAGTCAAAGTTTTACACTCGATAAGTCTAATTTATAGGAGTCAGGATTCACATAGTCAGAAATGCAAATCTTCTATATATTTGAGCTATAAAATATTTGTAATGAAGTTTAAATGATAATAAAGAAATTAGAAAGTAGTTTAATATGTACATAAAAGGTATTATATGAATTCAATTTTTAATAAACTGAAATTATTTAATGTATATATATATATGTACAAATTATTATATTAATTCATAATTAGATAATAATAAGATTATGAATTTTTCATGGAAAAAATATTCAGATAATTCAATTTTCATTTTTACCACACTCTATCTGATAATAATCCAGATGGTGGTGGTATGGAACCATTTTTTATAACATTTTGTAAAAACACTTCTAAACGAGCTTTAGGTCCACCCTCGTCAATTTTTTCAATCTTGATAATATAGTCCGTAAGTAAAAATTGTAAAACTTTAACAAACTGTCCCCGATAATACTTAAAGAAGTCCGAGCCACAAACATTTAAAAAATCATACAAAAGAGTAGCGGTGATGTCAGGTTCAGGATCAAGATTGATAAAAGCAGCCATCCACCTCCAAGCGTGGGTCAGCCCCTGCGGATGGGGAGAATTAACAGAGTAGGGCATCTTGGTAATCCAAATGGCAGCGCACAATCTAAAGATACCAGACATTCGTTTCAAAAACTTGTCTTGCTTTTCTACGCTTCCGTCCTCGTTGTATCTGTAACCTCTCAATTTGTAATACTCCTCGTCACTCTGACCTTCACATTGGGGCATCATAAGAGGAATTAAGTACGGACATTCTCTATGAAAGTGCGCACATATTAATTTACCTAAATCGGCAAATTTAGACCACAAGGCTATCGTTACAGATGCAAGGGGAAACGCCGCATCAGGATTGCTAGAAACTAACTGTTCTCCTTGTCCTACAATCTTACGAGCCAAGAGATTTGTGCAGAAGGCTCGACCCAGCGGATGGAGGGAGCAAGAAACAACTGTGTCGCCCACTCTCACTCTTTCACCGTTAAGCAGTTTAAACAACTTGTCATATTTATCTTTCAAGTGAGTTCCACTTACTGATGAAATAGCATTAACTGGAATATTAACAGCTTTCTGACAGTCAAATCTAAACTTTTTAAAGGAGCTGTCTTCAACTAATGCCTTATAACTTTCTTCGTAACTTTCCAAATATTCTTTTAGTTCGACATAATATTTCAGACTGTTTGGACTGCAATATTTTACCTTTTTAGGTTCTTCAGCATTTTTTTCTTGTGTAAAGCTTTCTCTTTCATTCTGCACCGGATAACTTTCATTTTGAATAACATGACTTCCTTTGTTCTTTTCTTCACTCTTAACTCTAGCAGACTCCTCCAACAAATCAAGTTCATTGCGATATTCGTCGCTAATTATATTCTTCATGTCATTCATTTTTGTTGCGAGGCTGGTAGATTTTTGGACATCTTGCTGTGTAATATTACCCGACTTACAACTTTCTGTTATAAAATTCATTGAGGACAACAACGTTGATAAATTTGATTCATATTTTTCGTAGATTTTTAAAAAGACACTATTATTCTCAGAAGATTTTAAATTGATAATATCTTGATACAATACACACATATTTGTATGATTCGTATTTAACGTTTCAAATAGTTTGGTAGATTCTAATTGTTTATCTAATAGTGTACGCATACGTTCTGAATTAATTCGGTATTCTTCATCTAACTTTTCTTGTTCCATTTTAGCCACTTGATCTCCTAAAGCCCATTCTTGGAGGATCTCCAACTCCCTGTTTCTACGTGCCTGAAGTCTCCGTTCATACTCCAAATCCTGTTGATGCCAGAATTTAGTCATCATTTCAGTCTGCTTGGCAGCCATTCTATTTAACATGTTTTTGATCATCACGTCCGCTGTCTCTCTTCTCTTGGTTTCAAATTCGTGAAACAATTTTTCAAGCACAAATGATCTATGTGTATCAACCGCCTGTAAACTCGTCGATATTTTAGATTTTGAAGCTGACACATCATTGTCCAATTCATTCCTTCTGCGCTCTGAATTTCCTGGAGCCATATTGGTAGTTGATTTGGAATCAAACATTTCGTTATAAATACCATTCATTTCATGATCTTTCACCTCGGATTGAATATTTCAGCAAATTCAACTAAAATAGAAATAAATGGAGCTGATTAATTTTAATTTAACCTCTTAATAAAGTAATGAATTTCGTTGGTTAAATTAGATAATCGTCAATAAATAATAACTTAAAATAGAGGCAATAAAAAAACTCACCTTAATCAGAAGTCAAATAGTTCACAGATTATATGGTTACATTAGTATACAAAATAATCGTGGAATTATTTTTAGTACACAATAATATAGACCTGTATAGACCTGTCAAATCAGTCCGCCAAACAACAGTTAAACCATAGAATAAATTCTCTGTTAAACTATTTAGTTTTTGGTAACTTCTGTGTCCGAAGTTGTTTTATAATCTTGGGTCGCGTTTTAAATCAGAGTGAATCGCTCTGCTGGTACTACCTGAAGTTGCAAAGAGAGCGACATTTGAGCGATGTGTATTCCGAACAGCACTGAGCGATGTTGGGGCGACTTAAAATTACGCGAGCGCGGGAAATCTAAAATTACGAGTTTGGTGTTGCTTTATTTGTGTCAGTTTTGGTCAAAATTTTTAGTAAAATAGTGGTTGTATCTGTTGTTTTAGTGTTTATCGGATGTTTTCATTAAAATAACGAGAGAATAATATATTAATTATTCATTTTAAAAGTATTAAACGTGTTGTGACAAGTAATTCATATTATTCGTAACTATTTAATTTTTTTTCTTGTGTGTACATAGTTTTCACGAGCTTTTTGTGTTTTGGGCATTCAAAAATTGTTTTTTTCCCTTAAAAATGGAACCACTAATTTAATAATGCATTATTTTCATAAAACTACCATATAATCTGTGGTTGGGCTTGTTATGCGCGTCATATGAACGTCCCTTGTAATTTTGATGATTTTTATCATCATTAATTGTGTTAAATACAGTTAATACAGTATATATATATATATATATATATATATATATATATATATATATATATATATATATATATATATATATATATATATATATATATATATATATATATATATATATATATATATATATATATATATATATATATATATATATATATATATATATATATATATATATATATATATATATATATATATATATATATATATATATATATATATATATATATATATATATATATATATATATATATATATATATATATACACCTTGGTAACACGATCATTAAGGATAGCCGAGTCCGAAAACATTCAAAACGAATTAGAGTATCTTAAAAACGCGCTACGAAATAACGATTTTTCTAATTTTACGATTAATAATGCAGTAAAAAATCAAACTAATAAAAATTTTAATAAAAAAGATACGTCAACTAAAGTAAAGCCACTCTCCATTGCATTTTTGCCTTACAAAAAAGGCACTACAGACAAAATCAGTCACCTACTTTATAAACAAAATATTCGCACCATTTTTAGAACAGACAACAAAATTTCATCCTTTTTAAAAAGTCCGAAAGATAAAATACCATTAGAGTCACACGCTATTTACGAAATCCCATGCGGTGATTGCTCAAAAACTTACATAGGCAGGACAAATCGCAGAATCTCGGCGCGCGTCTCTGAACATCGCGTAGATGTTAAAAACCGGAAACTAACTTCATCTCTTGTAAATCACTCATTGACCGAAAATCACTCCATAGACATAGAGTTTCTCAGAATATATAATAAACAAAGCATTAAAGAGTCCAAAAACAGTGAAAGAAAAATCCAATGAAACACCATTATCAACAGCCCGACTACCATATATCAAAGGCGTCACCGATAAAATCAGCCGTCTATTAAACAAAAATAACATACGTACCGTTTTCAGCACAACAAATAAAATATCAACCTTTCTAAGAAACCCGAAAGACATCATTCCACTTGAAGCTCATGGAGTATATGAAATACCGTGCGGATCGTGCAATAAGACTTATGTAGGAAGAACCAATCGAAAAGTTGAAGCACGAATAGCGGAGCACAGAGTCGACATGAGAAACAAAAAACTTACATCCTCACTTGTACAACACTCGCTCACAGAAGGACATACAATAGATTTTGACCATTCAAAAATAATAGCAAGTTTAAACAGTGAACCTCTCAGAATTTACAGGGAAGCTATAGAAATATATAAGAGAAGGGATATAATGAACAATCGGGACGACGGAGTTCGTTTGCCTAGTACCTGGAAGAACATTTTATATGACAAACAATACAATAATAATATTAATAATACCATAGCGAAAATAACCCCAAAACACAACAATAATAATATTAATGTCACAACTAAAATTAACAATAAATCACAACACAAAAATAATGATAAAATATTATTACCAACGAACACGACAGCAGGTGGGCGTGTCACAAGGAGCCAATCACGTCGCGCTAACAATATTTGACATAAGCGGCCATCTTGTACGCTACGAGTCACTTGACGGTGAGCTTTCAGTGTGAGTAGACGTGTGTCGCGCGCGTGCTTTTCGTTAAGTCCTTGAAAATGCCTGGTGATATTCAGGCGAAACGTCGGAAGACAAATGGTCTTAGTCAAGACCTATTGACACGGGAAAACCGAGATAAAAATATTATAATATATATATATATATATATATATATATATATATATATATATATATATATATATATATATATATATATATATATATATATATATATATATATATATATATATATATATATATATATATATATATATATATATATATATATATATATATATATATATATATATATATATATATATATATATATATATATTTACAAAAAAACCAATACTCTCAATAGATGGCGTTACAACAAAATATGGCAGTAGTAAAAATTCCTTATTTTCAAGCGAAAAGAATTTCAGTATTACAATATATAGAACTTTCAAAATTGAATTGATAGGGATCTCATTAAAAAGGCATAATTGGTGAACGTTGCGCAAGCGCATAAAGTGATCACGTAAACCAGCCGATAACAGGTCGTAAGCCCTGTAGGTGCCTTGATTTCCCGGTTCTCCTACAATAAATATTCCAACTTCGTCTCTATTGAGATAATTAAAAATCTGTTAAAAAATATCTTTGACTCCCGACAGGGAAAAAAAAATCCAATGTTTGCGCATATGCAATAATAAAAATATTCGATTATATATATATATATATATATATATATATATATATATATATATATATATATATATATATATATATATATATATATATATATATATATATATATATATATATATATATATATATATATATATATATATATATATATATATATATATATATATATATATATATATATATATATATATATATATATATACACAATATGCTACTTATTAAATAATATTCAGCGATGAGGATCACCATCCTGTAATATGCTTGATAGACCTAACAAGATACACATCTACTACGACACTCGTATTATCTATGGACTGAAAAAATTCGATCACATTTCTCACTATCGTAATCTTCTTCATTGACCCAAGATACGACAACGACGTAATAAACATTTCTTGTCATTACTATACAATGTCCTTTTTAATCCAAATTTACCTCAGTATCTCAAAGATAAATTAACTTATCTTTCAAGCCACACAGGATATGCCATACAGGATATGTATCACCTAATATTAAATAAATATTGCCTTGGTAGTAAAATAATGATTGTTATTACAGCTAAAGATTTAGTTATGCCAAGGAAAAGACTGACACTTCAAAAGCAAGCTGTTCCTACAATATTTCCTGGTCTACCATCTTATCTATCAACGACAGACAAACCAAGAAGAAAGGACCCTGCAGACAGACGGATGCAATTAATGAAACAACATCGTGAAGACAATGAAAGCTGGTTGCAGTCATACAGGATATTGCGGATTGCAGACATACTGAAAGTCCCTCTTCAATTCAACATGAGGAGCTGGATGTCGAAATCGTTTGATGACAAAAAAATTTTATATCATTTAGATTTTTCTACAAAGCCTTCTGTTACTTATAGTATAATAATTTATAATACGTTTAAAGTTGAAATATTTCATAAGGATTCTCAATTAAATATTAAAAATTTTGAGTGGGTTTTGGGAAAAGACAATTTATGTGACAGATACTCTAAAATAGAAAACTTGATTAATTACTTTGACAAAAATCCTCACATTTCATTAGCAAATTTAGAAATATCAAGATTTAAAAAATAAAATCATCGCATTACAAAACAATAATAATGCAAAACTTTTGGAATTTGTTGAACAGCAGATAGGGTTATGGGTTAGTAGGAAAAGTAAATACTCAACAGAGTTGTAAATTTTCAGCAGTACAATGTTTTTCATGTTTCCTGGAGCTTATCGTTTCTTGAGAGAATCCAACTTGCTTATTTTACCACATCCTAATTACATTAAAACCTTTATCGGTACACACAGTTCTGGAATAATGCACAAAAATTACCTTCAAGAGACAGTAAATAAATTGCCACAACATGAAAAGTTAGTCAACCTTCTTTTAGATGAGGTATATGTTAAACCTGAGCTTAATTATAAAGGGGCAAATCAGAAGGGTTTTCAATAACAAAGATTCTCAACTTGCTACAACCGTTCAAACATTCATGGTTACATCTCTGTTATCTGATAGAACTGAAGTTGTTGGACTATTTCCAGTAAAAAATTTGGATAGTCATTATTTATATGAAATTATTTTTCATCTGTAGAAAACATTGAATGATGTTGGATACGAAGTTGTTTCTGTTATTAGTGACAATAATCAGGTTAATCGTAATTTGTTTAAAAAACGTGTGGTGGTGAATTAAAATCTAATATTGTGTCTCCATTTAATCCTAACAAAAAACTTTTCTTTTTATTTGACACGGTTCACATATTTAAATGTATTCGAAACAACTGGCTTAATACAAGAAATAGTACTTGTTATTTTCCTTCTTTTGATAACTTTTCGGGGTTTAAAGGGTGGTAGGGTCCCGATGGTGCCTGTTCTTGCTGAAAGGGCAAGTACCAATAAATGCCGAGAAACGCCAAGTTGCATAACAACAGCAACACTACCACCAAGTCCTACTCTCTAGCGTCCTCGTCGCAAACCCTGGTAATGTGATAATCACAGCTGATAGAGAGAGGGCGATGGCGAGTTTTTGGCGCCATAAAACTGGAAACATCAGCTAAGGGAAGGAAAACCCCTACAGAAAAACCGTTGACCTCCAGTAGGGGGTTGGGCGAGAGGCTAATAACCTCTCCCTGTAAAAGAATACTTATTACGAAACCGAATACAGAGCCTCGGACTGCTACTGAACCTCGGAAACGACCTGGCAAAGGAATAAAGGATATTAGAATTGCAACATGGAACGTACGTAGTTTGTACAGGACAGGAGCTTTAGGAGAGTTAACCAGAGAAATGACAAAATATGATATAGATGTGTACAGATGGACGGGATCTGAAACATATGACACAAGAACCCACACTGTTTTTCAAAGCGGAAAGAGAGACGCCACGAGTTTGGAGTAGCATTTATTGTTAGTAAAAAAGCAAGAGACCATGTTATAGGATTCAAGCCAATAAACGAAAGACTATATGTACTAAGAATGAAATCAAGGTTCTTTAACATATCAATATTAAATGTGTATGCAGAAACTGAGGGCAAAGATGAAACAACAAAAGACACTTTCTATCAGAAACTGGAACAAGTATATGATACCATCCCCTCTAACGATATTAAATTGGTTATAGGATATTTTAATGCAAAAATAGGAAAAGAGCCCACCCTACAGCACATCACTGGGAAAAACACCCTGCATGGGGAGAGCAACAACAATGGATTGAGGGTGACAGATTTTACAGAATCACGTAATATGATCATCACCTCAACATTCTTCCCCCGAAAGGACATTCATAAGTGGACGTGGACTTCACCAAATGGCAGGCACCATAACCAGATCGACCATGTTCTGATTGAAAAACGAGGGGCGTCAAGTATAACAAATGTAAGAACCTACAGAGGGGCTAACATCGACTCAGACCACTACATGGTGGTAGCCACATACAAATGCAGAATTGCCAAAATAAAACTTTGCAAACAATCTGCAACACCCAAATTCAATTGCGAGGCACTAAAGACACTAGACGGGATAGAGTCGTATCACAGCAACCTCACAACCAACTTACCAGCCCAAATAGGTGACGGAACCACACAGGACGACCTCGAGGAAGACTGGAATAACATAAAGAATGCTATTATTAGATCAGCGGAGTCCAGTATAGGAAACATACCAAGACAGAACAGAAATCCATGGTTTGATCAAGAATGTGAGAGAAGTATCCAGCACAAAAATATTCTCAGAAAGCAATACATTGAAAGAAAGACAAGAGCCAAGCAACAAGCATATGAACAGGCCAGAAGGGAATCAAATAGACTGATTAAAAAGAAAAAAAGAGAATTCCTAAACAATGTTTTGTTGAAGATGGAAAACGACTTCCTTGATAATAATACTCGTGAGGCGTACAAGGGTGAAAACTTTTTCAAGAAAGGTTTCAAACCCAGAACTAGCCTGTGTAAGAATATCAATGGAGATATCATCTCATCTAAGGAACAAATCAAATCAAGATGGTGCGAATATTTTCATCAGCTCCTCAATCCGAACCATGATACAAGAGAAGAGAATACAACTACCCTCCACGAACCGCAAGATGAAAACTTGCCATCAACCAATCCACCAACAATTATCGAAATCACAGCAGCCCTGAAAAAGCTGAAGAACAACAAGGCACCAGGAATAGATAACCTACCGGCCGAGCTCTTTAAACAGGGGAATACACACCTAAAAACCCTAATACAAAGTCTGATTGCAAAAATATGGATCCTAGAAATGATCCCAGACGAATGGCAGACGAGCGTTATATGCGATATGCCCTATTTATAAAAAAGGTGACAAGCTAAAGTGCGAGAATTATAGAGGTATCTCACTTTTATGCACTGCTTACAAGATATTTACAGTCATACTTAAACAAAAAATAGAGCCATATGCGGAGAATATTCTAGGAGAATATCAGGCAGGTTTTAGAGCAAACAGATCAACGACTGATCAGTTATTCACGGTACGTCAAATTCCGGGAAAGTGTTGGGAGTTCGACATTGATATACACCAATTATTTGTCGACTTTAAACAAGCTTATGACAGCATTGACAGAAGGAAATTGTACGAAATTCTGCTTCATTTCCAGATCCCTTCTAAACTAGTTAGGCTTGTTATAGTAACAATGACCAACACTAGAAGCCAGGTCAAGGTGGGAGGGGAATTTAGTGAGGCGTTTACAATCTCTCAAGGTTTAAAACAAGGGGATAGTCTGGCTCCCACTCTCTTCAACATAGTGCTAGAACATGTTGTCCGTCAAACGTCCGTCGACACGAGCGCTAACATTTGTTTCAAGAGCAGCCAAATAGTTGGGTACGCAGATGATCTTAATATCATCGGAAGATCCCTGGCTGCTATTAAAGAAGTCTTCACCCCATTGGAAACTGCTGCATGTGAAGTGGGCTTGAAAATAAATGAGAGCAAAACAAAATATATGGCCCAAAGTCGAAACCCATCTCAAAGAAGAAGAGGTAGCGTAAAGCTGGCAGACGACCATTCATTTGAAACAGTTGACCAATTTACGTATCTGGGATCTCTCCTTACGGAAAATAATGAAGAGGAAGTAGAAATCAAAAAAAGAATATCAGCAGGCAATAAAACTTATTTCTCCTTATTGCCAGTGTTCAGGTCTCGCAACGTCCACAGGAAAACTAAATTGACATTATATAAAACAATCATTAGGACTGTGTTGACTTACGGATGCGAGGCTCTGATACTGATCGTGAAATCCGCTGAAGCATTAGATGTTTTCGAAAGAGAGTCCCACGCCGAATATGTGGTCCTGTGAAGGAAGGAGATGAATGGCGCATAAAGAAAAATGAAGAACTGTACAAAATTTATGAAGCACCAAAGATCTCAACCCATATAAGACTGCTTAGGTTGAGATGGGCTGGCCATGTACAGAAAGGGCTGGGGCTGGCCTAGGTTGCGGCTCTAAGGGCCTAGGCAGTAAAGGCGGGGGTGGGCGGCCGACGCTGTTGCGCCCTCGTCAATTCTGTACTTAGAGAAGAGCAGGACGAACGCCTTTAGTCTCGCTCGGCAGTGACTCGTCAACTGTGGCGAATGTTGTTGTGTGGTTCGGGCACACCGCCGGCGCAGACGTCGGGTCAGACATCCTGTGTTGACAACTAGACGTCATATCTGACAGGTGATGATTGCGTCGGATGCCCCCGGTGTTAGCCCGCGGAACCTTCGGACGCCAACACGAGGACCGATGCGTCGGGATATAAGCCTAGGTTGCGGCTCTAAGGGCCCAGGCAGTAAAGGCGGGGGTGGGCGGCCGACGCTGTTGTGCCCTCGTCATTCTATACTTAGAGAAGAGCAGGACGGACGCCTCTAGTCTCGCTCGGCAGTTACTCGTCAACTGTGGCGAATGTTGTTGTGTGGTTCGGGCACACCGCCGGCACAGACGTCGGGTCAGACATCCTGTGTTGACAACCAGACGTCAAATCTGACAGGTGATGATTGCGTCGGATGCCCCCGGTGTTAGCCCGCGGAACCTTCGGACGCCAACACGAGGACCGAGGGGTCGGGGTACAAGCCCCTCCGACTTGAAACGGAGTGTACTTAGCGGCCGATTTCGAGACCAATCGGAGGCCCTGACGTGTGTGGTTGGATTCTCGGGGGCAGTGGTTGAACCCGATGGATGGTGGATATTTTGTGTTTGTCCGATGTTGCGGCTGCGTCCGGTGGTGAACAGGGCCAATGAGCTCTATAGCGTCGCCGGCGTGGAAGTGGATCGCGATCTCCCTCGATGGCCATGTACAGAGAATGCCAAACACGCGACTACCCAAAAAAATCATGTTTGGTCACCCGGGAGGTAAACGGAAGATGGGGAGACCAAGACTGAGATGGGAGGACGACATACGGAGAGATGCAGAAAAGCTCCTGCAGGTCCCTAACTGGAGAACGGCGGCTGAGGATAGAAGAGGTTGGAGGCGCGTGTTGAAGGAGGCCAAGGCTCGATTTGGGCTGTAGCGCCATCGAAGAAGAAGATAACTTTTCTGAAACCAGGGTATGTAAAATAGAAAATTTGGGGAAGCTATATGAATTAGAAAAAATGAAATCTGTTAAACAAGCGCCATCTTTATCTCAAAAATCTTTATATCCAAATAGTTTAGAAAGACAAAATGTTTACTTAGTCATTAATATTTATAATTATAAAAATGTAAGAACATTACAGTCGTATAATGCAATATTGGGGGAAGAATCTTCTGGAATATCAGAATTTTTAGAAATAATCTGTAAATGGTGGGATTGCATGAATGTTAAACACCCTGAAAAGGGTTCAAATTTATTAATTGCTTTTGCAGAACCTATTTCTAACATGGAACAAAGTAGTATTCAATTTCTTTCAAAATGTTGTTGTGCAAATTTGGAACAATAAACCTAATGGTAAACTCACTAAAGAAACTTATTCTGCTTTACTTCATACAACTGTCACATTGATAAATTTAACAGATTACTTATTAAATTCATTGAAATTAGATTATGTCATATTAGGAAAATTTCAAACTGATCCATTAGAACGACGATTTGGGATATATCGACGGATTCTTCTTCTCTTCTCTGTGTGCCGTATCAGGTCCCCCCGACGTTGGCGATCACTCTGGAGAATGCCTCTCTGTTCTGCGCCATTCGGACCAGCTCTCCTACCTGCGTTATTCCAGTCCGCTGTCGGATATTGCGCAGCCAAGACATCTTGCCTTCTCCCTACTCCACGACGACCCTCAATCTTGCCTTGTACGTTGGATATTAAATCTGTCCACGGTATTCGAAGCATTCTTCGATGAATCCACATTTCAAATGCTTCTAACCGGTTCATTGTATTAATTTTAAGCGTCCAAGTTTCGCCACCATACAACAGAACGGACCAAACATAGCACTTTATCATTCTCTGACGGAGTTTCAAATTAAGGCTGTCATTGCAGAACAGTGTTTCATCTTGTTGAAAGTAATTCGCGCTATTTCAATTCTGCGTTTTACCTCAACATCGGGGTCTAAAGATTGTGTAATGACACTGCCAAGATATGTAAATTTTTCCACTCTTTCAACATTTACACCTTTTAATTGTAGAGACGCTACGGAGTAGTCCAGTCGACCAAAGGTCATCCATTTGGTTTTATTCACATTAATGTTTAAACCCAACTCCTCTCCAGTAGCACATACATTGACTACCCCACTAAAGATTTATACAGTGAATTTAAAGTTTTTGATCCGAAACAAATCTTTTTACATTATGTACTAACAAATTTTCATAAAAATAAATTAGTTTACCCGAAAACACAACAATCTATAGCTACACGAGCCAGCACCGCTGCAAACTATGCAATTCCACACATGAGAACTACTTTTGGTCAAAGAAATTTTATTTTCATTGCCCCCAGAATTTATAACATGTTGCCTACATCATTAAAAGAAATAGTATCGCTGAAATCATTTAAAAGAAAATGTTCCGAATACATCATGAACTACGGGAGAACTAAAATATATCAAATATTCGACATCGTAGTGTAAAAGGACATCATTTATATAATTGTTATTTTTTTTTCTTTATTTACTTTTTACAAAAAATCTTAATTGTTTTATAAATTTTGTGCTGTCTTGGTTTGATTTGAGGCGCGACTGAATAAAGATATGACTGACGGATCATATCTATGCTCTGTCAGTTCAGTATTCCCAAGAAATACTATTTCAGTTTATTTTGTGCAATTAACAAATAAAATTACAAGATACCTACTTTTACAATACTATGTATAATATGCATATCATGATGACTCAAATTCCATTTTTTCTATATGTGTTATAGTTAAGTTTATATTGTTTAGATTCATTTAAAAAAATGCAAATAGTTACTCCTGTGAAATGTAATAATATGTACACTGCTAGCCCTAGAACAGGTATACCTAGTTGGGCAGCAGTTATCTATTTTAATAAAGATTATTTAAATGGTGTGACAAATAAATAAATAAATAAAATAAAATATATCGTTTAAAAGTTTCTGGAGGTCCTCAATGCTGTCCGTTAATATAACTGTGTCATCTGCATATCGGATATTGTTTATTATCATTCCGTTGACTTTCACTCCTTTATTTGAAGTTCCTACTGCCTTTTTAAATATTCTATCTGAATATAAGTTAAACAGGAGGGGCGAGAGAATGCATCCCTGTCGTACTCCACGTTGAATAATTACAGCATCACTGTTGTTATTTCCAATTTTTATTTCTGCTGTTTGGAACCAGTAGAGATTTTTAATGAAATTTAAATCCTTGGAGTCAATATTGCACTCTCTGAGCATCTCTAACAATTCAGCGTGCCTTACTCTGTCAAACGCTTTTTCATATTCTATAAAGCAAGCAAACATTTCCTTTCGTTGGTCTTTGCAATTTTGTAACAAAACATTAATTGCCGAACGCATTTCGAAACCCAATTTGAGAGTCGTCGAGGTCCTGTTCACTTTTGCTCTAATTCTTGCGTGGATAATTTTAAGAAATATTTTTAATGTGTGACTAATAAGGCGATAATCGCTGCACTTCTTTGGGTGTTGTTTCTTAGGCAATGTCACAAATGTTGATTTTAACCAATCTTTGGGAATAATCCCTGTGTCATAAATTGTGTTAAATAGTCATAGCAGATAGTCAATGTTTTCATCGTTAATGAGTTTTAATACTTCGGCAGGTATTTCATCCGGACCACATGCCTTCCCATTATCAGAAGTTGTAACGGCATGAATTATTTCTGTATTCAATATTGATGGGCCTTGTAGTGGGATTTCAACAGTGGGTTCAAGTCTGTCATCTTTAAACATAGTGAGGATATAGGTTTCCCACGTTTTTAAAATAGTTTTTTCATCCAATATAATTTTGTTTTACTCGTCTGTAAGATACGTGGGAGATGTTTTCTTGTCTAAGCCTGCAATTTCTTTAATTTTTTTATGCATCTTGTGGTCATTATGGTCTCTGCTTAGTTTTTCTAGTTCTTCGCACTGTTTTTTCATCCACAACTCTTTAGCCTTTTTGATTTCTTTTTTTATAATCTTATGCGCTCGTTTATATTCTTCAGTTTTGTTCTTGAATTTCCTTCTTTCTTCCATTAGGGAAAGAATGTGATCAGTCATCCATTTTTGCTTCTTTAAATTCAACTCGGCCTTAAGGTTCTCACTACATACAAACATCTTTAATTGCGATTTTAAATTCATTCCACCTCGTTTCTACAGGAGCATCAATATCTCTGGGCAGACTTTGCAGCTTTCTATTAATTTCTCTAGATACAAAGTTTCTAGTTGAAAGGGATTCAAGTTTAGAAATATTAAACTTTGTATTCATTTTGGCTTTAATAACTTTTTTCAGTTTGACTGAGATGTCAGCTGCAAGTGGGTTATGATCTGATCCAATATCTGCCCCGGGGAAGGTGGTAACTCTCTTAATTGAGTTTCTGAATCTTTGGTCGATTAAAATAATATCATTATTAAAATAATATCGACGGATGTGTGGAACTAACTATCACGTATCAGTTCAACAAATTCTTTAATCTGAAAAAAATTAAACTTACTTCTCTATTAAAATTGCATTCACATTCAGGTACAGTAACAATCAAAAACATTTATTCACCTATGTCTCTTCAAGAAGATAATTCAGGAATCACAATCGGTGATGAGGTTATCGATCAAATAATATCAGTAACTAGTGATGTTCAAGTTGATAATTTAACACGGGAAGTTCTTTTGTATATTAGTGGTTACGTTGCTAAAAAAGTATCAGAAAAAAATAAATGTGATTCGTGCTTTCAAATTCTTGCCACTACTCATGATTCAATTGTTGAGTTTTCATCAGATACATTTTATTTAGAAAATGTAAACCGTGGTGGACTAAAGTATCCATCTTATATTTCAGTAAATATAGGTTTAGTTGCTTTCCAAGTATTTCAAACAGTAATTTCTGAGGAATTTGAAGCTTTTTTCCAAAACCTACCAAACCAAAGATCATGCCTTAAAATTCTCGTTTTAGAAAAAATAGAACTAGATTATTTTGATACCACTAAATGCAGTCATTGTCAATCTACAATATACAACTTATAGATATGTCAGTATTAATTTGGATGAATGTTTTACTGAATAATTATTGTAAGAATCAAAATAATTTGAATACAGAAAACAATAGAGCTTCCCCTCACAGCAAAAAAAACAGAAAATTAATTTCACTATCAAAGTCCTAAATACCTATTGATATAATAATATGTATTATGTATATTGCTTTTTATTAACATTTAACTAATATTTTTGTTTCGTTTCAGGGAATCGATCCAGTCGGCTACAATTTATATCATATTGTATTGCTTCATGGGAAATTAACAGGTACATTAATTTAACACACACCCAATTAGTGCATACATAGATATCATCTGACTCCTGGTCCCGGGTTCGATTCCCTGTGGAGACACATTGTGTTTTCAGTCTGTATCTGTGAGGCGAACTAGGTTGCTTACTGGCTGGGCAAATTGCTTGTTTTGGGTACATGTTTAATTAATGTTGAACTTACATACATATGTTAGTTGCCCGAGAAGTAATACAAAAGTAAACATTTATTTTATGATTGTCTGTTTTCTTTGCCGATTCTTTCAGACAACTCTAATAGAATCGGTGTATTTTGATTCAATAAAAAATAATAATATTATTTGTTTCAATGTTTTCCCAAAGAGTACCTAATGTTAGAAAAATAATTAAATTTGATTACAACACTTCCTACTAACTTATATGATTGTATAATATCAAAATTAACAAAACAGTCGTTACATGCATTTACAACATGATTGATGAAAGAAAAGCCTGTATAATAATATATTTTATATAGAATGAATTGATGAATGTGAGCGCATTGAAGGTTGAAAAACGATAGAATTACTTGAAAAATCGGAGAATAGAGTAAGTGAAATGTGTATGTACTCATATCAATAATGTTTAAATGAGATTTTTAATGATAGTATTATTGTCAGGTTATATCAATGTTCTATTTAAAGATTGTACTTATTAAGGGCAAAAACATTTGAACGGATAGCGAAATAATTGAAGAGAATGTCTGTGAGAAATATTATTAAAAATATATGAAGCTCATTATACTATCTGACTACGACGAGGGATTTATATGGTATGTATAAAAATTTGCTAATAATAATTTAATTTTGTTTACCAATTGATTTGTGATATTCTTTTAACATATCAACTTGTTAAAAATTTTGCCAATTTTGTATGTCAAAATATAAAAAGTCCTTTTTGCCTACTTCTAGGACATGGTGTGATGTTTAAAAAAATATTCATTATTTTATAGAAATAAAATTTCATATTTTAACTTGACAATTTTGACATAGGTATAGGCACAAATCAGTTCTACTTGATTGTCGCCATCTTGAATCTAACCTTCTGGCTTCTTAATGTCAAACATACTTCTTTCAAGATGGCGCTGGTTTCCTTGATTGGCGTTGGTCAGAAACGGACGTGTGTTTGTTCCTGCGTCGACAAGCATATAAAAACTCAACCTACCTACCGAATATTCAATATTTTTAATATTATTGGTGTAAAAGTCAATCTTTCTGGCAAATTCATTTTTTACTTTGTGTTGTTATTGTGATGTCTATTTTGTAACCTGGGGTAAGTTAAATTAACATTATATATAACAGTTTTTTCCTTTTAATTTACTAACAATGGAGGTTAAACCTCCGGACCCGCCTGATCCTCCAGATCTCTCTCCATCGAAACCACGATATACCATAACGAGAAGCGACCGAGCATGGTCGGATTCTTACGACTCTGACAGCTCCCTAATTACTGTCCCAGATATAACGCCGCCGTCTCTTAAAAGAAACCTAGTAAAGGGAATAATTACCGGAAGCTGTAAATTGATAGGAAAAAATAGAGCCAGCGTTGAATTTAGCAACATTACCAATGCAAATTACTTCTTAATGAAAACGTTCCCAGAATTTAGGACCTACATTCCCACGAATCAGGTTTCCCGTATGGGATTGGTGAGGGGTATCCCCGTGGGAGAGGACTTCACCAATGAGTGCCTGATGAGTGAGATGGAGGTTCCCCCAAACTATGGAAAAATACTAAAATGTCGTAGGTTAAACTACAAAGATTTGTCAACAGGACAAGCAGTTTGGAAACCCTCCAGAACGGTGGTTCTCACTTTTGATGGACAAAGAATGCCAGGCCGGGTATTCTTATCCTACACCAGTATCCAAGTGGAGAAATATGAATTTCCGACTATACAGTGCTGGAAGTGCTGTAGATTCGGCCACACAAAGCCCCTGTGCAGATCACAACCACGTTGTTTCAAATGCGGTAAGGATCATCTTGGTGAAGAATGCTCTCTTCCCGAGGATGATCTAACTTGCCTTCACTGTGCAGGCAAGCATACAGCTGTGAGTCTGAAGCGCCCTGAACTTGCGCGTCAAAAGAACATAAAACACCTTATGGCCGAAAAAAATCTTTCGTTTTTTGAAGCCTCGAAACAGGTCCCTCACTCTAAAAAATCGTTTTCAACCGTTATTTCCTCCAGCCCCTCGACATCTCAAGCCATCCCTTGTCTCACAACGACACAACATATGGCAAACAATACTCCCAAATTTCAAAAATCCAATAAAGGAAAAACTCATAAACCAGCGTCTTCCCCTGGATTCGATAAAACTGCCCACCAAAATCTTTCATGGTTTCCGAACGGCCAACTTCCTGAGCCAGTTAAAGGATGTGGCCTACAGTCTAGTAATAAAGCTGAGCCTAACACTTCTGAATTAATTTCAACAATTCTACAATTTATAATTAAAACCCTTCAACATAATTCTATCCTACCGTCCAACGTTGCCTCTTCATTAACCCTACTTTCATCACTATTTTCTTCCAATGGCCCCTCAACGGATAACGAGGATTCTACAGTGGAATAGCCGTAGTGCTATTTCCAATAAAGCAGACATCCTCCACCTATCCCACGAAATCCAACCCTCTATCATAGCCATCTCGGAGACGTGGCTTGCCCCGGGTGCCTCTTTTAGACTCCCGGGGTATGCGTGTCTTCGCGATGACAGAAAAGATGGAAGGGGCGGTTGCGCCCTATTCATCAAACATAATATCCCATATTCCCCAATTCCTATTGGTCTGAACTCTGATCGGATTAATCTGGTTGGAGCAAAGATCGACGGGATTTCCTTTTTCTCCATTTATATTCCCCATCCCTCCCCCTCCGATATATTCCTTCTTAAATCCATTGTCTCCTCCCACTCCTCATCCCTGTTTATTTTGGGTGACCTCAACACACATCACACTAGCTGGGGTTCACATAAAACTAACAGTGCTGGAAATACACTTATGAACATGATTGATGATCTGGACTTATGTATCCTTAATGACGGATCACCAACACGAATCTCTCTCCCGTTTCATACTTCAAGATTGACTCCCACCCCCACCCAAAGTTTACCTATATCGCATAGACCGAGTGCTGTGGATCTTTCCTTATGCTCCCCCGGTCTTGCTCCTCTTTCCACTTGGTCACTTGATCAAGATCCCCGTAACAGTGATCACTTCCCAATAATTATACATTTCGGAAGACAAATTCGAGAAGCCAACTACACATCATCATACAAATATAATGTAGCTAGAGCAGACTGGCATTCATTTCATAAAACAATTATTAAGACAATTCCTGAACTTCCCACTCCAAACTCATCAAATAACACTGAATGTTATAATTCCTTTGTATTATAACATTACTACATCAGCTGATGAGAACATCCCTACCAAAACACCTCGTTCCCCAACAATACCACCGCCGCCATGGTGGGATGCTGAATGCACCAAGACTGTTAGAGACAGGAAACTGGCAAGAAGGAACTTTAAAAAAAACATGTCCGTAACTAACTTTGATAGCTATCTGGTTTCCCGTGCCAAAACCAAAAGGATTTTGAAGGATAAAAAGAAACAGGGTTGGATCAAATACTGTTCTTCTTTATCCCCTGATTCTAACGTATCTGAGATATGGAGAAAAATAAGGCAATACAGAGCAGTTTTTGATCTTAAATAAACTTGCTCCGCTATCGGTCCCTCCCCTTAACTCTCTACCTGATGAACGCCTTTTCTCTGATGTTACATGTTCTCTCGACGCTCCCTTTACCTTGCATGAATTAAGATCTGTCATAACACGAGTTCACGACTCTGCTCCAGGAATAGATGGAATCCCGTATTCGTTCCTCACCAAAGCAGATTCCGAAACCTTAACCTATTTCCTCAAAATGTCCAACTCGTTTTATGACACTGGCATCATTCCGGCAGACTGGAAAACACAAAGCATAATTCCCATTTTAAAACCCCACAAAGACCCAAATATAGGATCTTCCTACCGCCCTATTGCGCTTTCGTGCACCCTGGGGAAAATAGTGGAACACATGCTTAAAGATAGATTGGAGCACTTCTTTGAGACCAACGGCCTGCTGGCTAGATCACAGTATGGTTTCAGAAAGGGCAAGAGTACCATCGACAATCTGAGTGTTTTCATCACCGACATCCAACTTGCCAGATCAAGGAAGGAAATGATGGCTGCTGTGTTCCTAGACGTCTCTGCTGCATATGACAATGTTCTTATCGATGTCCTTATGGGAAAACTTTTAGATACCGGTGTTCCACCAAAAACTAGGCAGTACATAAAAAATCTCCTATGCGACCGCACTTTGCTCTTATCTACGGAAAATGGGGAAAAGTCCATAAGAAAGGTTTGGAAGGGTTTACCGCAAGGATCGATTCTCAGCCCACTGCTATATAATATATACACTGCAAGTATCGAAAAAAGTCTCCTTAAACATGTAAGAATATTGCAATATGCAGACGACATTGTAATTTACATATCTGGAAAATCTATCCAAATGATAGAGCGTGAGCTAAACACAGCACTACAATTATTACAGAAATGGCTGGATAATCACGGGCTAGAAATATCTCCGCACAAAAGCCAGTTTATGATCTTCTCAAACAGTAGGAACATTGCCCCCATAAACATCACATATAATAATATTCACATCCCTTGCGTACCAGAGGTCAAGTTCCTAGGCATTGTGCTAAGCCGAAAACTCAACTGGAGAGCAAATATCGAACATATTGTATCCAAATGCCAAAAATCGCTCAATATCATAAGATCTGTATCCAGGGTGTGGTGGGGTGCTCATCCAAATACCCTCTCTCTCCTCTATAAGGCACTAATCCGCTCTCACCTTGACTATGCTTCCTTCCTAATGGACCCGATTCCAAAATATCTGTCCATCATGTTGGAGAGGGTTCAATCAAAGGCCCTCAGAATCATAATAGGAGCCATGCGGTCTACTCCTATAAATGCCCTTCAATTAGAATGTGCTGAGGCCCCCCTTCACCTCAGAAGACAATTCCTCGCAGATAGATTCCTTTTTAAGGCCTCCCGGCTATCAAATAACCCACTACTCCCTAAAGTCAAACTTCTTTCAGAATATGTTAATTCAAAACAAATTTGGCGAAATAAAAATCCCCCCCTGTTAGTAAATAGCTTCAAGTACCTGAATTCTTTCGACGTTCCTTCATATAAAAATACAGTTTACCCGTTATTCTCAAGTCACCATGAATCAAATACTTTCTACCCATTAGTACATAATTTCAATATCCACAAAAACGACCCAAAGGCTCCTTTTGTTCTTGGGGAGTGTTTGGACTCTCTTTGGCAGGATTGGACAACCATATACACAGACGGATCTAAGAGTGAAGATGATGCATGCGTCGGGGCGGCAATATACTGTCCTGACTTCAATTCAGTCGCCATGTATAAACTTCCACCGGAAACATCCATTTTCACTGCAGAATGCCTCGCCATACTGGAAGCAATAAAATTCGCAGCTACAAATGGAATTAATAAAACACTTATCCTCACAGATTCCCTTAGTGCGGTAAATAAAATCTCGGGAAACCCATCAAGGCTGCTGAACAATCTTATAATTCTTCAAATTAAACACGAAATCCTGAACCCCGGGATGCAAGGATTACAAGTGGCCATTGCTTGGATTCCAGGTCACAGTGGAATCAAGGGTAATGAGACTGCGGATGAACACGCAAAAAAGGCAATAGAAAATGGACAAATGTCTCACAAATACATACATATAGAGGACAGATTTCCCTCCTTGTTAAAGAGACTGCACACAAGCTGGGAAAAAGAATGGAACCTTGGAAAAAGTAAAGCAGGAGTGTACTACTCCTACATACAACAGAGCTTTCCAGTCAAGCCATGGTTCTCCATAGGTAAATTCCAAAAGAGGGATATTTCAGTTATATGTAGAATGAGACTCGGTCATACATGTTCCCCTGTCTTCCTCCACAAAATAAAAGTTAAAGATTCTCCTATGTGTGAGTGTGGATTAGAGGATGGAACAGTCGACCACATATTTTTGGGGTGTCCCCTTTTGGATCACTCTCCTATTTTCAACCATTGTTTAAACAACAAAATCTCTCTACCAATAAATATTACTCACCTTTTATCCATCGCTTCTTTACCCATATATAAAATGCTGTCTAAATTTATTTCACTAAATAATATCAAAATATAATCATGCCTTACTTGAAGTCTTCCACCATCCCATTTCCTCTGCTTCCTATTATACAACTTCCTCTCCCCTGTATAGATATCCTTCATTTTCCCCTTCCCTATATAAATGTATGTATAGTATTATAGTGTATAATATAGTGTATAATATAGTGTATATATGGATATGTAGTACATAAATGTATGCATAGTATTATAGTGTATAATATAGTGTATAATATAGTGTATATATGGATATGTAGTACATAAATGTATGCATAGTATTATAGTGTATAATATAGTGTATAATATAGTGTATATATGGATATGTAGTACATAAATGGATGTATAGTATTATAGTGTATAATATAGTGTATATATGGATGTGTAGTACATAAATGTATGTATAGTATTATAGTGTATAATATAGTGTATATATGGATATGTAGTACATAAATGTATGTATAGTATTATAGTGTATAATATAGTGTATAATATAGTGTATATATGGATATGTAGTACATAAATGTATGCATAGTATTATAGTGTATAATATAGTGTATAATATAGTGTATATATGGATATGTAGTACATAAATGGATGTATAGTATTATAGTGTATAATATAGTGTATATATGGATGTGTAGTACATAAATGTATGTATAGTATTATAGTGTATAATATAGTGTATATATGGATATGTAGTACATAAATGTATGTATAGTATTATAGTGTATAATATAGTGTATAATATAGTGTATAATATAGTGTATATATGGATATGTAGTACATAAATGGATGTATAGTATTATAGTGTATAATATAGTGTATAATATAGTGTATATATGGATATGTAGTACATAAATGTATGTATAGTATTATAGTGTATAATATAGTGTATATATGGATATGTAGTACATAAATGGATGTATAGTATTATAGTGTATAATATAGTGTATATATGGATGTGTAGTACATAAATGTATGTATAGTTTTGTAGTGTATAATATAGTGTATAATATAGTGTATATATGGATATGTAGTACATAAATGTATGTATAGTATTATAGTGTATAATATAGTGTATAATATAGTGTATATATGGATATGTAGTACATAAATGTATGTATAGTATTGTAGTGTATAATATAGTGTATATATGGATAGTAGTAGATGTATGTATTATAACATAATGTTTGTTTAAATGTGCCTAATTCTAATAATATTATAATGTTTGTTCAAGGGTAATACTAACCAAAAGTAGCAATGACCTATGCCAAATAAAGATTAGCCCACCTATAATGGATACAATACAACTTGTATAAGTAAGCATCAGCCCATACTCTTTTGACTATCTGAGTTCAACATACCAGGAACAATTCCAGAGTCCTTTGCACTCTGACCAGCTAAACGCCATAATACCTGAGGACAGGCTACATTGAAACCCTAGCAAAGCATCAACCAAGACAGGCTAGAACACTGGCAACGGTGAAATAAAGCCTTTTAAAAAGTAAAAAAAAAAAGATGGCGCTGGCATAGCGAATCGCTCGATGAATTCGGAACGCTTAGGACGACACTCTAACATTCTTCGAGCGACTTTCTAAACGTCATATTTATGTATTTTCTATGCATATCATATTGTTTGTTTGTGATTTTATGTTGAACTGTCAAATTGTAATAAACGCGCCGATTTTATCCAAAAGTTACTGTTATTTTATTTCATACGTTTTTATAGTTACCATTATATGTTTCAGGAGTTTGTAAGCTTACCTTCGTGTCCAATAATATTATGTGACTTATTTTCAGTAAAAAATTTCTATCCAAAAATAATACGCATGAAATTTCCGTGTCATCTTCATGGCCTAAGATCTTCGTTCTAAACATATATTGAAAAATCATATTTCGTTCTAACGATGGATAAAGAAATTGTGTTGAGCAATTTGAAACATAAAATATTGAAGAAGAAAGTTTTAGAAAGTGGCGATTTTTCAATAAACCCTGTAGAAGGATCAGAGTGTAATATAGTTATTTCAGATGTTTGCATTAAAAAAGAAAATGATGCTTATCACGGTGATGACGATAGCGTATTGCTGAGTACTAATTTTTCTGGAAAATGGATAATAGGAGATGCAGCTTCATATATCGATGTTGACATAGAAAGATGTATTCAGCATATGTTTTTGAGTGAAACAAGTTTAATTACAATTACTTATTTAGACAAAAATGAATCCGTTAATCTAAACATAGACTTAAAAATTAAAATTGAAAATATTGGGAATGTAGATCTATTCTGCGATTGGCACTGGGCTAAGAAAGTCAATTATGCCAAGCAGCAAAAGAATGTTGGAAAAGAATTTGTGAAAAATAACAAAATCATAGAAGCATTTAGAAAATTCAGTAAAGCGCTAAAAGTGGTCTTGACTTTGGACAAAGATGATTTAGAGGGAGTTCACGAAACTGATATGACAGAAATTAAAGACCTAAAAGTTGATTTGTATAACAACTTAGCATTTTGTCAACTGCAATACAGTGAAAACCAGGCTGTTATTGATCTCTGTAACAAGGCTTTGGAAATCAATAAGTCGAGTGAAAAAGCACTTTACAGGAGAGGATGTGCCCTGATTGGACTTTCCGATTGGGAGGCTGCTTACTCCGATATCTGCCAAGTCCTCTCTCTGAACCCTAACAATGCAGCAGCCAAGTGCAAGGCAATAAAATTAAGAGAAAAAGTTATACATCTTAATGAAGCATACAAAAAAGTCATCAAAAATATGTTTGTTTGAAAAAAAAATGAATTTTTTGTTAAAGTACTTAATTAGTTATAGTTTATGTCAAATAATCCGTTTAGATTTAATTGGGGAATGATTTACCATGATTGGCACAAAATTATGTTTTCAACAGATAATTATTTTAAGACAATTGTTTTGTTATGTATGTAAGTATGTAATTAATTGTTTCATTAATTTCTGTCCCCCGCTATCACCAAGGTTCCTAAACGCAAAAATCTATTTTTTGATGCACTAACTGTAAAGTTTTGTTTCACCAAACAATCTTACCACCGTTAAGTGCGCATCAACACTTTTAAGTGACGGTTTATTGTTGATCAAACTACAGTAGACCATCATATTTTACAACTAATATGATATTTTAACACAATTAATTCTTGTACTTGATTGTGTGCTGTGCTATAATTTATATTATATTTGATTTCTATATTATGCAGATATAATATTATTTTCATGAAAGACTGGGGTTTGTGAAATAGATAATGAAATATACAGAAGTGGGTTTTATACTCCAGGGCAAAATAAACAAAAGATTTTATGCATGCTGTCAACATTAAATAAAATTATTAAATAAAATTGATATTCATTTAAAAGAGTATAATAACCGATGTCAACGAAAACAATAATGGCAGTACATGCACATGTAGCAGGTATGCAGTGTGTTTATAAACATGGTTATCTGGTATACAGCACTCACGACACTAATGCAAATATATTGACGAGTTCAAAGTAATACCAATCGTCGTAGAACAGTTAGTAAGCCGTTTAGCTTCTGCCCTGGGTTCAATCCCCAGTAAATGAGAAATTTATTTAAATTTCTCACACAAACATTGCTTCTCTGGACTGGAAATACTGATTAGTTGGAAGAAATTGCCATATGGCAATAAACTCGCCATTTGCGCAGAGTTCAAAGATGTGTTTATTATTATTAATACTTTTTCAAACAAATTAAAATATTGTGTACCTACTACACATCTAATTAAAAAAAACAAGATACATTGTTTGTGATTTTTATATAATTTAACTTAAGTTTGTATTCCTATATACCGGAAATATAAGGAGTTGGTTAAGAATGTTGGTTTTTTGTTTGTGATATGCAAATTCTTGAGTGATGCACTCAAGGATTTGAGCTCTGAACTGGTAGGCAGTTGATGTTCCTTGGTGATCGCGGCCGTGTGTTTCATACAAAAATAGGTACAATTCTACTGACATTGATACTTTAATCCTTACAAACATTTTATATCAATGTAATATAATGTTAATTACTTATTTTTACTGAAAAAAAATAACCTATTAATAGATCCCACCATCTAACAAAATATATTTTTATTCTTATTGTTCTTGCATTTAAGTTTTATATATTATTAATCAAGCAATGGTTGAGTTTTTTTTACATGAAGTCTACCACTGTAGCTATACTACATTATATGTAAATTTTTCATGGAAAAGAAGTTATTGGAAATGTACTATGATCTATCTAAAACAATCTTTTTATAAATTTGTATCACAAAATAAACAAATTCTGTGTAGATTTTTTTCCTTGTCCAACTGTCGATTTGTTCAAGATAATTTATGTCTCTTAACATATCGACATAGTATCAAGCCAAGATATGAGAGATTTGTATGCAGGGTCCCCTATAACTTTTGATCCGCTCAATTTACAGGGCCAAAATTTCAGAATACATAGATAGTTATAGGCTTACAAAACTTTTATTCTCGGGATTTTGTTTCAGTCAGGGGTTATGAACTTTTGAATTATTAGTTTATTTTTCCATATATCACAAAAACCATAAAAGCTAGAAGGCTGAAAATTAGTATAAATATACACAAAATCTAAAATTTATTTTTTCAAAAAAATTTTAGTTTCTCAAACATTTTTTACTAAGAAAAACATTTTTTTTATGATAAATTTATGTATTTAACTTTCAAAAAATATTGGAAAAAACTGAAACACCCCAACTAGATAATTTAATTTTCTATAATCATCTCTAACTTTTTTTAACATTTTTTATAAAAATTTAATTTAGACCCCATCATTTCATACAATTTGTAAGGCGCAGTAATCACTACACAATCTTACAAAATAGTTTGATACCTACTTAATCTACAAACATATATCATGCTGTTTTCATATTCTGGGAAGGAAAAACAGACTGATCTCCATTCTATCCTATCCTGACATACATACCTACATGTTTTAAATAGAAAACAAAATATATTAAAATATTTATTAATTTGTGTTTATTGTTTGGTACGTATTCTTCAATTATACATACTATTGCCATCGACAGTTGGATCTCATGTGTTACATGCAACTAGTGATATATAATGTGTATCCCTAATATTTTAGCACAATAGCTTTTTCTACATAATTTTTCATAATATTAAATATGGCAGTAATGTTGGGTTCAATACTCACTCAAATCTTGTGTTTCTCTAGAGAGGCTGAACAATTTGCATGGTGCAAAGATGTTGTAAAACTATTTGAAATGTGTTGAAATATCTTTTTTTGTTTATGTAGTTATCAGAATTGTTTAACTCGTTGACTGCCTTTATATTTTGGATATTTGTACCCGAGTAGCCAACATATAAAATATGTTTATTGAGGTAGTATTTTGACTTTTGACTTTCCCGGTGAACCACTCATTTTGAAAAAAAATAAGTGCATAGTATCACGCCACAAAACACACAATAATCCACTTCAAACGCCGGATGAATACTGCTGAATACAAAATGTATCGAAACAAAACCCCGATCGGGGTTCGTGGCAGTCAACGAGTTAATAATGAAATACCAATAATTTTGAAAATATGAAAGTTATTTAATGCAAATAATTTTTAACACTGAATATCGACACTGTAAAGGTGAAATTGATAAGTGTGATAAAAGGAAAAATGAGTTGTGTATGATTAATGCAGTAATCTATCCAAGATTAAACTTTCTTCCCAAATGAAAATATAGCTTTATACTTCAAAAACTTATTCCTATAAATCCGCCTATTACATATTCATAATATTTACCTATTTTAGTATAAATAAATCAGTTATCTTGTCATTTCATGCTTCCTCTATCAGTTTATTTATATAAATATTTCATTTTTAGAAGTTGTTTATGTACTTGCATAGTCATAAATTTCGTTCTAACTTTCTATAGAATTGTTCTTTCAATGTGTATCATAATAATCCGATCATTGTTGATAAAATTAGTTTTAATAATTTTTAAGTGAAAATATATATTTTTAAAACTCACTTGTTGTTTCATTTTTTATGAAGGTGACACTTCTAGTCAGCTGGCTTACTCTTGGAGTTCAAATCTGGGGGGCAAGTCTGGTCCGACCGGCGAAATCAAAACCCTAGTGATTACCCATATCATGGATATAATTTATTATATGGAGTTGTATAATATCTTCAGATGTCATAGAATTCCATATGATTATTATATCCATGATATGGGTAATCACAAGGGTTTTGATTTCGCCGGTTGGATCAGACTTGCCCCCCAGATTCCAATTTCGAATTTTCTCTTAGAACTTGCCTACCTGTCCTGCATACATTCAAATTATCTATTATGATTTTAACATAGGTACCTACCTACTGGCCATCATGACATGTCGATGGACTAAGGTGGAATGGCGACCTAGAACAGGCAAAAGAGGTGTTGGAAGATATTAGATGAGTAGCTGGAGGGGAAGATCTATTGTCAACATGCTTATGTTGAACGCACTGGTAGATTTAAGATTATAAACTGAATTCACATTTGTTCATCGATTAAAGGTGAAAAATGAATGAAATAAAATACATAATAAAAATAAGGATTTATTTACCTTACACCAAGTTATCATTTTACAATAATCCAATGAAAATATTAAAGAAAGCTATAATGTCCACATTTCATGTAGCTTGAGCACACAATATATTTTCAGGAAGCGTAATCTAATCAAAATTTATAACAAACTATTAATTATTTTTAATTATATAAGAAACAGGAGTTGACAACCAACTGAAATGTGTTTATTTTTAGTATTACATTGTGTATGTGTATGGCACATGTTAAAGTGTTAGATTTACATTATATAATTATATTAACACAGCAAGTACAGAATTGGCAAGACATTGAAAATATATTAGTTTTTTGCCCATTTAAATGTAAAATTGATTTTTGAAGTCAAATCCATAATTATATATTGACCCCTAATGGTTAATTTCATAGAATATTACTACGTATGTCAAAAAATATGAATATTAAAATTACATCAAGTGGTTAGACAATGTTAATTGCTTTCTGACTTTAAGATTGGAATTTGTTACATGAATTGTTCAAAGATCCTAGTGAAATTACAGTTACGAATATCACTCTATGAAAGTACTCGATCAATGGGTGACAACATTAATTTAGGATTTGTTATTTGAATGTCATACAATATTTAGTAAAATAATTTGCAACAAATATAAAACACGACAATAATATTAATTGTTTTCTATTAATCATAATAATAGAAATAAGTGAAGAATTTAAAATTTAGATTTACAATTTACACATTGTTATATTTAATATGATTTTCCTTCGACATGGAAGATATCACGAGGCACTGTTGGTGTTACATTTACAATAACTATTTTATATAATATAATTAATACAAATTATTATCTAAATGCTAACATATTTTATACATCAAGGTTCAAATACCTAGTTTTGTTTAAAAGTATGATTTATGTTTTAAACATAAAAATTAAACATCTTTTAGATGACAAAAATATCAATGTATTTTAGATTGAGAACTTTCAAATGCATGATATTTATTTAATTTGCTTCTCGGGTACTATGTTACATATTAATTTAACACTCGCCCAATAACAAGTTGCCAAATGCTGGAGACTTACGGTATTAACTGTCTCACAGATCCAGACTGAACACACAATTAAAAACTGTGTCTCCACCGGGAATCGAACCCGGGATCTTTGGATCAGCAGTCGGATACCCAACCAACTGAATAAGTGGCTGGCTTAAAATGAATTATTTATTAGTTTTAAGCCAGATAGAAAATGTGAAATTGAAAAGTATACTTATTTATTATTAAATATCATGAGGTAAAGAATATGGATAACATCAGCTACAGTACGAAAATAGAACAGAAACTATGGAATTCAATACTAATAGAATATCTGATTTTATTAAGTAGGTATGTGAAAGATACATTATTGAATTTCACAGTGATTCACTCACTCACTATTTCTATACTATTAGACACAATGATATGAATTCTATGTATGGACTTAATAAAGACTTTGCATTTAAATATTGTTTCAAAATGCTTCTACTTACACATCTTACTTAGTTTTGATATGATCAATATCATTACAAAGTCGATAAAAATAAATTGTGACAGATAAATCTACTTAAAGAGTAAATTTATAAAAACAACTGCTTTATGTCCATTGGTGGAATATATCTATTTTTGATAAAACGATAATTAAAAAAAGACACTAATTCTAATTACATAAAATGCATATTTAAAAAATGTAAGATACATCTAGGTATTTTGATTATTTTTTTTATGGTTATTAAAATTGATTGAACCCCGGCAAGCTTGTCTTTTTGTATGTATTTATGTTGAAGCATCAATACTCTTTTGACATTCAATATTTTTTTAAAGACACACTGTTTATTATATATGAGATTAAAAAAACCTTAAAACGAAAGATTTTATGTTTTGTGAAATATGTATATTGCAAAACCTCATAAGGGTAAAGCAATTTTTTATTACCTACCAATTTATTGAGAATGAAAATGATGTACGCATATTTCCAATATTATCTATTTAATGTGCTCAAGGCAATGAAATAATTTACATTGACAAATTTATTTTAACTTGAAATAATTTACGTTTTTTTTTTTTATTTTAACATCCAATAGTGATGATTTTAAATTGAAATCTGTACATAATTATGTAAAATAGACATTGGCACACAATATTACACTAATATGGTTAAAATATATTATTAAATAAAAAAAAACGGTAAAAACATAATAAAGATAATTTATCAACTTTCATGATCTACACAGCAATGAAATACATTTATATATTTATTAATCAAATCAAGGAAAATTACAAAATGTTTTAATTTTTTCACAAATCACTATATTTATTGTATTGGTATAAAAATAAATCTGGCTTCAATAGTCAATGCTTGTATTCATTTTTCTTTAGCATAAAAAAGTCTTGCCATATACGTTAATAGACTCAACAAGTTAAAATAATTTGAAAAGCATTGACATATCAGATTTCCCATTTTAGTGTGTTTCATTTTGATACAGTGAAACAAATCAATCATTCAAACAAACCTTCACAGACCTAAAACAAATAATTAGATATAACAGATGCAATAGTATTTTTAATTTTTTATTTGTAACAGTAAATTAAAGAAAACATTATATCTATCTAGTCATTGTATAAATCGTTCATAAATTAAAAGAGCATACTAAGTGTACCCTTTTCGTTTATCACAAATCATATTGTTTACAGTTCAAGATGGCGTAACTGCTTCTGCTACAGGACGGACGACTGTTAATCCATCTTCACAATTGTGACACTATGGCCCATAAGAATTCTTCATAGAAAAAGATTTTTCTTCTCATTTAAAACATTTTTTATAGAGCTGGCTGGTACAGTATGAAAAGATATCTTTATATTATTCGCAAATTTAGGCTATAGATTTATATATGTGTAGTTTTACAACAAGTGCATAGATAAAATATGTGTCAAATTGACATACAAAAGAAAACTTAAACATAAAGCAAATGAAATAAAATTTTTAGATTCCATTATGGATTACAACACAAACAGTTTCACTCTCATTTTTTTATGAGTAGTTGAATAGATAAATATTTTTCAAAGAAAAACTTTATATGAAATTATATTTGATAAAAGATTGCATCCAATTTTTTTTTCTGTGAAACAAGTTTAAAAAAATTATTTAAATTCACAATTCTCATAAACCTATGATAAATAAAAAACTTGTGTAAATAATTTGCTACAAAAAAGTCTGAAATTCAATAAAATACAAAGTTTGACTATGAAAAATTAAACACGTTTCAAATTTAATATTCTTTTGTCACAAATCTCACAAGAATGGAACGTAAAAATTCTAATTGAATATTGTAGCAATACCTACATCAAAAAGGCAAAGATACTGTGTTAAAATAATGTGAAAGTAACAATTAATAAACATAACTTGTATAACATATTGTCTAAATTTTAACTTCTTTTCCCTCTTGTGTTAATTTCAACAAAATACAATTATATGGAAATAAATAAAATCTAAACAATAATTAAAACAGGATTTGTAGGCAAAAAATAATTAAAATATTAAATAAATAACATGTATTTTTTAATGAATTATCTTTGTATCCTTCAGACATTTTACCCTCACCAGCCAGGGTAAAGGGGAAGTTAACAATAGAAAAGAAATCTCCAAAAAAAGTAAAATGGGTAGATACTATATGAATCGACTTGAGCTTGTTTCCATCAGACATTTCACCTTCTCCAGCAAGGGTAATAATAAGGTAAAAAACAAAAGAAATCTCCAAAAAAATCGTAATCACAGAGATAAAGTAAAAAAAAAACTATCCATACATCACAAGATGCTTTGTTCAATGAACAAATTCAAGACAAAAGGTAGGTAGGTACTATAAATTTAGAGGAATATAATTTAATTATTTATGAATATATTAATTATTTTTAAAGTACACACTAAATTTCAATTACGTATTACGTAACTATGAAAGAGATAATATAACACACATTTTTTTTAGATAAATATGTATACGATTACCACACTGAACCATTTATATCTAACAAATATATTTTTTTTTAAATCAGCAAAAAAAAAACAATCTTACATATCTATACAACATACACATATTATTTGTAATATTTTTATACATAACAGTATGAAAAGAATAACGTAATATATAAAACATGATTAAGTGAGCAAATATCACATCACAAAGGGTTATCTCGATAAAATGCATATCATTATAAATCATGGCTGCATCTCTTATTGAATTACAAACTCGTACACAAAATTAAGAGGAGAGTTGCCAGTGTCGTAATAACATTTAACAAAAATTATTATGATGAATCAAATCAATTTTATATGAAGTGTTAAATCACGTTTTAGATACAGGAATAAATTGAATGGCAGAAATAGATTGAGTAAATATGATACATTGATTGTCAATGATACAAAATATGTTATACTAGTTAGTGCTTTTAATAAACAGTAAAACTGAAACTAGTGTTTTATTCCGTGTGATTGTGTAGTTTCACCAATAATTGTTCACCAACAAATCAAATGAAAAACTTAACACTTCAAGAGTATATGAAATTAATCCCGAAATTCTAATTGTAGTGTAATGACTTTGTACATACATACATACATATATTATATTACAAGTCTATGTGTATATTTTATTTATATAATAATCCATTGTTAAAATTCATTTTGATGTTGTAAATAAAATATAATGGCAACACTCCGTCTATCCTACACATAAAATACTTATTACATCTTACCAAGAGCTACACATATGTATATTTATAAACCCTTTAACCATAATAAATATATATTTTACTAATCCCCATTTACCCATACAATCAGAAGATATCAAAATTTATGTCGTAACTGTGAGGGGTACAAATATCAAAATAAGAAATATTAAATAAAGACATAAAAGATGCTACTCAAAATTACCAATAGGAATTTCTACATTTAGTATAATTATAAGTTGTCCTTCGGTTGACAGTGTGCTGGTTTGGTTATGTTGATGTCTATGCTTTCTTCTTTCTTAAAACTTGTTTTTAACACCCCTTTGATTAAAATCACATGTCTGTCCATACTGAAATTGATTTTTAACTAAATTCCCAAATAGTTAGAGCTCTGAAAATTTTAGAATTTGTGTATTCATGACGACAATGCATGTTAAAACTGTTTCCAGTAAAACTGGTTCATTAAATATTTTGATAAAATTGATCAATTCTGTATTTCATACAAAGTCAACAGAAGTGCTATTTATTGTATAAAACATGGAGCATTTTGTTGTTTATTTTACATTTCAAGGCAAAGGAAACTTTGAAGAATGTCCTCTATTATTTGTTTATATTGGAATCTTTGGTAGCACCTCATGTTTTGACCATTTTTTAATGTAAAATGCCTTCAGACATGCTTAGTAATTTGATTTACTTTATGATTCAAAGTAAATTTGAAACTGTACAATTATTGAATTTAAAAATAATCTTGTCCCCTTCAACCGGTTGATGAATTCTCGCAATATAGCAATATTATGTGACTTTTTGAATATAATCATTTTTGAAAGCAAAATATTAAGACAGTTTTACTGTCCAAATAAAAATATAGAAAATACAATAAGGATAGAGAAAAATAGTACATTTTAATGAGAACACGATAGTAAAAGTTCTTTATTATTCCATATAATCCCATATTACATTAAATATAACATTTGAAAAAGCAATTTTACTTACTATATATAATTTACTTACAACATTGCTATTAAAACATAGGCAAGTCTGATAATTTTACAAATACATATCTAATGCACAATATGTATTGATTTAATTTTTTTAAATTATTATTAGACATGCAGAAAAAACTTATTTTACTATCTACAGTGTGACGCGAATAAAAAAAAACATTCGATTTTACAGGAGGTTCTTGGTTAGTAAAAAGTGAACTTTTGTATATAGTAAAAACTAACAATATATATTATTTTAATTACATTAGTATGTACACTTAATTATCACATCTAGTGGTTGTCCAAGAAAAATATTTTAATTGGTACTGGAGACAAAATTATGAACACGGATTTACTTGTAATTAAAGTTAGCTAAGCAACATACATTGTGAAACATTTTTGTGATACCCTTGTGAAAAAATAATATCCCTTAAAAGATAATTAAACATTTCATTTATTTACTAAATAGCAATCTGAAACACAGATACCATGGAAACAATTTTATTTCAACGAAATGTTTATTTTATATGATAGAGCCCTTGATGCGAATACACAAAAATGGCGCTATATAATAATCCATTTATTATCATATTAATATTTAACACAGAAAAAGAACAATTTTAGAGGGAATTTTATTTTTAAATGTTATTTAAAATATAAACATTGTTTTATATATCAAACGAAAATATTGTAAAAATTAGTCAAATGTAATATTAAAAAAGAGGATTATAAAATAAAACAAAAAATTTAATAAAATCAAATAAATGTTTATCAAGTATAAAATACATAATAACAAACCATAAATTTAATAAGAAAACAACTTGATTTTTTTCATTTAACCAACAATCGAAAAACAGACGACAAAAAATACATAAATGTGACTTATGTAAAAATACATAAGTCACTGTTGCATGGGTTAACTGGTTTTTCTATATAATATTTGGAGAAGTTCGGGGGGATTTGTGGGTATTCAAAATTAATTTGATAAAAGAAATTAAGATAAATAAATCAATATGTACAAAAAAATTAAAAACTTGATATTTCTTAACAGTTAATATTGTTTGAAAAAAAATGACAAGATTTGCAACACAAAACTTGTATGAGAAAAAAATTGGATTTTTGTTAGTCAACAGTGAAATTACACAATTTAATTATACGTATATATTTTTTGTCAGATAAATACCATTTTGCTGTGTCTAAAATGAGATAGGCAGATAGAACCACCCCCCATAATTGCGAATAGCAAATTTGGCTTCCAACAATAATGACATATTAATAATTATGTTAAGAAATACTATTTTTAATAAAAATTTCACAAATTAAATTACATTAATATCCTGTATTTAAATATAATCAAGGGTTAAAAAAACTCTTGTGAGCCCAGCAATTTATTATATTAAATATTATGTATTGCATTATGGTATCGATGAAGTAGGTATTATATAATATTATATTTAGGATCTAACAAATGATATAAATAGTACAATAATGATCTATATATATATATATATATATATAGATCATCTAAGGGGATCGCGAGGTAGTGACGCGTCGCTTGGCTTTGTGCGGCGCGCTATTCCGCTGGTATCACAATTGCTTGGGTTTTCCGTTGACTGCGTGCTCCGCTACATGGATGGCTGCCTGTTGGATGCTCTTCTCTACAACACCCTGATAGATGGGTTTCATCATCTGGTCAAAATATAAACCATTTATTACATTTTATTGAAATACTCCCTTCCATACATATAATCTATTTATATGTAAAAACAATAGGTATGTGCTCCTATATACCTTTTGACCGATTGCCATAAAACTTAAACCAGACAAACAGGACAGAAAGGTCTGAGGGATGAATGTGTGATGACAAATACCTAAACATCGATAAATATTCAAATATTGAGGCATCCCATTTTTCAACGACATCGAAGATTTCCACTGAAATCCCCATATCTCTGGGTAGCAACTACACTTCTAGAACATTCCAAAACCTTGCCTTACATACTCGCAACACATAACCTTCAACCAATTACAAGACAGATAACACCATCGCAAGCTTCAAGCAGTCCTTAACGCTTCCACAAACTGGACCCGACATTCCTGTCTTGCTGTCAGTCACAGAAAATTGCACTTATCCACCGCATATCTCCATTTCCTGTCATTCTCCAGGCAATTTGCAGACTAAATACCACCATTCACGTGTCTACCTCCACAGATGAGTCAGAAGGGACGGACAGGACAAATATGTTATCTTGATGAACGAAGGATTTTAATTCATGTTATAAATAAATATATTTATTATATAACAAACAGATATACTTACATTATCCCATAAAAATGATGCCATTTCATCAATGTTAACACCAAATTCCCGGAAATCACCGCTATATCTGAAAGAAAAAAATAGCCACAACATTAACATAATGCAAATTTCAATGACTGTTATTAAAACAGATTTAGGTCAGAGAGCATTATTTACTCCACCGCTCAATTGTTGTCTTTCGATGAAAATATAACCTGAAAAGACATGTATGATAAATGACATTTGACATTTAAAATGCCCGATGCTGCGTTCAAAAGCGTTCAGTGAATTTGAAACGCCATAATCTGCAACTTCGGGTACATCCGACGACACTTGACGTCGAGTGTTATCTGAAGCCCAGGAAAGCATCTTTTCCGAGAAGATACTTTTAATAAAGCTTACATACATACCATCACACCATGTCCCTTGCGGGGTAGGCAGAGAGAACCGAACGCCACATTTTTCTATCCTGGCACGCATCCCTCGCTTCGTCCACATTCATGCATCATCTCATACATGTTCGTCTATTGTTCACACTTCTAACATTTCCATCTTTCAAAATTTCGTTCACATGGTCGTGCCATCCCTTTCTTGGGAGTCCCCGACCTCTCATTCCATTCCTTTCCGCTCTGTATATTTTCTTCGTCATGCGCTCCTCATTCATTCTCCCCATGTGACCAAACCATCTCAATGTGTTCACTTTCATTCTAGTAATGACATCTTTCTTCATCTTACATTCTTTCCTTATGTCCTCATTTCTTACCCGGTCATACATCGTTCTATTACAAATCCTTCTTAACAATCTCATTTCAACTGCATTTATTCTATGCGTCTTCTGCCATGTCCAGGTTTCACTTGCATACGTCAAGGTTGGCACTACGACGGCGTTATGAATGGCAACTTTGGCATTTCTCTTCTTCTTCTTCTTCCTAGCCTTCCCTCCACTGCTGGATGTAGGCCTCTTCCATCTGTCTCCATTTTCCTCTATTCTGTGCCGCTTCAATCCATTTCTTTGGCATTTAATAACTTTTAATAAAGCTCCTTTGTAATTATTTTGTATCGTTGAAAGACTTAGTATAAGTTATTTGCATGAAAATAATATGTGGTTTATACCTGATGTACGCCCACATGACAAGGGCTAATAGCATAATACCCATAATGGAATTGAAAATGTTGGCTATAGAGTAGAGTCCCACCAAGCCGAATATACCACTGAGGATGTAGAAGAACATGGCCAGTATAAATATAACAGAGGGTGTGCGAGCTGCCTTAAATATGTTTTTACTCTCGTTGTGAGCTTTGAACTGATTGAAGGCTTCTTCTAAATCCTGAAAATATTTTTGTACATTAGATACCGTTTAACCAATTTAATAAGTACCCAGTTATCTTCGGTGTACAGAAACCATTTAAAAATAAACCATCATGTTAAAGAATTCTCATTTTTAAGCTATGTATTTTTAGCTACAGTTTGCTAAAATCAGTTATAAACTCATATTTGTAACTGTACCGATTGCTATAAAAATATAAACCAAATAAATATTTACATTTAAATTATGATAAAAAAATATTAGTTGTAAATATTGTTTTGTTGTAAATATTGTTTGGTCTGTAAATGCGACATTTTCAAACATTGAAAAAATATTGAAGATGTTATATATTATTTATTATAACATTTAATATAAACTTTTTACTCTGTGAAGGAAATAACACTAATGCCCGATTTCCCCAAGGCTCCTTAACTTAAAAAATCACATTTATGAACCACTTAGCGCAAAATTGCATTTCACCAAACAATCTTAGCCTCGCTTAGCGACGTCGGCGCATAAAATTTTAAGTGGCGGTCTCTAGTGGATTAACCGTCATAAGCGTCACTTAACGCGTTTGACAGACATGCTCTATCCGTTTGTTTTGAAGTAATTGCCGTGTTTTTTGAAACTAATTCAATTAATTTAGTTTTTTCACTGGGGGTAAAATTTGTAGAACGTTTCCTTGGTTTATCCATAATTATACTCTGCTAAATATTATACTCTGATAAATATGCGCGTCCCGTGTCGAACAATCTCAACAATCAACAAGTGCGAAGCGAATAAACAGCCATGACAGCGAGTATATCCTAGGATGTACACCGATTTTATAAACCAAACCTACAAAAGTTTGGTAAAAATAGATTGGTTAGGTTTGTCTGTAGTTATAATTGCGGCTGACATGAGCCAGTTGCATTGTATATTAAAAAAAGTAACAAATATTAAAATAAAATAACTAAATTTGTGTGAATACTAAATAAACTGTCTGTACATGATGTGTCAAAAACAAAAACTGGTGTACAAACAAGGCTACCTTGACAGCGAGCGCCGCTAGCGCCATCTGTTGGCGCCAGCGGCAATTACCTGTACTCATGAGATCAAAATAGTACTTTTTTTATAATTAATTTATATACAGAGTAAAAATCGTGAAATTCACACGTTAGAATATTTTAATGATATTTTTATAGTTTATTATGTATTTCTTATTTGCATATTTTTTAAAGTAACGTTATCTTGAGTCCATATTCATGTTCACCGGAAACATAACAAAAACTAATTCTGACCTTAGCTTAGTGTGGCTGTTATTTGTTGGTGAAATGCAAATTTATTAAGTAAGCCACTTAAGGATTTAAGTTTCGAATGGGTACTTAGCTGATGTTCGATTTTGAGGGACCTTGGAGAAAGCGGCCGTAAGACCCCAAAGCAGAGTCCGACCTAAATACTAACCAAGTTTTCATTGCACAGATGCTCACTCAAGTTAAATTGAGTGGCTTCATAACATAAGGATGCTACGAAGTTTTTGTATTAGAAATACATTGAAGAGACATATCCAAATACTTAACACATGTGCGTTGGCGCAAACTAACATTTGCGAACTGTCTACTAAATACAGTTTAATACTAAAATACCTAAGTTTTCGATGGATGAGTTTAGTGACTTTGTCAAATATGTATTTGGTACTTTTGTCAAATCAAATCTCACACAAGTATTCAGCAATCTATACGAGATGCCAAAAATTCACTGGAATTTAAGAAAAATCGTGACACCGAGCTGTCAGTGTTAGCTTGGTTACATGTGTTTGTGTTGTTATGACAAAAAATATTTTAAATGTCAGTATAAACTCATAGAAGACAATCTATCTCTTTTCTCCGTACTCAATAATGTGAAATTCTACGCCATCGATCATTGGTTAGGAGTAGTATTTAGTTAGTGATGTCTCTGCAACGCAATTACAAACTTAAGAATACTAAATACTCCAGTGGGGTTAAGAGTTAGTATTTAGTTACCCAGGACTGTGCATTTGGGTCTAAGTATAGTGAATATTATCACAAACATTGCAGTTTTCCTTTGTATGAAAAAATATCTGTTATAAATACCTTGGACAATTGCTCCTTGTATGGCAGTGAGAATTGGTCTCCACCCATCTTCCTCTTGGCTTGGAAGGCATTGATTGCCTTGTCCATTATTCTATTGTGGTGGTCCTCCAACAATTGACTCTGCAGGTAAGGTCGGGTTCCACCGCACACTTCATCCATCAGGGTATTATAAATATCTTTTGATTCCGCTACAGCCGTCAGATTGTTTGCTTCTGCAGTAGCCTAACAACAAATATAACCTAGTTTAAAACTTAAATACAGTAGACACCCTCGGTAGTCCGTCCACTGTCTAATTCAGCACTCCTTGTAATCTGACAAACCACTTCTGTGCGTACTTAGATGCGACAATGATTCGTTAATTAATGATTGAACAGGTTCCAATTTGATAGTTTGAATTTATACATATCAACGTTATTATAATTTGTGGGATTAAAAGACACTCCACTTTCATATATTTCGGACTATGAGGGGTTGGTGGCAGCAACCCCTTATTAAATTGTCACAAACTGTTTGTTCGATTACTGAGGTCTTTTGTAAATGCGTCAATAATTCAATTTAAAAACATTTATTTATTTTAGTTTGGTTTACATGAATTAAGTTTTGATAAAGTAGTTACTTACATATTCCTTTAACTTGAACAATAAGAATTAAGTATGTTAAGGTTAGATAGGATCCCAAATCTATTGATATTACAATCGTCCACCCAGTTATACATTTTTTAAATATCTCCTTGTATTACAAGTACATATACATCCTCATACATAACATGAACGAAATCAGTCATGGCAGGATATGTATAATAAAATATTTTGAAATTATTTTTTATTATAATAATCCAAAATAATTAATATGCATAATAAAACAAAAATACTTACTGTGAGCATTGATTTAGGTTCAGGTAATTCATTTCCTTTATATATACTCAAATAAGATTTAAAATATTGTACAAGATCTCTGGCCTTAACTCTATATCCATTGATTTCTTTCACAACCAAATTCTGGGGAGCCAATAACATTGGCACTAAGTTTTTGAGGCATGTCTTAAATTCACTTTCGATTTCTGAAAAAATAAGTCATATGAAGCACTATAATACACAATTAATCTAATATAAATATATATGTATTTATCGGTATAAGAACACTAAGCACGAGCATAAGAATAGTTGGTAAGCCTTTTGGCCTCTGTGCGGGCATCCTGGGTTCGATCCTCAGCAGAAGAGTAATTTTTTTCATTCATTTCTCACAGAAATATATCTTCTCTGGGCTGGAAACACTGGTTGGTTGGAAGAAATTGCCATATGGCAATAAACTCGCCACATTCATAGGTTGCAACAAAGTGTTGATTATATTTATCTATAATAAAACACCCTCATCACTGACCGATCCTAAAACACTGGTTATTACATAAAACATGTGTAAATTATCCATTTAAATTTTTTTACGCACACAAATGATGTTTTCAAATTAACGAAAATATCTCAGACTGCTGCGAAAACAACTAATACGCTACCAATTAGGTGTGAAGTAAAATTAGAAACGTTTTGACAGTTGATCAGACTAAAATTTTGCTATAGAATAGGGAATTGAACTAATTTGTGACTTACTTGGAGTAAAAGTTCCTAAATTGGAATATTCTTATTTCAGCGTTATAGAATATCAACTTGAACTATGTGGAATATGAATGTTCTTAAAAAGTTATAGAATCGGACGTAAAGACAATTATATAAAATCAACCAACCTTCTAATCTTCCATCAAAATGTGGATTAGTGGCAACTTTAAGTCCGGGATGTGGCATTAAATAGCAGGCAATTTCTGTGAAGCAAGATGTGATGTGTTTCCTAAGTGACTGTAATTCTGGATGTTGTTTTTCTGATACCTAAAGAGCAAACAACATTACAACAAGATAAATCACATGAAAATAAAAACCAGTACAACTTATAACCTTAACTTTAGGTATTTTAATCAAAAAAGAGTTTTTTGTTCACTTTTTTGAATTGGCTATCCCACAATTGATATTTCTATTACAGATAAAATAATACAATAGAAAAGTGTTGTTTTAAACTTTTTGATGGATGACATAATAAGAATGAAATGCTTTTATAATTATGACAAAATTAATTTTTCTGCCATATTAACAACAAAAGTAAAATACTTTTTATCACAGTTAAGCGTGTGACACAAAGTTTTTAAGTTTATCAAAGGAATGAAATGCAACTTTGTGTATGGGAAAATAATCAGTTAAAATTGTAAGTATTTCATTCATATGATATCAATAAAAAGTTGATAGAACTTATAGTTTAGACTGTATGCACAAAAGACATTATTTATGAGAAAGTAGGTATTTATATAAAAACATATATATACATAAGTGATAAATATCTAAAGACAATTTTTTATTTTCCGGAATTCGAAACATTTTCTGAGAAGTTTTATGATGACCAGGGCTATGTTGCCATGTATCTATATAAAATGTCTGAGTGCGCTCATTCTGTGCGGTGATTTTAACATTGTTGTTATTCTGCATTCGATAGTATAATAACAATAATAATAAAATTCTTGTCTTATGCAAAAAAAATCACATAATGTGGTGGACTTCTTGCCCATAGGTAATTTCTACCAGTCAACCACACTAGTAAATACATCAGTAGCAAGTAAAAAAATGATAGTATATGATAGATAGTAATTAAATACTATTGTAAATACTTATAAAACGATGATTGTTCAAACACAATTTTATATTCAAAAATAATTATGTGACAGACACCTGTCATTGGAGCATTGGAGACCTGATTATGTGTTTGTATCATGTGTTAACTTGTGTGTGTATATTTCAATGTTCTGTTGGTGTCTTTGCAAAAACATCAAGATAAAACTTTGAATCATTTTTTATACATTGAAAAAATTTCATTCATATTATGTAACAATAAACTTACAAAGGAAAATCCTTCTTTTTTATGAAATTATCATACATATTTCAAAATTCTTTCAGAAGTATCAAAAATTTCATATGAAACATTAGAATAATGCGACATGATTTGCCGAATCATGTCGCAGACAAAAGTAGTTTATAGCCATGAAGTGGCAAAAAATCCAATAAATTATTTTGGATGCATAAAAACAAAAGATAAATATACCCTTAATCTCCTTTGTAATATTTCCTGTCCACCTTTAGGTCCATATTCTGCTTCGTATGGGAAGCTCCAATCTCTGACAAGAAACTGTAATCTCTGGAAAGGTTTACGTCCAGTGTCTGCCAATGCAAGTCGACCATATTCTGTAAATAGCTGGAAACAACAAGGATATTATGATCCAGTCCTGCTCACTAACTGCTCAGTTTATCTAAAATTATGATTTTCATTTACTCATTAAAACTTTGGTCACCATCTGCTTGATAAAATATTTGTATTGTTATGTGTTTTTATTACACTATGTATTATTGTATTTGTTTTATGAGAATTTTCATTTTATACATTATCTTCTACATCGACAGCGTTTTCTGTAATTGAAACAAATTTCTCTGTTTTTAATTGACTATGGCCTGGTATTACAGTCGGCCCTCAACTCATTGAATTAGTTAACTCAAGATTAAAGTTAGAGGGAGATTAAATTCCACTAGCGTATTACAGTGCAGAATGACATGTCAGTTACTTAATCTTCAATTATAGATATTTTATATTTTCTATGGTTCTTATCTGTCAGATTTTCAATAACCTCAAATAATACGAACTACAAAACGGGACGCTATGACTTGAAATACTATTGTTTTACTATCCAACATGGTAAATTTAATTTTTTACACCAAAATAATGCTTTTAAATGCCCATGTTCGTTTCAATATGGCTGTCAAGTTTGTTTTGTTGTGTGGCGCCACCGTCGATACAACTAACGCCTCTGGTGATAAAACACAACTACACGCGTTGCCTAGCAACGAGACGAAAAATGACAGTTGACTCACTGTTAAGTACTTAATCCGCCAGAAACGTTGAGTTAAATATTTGTCGTTTTAGTGACAAATTTGAGGAAATATTAGGCCTAAACGGAAACTGTAATATGCTATATTTTTGTAAAACTTGAGTTTAGCTCTTAAACTGAGACTGTAATACCGGCCCTATGAAACAAATGTTAAAATGATCAAAACAAAGTAATAATAATATTTTTATAGTGCCATTTAATGATTTAGGATCATTCCAAAAGATTTTTTTTTTTTTTTCAATATTGGACACTGTCACTTCGTGGTAGAACTCCATAATTAATTAAAACTATGAAAAAATTTTTTTTTTTTTATATTTAATTTTACGTTCTACTTTGACGATGCTCATCATAGAGCGATACCGGTGAATGGGAGTCGCGTTTGCGAAAAAATTTAAGTAGAACGTAAAATTAAATATAAAAATTTTTCATAGTTTTAATTAATTATGGAGTTCTACCACGAAGTGACAGTGTCCAATATTGGAAAAATTTAAGTAGAACGTAAAATTAAATATAAAAATTTTTCATAGTTTTAATTAATTCCAAAAGATATTTCAGACTTATGTCACTCTATGAAACAAAGCTTTTTTCAGTCCTATAGTAAAAGTGCTCTTACTTAGAGCACTGTTGATATCTGTAGGCAATCTATTTCTCTTCCGCACCAAAGCAAAATAAGTGTTCTGTTTTATTTACATTGAAAAACATGGCAGTATCTGGTGAAAACTAGTTAACCTATCAATACTGACCTGTAAATGTTGTAAATCGTCCTCCTGTATATTTTGTGAAAGATTAAATATCTGTACAGATGAGATCATCGTTGACAGTGCAAACACCGTAGCACAATCTTTTACTGTGCTTTCACTATCAAACGCTCCTTGTGTATCCATGAGAAGAATTGCCACCTGGAAGAGTTACTAATGTCAAATATTTGTTTCAAACAACAATGGAAACAATAAGAATGAGCTACAATATGGAATGAGCTTGTTAACTTAGTATTAATCAAAAAATGTTTGATTTCACAGTTGGATCCAGGATTTTTCTGGAGGCGAGGAGTTAAGTCTTAAGTAGAAAATGTGTATTGCAGAAAACTAGTCATACTCATTATATCAAATGAAATGGAATTTTACTTATAGGGTGTGAAACCTATATTAAAAGAAGACTTGATAAAACCCAAATATTAGTGCTGTCAACATTGACAAAATAAAACAAACTAAAAGTTTATTGTTTGCTTTAAAGCCATGTGACTAAAAAATGACTGCTTGCTTGCTGTGAAATAAATAAATTGAATATTTTTTTAATTGCATATACGCAAACATTGGATTTTTTTGTTTAGGGGTGACATTTGTGCGAGACACTGTCACCTCATTTATAAAGTCTACTGTTACTTTCATTGTTTACAAATAAACCAATTTCTCAATAGATGGCGTTCCAAAAAAGGTTTCTTCATTACTTCATAGATGCCAATAGTAATAATGTCTTATTTTCAGGTGAATTGTTACACATTATTCAAATATATATAGAACTTTCAAAAAATTACATTGATAAGGGAACTCAATAAGAAGGCATAATTGGTGTATGTTGCGCAAGTAAATAAAGTAATCACGTTAACCAGCCAATGGCAGGTCGTAAGCCCTGTAGGTGCCTTGAGTTACTGGTTCTTCTATAATATCTCAACTTCGTCTCTATTGAGATGTTGAGAAGTTTGTCAATAAAAATATCATTTGACTTCCGACAGTGAAATAAATATTTTGAATCACTACTTTTTTTGTCATAATCATTATAATACAAACTCATAAGTATGTCGACATTTTTTTTACTGTAAAATACCTAACATTTTGGAATGGTCCAAAGTTATGTGAAACCGCGTGAATCAAGCGGGTTTAATATTGATGCATATTATTATTATTATTAGGTGTTATTATGCACTGCGACCCTTAGGATCTTTTGCACACGCCCTTCTTGCTTACTGATGCAACCTTGATTTAACTAATTAATACCTTTACATTGGAGAGAATTACATTGGAGAGAGAGTATAACACACGTGTGTTGGCGCAAACTAACATTTGTGAACTGTCTACTAAATACAGTCTAATACTAAAATATGTAAGTTTTCGATGGATGACTTTAGCGACTTAATCGAATATGTATTTGGTAATTTTGTCAAATCAAATCCCACGCAGAGTATTTAGGGGTCTATACGAGATTTCATACGAATCGTGAGATAGAGCTGTCAGTGGTAGCTTTGTTACATCTGTTTGTGTTCTAATGACATAAGAACATTTTAATGTTTCTCATAGAAAATTATCAATCTCTTTTCTTCGTACACAATAATGTAAAATTCAATGTCATCGACTATAAGTATGGATTAGGATTTAGCCAAACTTAATTATTTAGTGATGTCTCTGCAAGAAAATTGCTAAAGAGGTTAGGAGTTAGCATTTAGTAACCTAGGTCTGCGCATTCGGCTCTTAACACTTTTGTGGTGTTTTATTTTACAACCCTTAAGTCTACTTGAGATACTCCTTGCTGGAAAGATGTAAATACTGAGGATAATATTACATACCTTTTCGCCATTAGAGAGCTGTGTTAGAAATATTTCTGACCACAATAGGATGCCTGTTGTGATACGCTCCGACCCTCCCTTCCAGTTGAAGCCATCCAAAGGCTGATCATCTGTGCCAAGCCATTCACTGCCAGTTTCTTTCAGTACATACTGTAACAAAGAAAAGAACACATTATAAAATTATACAGTTAAAATTCATATACCCACACAGTGGAACCTTTCTATATATTCCTTATAACTAAATCTGTTTCCAAGAATCTAACATACATAACATAGTGTAGTGTAGTTAGTAAGTTTATATATGATCATGACTAAACATAACATTAAAAGTTAACTTGATCAGAAATAATGCGGGAGGAAGTTCTCGCTGCCTACCAAATAGTGTGAAGGTAGAAAACCTTTATTATGGAAAGTTTATTGTTAACTAATAAAAATTAATGGTATAACAACATTCTATTTATTAAAAATCATATAAATTGAACAAAATATTATATCTTAATCATGAAATTTCAAATAACTGATAATAAAACGAATGGGTTGTGACCAACGCTAAACTCCTCACAAACATGTCATTCTATAAAGTATTCAAATTTTGTATGGTAAATATTTTCAGCATTTTCATGAAATGAGTTTGTTAAATTATTTTTTATTTCAATATTTTATTATTAAAACTAGATAAATCTTCAATGCCATTTTATGAATGTGATGTGCCTTTTTATCAATTTGAAAATAAAATTTTCAAATTTTACGTTTCCTGAAAATTGAAAAGCATTATTCAGATATCCTTCAAAATCTAATGGGGTCTAAGCGAGTATTAGATATACACATTTGCAAAATTTGAAAAGAATCAAATGAGTACTTAAGTCTATAATCTTAATATAATCTTATAGATTATAGACTAAAGTACTCATTCGATTCTTTTCAAATTTTGCAAACATGTATATCTAATACTCGGTTAGACCTCATTAGATTCTGAATGATATATGAATAGCGCTTCTCAATTTTTTTAACTGTCAAATATTTCGAAGTGACCCCAAGCTCAGGAAACTTAAAATTTGAATTTTTATTTTCAAATTGGAAAAAAGCACATCACTTTCATAAAATGGCATTGAAGATTTATCAAGTTTTCCAACTGTCGATTCGTTCATGAGAATTCAATTCTCTGAATGAATCGACATTATTAAGCCAAAATGCGTGTACGAAGGAACATTTTGTATGGCGTAGTGGACTTTTTGCATGCTAATAACATCAACTAGAGGCCTCGCAGCATATATGTTCCCATATATGGATTAACTCAGAATTCGGAGTAGAACATTTTATGTGAGTTTTGTGTGTGTCTGTGTGTCCCCCCCCCTTATAACTTTTGATCTGCTCAATTTACTAAGACCAAATTTTGAGAATATATAAACAGTTATAGGTTTACAAAACTTTTATACTCAGAATTGTGAATTTTTGTTTCAGTCAGGGGTTATCAACTTTTGAAATTTTGGTTTATTTTTCCATAAGTATATCTCAGAAACCATGAAAGCTAGAACGCTGAGAATTGGTATAAACATAGACAAATACAAAATCTCAAATTTATTTTAAAAAAAAAATTCCAGGGTTTCTCAAACATTTTTTATTAAGAAAAATATTTTTTTATGATAAATTTATGTGTTTAACTGCCTTTATTTCCAAAGTTTTTCAAAATATCGTAAAAGCCCAAACACCCCAACTAGATAATTTAATTTTCTATAAAAAATATTAATATTGTAGAAGTAAATCTCAATTTTTATTAACAATTTTTATAAAAATTGAATTTAGTGACGACATCACTTCATACAATTTGTTTGGTAGTCACCTATACAAAATATGTAAGAAGACTTAATAGTTTGATACTTAAATCTCCAATCATACATACATACCATCATGCTGTTTTCATATTCTGGGTAGAAAAAAGGTCTGACCTCCATACTGTCCTATCTTGACATACATACCTACATTGTGTTGTATAGAAAATAAAATATCCTAAAATATTCAATAATTTGGATTTATGAGTTTATAGTTTGGTACTTATTTTTCAACTGTACATACTATCGCTATCGACATCTCATGTGTTACATGCAACTAGTCATAATAAAATATTTGAATAAAAAATAATTTAACAAACTCATTTCATGAAAATGCTGAAAATTTTCCATACAATATTTAAATACTTTATAGAATGACTTGTTAGTAAAAAGTTTAGCGTTGGCCACAACCCACTCGTTTTATAGATAATTTATATATCCTGGTCACAATACAAAAACAAAACATATATTAAGTAAATAGGTGATAAAAATATAATGCTATGTATGTTTTGGTTATAACAATGTTGCAATAATACTTAAAAAATTATTAAGAATCCCCCATCCCTCTAAATTGGCGATATATTTTGATCGCGAAATCCCAGATATTTACTAGTTTCCAAACGCAAAAAAACTGTTAAATTCTTCAGTAGGTAATGAGTTTATACTTCGTTGTGAGACGAAATTTTAATAAGTAATCTGATGTCGCACACGAAAATTTAATTAAATAATTATTTGATAAATAAATTAGAACACATGGTCGACGTAAATAAAAACTATGCATCTTATCCGCACCCGCACATTAAGCACGCGGTCGACGTAAATATAAGCAACCCATGTCATCCAGAACACTAAACACGCGGTCGACGTAAATAAACATAAGCCAATGCATGCCATTTCGAACAATAAACACAGGGTCGACACACTATCAACTCATGTCATATTGAACAATTAACACAACATGGTCGACATAAATAAATAAGTACCTACTAGGAACGCGTGCCATGTCGAACAATAAACACACGGTCGACATACTATCAACTCATGTCATATTGAACAATTAACACAACATGGTCGACATAAATAAATAAGTACCTACTAGGAACGCGTGCCATGTCGAACAATAAACACACGGTCGACATACTATCAACTCATGTCATATTGAACAATTAACACAATATGGTCGACATAAATAAATAAGTACCTACTAGGAACGCGTGCCATGTCGAACAATAAACACACGGTCGACATACTATCAACTCATGTCATATTGAACAATTAACACAACATGGTCGACATAAATAAATAAGTACCTACTAGGAACGCGTGCCATGTCGAACAATAAACACACGGTCGACATACTATCAACTCATGTCATATTGAACAATTAACACAATATGGTCGACATAAATAAATAAGTACCTACTAGGAACGCGTGCCATGTCGAAAAATAAACACACGGTCGACATACTATCAACTCATGTCATATTGAACAATTAACACAACATGGTCGACATAAATAAATAAGTACCTACTAGGAACGCGTGCCATGTCGAACAATAAACACACGGTCGACATACTATCAACTCATGTCATATTGAACAATTAACACAATATGGTCGACATAAATAAATAAGTACCTACAAGGAACGCGTGCCATGTCGAACAATAAACACACGGTCGACATACTATCAACTCATGTCATATTGAACAATTAACACAACATGGTCGACATAAATAAATAAGTACCTACTAGGAACGCGTGCCATGTCGAACAATAAACACACGGTCGACGTAAATAAATGAGCAACTTTTTACTGCAGTGAAGAAAATGAACAAAAACAATTCAAATAAATATAGATTATGAGATTCGAGATCGGAGAAAAGATGTTGTGAGAGACTAGGCCAGAACGGAAATCCTGGCAAAATGATAATTAGGGTTCGATTCCGGTGAAGACACCATTTTAGTTGTGTTTTCAATCTGTGAGACTATAACTAACTTATATCTCGGGTGCTTGAAATAATATTTGAAATAGAGTAGCGTCTAGTTTTCTTTTCTGCATTCTTAGGTTAGGTTTAAGTTTGTTTACAATAATAATAATAGCGACTCGCGTGAGCGAGTTGCTTTATAAATTTATTTATTCTTTCTTTCTCACAATACATGCATATATATATATATATATATATATATATATATATATATATATATATATATATATATATATATATATATATATATATATATATATATATATATATATATAATATATATATATATATATATATATATATATATATATATATATATATATATATATATATATATATATATATATATATATATATATATATATATATATATATATATATATATATATATATATATATATATATATATATATAAATTGATCAACAACGCCCCATTAGGTATTACCTGTTCTGGGGCTGCTGTTAGGTATATTACATTATCGTCAATTTGAATATATACAGCAATATAATTTACATATTATCATAAATATAAACACAAAATACAAAACAAAGACAACAACATACCTAATTTAAAAGTACAACATAATTAAAAAAAAAAATTAAATTGAATTATAAATTATTATAAATTAAATTTATGTATTTTTTTTTTAATTTTCGCATTTAATATAAAATTTCACACCTCATTTGACTTACTACTACGAAATCTCAACCAATCAGAGACCCAACCGGAAACTTTGATTTACTAAACCGGAAACAGGTGAATGGGGATTGTAGACGTTAGTTGAAATAGTACCTGTTAGTTGCCCGAGAAGCAATTCATTAATAAAATAAACCGCGAATACAGAGGAAAGGAGGTGTGTATGTATAGTATATTGAGAGAGCACGCGAGATACACATCAAATGATCTGAGTGCGACAATAATATATGTATTATAGTTATTAACATTACATTGTAAAAATATTTGTATGAGAGTCATATAATATATATATATATATATATATATATATATATATATATATATATATATATATATATATATATATATATATATATATATATATATATATATATATATATATATATATATATATATATATATATATATATATATATATATATATATATATATATATAAATATATATAAATATATATATATATATATATATATATATATATATATATATATATATATATATATATATATATATATATATATATATATATATATATATATATATATATATATATATATATATATATATATATATATATATATATATATATATATATATATATATATATATATAAATATATATATATATATATATATATATATATATATATATATATATATATATATATATATATATATATATATATATATATATATATATATATATATATATATATATATATATATATATATATATATATATATATATATATATATATATATATATATATATATATATATATATATATATATATATATATATATATATATATATATATATATATATATATATATATATATATATATATATATATATATATATATATATATATATATATATATATATATATATATATATATATATATATATATATATATATATATATATATATATATATATATATATATATATATATATATATATATATATATATATATATATATAGCGTTAACAAATCCACTAGGAAACATTTATAAAACGAGAAATCTATATCTCAATAATAAATCGCTGGGTAAACTTTCTTGACTTTCTTACTCAGATTCAGAAAAGGTAATTAATAAATTTTAGTTTTATGGTAAAACATCTAAGCCATGTAATTAATCGATGGAATATTTATTTAGCTACGCAATCAGATCAATGGAGTTTCACAATAATTTAAAATATTATAGGTATACACGCTTGTCAACATGACATTGAGTAATACTTTCTTGCTAAAAACGAACAAAGGTTATCAATAAAATGATTCGCCAGTTCTAACAATAAAAAAAATCACCAAAACAAGATAAGCATTAATACAAATTTGTTTTGAATCCATTAAAAATGCGCATCTCATTACGTCATAACAAGATGCACAGCAAGAGACTTAAGAAATTCAGAAACTCGTACAAATTACCCCAAGGATCACACCTCGGTCTGTTTTCGTAGTTAAGTAGTTGTTGTTTCCGTGTCCAGACCATCGATATGCGCCCTCTCCAATAAGTAAGATTATTATTTTTTTATAAAATATAAACATTATATTTTATAAAAAATGAAAAAAAAAATGAAACGGAATTGCGGGAAGTCATTCATAAATTGAAATGAAGATTTTCATATAGATACGGAAGCAGTGGATACACGTCCAGCGAATGGAGGCAGACCGAATCCCAAAAAAGATTCTCAAGACACGGCCGGACGAAAAAAGAGGTGAGGGAAGAAACAAGCTGAGGTTGATGGACAGCATACAGGGGGGTTTATAGAGGATTGGGGTTGCAAACTGGAGAGCGCAGGCGATGGAATGGTCTAAATTGTGAAAACTCCTGGAAGAGGCCAAGGCCCACAGTAGGCTGTATCGCCAATGATTATTATGGTAGATACACGAAAAAAAGGCCTTCAATTTTCGCATCGCAGAAGCAGCAAACATAAAACAGTTGTTGGTAATTATAATCTGTATAGCCGATAAATAAACAAACAATAGACCATTATTCATGCAGTGTGCACAACACATTGGAAGGTCAAGATTAAATACATATACACGCCTTAACGCTCGTTGCGAACCGATCACCAAATGTCGCATACTTTAAAATTTTAAATAGGTTGGATATGCAAAGGAAATAATAAAATTGTAAAAGCAATTCAACAGTGACAGACGAGCGATCAACTTTTAATGTTGTTTTGTTCCGAGTGGAAGTTCATGATAAATATATATTATTAGAAATATAATAAATAAAATATTCACGATAATAATTAATGATAAGAGCCTGAACGCTTTCGACTGTAAAACCATCATCAGATGAGAGGACGATAAATTACACTTGACACTAAATTCGCTCTTATTTAACTTGTGTGTTGATTGTGACCGTAAATTTATTAGACAAGAAAGATCACAATCGATCATACAATCGAGATTTTTTGTCAAGATTCGAAACAAAGTTTGTTTGAATATCGTACGATAGGCATAAAATGCGAGATGTAAAAAATAATCGATATTGAAAAATATATACAGTGAGCATTGGAAGATCAAAGTAAGAACAAAATAACCATAATGAATAAATATGCGATGTATGAATAAATTAACACCAATAAAGGAACGCATGTGGTACATTTCTGTTTCCTTAACAAGGGAATGTATGCAACAGAATGGTATTTTGAAAGACGGAAAAGTTAGAAGCGTGAACAACAGACGAACATATATAAGACGATGTGTGAATGTTGACGAGGCGATGGATTTATGTCAAGATAGAAGTAGGTGGCGTTCGGTTTTCTCTGTCTACCCCGTGAGGGACATGGCGTGATGGTATATATGTATGAATGTATGCGCTATATTAGTTTACCCGGTTCATTTTGCGAATATGTAGGTATATAAAAACATGTCATTGAATAGATACAGTGGAAAAAAATAGTAAAACCGGGATTTTGCCGCTCTTTAATATGTGACAGATGTAGCAGGAACAGTGACTAAGGTGGCGGCTGACGTCACACTTTAGTATGACAATGACACGATCGAATGTCGAAGGCAGTTCGCGTCATACACTATTCGAGGGCAGCCAGCTCACCACGAGCTGACGACCAGCCCAGACCGTATTTCATTCATGTATGTTGCGGTCAGTCGGTGTGTTTCCTTCGTCCAGGGACAGCCAAAATAAACACGACGAATGTCGTATTAAAACGATCACCTGTGACGTTTCAAAAATGTTGACGTGTTGTGGTGTAAGACTGATCATTCGGTTGGTCTCTTCGAAGACTAATGTCGGTGTCTCTCTGATGTGGCAGTTATAGTATAGTTGTCGCCAAATATTTTGAGCCGTTTCACCGAGAAGGGGGACGATTTGCACGTATATCAACGAAGCAAAAAGACACAAATTTGCGTACCCGGAAACCAGGTTCAAGATATTTGGCGAAAACTATATCTTTAATAAATGAACAGTGAAATGAACTAATGTTTTACTCTATATCAGCGACGGATATTATATTGAAATGAATCCAGCGAACAAACACTAATCCAAAACTCTATTTTTCAAGAACTTAAAAAGAGGGTCAAGTTTGATATTTCACTTTACTGGCTAGTAAAGTGAAATTATCAAACTCTATACACCTTGGGTCATTTTAGAACCTTTTAGTTTGTAGTATGTAACAGACGGATATCGCAATGAGATCATTGGAGCCTTTTGTATGCCATCCTTGAAATCCACGACACGATGTTCATAAAAGCGTTCTGTGAACGGAGCGATTAGTCCCCATATGCGGAACGGATGTGAAAGAAGCGAAAAAACAAGAACGCGTCTTCTTGGTGTATTTCGCCTTATTTGGAAGAAACTACTCACTTAGCATGTTCAACAATAAGGAGAACCATAACTCAGATTGCGGTGAAAATAGCAATAATCTATCTGACGTCAAAGATCAGGCTTTTCTTTGATTGGTGATCGCTGATGTCGCAGGCTATATTGGACATAACGACGAATCTCCGGTTAGATCGTAAAATTACCATGATTCACGAAACTCAACATAAGTGGAAATAAACAAAGTTACATTGTTATTTCAATATTTTTAATAATTTCCTCTTAATGTATCGTGTCAGGTCTTTGGGACTTCTCGGTCCTCTAGGTCTTGGGCGGTGCAAAAACAGCTCCTCCAGATTCTTTAAACCGGTCCATTCACGAATGTTTCGGAACCAGGAAAAACCGAATTCCTCCGACTCCTCTATACTGTCCTCAATCTTTCCCTTGACGACTAGCTGTAGGATCCTGTATCTATACTTGTCACCTCTTAGAATATGGCCATAATAATAAAAAGTTTAACGAAGCATCTTCTTCTTCTATCGTGTCAGCAACGCATTTAAATAATTTTCTGCCAGTGGCTAGCAACGTCAATAGCACAATCATTGCCCACCATAAGATCGTGCATGGTGCAGTTGACTGGACCTGAGGGGCAGCTGCACAGATGTGCGGTGGTCTGTTGCTGTCTGGTCGGGAGCACGGAAGGAACCTCCACGCGGTGCCCCCTGGTAACAGAAATTATCTGGCCAATCCTTCCACCACAGCAACGCAACGCAAAGCTAACGAAGCTAATAATGATGAAGAGTTTTGTTTTTGTATCAAATTCAACAATAGTAAAATATTTCTCTTTTTAACGTCTACGTCCGTTATATCACAATCGTGTGTACCATCAACAACAATATCCGGTGGAACGATTATGATTAAAGACTGATAATTTTATGAGACGTTAATACTGCTGAATGCATTTTGATAAAGCTCCATAGAAACAAAATTATGTAAATACATTCCATCAAGATAAAACTAAGATTTTACGAAGCGAATAAAAGACGTTTTGTTACAAGGAAATGAAATGAGGTTATAACATCAAATAAATCAAATAGAATAAAAAATATCATTATCCAGCATTGAATCATTTATTCATATCATCACGGCATATCCCATAATGTAGGGTAATCAGTGCATTGTGTGCGGGTGTGCATCACATTATGAATGAAAGCACGAAACATGCATGTATTCCCACACACCTTGACATAAAAAGGCACTACATTGAGAATGGGTGATGAAGATCATCGCTGAACTATGTGAGATGTTATTTTGTATGTTATATTTTCAATTACCCGCCTCTTACAGTACGGTACACCCAAAACAATGAAAAGACATCGTCACTTTTCTTTTCCAATATTTGTAAAACAAATGCTTCCAAAAAAGCTCCGATTAACAGAATGGTAAACTTATTCAACTCTTATAAAATCGAGTGGGTTGTAGCCAAAACTAAACTCTCCACACTATAGTAATTGTTCGTTTTTTTTCTTGAAAGGTTGACAATCTCTAAATGCATTTTTATGAAGTACATTTCTATTAGATTCATAAACAAATATAAGATTCCCAGAGGAGAAAAGTTTTCACAATACACCATACACACAAAAACATTGTCACGGAAATCATTGTATGCATTTTCTACATGATACCTGTTGAGAAATTTTAAGTAAAATTGCATTACCAGCAAGATGAGCATGTATGAGACAGTGTATCAATGTTGATGAGGCGATGTGTGTATCGAGATAGATAGGGTGTTCGGTACTCACTGCCTACCCTTTGAGGAAGTGGAGAGTAAAATATTCACTTGTTTATAGAGACACATACATCTATGGAAAACTAATCAGCTCATATGATGTAAATATCGATCGGACTTATAGTTGGGCTGTAGAGAGGACACAAAAAGCATAATCCGTACACCATACATACAAACACATCACGACGAAACTCACAGTGTGCACTCTCTACATGATACCCGTTGAGAAATTGATGTAAAAGAAATATGCTTAAAAATTGTGAAATCATGACTCTCCACTATTCCATAGTGTGGAGAGTAAAAACAAGATAAACCTTTGGGAAACTAATGTCTATATTAATGTACATGACACATGATATCAATACAAAGTTAACTGTAAAGAGGACAAAAATAATACCCATATAAACTAATGTCTATATTAATGTACATGACACATGATATCAATACAAAGTTAACTGTAAAGAGGACAAAAATAATACCCATATAAACTAATGTCTATATTAATGTACATGACACATGATATCAATACAATGTTAACTGTAAAGAGGACAAAAATAATACCCATATAAACTAATGTCTATATTAATGTACATGACACATGATATCAATACAAAGTTAACTGTAAAGAGGACAAAAATAATACCCATATAAACTAATGTCTATATTAATGTACATGACACATGATATCAATACAAAGTTAACTGTAAAGAGGACAAAAATAATACCCATATAAAACCATCAAAACGAAACTCATAAAATACACTCAAGACATGGTCATAAATTATGTACGTAGGCACCTGTAAGAATTTGACGTAAAAATTGGTTTGTTATAAATTGCTAACATAGGCCGACCGCCAAACTTTGAAGTAGTTGATTTGGCAATAAAATCGCCACTTGCACAGAGTGCTAGGAAGCGTTAACAAGTATGGTCATGTTTTCAAATTAAATACAAAACATTTTTATAGAAGCCTAGATAAGTAAAGACTTAAATTATTCGCGTTTGCGATAAAACCTATTTTATTCGAGAATTTTGCACATTCTTCGCCAAAAACGCGGATTTTCACGTTTTAGGAAAACAACACCGAAATTGGGTTCTTTTAGGATATTTTCGTAAAAAATACACAGAAATTATCCGCCGAAAAGGCGAAATTAAAAAAATACTTATTGTAACCTAAATTTCTGCGAGTAAAATAATAAAAAGTAATTTATATAGCGCCGTTTAATGATTCAGGATCATTTCAAGGGTGCTTATATTTCGGTCTTATGTTGTTCTACGAAACAAAGCTGTTTTCAGTCTCAAACTAAAGCATCGGTAATAGTAAGCCACTTTGTTGGCTCTGTCCAATTTCTACACAACTACACATCCAATGGATTAAATATATTTTATGACAAATTATTAACATCCAGATAGAGACGAAGTTAGAATATTATACGAGAAGCAGGGACTCCTACAGGGCTTACTACTTACTACCTGTCATCGGTTGGTTTACGTGATTACTTAATATTTAAAACAACTTTGACTCTATTCGTTAAAAAATTGTCATAAAATATGTGACTCCTGGAAAAAATCCAATGTTTGCGTATATGGAACTATAAAAATATTCGGATTAAATATAGTTAAATTAAAATAAGACGACATGACTATAATAATTTGTTGACAAAATAAGCTATATCATATGAATGCCTTACGCTTGTGTCGATTCATATACATACATAGGTTTCTATCCTATAATACTGTTTTGGCAGACCGAAGAACAGACTTTTGTGATTTTTTATATATGAATATAAAAAATGTGTTTTGAATACAAAATGCCGTTTAAACAGCGTTTTTAATTAAACCTAATAATCGAGAATTTCCTTATAGAAAATAACACCGATTTCTTAAAACTAAAACCAATCCTGAAAAAATAACGCGAATAATAACACCGCTTTTCTACACAGATAAGACCCATTTTTCAAAAAAAAGTAAAATAAAGTGATTTAATTTTTTTTTTTAAATGAATATGTACTTGTTAAACAAGTACATATACATCTTCCTACGTTCCCTAAAATAAGCAAATAAATGCTTGTGCTATAGGTGAACGAAATCGGTCGAGGCAGGATTCGAACTCGCGACCACTGGATTACTAGCCCAGCGCGCTAATTATTACCAGGCAGTGTCTAAGTATATACAACATGGCATCGTTAAAATCAACAATTTGCAAATGGTGTCATGATAGAGGTATATTCGCGTGGCATCATCATTGCAGACAAACAACTCATGACTTATTTCAAATTCGGCAAATTAAATGAACCTGTTTCTTGCAGGGGTCAAGAAAGAGGACAACTATATAAAAAATATCTACATGTTAGTTATGTTATTCCAATACCCTCAAAAAATGAGGAAAAATATAAAAAAACATAAAAATAACACTTAATTCTATTTCATCCAATCCTCTCCTCTCCTTTACTCACCTCTCACCATTATGTACTATGCATTTTTTTTTATTTTATGTTGGTTACATATCATATCTGTTAATTTCTTCAACAAATGAATATGGTTGGTTGGAAGATATTGCCATTGGGCAATAAACCCACTGAGCACCATTATGCATTAATTATGTACTTAAAATTTATAAATGAACAAGTAAAAATATGAAAATGTCAGAATGAACCAACATTATTTCAGCAATAATAAAAATATATTGTATATATTTAGTATTTTTGTTCTTATTTATACATATATTATTTTTTGTTTCTTATATTTATTTTGTATTTTTAATTTATGATTGATTTATTTATTTAATTTTTTTTTCTATTTCTCTATTTGTATTCTTCTATCCCTGTTACTGGCTGTATTTACCATGGTGGTTGACTGGTAGAGATTGCCTGCGGGCAATAAGTCCGCCACGTTGTATAAATCAATAAAAGTATTTTATTATTATTATTACTTTCAATTAAACTAGTTGCATGTTACACATGAGACTCAACTGTCGATGGCGATAGTATGTACAGTCGAAGAATACGTACCAAAATATAAACCCTTAAATCCAAATTATTGAATATTTTAAGACATTTTGTTTTCTGTACAAAACATGTAGGTATGTTATGATGTAAACATTTTACGAAAATAAATTTTAAAAAATGTATGTCAAGATAGGATAATATGGAGAGATCAGTCCTTTCTTGCTACCCAGAATATGAAAACAGCATGATGGTATGTATGTATGTTTGGAGATTTAATAAACTTAGATATTGAGTATAGGCCACTTCCATACAAATTGTATGAAACGATGTCGTTACTAGGTTCAATTTTTACAAAAAATGGTTATAAAAAATTGACATGTACTGCTATAATGTTTATATTATTTATAGAAATTTAAACTATTCGAGATTGAGATGGGCTGGACATGTTCAGAGAATGCCAAATATGCGAATTCCCAAGAGAATTATGACTGATCATCCAGGAGGAAAAAGGAAGATAGGAAGACCCAGGTTGCGATGGCAGGACGAGGTGAGGAGGGATGCGGTACAGCTCCTAAGCATTACAAGTTGAAGGAGGCCAAGGCTCGACTTGGGCTGTAGCGCCAACGAAGAAGAAGAAGAAGAAATTTAAACTATCTAGTCGGGGTGTTTCGGCGTTTTTCGATATTTTCAAAAAAATTGGAAAATGGGCAGTTAAACACAAATTCCAAGCAAATCCATGTATGGAACATGTAATCTGCGAAGCCTCTGTTGTAGTTTTTTTACTTCAAAGTTGAAAAAAAAAACATGAAAAATATAGACCTGTCAAACAAATCTCGCGTATCTTGGCTTAATACTATGTCGCTAAATCGACAGTTGGATTATTTTTTAAACTACGCTCGCGCGGGTACACAGAGTGCTATAAAAACGGCGTAGGTAAAAATGTTATAAAAACAGGTTAGAAACTAGACGATAAAACATTTTAGATTGCAATCAGGTTTCAATTCTTGGAACAGTGGGATGTATACATACAAGCATGACATGTACGAGAATGTATGCTAAAGAATTGTGGCTATAGAATTAATATAAAACCTTACGTATGAACAAATTGTGAAAATGTAACTTTTGCTCGAATCAAATTACATTTTTATTTGAAACGCATCATGTTTCATATAATATGACTGTCATAATCTACGTTTGAAATTAAAGTATTTACCGTTTGAATTATATTTTAACAGCAAAAGTACAACATGTCGAGGTTGATCTCCTGGGTGCAGATAAGAATGAGTAAAGAGTGCTTGGTGATCGCGACCCTCAAGAGTGAGGACTGCGATAAATAATAGAAGAATATTCTTGTTACTATAATATTAAGAGAAAAACATGGTTGGACACTCAGGGGGATAGGAGAGAAGTTAGGAGACCAATACTGAGATGGGAGGACGACATAAAGAGGATGCGGCACAGCTCACAGAATGTTGCAAACTGGAGAGCATCGGCTGAGGACAGACGGTATTGGAGAAAAAATTGAATGAGGTCAAGGCCCGATTTGACCTACAGCACCATCGAAGATTTCTATAAATTCAATAACTTTTTAAAAATAAAATATACGAATAATTCATTTAGATTTCTTTGTGGTGTATAGAATTTTTCAATTTATGTCAAAGCAAAAAGTTCTTGTTGTTTTAGATTGAAAAAAAGTGTTTTTCTCAAGAGTGTGCAAAAAATCGATAATTGTATTTGAGACTTATTTTCTTGGGACGTTGTTATGGTGACGAAAATCTGGTTCCCAGAATTAGGAAGCTCCTGAAGTTATACGAATTCTCTCGGTGAAAATAAAAAGTGGTACCTAAGAGATTTTTGTGAAATCGACTAGTTTCACTGTTTTTTTTTTATAATTGACACAAATACGAATTATTTTTTACTCCACACTACCCCAAGGGGATATAATTAAGGAGTTATGAATTCGCAATTTTTAGGTTTGTTTCATTGCAGATTATCAACTAGTATCATGCTGAGATTGTATTCTGAAAATTTATCAAAATGTATTTGTGTGAAAATTAATCACAATGGAAGTATTATGTGTCATGTACGGCGTCATATTCTACTTCATCGATTATAGACTAAATTATCTACTCATTCGATTCTTTTCAAATTATGCAAAATTATGTATTTCATTCTCACTCAGATCCCATTAGATTTTGAAAGATATCTGATTATTGGTGCTTGTCATTTTTTTAACTGTCAAATATTTAAAAATGACACCAAGCTCAGGAAACTTGAAATTTTATATTTTTGTTTCCAAATTGCTAAAAAGGCACACCACTTTCATAAAATGGCATTGATGAATGACCAAGTTTTCATGATAAAATATTTAAATCAAAAATGTTTAAAAAAAAACTCATTTCTTAAAAATGATGAAAATTTTCCATACAAAATTTGAACACTGTGGAGTGATTTTGGTAGTGAGTTTGCACTCATTTTATTATTGTAAAGTAACAAGTGACGAAATTAGAGAAAAATTCTTGAAGTGGTGTGCGATCCTCTCTGTTTGGCGCAATGTACCTACAACATGTGCACAGTGCACACAAAGTAAACAAACAATCATATAAGATCACAATAGCAATGACTGTTCATAAAATACAAAGAAACGACGAAATAAGTACCGGTCTATATCAGAGTCAGATGTAAAATATTGTATGTTTTGTCTCTAGATCAGACAATAAACTGATTACCTTGGCTCTGTTATTATTTTACACAAAACAAACAGACAACCACATATGTATGTATGTATTATATAATACATCATACAACATTTTAATATATAAGGTCAAAGCCGGCGTGGCGTAATTCATAACAATTTAATATGTAATTATATGTACCTATGTGCGTATGTGTTCATGCCTTAGTTACAGAAATCACATTATGTCTGACTAGGTATGTTGAGAATTAAAATTATTAATTAAACGTTAGCTATGTGTACACAGTATGAAAAACAGAGTCTGTTTGTTCTTTGAACGCAAAGTTTTGCTTAGCGACCCGAAATACATATTATATACATACATCACAAAATACCAAATGTAATTAGTGTTGTCTAGTAAAATACATCAGGCCGTATCTCCCTAATGGGATAAAATCGAGCACCATACACTTCTTCTCTTTTTCAATTCAAATTAAAAATAAAACGCACTACATACTTCGTTGAATTCCAGAATTATTTCCATTTATTTTATAACAAGTTTAGGGAACAACCTGCACCACCCGTGCAGGATGTTACACATCCACAGGATCGGTCTGCACCCACCTGAGGAAGGGATCGGTCGTTATCGAAACACGTTGTGACACAAAAGTAAATAGAAGTGAAATAATAAAAAGAAGTGCGTCTTATTTAAAATTTATATTAATTAATGGATTTCCATAAAATTGCACTTCATTCACCGTCTCATTACAAATTCACCAATTAGGTATTCCCTTGTTCGTAATAATTGTATGTTAATCAAATTATTGCTCTTAAAAAGCATATTAACAAAACACTCGAACTAATTATGTATAATATAAGACTCCAGACCTTTCGACACTAGATTGAGATGAGCTGGACACGTACAGCGAATGCCTAATTCAAGCGTCCTTACAAGAATAATGAATGAACAACCAGGTGAAAGGAGACGAGTTAGTGTTAGAGGACCCAGGGGCTAAGATGGGAGGACGAAGTGAGTAGGGATGCTAAGCAGCTTAAATAAATAATACGATTGAATTTCATCTTAAAAAATAGATATTGCATATTTTATAGAGTAGTGTTACACAATATATAATCATGATTTAATCGGTAGATATCGAATGTAAGTAAATAAAACCGACCATGATTGATTATTATATCAACCAAGGTCAACGATAAATATAAAACAATAATCAAAAGACTGCTACATAGCGAATTTTATACAGAAGAAAGATAACATTAATATAAAATATCATGGAACTAACGAAACACCCGTTCACAGTAAACCTTCAACATACTAAGAACTGGTTCAATTCTAGTAATTTGGAAACAAAATTTTGCTATCTATAATATAATTACCTACTGTACGCCATCTTTTTTCGTCTTTCAACGGATTGCCAGTGAAATAATTTTTCCCTAATCAATTTTCGCGTTGGAAATTTTTATTTAAAATAAAAAATAAATTGATGCGAAATAGTACAAATTAATCATTTTAAATGTATTTTCTGCATAAATTGACAATATTATTGTTTAAAAAGGAATTTTAAACATTCAGAATATTTTTTTCTGCGGAATATCCATTTTGAATACCGACAACATTGCTTTCAATATGTCATAATAATACGCAAAAAGATGACAGGTAACGTTTTCGTTTAATCGCATTATTTAATTATATATTTATGACATGTATAGTTTATCATTATTATTGTATTATTATAAAAAGATATTTCTTAACTGTTGTGTACTGTTCTAAATGATATTTCGAATGTACATTCAAATTATCAATGTTTGTAATTTCAAACGTACGCATTTCATATAACGCATTTCTTTCAAAACATTGTCGAAAATATTTTTTTTTATAATTTCCGCATTTTTACTATAAAAATACTGTTTTATTACTTGATTTTAACGTTTTCACGTAAAGATATTTAGTTTTTAAATGTTGTGTAATGTCCTAAATGGTATATTTGATATTTAGTTTTATAAGGTTACTTCGCAACTGCCGCGTAGCGGCAAACAAATAAGCCGTTGGGGGTTGGGCCGCGATAGCGGCCAGGGGCAGAGCCCCTAGTTTTATTTATTTATTTATTAAATCTTCTTGTACATATAATTAGTACACTGGCGGGCTTATTATATTATACCTTATTATTATGTTATACCTGTATTCAAAAAGGGGCGATAAGGCGAACGATTCTAAACTATAGGCCAATTTGTATATTTTCATCTCTTTTAAGCACTGTCTATACGAGTATATCAAGGAAAAAATTGGCACTCGGAACAATATCATCCGAAAGCTTGTCGGAACAAAGTGAGGAGCACAACCATCTGTCCTTAAAACTTAAGGACTTACACTTAGCTACTCGGCAGCGGAATATGCAGCTCCAGTCTGGTTCCAGTCTTCCCATATCAGAAATGTAGATGTTGTTTTGAACGAAACCAACCAACTCATAACGGGATACCTTTAAACTTACTCTGGTGGAAAAAATTCAATTACGAACTAGAATTGCACCACCACATATAAGAGGAACTGAAGAGGCCTCTGAAAAGGAAAATATGAGACAGCAGAATGACTCTCGACATCCCCTATATGGTCACATCCTCCCGCCCCAAGACTCGAGTTTAGAAACAACTTTCACAGGAATACAATCGTATTAACCTCAACCAGCGAAAAGAAAAGAGTTGAGCTGTGGGAGGAACGGTTAGGAAGAGAAAACTTTCATGAACCAACAGAGGTATTTTAAACGGGTCACCGACTACCATATACAACCTGTAAATCCCGGTGCATACTAAGGACGGATATAGGAAGATGGAAGGTGAACCTGGACAGATAAGGAATGCTAGAGGCTGACCAAGACATAGCATATGAGTGTGGGGATCCCCGCAGAACATGTCACACCTGCTAAATTGTCCGCTTATGGAGGGAGGGTGCTCTGAGGAGGATCTATAGCGAGCAAATGAAGATGCAATTATGGCTGCAAATTACTGAAGTGACACAATATAGGTAGATGATCTTGGACACGGAAAGTAAGTTATCATCGATTTCGAAGATTTCGAATTACTGGTATTTAATAATATTTCCCTCAGTTAACCAAAGTTATTGCACTTACTCGAATATCATGACCAGATAATAAAATCTTTTGCAGAGAGTAAACAGGTAGATACGGTTTACACTGATTTCAGTAAGGCCTTTTATAAAGTTCTCCTTTATAAACTTCAAAAGATAGGCGTAGGTGGTTTAATTTAGAAATAGATTGTTAGCTACTTGTGTTCGAGAAAATTGGTACTACGCATCGAGTAACATAGGACCGGGGGGTTTATAGTGACGATTGGTGTGCCGCAGTGGAGCCATCTAGAGCCAATTATATTTATATTATTCATCAATGATATAGTGCCAATATTTGATAATATAGAAGACCTGTTATTCGCAGACGATCTTAAGCTATTTAAAAAAAATAAAGAATGGACGAGAATGTCAGATTCTACAAGATAACTTGAATGCATTGAGTCGATGGTGTAGAAAAAATAACTACATCTTAATATAGAAAAATGCCAAAATATTACCTTTCACAGAGCAAAGAAACCGATTGTAAACAAATATTGCCTGGAGAATACAGAGTTGAAGTGTGTCAAAAGAACAATAGATCATGGGGTCACCTATGACGAGTAAATGAGCTTTGTACCTCATATAGATACTATTACAAATAAGACCCCAAAAATGCTCGGTTTCGTCTTGAGGGCAACATCTAAATTAGAATCATTAAATGTATTCAAGACGTATAACTTTCATATGTTAGCAGTCAGCTTGAATACAATTCTCTAGTTTGGTCGCCATGTTATGCCGTGCTCTCTGCAATTATCGAAACTGTCCAGCACTAAGGTTTTTGAATTATAAACTGAAAATTCCTGCACAAGAATTAAATTATGATTCCCAACTAGCCTATCTTCAACTTCATAACCTCGCCTTATAGACGGATTATATCTGATCTCATGCTCCTCTATGAAATAATAAACGACTACTTTAGCTCCTCTTACCTTGTTAGTCAGATACATTACCATATCCCAACAAGGAGTACCAGCCAAAAAATAACATTACTATGTAAGATGTCCAACACTAATTATTTGCATAACTTATCAATGAATAGAATTCATCGTTTGGGCAATGATTATGGTTATCTGACTAATGTTTTCTACAATTCTATTAAAACACTTTGGACCTTACTTACTATTTATAATACGAGTTTAATCCAACGCTAAGTCAGTATCGGCCATACAAAAAACTGGGTAAGTATCAGCTTAAACACAAATTACAAATAGTAAGTAAGACCATTCGGGCCTTACTTACTATTTATAATACGATTTTAATCCAACGTCAAAGTCAGTTTCGGCCATACAAAAAACTGGGTAAGTATCAGGTTAAACACAAATTGCAAATAGTAAGTAAGACCATTTGGGCCTTACTTACTATTTATAATACGATTTTAATCCAACGTTAAAGTCAGTTTCGGCCATACAAAAAACTGGGTAAGTATCAGCTTAAACACAAATTACAAATAGTAAGTAAGACCATTTGGGCCTTACTTACTATTTATAATACGATTTTAATCCAACGTTAAAGTCAGTTTCGGCCATACAAAAAACTGGGTAAGTATCAGCTTAAACACAAATTGCAAATAGTAAGTAAGACCATTTGGGCCTTACTTACTATTTATAATACGATTTTAATCCAACGTTAAAGTCAGTTTCGGCCATACAAAAAACTGGGTAAGTATCAGCTTAAACACAAATTACAAATAGTAAGTAAGACCATTTGGGCCTTACTTACTATTTATAATACGATTTTAATCCAACGTTAAAGTCAGTTTCGGCCATACAAAAAACTGGGTAAGTATCAGCTTAAACACAAATTACAAATAGTAAGTAAGACCATTTGGGCCTTACTTACTATTTATAATACGATTTTAATCCAACGTTAAAGTCAGTTTCGGCCATACAAAAAACTGGGTAAGTATCAGCTTAAACACAAATTACAAATAGTAAGTAAGACCATTTGGGCCTTACTTACTATTTATAATACGATTTTAATCCAACGTTAAAGTCAGTTTCGGCCATACAAAAAACTGGGTAAGTATCAGCTTAAACACAAATTGCAAATAGTAAGTAAGACCATTTGGGCCTTACTTACTATTTATAATACGATTTTAATCCAACGTTAAAGTCAGTTTCGGCCATACAAAAAACTGGGTAAGTATCAGCTTAAACACAAATTACAAATAGTAAGTAAGACCATTTGGGCCTTACTTACTATTTATAATACGATTTTAATCCAACGTTAAAGTCAGTTTCGGCCATACAAAAAACTGGGTAAGTATCAGCTTAAACACAAATTACAAATAGTAAGTAAGACCATTTGGGCCTTACTTACTATTTATAATACGATTTTAATCCAACGTTAAAGTCAGTTTCGGCCATACAAAAAACTGGGTAAGTATCAGCTTAAACACAAATTACAAATAGTAAGTAAGACCATTTGGGCCTTACTTACTATTTATAATACGATTTTAATCCAACGTTAAAGTCAGTTTCGGCCATACAAAAAACTGGGTAAGTATCAGCTTAAACACAAATTACAAATAGTAAGTAAGACCATTTGGGCCTTACTTACTATTTATAATACGATTTTAACCCAACGTTAAAGTCAGTTTCGGCCATACAAAAAACTGGGTAAGTATCAGCTTAAACACAAATTACAAATAGTAAGTAAGACCATTTGGGCCTTACTTACTATTTATAATACGATTTTAATCCAACATTAAAGTCAGTTTCAGCCATACAAAAAACTGGGTAAGTATCAGCTTAAACACAAATTACAAATAGTAAGTAAGACCATTTGGGCCTTACTTACTATTTATAATACGATTTTAACCCAACGTTAAAGTCAGTTTCGGCCACACAAAAAACTGGGTAAGTATCATATTAAACACAAATTGCAAATAGTAAGTAAGACCATTTAAGTATAATATTAAAAAATTTATAAAAACATACACTCAAATAAAATGTGCAATTTTCTGGTTTGCATATTTATATTTAGGTAGGTATACTATTTAAAGGGAAGGAAAGAAGATAGAAATTTAATTATGTTATTGACTTTTTTCGTTTTATTATAGAGGTAGGTTAGGTTTTTCCATTTTTTGCTAAGTTTATTATTGTTTTATTTTCAATGTGTGTTCTTTATGTATTTTTGTAAAGTGCAATATATGCCGTAGATGATTAAAACAACAGCGTGACTGTGGAACTATGTTTTGAATTCATGTTACCACCTTCTTGCAACTTAAGATCCGAATTAAGTCTTTTTAAGATCCGAATTTATATTTTCATGAGCAAATTGCAATCCCTCCCCAACCCTACGTAGTGTAGTTCTTCGGAAGAGTATAATGTACCCAAATCCTAAAAGCTGGTGTCCCCTACGTAGCCATGTTAAAAAAAACACGTGAAAAAATATATACGTGGATTGTAATGGGCATCAAATATTTATATTTAGAGAATATTATATAACAAATATATGCAAGACCATGAATGGAGTGATGGTGGTTAAGGTGACAACGAAAAATTTAACAAATAATTATTAAAGTTGCGAACTACATATATGTATTATATTATGCATAATAACATAACCAAATATATAGTGTTTATAAATGGTAACATTCGGACTTCGTGTTTCAGTTGGTTATATATCTGACTCCTGAGCCAAACTTTCCGGGTTCGAATCTCGGCGGGGAACAGTTTTTTCGCGTGAATTTTAAGTTATGTGCTGATAAATTATGATCAGAGATTGGATTTATGACAGGTATTATGGCGGACATTGGGATCTGGTTGATCTGTTTTGTGTGAGCCTATATGTTTGTTGTGGTAATGATTGTGATTGCAGAAAGTTGAGATTGTATTCGTATTTAGTGTGGAATGGGAAAAATCACCTGGTTCATAATTGCATATAATTGTCAATATAAATTGTAAACTGCTAGCCCTAGAACAGGATTTCCTAGATGGGTAGCAGTAATCTACTTATTGTTGTCATTATAAATATGGTGTGATAAATAAAAATAAATAAATAAAATAAATCTACCTGTTGGTTACTCAAGAAATACGAGAGGTTATTAAAAATACGTCTAGAATTGCAGAATAATAATTCTTCACTAGAACAAAGTAATGGAGAATAAAAAATGACATCTACTCCTCTCCCTCTACCAAGTTGCAAAAACTAATGTTTCAGTCAAAAACGCCTGAAGAAGTACCATTTTTTATACGGGATTAAATGTCTAGATGGATTTATGTAAAATCTCAAAACAAAAAATCAACAAACAATTGTAGCCTTTGACGGAAACGCTAGTTTTTGTACCCTGTTTACGAGCGAGTATAATATATGCATAGCAATATAAAAGAAAAAAATAGGAATAATAATATAAATAGAAAAAAAAACAGTTCAAAGGGAGACGGTTTCACGCGTAAAACGACAGTCAAATATTATATAAAATAGTGATCCACAGAGATCTTCTAGATCTTCCACATGACCAACATACATCATTGAATTACGGAAGCCAACTAAATATATACATAATAATGCTGTTGTTAGAGCGGTGTGTGAAAAACGGAGATGTCAAATATTATATAAAATAGTGATCCACAGAGATCTTCTAGATCTTCCACATGACCAACATACATCATTGAATTACGGAAGCCAACTAAATATATACATAATAATGCTGTTGTTAGAGCGGTGTGTGAAAAACGGAGATGTCAAATATTATATAAAATAGTGATCCACAGAGATCTTCTAGATCTTCCACATGACCAACATACATCATTGAATTACGGAAGCCAACTAAATATATACATAATAATGCTGTTGTTAGAGCGGTGTGTGAAAAACGGAGATGTCAAATATTATATAAAATAGTGATCCACAGAGATCTTCTAGATCTTCCACATGACCAACATACATCATTGAATTACGGAAGCCAACTAAATATATACATAATAATGCTGTTGTTAGAGCGGTGTGTGAAAAACGGAGATGTCAAATCAGTTCATTGACATAAATTTGAATTGGCACTCATAGCTCGAATATAATCAGTAGCGAGCCCTCAAACTAATCTATTACACGCAGCTTAATCATATTAAAACAAATAATAATATAGTTATTATAAAATCAAAATAATTATCTTAATTTGAATATTCCATGGAATGTTTTTATTAATGAAATTTAATAATTTTCAAAGTTTTTTCGTTAACACAGTAAAATTTCATAATTAAGTATAAATTAATGGTTAGTAAAAACACATAGTTTTAATCCACAAATGAGAATGACTTAAATGAGCCTAAGCGCTTTCTTCGAACACAGCCGGCATCCTCAGAGACAAGAATCAAACTCTTGTTTCTTGTCTCGTGAGGATGCCGGATCCAAGCGCTTAAGCTCATTAAAATCATTCTCATTTGCGGATTAAAACTATGTGTTTTCATTGATTTGTATAAATATATTAATGAAATTTTGTATGCGCGCGCAATTAAGTGACGATACAATAAGCTGGGAATAATATATATTAGATTTACACTCGTAAGAAAAAAATATTGTCTAAGCTGTTACTTTAAAAAGGACAACATATTATATTATTAATGGTCGACGAAGTTTTTATTTTGTAGAATTCCATTATAAATTATGTCTATAATTAAAAGTAAACCACTTTTTGATTCTACATGAATTTTATAATGTGCGATAGGCCTATTTCGCCTTGTTAGGGATAAGCTAGTAAATGCCCTAACAAGGCGAAATAGGCCTATCGCACATAATAAAAATCATGTAGAATCAAAAAGTGGTTTACTTTTAATTATAGACGTAATATTATATTATAATTGAATACCAAATTCACGTTGGCGTTGATTAATTTAGTTGGAAGACATTATACTATATTGTTTGTACAAACAATTAAGAAACAAATAAATATCTTAGGTAAGAATGATATGGTTTCGTGCTTTTGTAAATTAGAGATATATATTTTTTACATTTATTAACAACAGATGACTATCTTGGTATATGACGGTTTGCCACTAATAGTTATAATATCTGCACTACAAACAAATGATATTTGTCTCACAAATAAACGACTTGATATTCTTCACACACTTATTTCAAGGTGCGGATTAAAGATAGTATGGTCTTCAGAATAAAGATACTTACACATTATTATGTAGGTATACAGTTAGCTGTATTAGGATTCTGAAAGGCTCTTATCTCCTGTCTCAATAAGGTAATATACTGTATATACGGAAATAATGTCTCCTGTACAAAATACACCTAACGGGAAGTGGGAAGTAGAGACACATATAAAGAGATTGGGGATTGCTTATAACATTATATAATTTTAAGAAACATTACACATTTAAATACAAGCAACAAAGGCGTTACTTATTTATTTTTTAATATATATAATAATAATTAAAATTCGAAATAAAGAATTTTGTGTTGCTTCAAATTTCTCCCAGGAATAGAACAAACATATACCTATTATTATGCAGTTCAAAGAGAGTTGTTTGAAAGTTATGTACCTAAGTCAAATAAATTGACGGAAATACTTGACCAGATCAAAAAATATATGTATACAATAAAGCAGTTAACAACAAAAATTATCTCTATGAGATACATTTTGTGCAAAAAACTAAAGTATAGGTACCCCAAACAGCCAGTTTCATAATCTAAAAGCCTTTAAAAGAAATACGCTTGGGAATTAAGCAAACCTCACATGTAGAGGTGTAGCTAAAAGTTACGTTAGGGTCCCATATATTTTTATACTGCTATAAGATATTTGCACAAATTAAAATTATCAAAATAGAGTAAATCAATAAAAAATAAAGTTAGCAACGCCACTGCTCATATGTCATATTCTTTCCTGAAACTCATTTTTGATCTGTATAATCGATAATAATCATTAGCACGATTGCGGAACATGTAACATAACATATACATTTATATATATTAGGTACATTAAAATGCCGATTTAATTTATTTAATAAATACGCGAAAAGCAGACAATATTAATCATCTGACATCAAAATTCGAGCTGTCACTATTCACTAACGCATGTCACTTCCGCTTCGCAAGATGATGGACGCAAATCGGAGAGCAGACCTACTATTCGTAAAGAGTATAGTTCACAAAGATGATGAGAAAAATAAGAAGAGTAGACCGTGAGAAGTGGCCAATATATCATCGGCTCAGGTGCCTCTCAACATCTATAAATAATACCGAATACAGAAGTCTAGGCGAACACCAACCGGCGTTGGTCAATCAAACATTATCTATTCAGACACACGAAATACGTGGGAGAAAAATTAACGGCAATAATATATTCTCAAGGAAGAATCGCAAATGTCGGCACCGAAAACGCCTCTCGAAGAGGTCAAAGACCTTTAATATTATAATTGTTACTATACATAATTTAAACATGCACTTTATTCGAAACAAAGTCAAAAAATATGACGAAGAATGGTGAAACAAATGAGGTAATACTTAGTTAGAATTAGATTAGGCAATCAAAAGAAGACTGTTCGTTACACTGAGATAACGAGTGGGATGTGGCCAACAAGATACTCCTCACTTCCAAGTCACTCCCCAAAGTATTCAAATGTTGTATGGAAAATTGATTTTTTAACATTTTCATGAAATGAGTATTTTGACAATAGTAACAAAATTTCACGTTAAAATTAACCGAACTATAGTAACTACAAAACATTTGGTTTTGTGCACGCATCAAAACAGTACAGTCATAAATAGATAAAGCTTCTTTACTGATAACAAAGGTTTAGCTATAACGCAGGTAGTAAGTTCGTTTGTCATAATAATTTTTTTCAGTGAAGATGAGAGAGCAGAATGACTCTCGACATCCGCTATATGGCCACATCCTCCCGCCCCAAGACTCAAGTCTAGAAACAGCTTTCTCAGGAATACAATAGAGAAGAGTTAAGCTGTGGAAGGAACGGTTAAGAAGTGAAAATTTCCGTGAACCAACAGAGATACTTCCAACGGGTCACCGACTGCCATATACAACCTGGATATCCCTGAGCAGACTATGGACGGGCGTATAAAGGTGAAAGGTGAACCTGGACAGACGGGGAATGCTAGAGGCTGACCAGGACATGGTGTGCGAGTGTGGGGAGATGCACAACATGTCACACCTGCTATAAGATCTATAACGAGCAAATGAAAATGCAATTATGGTTGCAAATTACTGGAGGGACACAATATAGGTAGATGACCTTGGACACGGAAAGTATAGTAAGTAACAGAATTAAAAAACAGCGAGTAATCAATTCTCAAACATTTAAATTGAGGAATTCTTAACATGACGATATATTTTGGTATGTTGATGTAGCAGGCACACATCGAAGTTAAAACAAAAAAGTGACGGTATTAATTTGGTTAATCCAATGCAACAACTCTCGTGTAGTTACTTTACTAGTTGTGCAAGAGTTAATTGTAGATATAGTGTGAATTGGAGCAGATTGTACGACAAACGATAAAACAATACAACACAGTTGAATGGAGCTATTGTTTCCAGGTTACAATCACACCAATCTGCAATCATAAGGTTAGCGTCCATACAACTGATTTTGAAAACTATAAAAATGCTGTTAAGTCTCTTTTTGTTTTATAACTTCTTAATGGAATTGTTTAATATTTAATGTATTTTAATTGCATGTTTTTTCTGTTCTTTTTTTTCTTTTGATATTGTGTATATTATTGGTTTTTTATGAATTATGATAATGAAGATTAATTTTTGGTTTATATAGGAATCCCCCCCAAACCACGAGTATAAGCTCTTTTTGGGGGGTAATATGAATAAAATATTTTTGTGTGTGCTATTATAAGTATTGTAAATTGTTATATTTTATTTCTATATATATAAAATAAATAAATAAAAAATGGGCGCAGCGTACGCATCAGACGCAGCGCGTTGAACGTATTTTAGTATTACTTGTATAGGAATTCATAAGTACATACGTCCACTGATCGGCATCGGACGGAGCGCGCACATCGGATCGTCATAATGCTGCCGCTGTTGCTAGGAGAGGTAAAAATCTGATCATATCTGTCATTTTCGTATGTGCATTTTCTATGGTGATGTATTTCTGTAGGAAATTGTAAAATTACATTTGTGTCGATAGTCCGTTTGGTGCGACTCTGTGGACGCACTGCATCCGATCCGTACGCGGCGCCAATGTGGACGCTAGCATTTACTCTGCGAAAAATCAAGTTTTTGCGAAAATTCAAGTTGTCTTAATTGCAATTTTATCAAAATTTCGATAAAAAAGTCTTTATAATGGAAGCGGGAAATCGAGTGTGAAAAACATAGATTTAACAGAAATAATTTAAGATTATTACAAGCAGTTTATTAAATTGTATTACCATCCAGTACATTTGACATACGAATAGGTAGGTACCACCCAATGAAGCCCCGACCGTAAGCAATTAACATTCCAAATTTAAAAAATTAAGTATCTAATTTGGCGATTTTTCTATACACACTTCTATAAACAGCAAAGCGCGCGTGGTTTAGTTACAAATATTTGCTATCAACAACAAAATTTTAGTTTATTTATAACTTTTACTACTTTTACTATAGCTGAGGAACAGTAAATGACATTTACTATTCCGTGTCCTTGTGTCATTGTTTTCTCCACACGCTTTTCTTCCAAAACTTAAGTCCTTGAATTTTCATTAAAAACCCTACATGGCCTACACCTTAAACATCTCAAGACCCAGTCAATCACGCATTCTTTTTTGAGTTTCATGCATTTCCTTCATAAAATACTTTACTTACATAGATGGTCTTGCCCAATCTTGCCTTTCTTAAGCGAACCCATGTTTTTCATTTCATTCTCGATCGCTAATTCTTTCAATATACTCAGCCCACTAATGGTTATTTTTATTCCGATTCAATATTCTAATTCACTTTATTTTTTTTTTGTGGGTATACATTCCATATTTTTTAATGATCTCATTTCTACGGCATTTTTCAGCTACCACATTCAGCGGCCTTACTCTCAAAGTTATATTCCAAATACAATCTAAATATACGCTTACGACCTACCTGCCGCATTAATCACCGTCAATTCTATAAGTATGGCTATGAACGTACATTCTAATTGCTATTACGATCAAACCATACCAATCCACCAACTTAATTCCTTAAGGCTAGCGTTATTACAGGCGCAGCGGACGGATCGGACGGAGCGCAACAGACGGATTTTAGAATTATTCTTTGTATAGGAATTTATACAAGTGTGTCCACTGCAACATTTTCACAATTTTTACGTGGTTAGATAGTGGAAGTATCTCAATAATATTATAAATTCGAATGTTTGTATTTTAAAATGATAGAATAAAATCTCGCGAAAACGGCTGAAATATTTTGGATGAAGTTTGTCATTTAAATATGTATATCCTAGAAAATACTATGGGCAACATATTTTTTTTTACATTTATCATGAATCAAATCATGTATATATGGTTCAAGGATAATTTATATAGCGCCGTTTTGGTGAAAACTCACTTCAAGGGCGCTTTGTAGCTATGTAAGAGCCAATCGTGTAAGAGTCGAGCATGCAATTACCAAGCCGAAAAAAAATCATTCTGCATTTGCATTTTCTATGGAAAATTGTCAATTAACCCAAATGACAGTTGTATCGGCAATCCGATTGGTGCGCCTCTGTAGACTCACAGCCTCAAACTAATCCGTCTGATGCGCTCCGTCTGCTGCGCCTATATATGGATGTTAGCCTTTATTCTCTATTAGGTATAAAGGTAGTTTCTTAATGAAAATTCGAAATAAAGATTGTATTTGAAATACAAGAGCAAGGACAGTTTCATTTGTATACATCAAAGTGAAATAAAAATTTCAATTTCGACTTCTTTTGAAATACTCGTGCTCCGTTCACTCTATTTCCTGCTGCAAATATACTTTCGCAAAAAACATACATAAGCATGAAAGCTAAAATTGTGTATACATATGTGAGATGAACGAAGTGTTCATCATGCCAAGTGAAATGCGTTTTTGGGTAGGGTGCCAATATACCATAATATATTAGCATGCTCCAACCTCCGACCACTGACGTAATATATTATAAATTTGCCAGTGACATCTCGCGGTATCGATACTCTGAAATAATAATTAATTTACTACATACCGACTATAGACACTTGATTACAGTAAACCAACAATGTCTACTTCATCTACTACTATTATTATCAATGGACAAAGACTACAGCAACATAAAGTAACGTTTTTCAACTCTTCAGCGGTTCACTTGGGCAGTAAACAATCACTCGACTTGTAAATTTAGATAATCGTCAGTTCTTTATTTCATATTTTATTACTGACAAATTTTGGAAATCATTTGAGGTTTTATATTTTTTTGTCCTTGAAAAGAGATATAAACATCGAAAAGCAAATACTGCCATATAAATGTGTCCTTAATATCCGATTTATATTCAAACATTGAATGTGTTTGTGATACCACTTTGTGCCAATCCCCCTGCCCTAGTCTCTGCATATTCTTTACTCTGTGTTTATAACTAGCTTCCTGTCTTATAATAAAATACCTAAGCATCTAGTCAGTAAATCTTCACCTGTGGATGTCCCTATAGGAATAGGTTTATGCAGCGCAGTTGTTCGCTGTATAATGTTATTCGGTGGCCTGGACATATTTTTATTGAATAAGAGAATTTTTATTGAATAGTTTAGGAGAGGTGTATGGAGAAGTACTGGAATCATCTGATTCTAACTACTAAACAAGTGATATAATATGACGTTCGCTTCATAATTGTTATTTAAACTCATATTTTTTGTTTGTTATTTATTTTTTATTAATTGATTTAATCATTTGTTTATTAATTGAAAAATTGATTTCTTTTTTTATTATTCAAATTTAAAGTAATTAAAAATCGGTAATATTGAGTCTTCACTGGTCCATATGCTGGTAACTCATTTGTGCTTATATATTTTAGATATGACTGTTTGTATTCGATAAAATAAATAAATAAAATATGTATTCTCCTAATGAATGTGCATCAATAATAATTACATGCGTCGCACTCACAATCGAAAATCCGTCTCAGCTGTGATTGTGACATGGGGCTAATGATAATATTATATTCTCTTCCATATCAAACACAGACAAAATCAGACATTCGATCGCTTAATATGCTTTAACTTTAAATAATCATCAACCATGAAACGGGCAATGGCATAGTCCTAGGTGAGGTTATGAACTATATGTTTTATAATAATGAAGATTATAATATTAGGTATGTAAATATAAAGTAGCGGTTGAAATGAGAACACGGCTGTGTTTCTCGAATAAAAGTATCAGTAAAAGAATAGTTAAAATACTTTGATTTCATAAAATTGTGCAATAATTTTGGTTGTTTCATATAAATCTAATGCCGTCAAACGACACAATTTTGAACAATTTTATGAAATCAAAGTATTTTATCTATACCATTACTGATACTTTTGTTGAAACAACCCAGCCTAAGAAGAATGAATGAATGAATAGTATATTTCCAATATTATAGATAAATTATTACAAAGGAACAAAAATACAATTTTATTTTTTTAGTTTCTACCGAATTACAATTTTACAATTACTATTATTTTTTTTACACACATTGGAAATTTTTCTGCCTCGCTAGACATTTAAGAAGAGTTTGTAATAGAACGATGTATGACAGGGTATGAAAGGAGGACACAAGGAAATAATGCAAGACGAAGAAAGATGTAAATAACAGAATGAAAGTTAACACATTGCGATGGTTTGGCCACTTGGGAAGAGTGAATGAAGAACACCTGACGAAGAAAATATATACAAAGCTGACAGCAACGGAATAAAGGGGTCGGTGGCGCCCAAGTAAAGGATGCCACGACCATGTTAACGATATTCTGAAAAACGGAGATTTAAGAAGCGTGAACAACAGACGAACATGTGCCCACACCATAAATACCTGAATTACAGTTAACACATCGATATGAGAGATTGTCAAAGATGTAGTTCAACACTAACGTGAGTTGCCATTACACGACATCATAATACGATCAGCAGGGCAACTCGCGAGATTCATTAAGATTAGATTCAGACTAGAAATCAAGATACATATTTAAATAAACTTTTTTTTAAATAAAAAATAATAACAATATCACTCTCCCGCCAAACTGCAAAGCAGTTTTTTGGCAGGGCAGATTCTCTCTTTCATATAATAACTTATGTCAACACCAAAAATAAAAGAATAGCCCCCCTAGACAACGTGTCATTTAGCTCAAGAAAAGAAACAAGATAAGATGTTACGTGACTGGCAACTGTCACTTCCATACATTGAGTTAAATTTTCATGTTTCTTTTCTTGAGCTAAATGACACGTTGTCTAGAGGGATAGAAAAAATATCGAAAAAAATAATTATAAAAAATAATATGTCACCATCACTGAACAACAATAATTAAGACTCTAACGCACTGATAACCGATTTAATTTATACAAAAAATAAAGACAATTTCATACTAAAAGAACATGTCATGAGTAGCCCCACAGCTCTGGAATAAAACATGTCTTGTTATTGTTGTCTAACTCACGAGCCAAGGGTTCCGGATTCGGTTCAATGTGGTGACACACTTCACCGTACAAATATAAAAATGTGAGTACTCATCGATACGAGTATATTTATCGACTACCATAATACTTTACAACCGCATAGTGGTGAGTTGTTAGACATCCCTGTTGGCAGTCTTGGTTCGAATACTAACGGATGAAAAGTTATTCAAAAATATATTTTCAATGAATTATATCTATATTCTCTGAGGTGAAAGATAATATTGATAATTGAGCTATTGAGCAATGGCACACAGAGTAGCGAGGGACAGAGAATCATGTAAGTTGAGAATGGAGGATTATGTTCGACACTGGATGAATGATAGCTGATAATAAAAAAAAAAAAACAATCCAAAAACGCGTGTATCACAAAATGTTTTACTAGTGTTATTTTTTATCGTGGTAATATCTTAAAATGCATATATAATCAGTGATTAACTAACGATAAATGTTTATTACCAATTTACAATATTTCAGGTGCACAAATCTTCGAATAATCAAATCACAATCGATATGTCGCTGATTATTATACCAATCACAATCTCTATTATTGTTCAAATGACTAATAATAAATAATTGTGGATATTTTACGTAGTAGAATTACATTTTAAATTATATTAAAAAATAAAACTGTACGTTTTAGATTCTACGTATATTTTTTAATTGGTCGATAGCTATTTCGCCTTGTTAGGGCATCTTCAAGACTATGACGGCGTGGGGTTTCTGTTGGGTTATATAGGTAGAGGGTTGAGCTTACAGTTTTTTTGATAAAACTATTAATACTTCATTAAAGAATATTCTAAGGTTAAAATTGTGGACATTCATATTATTATTGTTTGAAATAATAAAGTATCAAATATATTAAAATAAAATACTGATTTATAATTTTGGGGTGTAGGGGGTGATGGCGAATAATACCCAGCCGACCCAAATGTCAACCTTCATACGAGGCACTGGCGACCGAAAATTGGCGGTATAACCATATTTACTCAATACAGAACTAAATACTCTGTAAGGGATAAACATCCGATTCCTAGGATTTCCCTTTTTGGTTTTTGTGCGTCATATGAAATCAGTATTTTATTTTAATATATTATAATGGAATTCCATTAAGTATTGTCGATCGAAAAAGTAAACAAAACTAGAGTATCCTATTTTATATCAACTTTTCTGTTATTTTTATACACTACTACCTAGTTTCGAGAACTACCGGTCTCTTCTTCAGGTTAATTAAAACTATTAATGTTTGGTGTGAAAGAGGTGGGGGGGGGGGGGGTAAGGGATACCTAATACTGAGAAAGAGAACGATAGGTCTCGAAACTATCAGTTTGAAAAAGAACAGAAAGGGGAAAATAAACACAGATACTTCATTATTTTTAAAATAACCATTAAAAATAATTTGTAATTAGATTATATTATCTTCTACACTCTACACCTACACCATATTATATTTAACGATCACTGAGCTCGTTTTGGAATTGCAGAACGTTCCATGTAGGTACTAACATTCATTGTTAATCTCGCTGATTGTATGTAATAAGGAAATCAGACGTGTAAATGGATGTTGCCAAATAAAATAAAAAAAATACATAAACACTTCCTTGCACCCTGCGCAAGTGGCGAGTTTATTGCCGCATGCCAATTTCTTCCAACTAACCAGTGTTTCCAGCCCAGATAAGCAATGTAAGCGCGAGAAATTAATTTAAATAAATTTCTCCTCAGCCCCCCTAGACAACGTGTCATTTAGCTCAAGAAAATAAACAAGAAAAGATAACTCAATGTATGGAAGTGACAGTTGTCACGTGACTGGCAACTGTCACTTCCATACATTGAGTTATCTTTTCTTGAGCTAAATGACACGTTGACTAGAGGGGCAGAAACCAAACGACTTGCCAACTGTGCCACGGCGCGGCGGTCAGCCAAATGAAATTGTTTTTCAAATAACCAGTGTTTCCAGCCCTAGAGAAGCAACAATTGTTAGAATTAGATAAGGTTGGTGGCAGAGCGGATATTGCGCTCGATTAATAATCCAATGGTTGTGTACTAAAATCCTGCCACAACCGATTTCGTTCACTTATTTTATATATGATTTTAAATGGTGCACCAAAATGAAGGTGAACCGAAAGGTCGAAGCTCAGTGGTTGGACGGCGTTGCGGAGGATGCTCATAGAATAGGTGTCCACGTGGCCTACGATATACCGTAAATTTTAACTAGTGTGCTTACATACTTAAACTATGAAAAAAATAAAAGAATATTGTACAAGTGCGAGTGTGTGTACATATATAAGTGTCAGATAATAATAAATATGTAATATATGCAAGCTAGCATAAGTTATTCCAATAAATCTCGATACTACAATCATTTATGTTTAGGGTATGATGTATAATAATATAAGGATGCAAATTATATTCTTGTCACAAGGGCATATTCATTCTTTCAAAAAAACACAGACGAAGGACCACTTAAGTTCTTTATTGTTTCATTTGTTGGCATTCTTCAAACATTCTTTACGATTTAAAATTACCGCTCTCGTAAGCCGAGACAATCAGATAAGAAGTGCCAATTTTTTTGTAGTTTTGTTTTACATACATACTTTACAGTAGTATGTATTAAAGATTACACGAAATAATTTATTAATTCAATACTTGTATTATTATCAAACCGTAATGAACAATGTACCAAATTGTAATGTCAATAATTTTTTCCTCGGCTTGGAATTGAGCCTAGAACGTCGACACAGAAGTCAATTGACTTACCACTTTAGAAAAGGTATATATAGTCTATACTTTAGAAAAGGGAACATAATAATATGAGCATCTTGAGGTGAGATATTCACGAGAACGACGCTATAGAAATCTTCTAATTTTAGTCATCATCAACCATTATCTATTATTCGTCCAGTGTTGCACATAGCCCCCCCCCCCTTTAGACCTGTATGCTTCACTATCCCTCGCCACCCTGTCTCATTGACTTGTGGTCTGTCCAGATTTCTTGGTCACCACTCCATGGTGACCAAGAAACCTGGACATCTGCTGCTCTCGCTACATGGCCAGCCAAATTCCACTAGGTATAAAAAGCTATCTCGCACGCAACATCTGTAACCTTAGTCCTTTTTCTGATCCATTCGTAACGCTTCCTATCTCGAAGGCATACTTAGCATCCTCCTCTCCATTGCTCGTTGTTATTCGGAGTTTCTATACTACACTAGGAGGAGGCACATGTCGTGTTTTGCTGACGGGTGGTGGCAGTGCGAGTGGTTAGCACGCTGGGTTAGTTATCCAGTGGTCGCGAGTTCGAATCCTACCACGACCGATTTCTTTAAATCTCTGCTTCCTTATTATCTTCACCCAGCTTGGTGAAGGATCCGCCGTTTATACATTCTTATTCGTCGGTTCTCCCATTCCCAAAGACATTATCAAGTGCGACAGTGAATAGTTTGTGGGAAATTGTGTCTCCTTGTCCGACTCCCCTTTTGATGGCTATTTTTCGGGTCGGTTCATGCAGTTGTATTGTAGAGGTCGAGTTCGAGTATACATTTTTGAGAATCTGGGACCCTATTATAATATTATTTTACATATTTCTTATACTATATTAAATATATATTTATATTACTTATACGAATTCCACGCAAAACTAATCAGCCGGTAAACCCCCAAGAAACACGATACGAGAGCACTTCAAAGATTTCTCACAAAAACTAACTCCACTAGCCGTATTGCATAATACCATAAATCGTATGATAAAGAAAGGGGATAAAAAAAGATCAAAGCTAGGTTTTGACCATACACATTTATAACAAGTTTCAAATATAATATAATAATCGTATTAACAAACTTTTCCATTGCTTAACGATTTCATATAACATAAAAAATCGTTCTATTTCAAACATATTTTCTCCTGCACGATTTCTGAGTATTACTCAATAAAGCTGGAGATCAGGGGGGGGAGGCAAGTCTGGTCCAACAGGTGAAATCAAAACCCTCGTGATTACCCATATCATGGATATAATATTATCATATTGATTTCTATGACATTTAAAGATATTATAGAACTCCATATAATAATTATATCTATGATATGGGTTAATCACGAGGCTTTTGATTTCGCCGATTGAACCAGACTTGCCCCCCAGATCTCTAATGTCAGGCGTATGTCACATTAAATATTAAGGTTTGTACAATCTAAATCTTATCTGAATTAGGGTTGCTAAATACTTTACATAAATATTTCAGCTATAGAGATTCTAGGTTTTTTCAATGCTCTATAAAAGCTTCTATTTCTTTTTGTAGAACAATAATTTTGCCCAGTAAAAGCCTTAATCGTATTAAAAAACTTTTCCATTGCTTAACGATTTCATATATCATAAAAAATCGTTATATTTCAAACATATTTTCTCCTGCACGATTTCTGAGTAATACCCAATACAGCTGGAGATCAGGGGGGGGGCAAGTCTGGTCCAACAGGTGAAATCAAAACCCTCGTGATTACCCATATCATGGATATAATTATGTATCATATTGAGTTCTATGTCTAAAGATATTATAGAATTCCATATAATAATTACATTCATGATATGGATAATCGTGAGGGTTTTGATTTCGCCGGTTGGACCTGAGGGGCTAGTCTGGTTCAATCGGCGAAATCAAAACCTTCGTGATTACCCATATCACGGATATAATTATTATATGGAGTTCTGCAATATATTAAGATGTCATATAACTCCATACTATAATTATATCCATGATATGGGTAATCACTGGGGTTTTGATTTCGCCGGTTGGACCTGGGGGGCAAGTTTGGTTCAATCGGCGAAATCAAAACCTTCGTGATCACCCATATCACGGATATAATTATTATATGGAGTTCTACAATATATTAAGATGTCATATAACTCCATACTATAATTATATCCATGATATGGGTAATCACGAAGGTTTTGATTTTGCCGATTGAACCAGACTTGCCCCCCTGATAACAGATTTAAATAAAAATGTCAAAAATAAACCTCAAAATATATGAAATTGGATATACATATATTTTTTCAACGTAAATTCAGATCTTTTATTATTTGACAGATAAAATCGTAGAGAAATAGTCAATGGAAAACTTGTCAGTTTTAAGTAGGTTATTTAAACACATGTGGCCTTGCTCTTGAAACTAGATTCCTAGAACCTACGTATGTATGTACCTGCCGCCTTATTTTTCCATAACTATCAAGATAAGCATAACATAAATCACTCTAATTACATAATATTACAACATAATCTCCGTGAAAAATGTAGGTGCGTGGCGATAATTCTAAATAGGGATTTGATTCGAATGTCAATAAGAGTAAGGCCGCTGATATCAATATTATGTCGGCCTTCGTGACTCAGTTGGTTAGATATCTGACTGCTGATCCAAGGGTCCCGGGTTCGATTTCCGGTGGAGACACAGTTTTTAAAATTGTGTTTTCAGTCTGGATCTGTGAGACGATAAATATCGTAAGTCTCCAGAATGTGGCAACTTGTTATTGGGTGCGTGTTAAATAATTATTTGACATAGCACCTGTTAGTTGCACGAGAAGCTACAAAAAATAAAATAAAAATAAAGTCGAACGAATTCTAAATTGGTATTCGATTCGAAAATTATAAATTGGGATTTGATTCGAGTGTCAAGAGAAAGGCCGCTGATATTAATATAAAGTCGAACGAATTCTAAATTGGGATTAGATACGAAAATTCTAAATTGGGATTCGATTCGAAAATTATAAACTGGGATTTGATTCGAGTGTCAAGAGAAAGGCCGCTGATATTAATATACTTAAAGTCGAACGAATTCTAAATTGGGATTAGATTCGAAAATTCTAAATTGGGATTTGATTCGAGTGTCAAGAGAAAGGCCGCTGATATAAATATTTAGTCAAACGAATTCTAAATTGGGATTAGATTCGAAAATTTTAAATAGGGATATCATTCGAGTGTCGAGAGTAAGGCCTGTTCTCGAATCCATTAGGATATTCCAGTCATTATGTATGCTGTATGTCTCATGTAACACATGAGATCCAACTGTCGATAGCGATAGTATGTATAGTTGAAGAATAAGAATCAACAGTATGGAGGTCAGTCCTGTTTTCCTACCCGGAATATGAAAACAGCATGATGGTTCTGTATGTATGTTTGGAGATTAAGTACCTATCAAACTATTAAGTCTTCTTACATATTGTGTATAGGCGACTGCCCTACAAATTGTATGAAGCAATGTCGTCACTACATTCAATTTTTATAAAAATTGTTAAAAAAAGTTTGAGATGTGCTAATACTATGATAATATTTTTTATAGAAAATTAAATTATCTAGTTGGGGTGTTTCGGCTTTTTTCGATATTTTAAAAAAAAATGAAAATATAGGCAGTTTAACTCATAAATTTATCATAAAAAAAAACATTTTTGTTAATAAAAAATGTTTGAGAAACCCTGGAATTTTTTTGAATAAACTAGTTTGACATTTTGTATTTTTCTATGCTTATACCAATTTTCAGCGTTTTAGCTTTTATGGTTTCTGAGATATATGGAAAAATAAATTAAAAATTCAAAAGTTGATAACCCCTGACTGAAACAAAAATTCAAAATTCTGAGTATAAAAGTTTTGTAGGCCTATAACTGTTTATATATTCTGAAATTTTGGGCTTTGTAAATTGAGCGGATCAAAAGTTGTAAGGGGGGGGACACACAGACACACACACACAGACACACACACGGACACACGAAATGTTCTACTCCGAATTCTGAGTAAATCCGTGTATGGAACATATATGCTGCGAAGCCTCTAAGTTGGTGTTTTTTGACTTCAAAGTTGGAAAAGCCGTGAAAAAAGTAGACCTCTGCATACAATTCTCGCGTATCCTGGCTTGAAACATTGTCGATATGTTAAGAGAACAAAGTTCTCCTGAACAAATCGACAGTTGGAATTACGATATATAATAATGTTTACAAACTTAAGGAAGTATAAATGCATTTAATAATGTATTATTAGCAGTGAAGTCACTCCATCATCACCTTTCAAGATAATTACCTAGTTTCATTTTATGATCTCACACAATTCTAATTGTATATGAAAAGGATATACTTAGGGAACAAGCACATGCTATTATTGTAATATATTTTATCTGTACCGTGAATACTACACTACTAACATTAACATATTGTGATAGTCTGGTATATTTCAAACATGTAAAGATTAATTACCAATCAATATTATATATTATACATATATTACATTATTTGGTTTGGCAAAGTATCAAAATTTTCAACTGTTATGTACCAGTAATAAAACAACATAAGCATAAGACATATTATTATATGGCTAGTAAACGCCTTAACTAAAAATATACAAATCTCACCTTACAAGTTAGGTACCGAATAAACCTACAACACAAAAATATTATATACATGCAACAAAATAAGACTAGCATATAGGAATTTCTTATAGGGTTGCCCATGGGAAGATGAGGTCAGAAAAGGTGCAGCTCAACTTCTCCAGGAGAGGAGCTGGAAAGAGGCAGCAGAGGACAGGATGAGATGGAGGCGAAAGTTAACGGAGGCCAAGGCTCGATTTAGGCTGTAGCGCCATCGAAGAAGAAGAATTATTAAATACTAGCGGACCCGACAGACGTTGTCCCCTCTCTCTCTATATGTCTTCAAACAAAATCTATATTTATAATCCTTATTTTATAGTAAAATATATATTTATAACCTAATTTTATAGTACGAAGGTGTACATTTTTTCACTATAGAAAATTCTCTCTAATATACGTCTGTTGTTTGAACTTGACGTTTCAATCACAAAATATATATTTATAACCTCACTTTACATTACGGATGTTTTTAAAATTTGGCTATCAAGAACAGAATATTATATCACAATATAATAATATCACAGGATAAAATAATGATCATATTATACATAAAACTAAGTAATTTAATATATGTAATATTCATAAATTAATTTAAATATTTAAACAGAAATATTACGAAACATTACATTGAGATAACTTTGATATATCTACCTATTGTCATAATACCACTTAATAAAACAGAATATACTTGTAAAAAAAACTAAATAGCTTTATACCTACAATAATAAGAAAATATACAAACAACTTAATAATTTCATGAAATATGAAAACAAATAGGATCAAGTTTTAATGTCATAACCAACATTGCATAATATTATGACATATTGGAAGCCAATGTTCCCACTATTCAAAATGCGTATTCCGAAAATATTTATAACGATTCCCATTTTTATTATTCTTTTATTAAATTCTTTTTTGTGAATCTAATCCATTCAGGGACTAACATAAACACACACAAAAAGTTTCATCAAAATCTGTTCAGCCGTTTAGGAGGAGTTCAGTGACATACACACATACGGAAGAATTATATATATAAAGATGAAGAGCATGACACAAGTTACGAATATTTCTATTACCTATATTTCGATTATTTGTAGTAAATAACCTGAGAAAACAGTCATTGCCTATTCTACCACCACATGCATATATTTTCATACGTATATGCTATTCTGCTAAAAAAAAATGGTTTGTTCAGATTCTACATTTTAATAAATCTTATCAATAGCTATTTCGTCCTATGAGCACATTATCAAGTCCTCATAGGACGAAATAGCTATCGACAAGATTGATAAAAATTTAGAATAAAACGAATTTTTAATTCATTAATTTATAACAGAATTCTAGAAAATAATAAAATTGTGGTTCTGAATGCCAAGATCCTCTATGTTGAAATCAGGGGGGGCAAGTCTGGTCTTTTATGGATTTCTATGTAGTTCTTAAGATGTTATAGAACTCCATATGATAATTATATCCATGATATGGGTAAACATGGAGGTTTTTTTGATTCCGCCTGTTGACCAGACTTGCCTCCCAGTTCTATTAAAATAAGACTGAATAACTAATAATTTAGACCAGAGAATGCTCCCAATATAACACAGGGACTATCCCCCAGCATATTGGAGAGCAGAAACACTGACTAACAGCAAAATTTAAAAGTTTCAATAGAATGGACGTGTAAGTGCACAAATGATGAATGTATTTACTGTGTCTTGTCTATTGTTGATGTGGACATGTGCCTATCATTGTCTTTTGTGATATTTGTTTCTTTTATTTTAAATTGTATTTTATTTGTTAAAAAAGAATAATCATACAATCATTATTGCTCTTCTGTTAGTCTGGCTTCTAAAATTTCCCTCTATTCAGTTCAGGATAAAGAATATTGTTTAAGTATATCTATAATTAAAAGTAAAGACTTTTTGATTCTACATTAATTTAATTGAGCGCGATAGGCCTATTTCGCCTTGTTAGGGCATTGACTAGCTTATGACTATTTTGACAAATTTTACTTATATTTATAGATTAATTATGTAGGAGGAGCTTACAGGTTCTTGTGATTGGTCATTTAAAACTATTGATATTATACAGCAGTTAGAAATTTCCAAGCACTTAAAAAATCCTAACGTCATTGTCATAAATGAACAAATGAACATACACAGATCACCGCTCATAGATATTATTCCATAAACAAAAATATACCATATTAAGTTATTTGATTTGATTCTGCCGCAAACTTTTTTAATTGTTTCAGATACACCCATCATACTACTCCACCAAGAATACCTACATATCAACAATAGCTTAAGAAATAATCCGTAATATTGTAAACACTTAATGCATTTCACTGCCCATTAGAACACAATACCATGTACCCTTACACCGAAAAACCAGCCATTACAATAAATCAATTCATTATATTCAATTTCACTAATTATCCAAATAGGGATTGGTCAAAAAATAAATAGTCTCAACCAACCAGAGTAAAGTAAATTTATTTCTTTTTTGCATTGTATAATATCAATAGTTTTAAATGACCAATCACAAGAACCTGTAAGCTCCTCCTACATAATTAATCTATAAATATAAGTAAAATTTGTCAAAATAGTCATAAGCTAGTCAATGCCCTAACAAGGCGAAATAGGCCTATCGCGCTCAATTAAATTAATGTAGAATCAAAAAGTCTTTACTTTTAATCCAACTGTCGATTTGTTCAGGAGAACTTTGTTCTCTTAACATATCGACAATGTATCAAGCCAGAATACGCGAGAATTGTATGGAGAGGTCTACTTTTTTCACGGCTTTTCCAACTTTGAAGTCAAAAAACACCAACTTAGAGGCTTCGCAGCATATATGTTCCATACACGGATTTACTCAGAATTCGGAGTAGAACATTTCGTGTGTCTGTGTGTGTGTGTGTCTGTGTGTGTGTCCGTCCCCCCCTTATAACTTTTGATCCGCTCAATTTACAGAGCCTAAAATTTCAGAATATATAAACAGTTACAGGCCTACAAAACTTTTATACTCGGAATTTTGAATTTTTGTTTCAGTCAGGGGTTATCAACTTTTGAATTTTTATTTTATTTTTCCATATATCTCAGAAACCATAAACGCTAGAACGCTGAAAATTGGTACAAACATAGACAAATACAAAATCTCAAATTAGTTTTTTCAAAAAAATTCCAGGGTTTCTCAAACATTTTTTATTAAGAAAAATATTTTTTCTTATGATAAATTTATGAGTTTAACTGCCTATATTTCCAAAACTTTTACAATTATCGAAAAAAGCCGAAACACCCCAACTAGATAATTTAATTTTCTATAAAAAATATTAACATTGTAGTAGAAGATCTCAATTTTTTTTTAACAATTTTTTTAAAAATTGAATTTAGTGACGACATCGCTTCATACATTTTGTATGGCAGTCGCCTATACACAATATGTAAGAAGACTTAATAGTTTGATACTTCATCTCCAAAAATACATACATACCATCATGCTATTTGCATATTCTGGGTAGGAAAAAGGATCTTCCTCCATACTATCCTATCTTGACATACATACCTACATATGTTGTATAGAAAACAAAATATCTGAAAATATTCAATAATTTGTATCTATGGGTTTATAGTTTGGTACATATTCTTCAACTATACATACTATCGCTATCGACAGTTGGATCTCATGTGTTACATGCAACTAGTTATAGATATAACTTATATAATGGAATTCTACCAAATAAAAACTTCATCGATAATTATAATTGTTTTAGCATATATATAAAACTGTTTGAAGTGTTACAATGTACCCAAGTATACATTAACTTATTTAAAAAAGATAAATACAATGGCTTGTCAATGGACTAAATACTTAATATTATTAGAATAATTTACAATTAATCATCTTATTTATTAGTATCATACGCACCATTTCTAGTTATTCAACAAAAGTATATATATATGTGTGTGTACATAACACGTAGAGTCCTTGTTCTGTGACTACCTTTTCATGGTAATCACTATTCCTCCTATACTATTTAGAGTATAAGTCCTTTGAAGAGTGGAATGAGTTGTGTTGTGGTTGGACGAGAAAAAATTGGCAAAATCATATAAAAGAGATATTGAAAGATGGCAAAGTATGAAGTAATAATAATATGAGAGAATGCATGACACGTTGCATAGATGTAAGCAAGATAAAACAAGTATGTCAAGATAGAAAAATCTGACGTTTGTTTCTCTCAGCCTACACCAAATAGGGAAATAGCGTTACGGTTTAAATGTAAAAATTCATAAGAATGAATAATGTTATGGTAAGAAATTAGAATAAAAGTGAATGCTCCAAGATCGTTCGTACATATTGAAAAAATCAACTATGAACAACGGAACAAAAATAAGTATAATTTGAAAAAAATCACAATTTTTAACGAAATTAAATAAATAAATATAGATTGTCATTCTGGAAGTACGGAACAATTGTCATTACAAAATACTCTGTTTACTAAAACAGACATTTTATTTAAAAAGTAAACAATTTACCATGGCAAACAAGTTTTAAATCTTTTAGTAAAGTAATGAAATAACTTATTGCGATAGAATAAAACTTTTTCAAATGTTATTGTCTAAGAAATTAATAATTTTTCAAATTTGTAATAAAATAATGCATTGATACTCACCCTAGAGTTCATATATCTGAGGAAGAAATCAAGCAGGAAAGATTTCCCTTTCCGGAAGGCTCCAGCAACAGATATGACCACGATACTGCGATCCTTCACATCCTCTTGTTGCATTAATTCCGCGAGAGCATCCTCATTGAGGATAAAGGAATGCTCACCATCCGTGTTTACTATTTGCACAGCATGCGCCATTCTTTTGCAGTGTTGTGGAGGTTTTTCTAATGCCATTGCAAAAAATTAAAACCTGATTAACCACTATATTACACTAATATTTATTGTTGTGTACAGTTACATTATAATTACTAATAATATGATAATATTATAAAAACTTGAAATAGAATAACAAAGAAATTTAAAAAATACCCAATAACACATCCAAAATGACATTTAAAGTAACTTTGTTTAGAAAAATTCCAAAAACAAAGGATGACAAAGAACTTTTTTTTTTAAATACATAGAAATACTACTTTCTTTGATATAAGATAGATAGGTATCTAAATGTCAAATTTTGGGTAAATTCAATTGGAATGTGAATGAAAACATCTCAGATTAAAAAGTAATTAGAAATTAATTTATAGTTCGATTATTCACAGTAAAAAACGATGATGCTGTTATAAAAATATGAGGTCAAAGTCTCACAATTCTATAAGTCACAAACGATATACATTTTAATAATGATTTATAGATTGACTAGCGCAACAACACAAAACATAAATTAACTGAACAAACGAAAAATCATCACAGTTTGCCTTTGCACAATTTAGCCTCGGAAAGATGACATTCCACTTAAACGATGATTTAACGAAGAGACAACTCACGTGTGTGATAGAAACATACCTTAATTCACTATACTCATTTGAAACACAAATATTTCACTAATTTACATAGGTCACAATGAACAGGTGGTTATTTGTCTTATTTTTCGTCGAATTGCAACGACTCATGTCATCGCTCGACATTAGCCACTAAAAACACTCTCGTATTATAGATATGTGGACACATGGGACACTTATTAATAACTAGTCTAATGATAACTACGTCGAACAAAAGATTGCAAAACTTTAGATTAGACGTCTGACCGTCGACGAATTTCAATTCCGACCAAAATGCAGAAGCGACTGTACAAATGACATAAAAATATTTTCACAATTGAATATCACGGCGTTGTGTAAGGAACTGCCAATTTGTACACCATATAGTATCACTCCGAAATGCAAATTATTTACCTCCACTTTCACGTAATGATTCCTTATTATGTTTACGTCCCTGTCCCTCGGATTCGGCCATTTTTCATAGCGCTCCGTAAATTGTGATAAAAACCAGAACTGACGTAACCCGTTTTGAACATTGTGTACGTTGTTCATTGCTGTCCAAACCAGTCCTAACAGGGCTGTCTCTGTATACATAATTCACAAATTTGACCTCTGAGAATATTGAAATCTAACGAACAATATAAAATCATAGTCTATATATTTAAAAACGATTAAAATAAAAGATGAAATTGTTTTGTTTAATTTCTTTGAGTACGTTAGAAAGCACTTAACTTGCCCCGATGCAAATAAATAAAACAAGCTTTCATTTAAATTTTTGTAATAAAAGCGATACTTTGTGGTTGAATTGTCTTCTAGGACATTTTATTTGCGTCTTTTTCAGGATATGTCTCGTATGATTCATATCGTCTCATATGTCTCGAACATTCATTTACTGTTATGTATATCGAAATACACATTACTTATCTTGACGCAACCTGTTCTGTTCGCGTTTTCCTTTTTTTTTCATTCGATGCCAAATTAGCCAAGAAACTGACGCGACCTCTCCTGTTCGCGTTTTATTTTGTTATTTATTTATAGAAAAAGAAAGTGTAAAAATATATACTTTTGACGCGACCTATCCTGTTCGCGTTATTTTTTATCTGAATTCGGCGCCAAATCATACCACAAACTAATATTGAATTTAAGAAAAATATTAAGTGTGAATAAAAAGAATATATTTTAACAATAAGATAACCTCGAAAATGTGATAAGTGACAATTTTTGACAGTCGAAATTATACACGCGTCGTGGCGACACGGACCGCGCTCACTGAACGTCCGAGGGATGTATGTTCGCATCCCTCGTGGCCAGAGCAGCTGCAAACCGCACCAAAGGGTATCGGTTAGGCTCTCTCCACATCGGCAGCCATGGACGTGACACCTGGCGTGCCGAAATGGATCGGCGCACCACCATTCGGCGAGAGAGCCGCTTTCCTGGACCGAAGCGGGTGCTGAGTTTGGAAAGTGTTCCAAACGCTGGTGGGTCGCGCTGGACCCTGGAACAACGGCCTGCATCTCCTTGAGACTCGTCCTGCCGCCGTTCGCTTCCGACAGTCACCCAACCGGCACCTGCCGGTGTCTGGGACCCGAGGTTGCTTTCGCCGATAGCCTTGCCCCTTCGCCCATCGACGCAAGGGCGGATCCGGGGGGGGGGTCATGGGGGGTCATGACCCCCCTGGGCTTGGTCCAGGACCTAGGTGGACCACTAATTAAAAATTGTTAAACATGATTTTTATATATTTTTTATCAAAATATAGATTTTATTTAAGAGGGTGACTGCTGCCAACGTACCTATTTTTTCAATTTGATATACCATCATTATTACTAAACGAATCATTTTGAAAAAAATAACCTAGTTAGTTTGGATATTAATAATACCTTAACTTTTTGATTATGTTCTGTATATATTCTTGTAGGAAAATAATAAGCATACCTCGATTTTAGACATTTATCTTAAATTTCTAAAAAAATAAGGTATAGAGCAATATTTTTTTTTTATAAATTAAAGAACAACAAAATACCTGGAAAAATATGATATGACGTTGCATTAACGCATCAGGTTAAGTAAATAAACCAAAAAACTTTTATTACGCAATGGCGCTGAATGGAAAATAAATGTTTTTTAGGTTTATTTACTAAACCTGAAGCATTAATGCAACGTCACATCATATTTTTCTAGATATTTTTGTCTTCTTTAATTTAAAAAAAAATATATTACTCTACGCCTTATAGTTTATTAAAAATATAAGATAAACGTTGGAAATCGGGGTATGCCATTATTTTTCTATAAGAATTTACACAGAACATTATCAAAATGTTAAGGTATATTTTTGTTTATTAATATCCAAACTATCTTAATTATTTTTTTCAAAACGATTTCATAAGAAATAATGATGGTATATCAAATTGAAAAATAGGTACGTTGGCAGCAGTCCCCCCCTTAAGTAGTTTCAATATTTAATTAATTTAATATAATACTTTAATTAATAATACAAATTAAATTATAATTTCTTGGGACTTGACTACGACTATGTGACCCCCCCTGGCGCCAAAGCTGGATCCGCCCTTGCATCGACGACGGTCCATTCCGGTATTGACGGTGCATCAGCACGCTCCTGGCCGTGAAGAAGATTATGGTGTTCCCCCAGAAATCAACTATTTCTGCGACAATTTTTTTATGTGACAATATTTCGACTGTGATTTTTATTTAATTATTTTACTGACATTATTTTAACGTGTGACGTCTAATGTTGACTCTATTTATTTTAATTTGTGACGTCCTAATTTATTGCCAATTTTAATTATTTATTTTATTAGACTTTTTTTTACTTTATGTTGTGACATGACCGTGCCGTCTGACGTTTGTGCGCTGACACTTGACTTTTATGTATCGTCAGACCACGGCTTCAGTTATAGTCTAGTTTTTATTCATCTCGTTCAGCGAAGTTACGTGTGGACAATCAAATTCCATTTCAACATTGGAAAAAGGTGAGCTCTACCTCCAAGCCTCTTGGGAGGAGGGTATCAGTATCCTCCACAATATTTTTTGTGACGTCCAAAATTATCATTACTAGAATTTCAGTTGTGATGTTCTCATTTCACTTTATCGAGGACTATTTTTTAATATTTCAATTGTGACATAATCGTGCCGTCTGACATGTACGTACTGACTATTGAAATTTTAATTAATCATTCTCAACGTTTTCTTGAGGGAGGGTATCAATAAAATATTTTTGTTTTCTAACCCATAAAATGGTACATCAAAAATAATATCATACCAACTTATTTCACCAATTGCTTGTTCAATACATTTATATGCATTTATTTTCAACAAATAAATAAATAAAAAAAATGTACGACCCTGTAAAGTAAGTACTTTTACTCACTGAGGAAAGAATATTCTCTATGGTTACATCTATTCACAGACAAAAACTGTCAGTTGACAGCTAATCTAAATTCTGTATTCTGAATCATGTGTATGTAGCATTTAGAAATTTAGGTTACTTCCATATAAAGATTTGGGGTATTATATTTATTTTAACATTCTGTTAATTTAAAAAAAACAATATGCAGGTATGGTCTTATTTTATTTTCTTTCTTTGCATAGAATTGTAAAGAATTTGTCGGAAATACTAAGAAATTACATTTTTGATATCTATTTTGGTAACATGTATAAGGAAACATATAAATATATCTTATAAAAATAAAATCCTCGTGTTCATGGTTTATCAATATTAAGGTAACTATTTAAAAAACACGTTCCTTGCCGATCAAAATAATTTATATGTCAGTAGATAGATAAACACGTCTATATTATGTGAAAGTTAGAAACTTGTACTTGGCGCTGGTACCAATGCTTTCAAATATTGAATAAATTGTTGAAAAATGTATGAATGAATTTTTATAATGGTTAGTTTTCTAACACTAAAGTTGTTAGTTTTATAATTTTTCAAAGCATTTATGCCAAAAGTTTATATATCTCAATATATCTACTGAAATTATAATTATTTTGAAGGACAAGGAATGTGTTTTGTAAATAATTTTTTCAATGATATTAAATTTACAAAAAAATATTTAAACTTGGGTCACTAAAATGAAGAAGTAACGTTTTTAATATTACATATCAAATTCTTTTATTTAGTGTTGATAAATTACAATTAATTAAATCTAAAATTAGTCCGGTCTTTGAATTATTAAAGACCCAAATTTTGGCCTCTATGCATCAAGCAGATTAAAAGTTATTATGGGGGAATGGACACACTCATAACTCGAGAGTAGTTGAAGTCAGAATCTTTATGTACCAGTTAAAGTTATCAGGGGGGGATGGAAACACTTATAAATCGAGAATTGTTGAAGTTAGAATCTTTATGTCCCAGTTAAAGTTATCAGGGGGGGATGGAAACACTTATAAATCGAGAATTGTTGAAGTTAGAATCTATATGTCCCAGTTAAAGTTATTAGGGGGGATGGACACACTCATAAATCGAGAATGGTTGAAGTTAGAATCTCTATGTATTTTATGTTTCCTGAGCTTGGGGTCACTTAAATATTTGACAATTTAAAAAAATTAGAAACACTATTCAGATATCCTTCAAAATGTAATGGGGTCTAAACGAGTACTAGATATACAAATTTGCAAAATTTGAAAAGAATTGAAAGAGTATTTTAGTCTATAATCAATATTTAAAGTAGAATATAAACACACTGCACATAATACATAGTACACAGCACACACACAGATACATTGTGATGTAACTTTCAGAATACAATCTCAGAATGATACTAGTTAAATAACTCCCCACTATATCCCCTTGGGGTAGTGAGGAGTAAAAAACAAAAAAACAACAAATTTTTAGGCCTTCCAGGTCCAACCCCCTTTCAGCTCACCACTCAGGATTGAGACCCTCGAGTGGTGAGCTCAGGGTGAACTCAACCGTGAAGTCAAAAATTCTGCTCCCCTCCATTCACTCTATGCCGCTTTTTGAGAATTTGTTGAATGGATTAAATTATCAATTTGCTGTGTATGTGGAGATTTACAAAAAAAAACATTTTTACCATTCTATTTATTTCTAATCACTTAATTTTTATCACAAGTGATTTATTTCATAAATGACTAGTTTCAACGTGACCACTTTTTCATCAGGATGCATAACAACTTACTGTCTATTTGCAGCAATGTGCAGTTGAATAGTGTTTGAGGACTTTAAAACCGGTCCTATTAAATAGCTCACTTGTTGAACACAATGATTTGTAATAAATACAATTTATTGTTTAAAAATATGCCACAAAGTTAGTTTTCATTAGTAATTAGAAATATTAGTTTTCTTTTGTTTGTTTCATTAAAGACCTACCCCCTAGAAAACGTGTCATTTAGCTCAAGAAAAGAAACAAGAAAAGATAACTCAATGCATACAATTGACAGTAGTTCCCAATCACGTGACAACTGTCTCTTCCATACATTGAGTTATCTTTTTTTTACCTAAATGACGCGTTGTCTAAGGGGGCAGGTTGGAGATGGTGAGATCCACCTTCTACAAAATGCAAAAATCGTTGTGTAACTGAGATTTAAGGTTAAGTCAAGATAGAGAGCTGTTAATGTGTACGTGTTGCCAGTACTGTTGTATGAAGTGTAAGGTTGGACTCTCAAAATCTCAACGGTAAATAATATTGAAGCATTAGAGATGTGGCTATAGAGCAGGGGTGGCCAACCGGTCGATCGCGATCATTTGTCCAGTCGATCATGGCAAGGCAAAAAATATACACATACATAAATACGTGGAACAGACTGCGCAACGTAATCACCAATTGCTGCACGCATCACGTTCTGTTCACATTATCACGTTATTTTATGGATCTAGATTTCTGGGCATTGGTTTCCAAAGAGAAATATCCATGTTTGAAGAAATGTGTTAAACAATATTGCATTTGTGTTTTGGTTCAACATATTTATGTGAGTCAGCATTTTCCTACTTAAAACAAACAAAAAATAAACACCGTTCTCGCTTGACAGACATACACTGGATTCTTTAAGGTTGGCAATTTCCAACTACAAACCTGATTTTGGTAATCTAGCGGAAGATGCTCAGACGCAGTGCTCACACTAATATACACTAGTATGTTTTCTCTCTTAATATAATATTTTTTTTTACTTAATTGTGTACTGAACTATGCTGTTTCATTTAAAAATTTAAGAAGTATGTAATTGGTAGATCGCACAGGGCTTCCTCAGTAATCAGTAGATCTTGGATCTAATCAAGTCGGCCACCCCTGCTTTAGAGAAAGTTAATGCGCATCTCATGGGTTGATAGTCTCCAGTGAAAGAGTTTTGAATATGATGGAAAAAGATAGAGAGATGCTGACCACTGTCAAGAGACACAATTCCGCACATTTTAGCCACATTCTGTGGTAATAAATGTGCCATTCTACAACTAATAGTAAAGGAAAATATAGAGGAAAGACGGGGTATGGGATGTAAGAGAACATTGTAGCTTATGATTCTGGTTGTAGCATCACTAATTAGGTTGATGCAAGATCGTGATGAGTTTGGTGTGATGGCACAAAAAGAAGAAGAAAAATGATGTAATTTATTAGACAAACAAAAGATTTATATGTTGACTAATAACGCCCTACTAGGCAAAACCCTTTTCTGGGACTGCTATAGTGCCATTATAATAAATATCTTTAATAGGGTGGAACTTGACTTGGTATTATGATGAAAACTCCTTTGTAGAGTTTACCTCTACAACAATATCTTCTTTCCCCTTAGCGCTTTTATCCCGTTTCTATCGGGGTACGCTTTGACCACATGATCCTGGAATTGGCGAGTCTGGTTATTACATTGAAGTGACTGCCATCTGACCTTCGTAACCCTTAGAAAGGGGAACCAGACAAATTGGATCATGCCTACACATAGCTAGTGATATCAATCCGCACATAGATTTTTTTTTAAAAATCCAGAGGTGCGTGCCACGCCCGGATTCGAACCGTCGACCTCACGCATGTGAGGTGGTGACGACCTTACCTCTGGGCTATCACCACTTTTACCTCTACAACAATATACCGACAATTATTTATTTATAAAGTACAATAAAATAATCTCTTAGGCGACAGTTACACGTAAAATATTTACTGTGATCCGTCAATAAATACTGATGTATCGTGTTATTTACTGAACGTGTAGTCTAGTGTATTGATGGATGTCAATATTTATTTATGGATTTTATTATTAATTTATTAATCCATCAATAAATACTGACGTCCCTCAATAAATATTATATTGATGGATCACAATAAATACTTTACATGTAACTGTGGCCTATATAAATCAAATATTTTTCTAATTGCATATACGCAAACATTGGATTTTTATTTCTGTCTGGAGTCAAATGATATTTTTTTAATCACAAAATTTTTAACATCTCAATAGAGACGAAGTTGGGATATTATAGAAGAATCTCTTAATATTTACACGATAAACGCTCAGTATATAAGAACCGTCTTGCACGTTTCGCTCGCTAATATTTGTGTTATAGGTATTTTTAGATTTGCCGGTATATTCGCCATGGCACGTTTGGTTTCTGTGCGATTGTCCTCGGTTCGATCTCCAGCAGAGGAGAAATTTATTTAAATTCATTTCTCACGCTAATATTACTTCTCTGGACTGTAAACACTAGTTTATTGGAAGAAATTGCACCAGCTGCAAGAACGTGTTAATTATTGTTATTTTTATTCTACCATTATTTTTCTTTTCTTCATCCTCCGATTTTTGATTTGGGGTTCGGCTCGCCTTGTTTTTGTGCTCCATGCCTCTATCTTGTTATTAGTGCATTGTTTTCATCGCTTTGAGGGTACGCCCTAGTATGTTCGCTCACATATTTCATGTTCTTTCTGTTCATTTTTATGGAGTTTTGTTTGTTTTGGCTGTTCTTTTTAACGTCAGTTGGCACCTGACACCAAGAACACCAAGTCTGTCGCCATTTTGAATGATGTGATGTTTTTATTCTGCTATTTATTTACAATAATATTTTTTGTATTTTTAGGATCCTAATGAAGATACTGAATGGAATGACGTCCTCCGAGCAAAGGGAATAATACCTCAAAAGGAGAAAGAAATAACTGAGGAGAGCATAGTGTCTATGCTAGAGGACACAATCCAAGAGAAACAAAATTCTCGTAAGTTGATTTGATGCTAGTTTGGGAGGAATGTAATCAGGTGGAAATGCCCGTAAGGTATTATTTAATGACGAGGTGTTAAGGTATTTTATTTCTCTGAAGTTAAGTCACAACCCACAGTGAAATCACTTGAAAAAATGTGATTTCATAGATTTTGAAAACACAGTGTAGGCAACTTGGGAGGGATACACATTACAATGTATGCATATTTAATTAAGGGCAGCCCTTTAATATCATCTGAGAAGTCATTGTCTGTATAATGATCTTAGTTGTAATTATATTTTTCCATTATTTTTATTTTTAAACAACTCTTTTATTTTATTTATATTTCTATTATACCTTCACGATTTATATAATACTGACATATTCAAAATACACAATACCAAAAAAAGATCCACAAAAAAATTGCATTATTGCTTTTTATCAGAGTGCAAGCACTTGTGTGTAAAGGAGACATTCTAAAACAAAATGAAGTAAATATAATTTATGAATCATTCAATATTAATTTGATAGTCTATTTTATTTATTGTTGTTGTTTTGAAATTATTAAATTAAGCCACTTCATTGTACGTGTTCTAGTGTTGTGCAAAACTTGTATGTGTTAATAGGGTGCATAATTGACCCACTATATTTTGTCTATTACTCTTTACACATTCTAAGGCAGTGACTTTCCTATGTCTTTATGTATTTGAAATAACTCATTTTTTACTCTCCTCACTATGGAATAGTGGAGAGTCATGATTTCACAATTTTTAAGTGTATTTTTTACATCAATTTCTCAACGGGTATCATATAGAGAGTGCACACTATGAGTTTGTCGATGTATGGTGAACGGCGTATTATCCTTTTTGTGTTCTCTCTACAGCCCAAACTATAAGTCCGATCGATTTTATATTAAAGTGCATAGACCTAGACCTGATTAGTTTTCCATAGACAACTTTTAATTTCTTCTCTATGAATTCATCATTTACATTGTTTTTTGTGTCCTCTGTGCAGCTCAAACTTTAAGTCCGATTGACTTTATATTGACTTTATATATTATGTGAAGTCCATAAACTTAGAGCTGATAGCTTCATATTGATATTGTATGTGTCTCTATAGACAAGTGTATTTTTTTTACTCTCCATTTCTATCTTCCTCAAGGGGTAGGCAGTGAGAACCGAACACCACATTCTTCTATCTTGACACATTTACATCGCCTCATCAACATTGATACACTGTCAATGCAATGCAATTTTACTTAAAATTTCTTAAAATTGTGAAAACTTTTGTCCTCTGGGAATCTTATATTTGTTTAAGAATCTAATATAAATGTACTTCATAAAAATTAATTTGGAGATTGTCAACCTTTCAAGAAGAAAAAATGAACACTTTCTATGGTGTGGAGAGTTTAGTGTTGGCTACAACCCACTCGTTTATAAATATTTTTAAAAATAAAAAAAATAATGAACATTTCCTTGCACACTGCACAAGTGGCGATTTTATTGCCGTTTGGCAATTTCTTACTAGTGTTTCCAGCCCAGAGAAGCAATATTTGTGTGGGAAATAAATTTAAATAAATTTCTCCTCTGCTGGGAATCTAATCCAGGACGCCCGCTCAGAAACCGAATGGCTTACCAAATGGTTTTTTTCATTATAATCAATTTTTGTGCAGTTTATACAGGCAAAATGGATATTTTATTGGCCCCCACCCATGCATCAATGCCATACTGCATTATTAAATGGGTACTTTCTTACTTTCCGTGTCCGGATTCATCAAATAAAGAACTTCCAGTAGTTGGCCACATGTACGGACCTGTCATTTGCGGCAATTAGGTCCTCCCGCGCGCATGTCTCTCCGACTTTCGGACATATCATAAGGTGTTGGTGGTCCTGTATTAAATGAAAAAATATAATATTCCTGTATTAAAAATTCCTGAATTCATATTAAATGGGTGAAAGCCATATATTTTTAAGTAATTTTAAGTTAAGAATATTTCTATTGTTAATAAATATGTGAATAAGCTTTCTTTATCTACTTACAGTGTTGTTTATTTGAGTTTTCCATTTTAGGTTACAGTCAATTTTTACACCTAAAACTGTCATTATTTTTACATATCAATACTTTTGTAGAACATTTAATTTGAGTGGCTTATTATATATTCTGCCATAATTCAATTCTTCTTTCGGTCTCTTTATCAGGTATTCAATTCCATTAAAAAATATTGGCCAAATATAATCAAGTAATGTTATATATGATGCCTTATTCTCAAAACTAAAATCTCAAATCCAATTTAATGTACTCCTAAAACTTACCTACCTGTCGCCTCAGTACATCAGATTACTATTACAATCTCCATTTATAAAGGTAGATTCTTAGCGAAAGTTCAAAATTGAGATTGGATTGAAATGTCGAGAGTAAGGCTGCTGATTCATGTATCAAAGGAAGCCAAAAATTACTTCTATAATCAATTGTATTTTTAATTTTAATTTGAAACGATGGAATATAGCTAGAAATGACAGTTGCCACCTCTGTGGCACATCTGCATGCACGGCTAGGCATATCTTGGCCGGCTGCAGTGTAGCACTACAGGAGGGAAGGTTCTCATACAGACACGATAAGGTGCTTGTCATTGTGAGAGAGGCTTCCAGCCTTACGGTGGCAAGAGCCATCAAAGGATTAACCTCATGGAAACGATCAGTTTTTAACATTTGTAAAACCTTGAAAAGAAGTCAGATCTACAACAAAGAAATTAGTATCAATAATTAGGAATTCAGATGACTGGAATATCCTAATGGATACGAGAACAGAGAGATATACCCTTCCAAAAGAGAACTGCATCTCATCTCTTAGGCCTGACTTGAAAATATACTCTCTTTCATTGAAAAGAGTTATTTATGTGGAGCTGACTTCCTTAATAAACCACAAATATCCCAAAAGACTATCAATACAAGCTAAACAAGTACAAGGAATTGCTAGATAAAACAGTTCAAAATGGCTTTAGCACAAATATATATGGTGTGTATGAATAATAAGATGGGGGCCTGCCCGCAAAATCTTTGTATTCCTACTTTAAGGACCTAGGTCTCCCTAGGGGTAAAATAAAAGAAATTCTGGATTGAGTAGTAAAAGCATCATTGTCCGTGTCCTATCAGATTTGGTTATGCAGGGGAGTGGAGTATCAGTTGTAGGTTGGTGGGTGAGTGGTGAGCGTGACTCGAGTCATAAAGGGACCCCTTAAGCTCGCATACATGGTCGCAAGCCCATGTGGCTCACCTATTCCGGCTGGTAAACTGGTCGCCTGTGCTCGTGGGCCTGGATTTGTGAACCAAGTGAAACCATGATTGCCTTTCTCTTTTGTACCTTATAATTGTTTGAATATATTGTACATTTTATTGTTTTTTTTAGAGCATAAAAAGTTATCATGCCTTGACTTAGATGAACTGGACGAGTTGGAAGATTCCGAAGATGAAGCTGTCCTGGAAGAGTACAGAAGAAAGAGAATTGCAGAGATGAAACAGTTGGCTGGGAAGCCACGTTTCGGCTCTGTGGTCGAAATATCTGGTCAAGATTACATTCAAGAAGTCAACAATGCCGGAAAAGATATATATGTAGTCATTCATTTGTATAAGCAGGGGTATGTCATGAACCATATTATTATTACTTTCAATTTTTTAAATTTATATAAGTTGAGTTTTGCCATGAGGCACCTCTTTAGAATAGTGCTTCCACTCTTCTATTATCACCATTTTCGTGTGTCCTGTAAGAGCCGGGTGATTGAAAATATAAGAAGCAAAATAACATCTCACATAGTTCATAATTTCCATTCTGATTGTAGTGCCTTTTTAGGTGAGATGAGTCTTGTATTTGGGAATACAAGCATGTGTTGTGTTTCTTTTTATAAGGCAATGCAAGCCTGCACACCTGTCGCTGGTTACCCCAATGGATGTGAGAGAGTGAGTGAATGATTGAATAATAGTTGAACTGGTTTATGGTTTCCAAACTTTTAAGTCTATATTTATTCTATATCGTGGATTGCAATTTTTAATTTTCTTTCCAGGATTCCGCTATGTGCTCTTCTGAATCAACACCTTTCACAGTTAGCCATTAAATATCCTTACACCAAATTCCTCAAGTCAATTGCGCAAACATGCATACCAAATTATCCAGAGAAAAATCTACCCAGCATGTTTGTATACTTTGAGGGTGATATGAAGACGCAGATAGTTGGACCTATCGAGTTTAGAGGCCCAAGTATTTCTTGTGACGGTAAGAAAATTAATTGTACAATTGTATTTCAAAATACATTTATTTATTTATTTAAGTGCTTCTTGGTCTACTAACAGGTACTATATTAATTTGACAATCATCCTATAACAGTTTGCCATCTTTTGGATACTAATGATGTAAATCTTCTCACAAATTCAGACTGAAAATACAATGAAAAACTATGTCAGATATCTTCTTCTTCCCCGTAGCGCTTTTGTCCCGTTTCTATTGGGGTACGCTTTGACCATAATCCTGGAATTGGCGAGTCTGGTTATTACATTGAAGCGACTGCAATCTGACCTTCGTAACCTTTAGAAAGGGGAACCAATTAAATTGGATCATGGCTACACATAGCTAGTGATATAAATCCGCACATAGATTTTTTGAAAATCCAGAGGTGCGAGCCCTGCCCGGATTCGAACCGTCGCATGGGAGGCAACGACCTTACCGCTGGGCTATCACCGCTATCTAACTGATAAAAAAATATATGCCTAAAATCCATGATTTTTGATTTAAATATAAAATGCTGTAAATCTTTTTTGGTGTTTGTATAAATTATTATTCCACTCTCACAAAGATTTTTCTCAACACCTTCCGTTCAACGATCAGCAGCACATTTTCATCCTTATAAACTACCCACCATTCAGCACCATTTTTTTATCATTCATTTTTTTGCTAATCACTGAGGTATAATTAGCAGTCCTCGAATTCAGTGTCAACGTTAATAGGTTTGATTCCTAATAATTTATGAAACTGAGATACTTTAGAAGCAATTGAGCCCCTTGAGGTGCAAAAATGAATCAACATAACATTACATGTCAGAATTTATTTATCTTCTTCTTTCTCAACCTATTCCCGTCCACTTCTGGACAAAAATCCTCCTCCATGTCACCCTGTCCTGTACATTCTGCACCCAAGAAGTGCCAACATATCATCCCTCCACCTCAGCTGTTGTCACTTCTTTTTTGATTTCTCAATGATTAATACAAAGAGAAAGGTAATTGTGGTTTCAATGGTTCACAAATCCAGGCTACCAGACAGAATAGGCAAGCCACATGGTCGCATTAAGGGGCCCCTTTATGACGCAAGCCACTCTCACCACTCACCCACCAACCTCCGACTGATACTCCACTCCCCTGCGCAACCAATCTAATAGGACGCGGATAATGCTGCTTTTACCACCCTATCCAAAAGTTCTTTTATTTTGCTTCTAGGGAGACCTAGGTCCTTAAAGTAGGAATATAAAGATTTTGCGGGCAGGCCTCTCGCCCCCACCTATACAGCATATATACTTGTGCTAAAGCCATTTTGAACTGTTTTATCTAACAGCTCCTTGTACTTGTTTAGTTTGCATTGGTGGTCTTTTGGAATAACTATATAACCTTAGTTTATGAACTTAATTCATATCCTAATTCTTATTGATGCTGGAACTAACTAATACCTGACTGTTTTCCTTTGGGTATCCTGAAGTTTTTTTGAATGTTTTTTCATATTAATACCTTCATGATTTTTTTTTCCATTTATATTTCAGAGCTAGAGTTCCTTTTGGGTAAAACTGGCGCTGTGGAAACTAAAATTCAGAGTGATCCGAGAAAAGGTATCAAAGACAAGATGTTCGCCGACTTGGAGGATTCCAAGGATTGGTAGACATAATATGAACAAATATGTATCAAGTATTACTATTGAGTGTTCACTGTGTGGATAAGAGTATTGTTTATTTTATGTTCTCTATTATATTTTTATGAATAATACATTTTATATTAAAAAATCTATTTATTGAAATAAAGTTTATATTAAGAAATAAAATGAAATAGAGTTTCTTTAGTTGCATTTTTGGATTACTTCCCCTAGACTATTGGTTCAAATTCTACTCCAATCATGAATCCTTCTCAAAAATTTGTTGAGAAGAAGAGAGTTACTCCATACTGCCCAAAATAGAAAGGCATTTGCTCAAGTGATTGCCAACATAGGGGGAACCCGACAACACAGTGCTCATTATTTGTCTCCAAATTCTAAAATTACAAAAACCGTATTTCATAGATTAAAGAATAATTTGTTCATCCAAATGAAGACATGTGTAATTTGATAAAACATTTTTTTGTGTGAAGGAACATAGGTAAAATACACAATAATGTAATATATATTTATTAAATTAATCAATTTATTTACAAAAATAATAACTGAAAAAAAAAAAACAAAATTATGTACAAATAATGTAATTGCAGCATACGCTTAAGTGCACTTTACACGGACACTATTTTCAATGCGGCCCGGTTTCCAACGCGTTTAAAACAGCATCCAAAATACAGGTTACTCCAAACATCGCTTTACACGCAACGCTTAAAACATCATCCAAAATACAGGTTACTCCAAACATTGCTTTACACGCAACGCTTTTTAAAACAGCATCCAAAATAGAGGTTACTCCGAGCATCGCTTTACAGTACTTTACACAGTTTACATGATTATATTACGTGAAAATGTATAATAAAATATAAATGTATATCGAAAGTTTCGACACTTTCCAAATAAACAAAATACATCGCGAGCGAATGTCACACGTAAAAGTCAACGCAAACGGCAGCCATGTTGACTCGTCTGTAACGACGACAGCGAATAATTTTACAGATTTCTGTTTTACCAAAAAGGATGAAAATCATGTTGAAAATAGAACACATTTTATTTTTTTGCCCATCGTGTTGAAAACAGCGTCCGTGTAAAGTAGACTTTATATTAGGTTCCTTCTTGAAACATATTTCAATGTACAATTGTATCAAATTAAATTTCAATCATTCAAACAAACTTATGCCTCACTTGTATATTATATCAAAATAAAACTAGTGAGATGTGGCCAACACTAAACTCTCTACTGTGTAATTTAGTGGAAGTCTTCATAAATAATATTAATGAAGAAATAAAACTAGTTTAACAGCCCCTGTGCGCATTCAACGTCAACACACATTTGGTCAAGTAACTTTCAGTGTTTATTTTTGACCTCATTCCCAATTGAAAGACTTTGGACAATATCTGTGTGGCATGTTCCTGCATGCACACAACCAGTTCCGGTAGTTTCTCCAACGCAGCAATGGCCAGTTCAGGGTTGCTGGCGTCCAAACATCGCATCAGAGTTGCCAAACCTGAAATAAACAAGTTAATTATTTAATAGATTCCATAAACTCATCTATAAATATAAATTATGGTGTAATGGCTCTCTACAACTGGCAACTTTCTTTATTGCTGTGACCGGTCTATTAATTGTAGTTATTTAAAAATAAGCCTAGACACTGAATGAAATTTATTCATAGGTACATGTTGCTCAGGTAAGTTGGAAGATAATTCATTAAATTTCGTTTGAGAAAGTTTGTAGAAGTTCATTTTTGATAAAATCTATTGGATATCTCTTTCCATCATGTCGGTAGCGCTTTCCAGACCAATATAACAGGATTAAGATGGTCCTCCCAGTTGTCAATCTAATGGATGTATCAGTCAATCTAATGGATATAGGATAGCATCTGCTGATATCAGACATTTTGACATTCATTAGCCACTCGAGGTGGATTAGGGGAGGACAGCCCCATTTGTGATATCACAAAATGTCAAACGACCTAATGTGTTCTCCTTTAAGAACAGGCACCCACAAAAAAATGATGATATATATTGTTATTTTTTCTATTGTTTTACTTAATAAAGTCCTACTTACTATTTGTGATTTGAATTTAAACCAATATTTACCCAGTTTGAAGCGTTGGATTATGGTCGAGATGCCCTGTATGTTTTCTATTGTCTATATTTTAAAAATCTATGGCCATTGTTATTTTTTATGTAAAAAAATAGTCAATCGATAACTCACCAACATCTGTATCAACCGTAGAAGCAATGACATTATTGAGCACTGTAATTGGGGATGGATCCGAGGCAGGTGGATTGTTGGAATCTCCATGGGGCGAGCGTTCACCCCACTCAAGCTGTCCTCGATCTGCGGTACCCGACGATGGATGTGATGGAGAGGTTGGGTCACCCACGATACTCAAGGAAGACAGGATGGGCTGGGAGCTGCAAAAGGGTGATGAACAAAAAATAAATATTTTAATCAGTAAAGAAAAATGATGCACAATCATTAAACATGAGGTGACAATGCTTTCGCATAGATGTCTCAAAAACAAAAACTAATAATTCCACTAATCAATATATTAGTATTAGGCCCGCCAGTGTACAATATATTTTTTAGATATTTGTACAATTTTGTATTTACAGAGATGAAGTTGGAATATTATTGGAGAACCAGCCGATTACAGGTCGTAAGCTCTGTAGGTGCCTTGATATCCTGGTTCTACTATAATATTCCAACTTTGTCTCTATTGAGATGTTAAATTGTCAAAAAATATCATTGACTTTCAACAGAGAAAATTTCCATTGAATGCGTACATATGTATATGCAATCATAATATATTCAATTTGAAATATGTTTGTTTATATTATGTAGAAAAAGATAAATAAATTTTGTCTACAATCAGTTTCTTGTAGTTACTTAAAAATGTGCACTGCACGAAATAGTTTGTATGGTATTTTATTTCTTTATATATTGAGATTTATATTATATTAAAATGGAATTCCACAAAAATTCTTAGGAACACAGTAGAATTTATAAAACACAGTGGAATTGAAATAGAATACTACAGAAACAAATAAATAAGGCTTTGTGGCTCAGTTAGTCTGATATTTGACTCCAGAGCCAAACATTTCGGTTTCAATTTCCCATTGGAAAACAGTTTTTATTCTGGATTTGTGAGACTATAAAAACTATAAATTTCCAAAATGTGATGACTTGTTATTGTGTGCGTGTTAAATTGATATTATAGTACAATAAATTAATACCTGACAACACCGTGGTGTTCCCTTAGATATTCATTTGCCACGGCAGCATCATACGCCATATAACCTTGAAGGAGTGTCGCAAACCTCTGAATGAGTTGGGCCAAGTCTCTAATGTGGCCGTGATTACCAATCAGGGCAAAATAGCAGTCCAACGTTATGTGTAATCTCTTTTTGTACACCGTGTTGAACAACATTGGCTGCAACATCTCCAAAATTCCCAAGGTCTGAGTGAAGTATGCCGAGTGACCGCCGTTTCTGAAGGGTCCCCATTCCAAATGACAGCGGCCCTTCAACAGAGTACCAAGAAGACCCAGCTGTCTGAGAGCTAAGCGTGGATGTTGCCTACAGAGAGATCTGCAACTGGCCTCCAGTCCTGGAATCCTGAACAGGCAATATAAAAAAATAGACATTATTAATATTCTATGAAGATTCAATGACAGTACCACAGGCAAAAGTTATACAAGATTCACATAATATTCATATTAAAAAATAACATTTTATATCTTAAATATATTTTCAAATGGCTGTCTGTATATTTTGTTTACCTTAAAATAAATAAAAAAATACTGTAGATTGTGCCCCACGCTGGGCGCCACTTTTTTGATGTACACTTTTTGTTATTTTAATTATAAAAAAGGTGTAATATATTCAATAGATAATTACCTTTTAGACCATTCCTTACTGTGTGGAGTTGCTGCTAGTGCAGTGAACATGCAATGAGATATTTTGTCCACTATGCTTGTTGAGGATTCTGCAAAATGAATCAATGATAATTTGATAAGTATCCAAATCCATATGTCCTTTGGACTGCTTAAATAATATACTCGAATGAGATATATACTCTAATGTCGTACTTACCAACAGCGTCCATTTCCTCTGTTTCTGTAAGAACAATATCGTTGAGAGGATACTGTCCATTGGTGGTGAGGAGTGTCAGTATCTTGGGCACTCTCATGTAAAGCAGCAAGAGAAAGGAGTGCACGGTTGGGTCCGGCTTGGCGAGCCTCTGTTCGATGCTGGTGATGGCGCTCATGAGGGAGTGCTCATCCTGTAGACTCTCCAGCAGCAGGGGAAAGCGAGACTCCATTCTGAGGCAGGCCTGCTCTCGGCTGGGACACTGGCTGGCTTCTTCCAGGATATACGATATCAGGACACCAATCTAAAACAATTTATGAAATAATGCTTATAATGTATTATTGTATATAATAACAACTTATTGTAATTTTAGGCATTTCTTTGTCATTGCATTAAACAAAATATATCATTGACATAAATAAATGAAGCTTGAAAAACATACAAAAATGTATGAGACCACAGATGTCAGTAAAAAAATTTTTTTCCGTACTATTAGGTGACAAACAATAATGCATGCATATGTACGCAGTCAAAATAAAATAATAATTGTCAATATTGAAATACCTGATCATGCGTTAGTCGTAATATATCTTCAGGTGTGTGATTTTTTGGTGTAGTCTTATCTCTCCCATGCCATATTCTTGGACTATTAATTAATAAAATAATAATTGTCAATATTGAAATACCTGATCATGCGTTAGTCGTAATATATCTTCAGGTGTGTGATGTTTTGGTGTAGTCTTATCTCTCCCTTGCCATATTCTTGGACTTTTAATTAATAAAATAATAATTGTCAATATTGAAATACCTGATCATGCGTTAGTCGTAATATATCTTCAGGTGTGTGATGTTTTGGTGTAGTCTTATCTCTCCCTTGCCATATTCTTGGACTTTTAATTTATAAAATAATAATTGTCAATATTGAAATACCTGATCATGCGTTAGTCGTAATATATCTTCAGGTGTGTGATGTTTTGGTGTAGTCTTATCTCTCCCTTGCCATATTCTTGGACTTTTAATTAATAAAATAATAATTGTCAATATTGAAATACCTGATCATGCGTTAGTCGTAATATATCTTCAGGTGTGTGATGTTTTGGTGTAGTCTTATCTCTCCCTTGCCATATTCTTGGACTTTTAATTAATAAAATAATAATTGTCAATATTGAAATACCTGATCATGCGTTAGTCGTAATATATCTTCAGGTGTGTGATGTTTTGGTGTAGTCTTATCTCTCCCTTGCCATATTCTTGGACTTTTAATTTATAAAATAATAATTGTCAATATTGAAATACCTGATCATGCGTTAGTCGTAATATATCTTCAGGTGTGTGATGTTTTGGTGTAGTCTTATCTCTCCCTTGCCATATTCTTGGACTTTTAATTAATAAAATAATAATTGTCAATATTGAAATACCTGATCATGCGTTAGTCGTAATATATCTTCAGGTGTGTGATGTTTTGGTGTAGTCTTATCTCTCCCTTGCCATATTCTTGGACTTTTAATTAATAAAATAATAATTGTCAATATTGAAATACCTGATCATGCGTTAGTCGTAATATATCTTCAGGTGTGTGATGTTTTGGTGTAGTCTTATCTCTCCCTTGCCATATTCTTGGACTTTAAATTTATAAAATAATAATTGTCAATATTGAAATACCTGATCATGCGTTAGTCGTAATATATCTTCAGGTGTGTGATGTTTTGGTGTAGTCTTATCTCTCCCTTGCCATATTCTTGGACTTTTAATTTATAAAATAATAATTGTCAATATTGAAATACCTGATCATGCGTTAGTCATAATATATCTTCAGGTGTGTGATGTTTTGGTGTAGTCTTATCTCTCCCTTGCCATATTCTTGGACTTTTAATTAATAAAATAATAATTGTCAATATTGAAATACCTGATCATGCGTTAGTCGTAATATATCTTCAGGTGTGTGATGTTTTGGTGTAGTCTTATCTCTCCCTTGCCATATTCTTGGACTTTTAATTAATAAAATAATAATTGTCAATATTGAAATACCTGATCATGCGTTAGTCGTAATATATCTTCAGGTGTGTGATGTTTTGGTGTAGTCTTATCTCTCCCTTGCCATATTCTTGGACTTTTAATTTATAAAATAATAATTGTCAATATTGAAATACCTGATCATGCGTTAGTCATAATATATCTTCAGGTGTGTGATGTTTTGGTGTAGTCTTATCTCTCCCTTGCCATATTCTTGGACTTTTAATTAATAAAATAATAATTGTCAATATTGAAATACCTGATCATGCGTTAGTCGTAATATATCTTCAGGTGTGTGATTTTTTGGTGTAGTCTTATCTCTCCCTTGCCATATTCTTGGACTTTTAATTAATAAAATAATAATTGTCAATATTGAAATACCTGATCATGCGTTAGTCGTAATATATCTTCAGGTGTGTGATTTTTTGGTGTAGTCTTATCTCTCCCTTGCCATATTCTTGGACTTTTAATTAATAAAATAATAATTGTCAATATTGAAATACCTGATCATGCGTTAGTCGTAATATATCTTCAGGTGTGTGATTTTTTGGTGTAGTCTTATCTCTCCCTTGCCATATTCTTGGACTTTTAATTAATAAAATTATGATTGTCAATATTGAAATACCTGATCATGCGTTAGTCGTAATATATCTTCAGGTGTGTGATTTTTTGGTGTAGTCTTATCTCTCCCTTGCCATATTCTTGGACTTTTAATTAATAAAATAATAATTGTCAATATTGAAATACCTGATCATGCGTTAGTCGTAATATATCTTCAGGTGTGTGATGTTTTGGTGTAGTCTTATCTCTCCCTTGCCATATTCTTGGACTTTTAATTAATAAAATAATAATTGTCAATATTGAAATACCTGATCATGCGTTAGTCGTAATATATCTTCAGGTGTGTGATGTTTTGGTGTAGTCTTATCTCTCCCTTGCCATATTCTTGGACTTTTAATCAAAACCCAAATGAGTTCTAACACAGTTGTGGCATCCCATTCACTGCAAATATGAGAAAAATATTATATACATACATGTAAGATAAAGACATTGGCTACTGGTACAAATCTACCTTTTTAAGCTGCAAATGTGCATTCAAAGATAATCAATTGACATTCATTCATACTTTCAAGGCATATGTAACCTGTGACGTGAGGTGTGAGGATGTGCATTACCTTAAAAAAGGAAGCACAACACATGTCTCCACACACCAGTCTTCTCTCCTCTAAAAAGGCAAAATTCAGTTCAATTAATCAATGGGTGGTGAGCCTCATTGTTTTTATTTTAACTAACAGGTACTATGTCAAATAATTGTTTAACATGCACCCAATAACAAGTTGCCACATTTTGGATACTTGCGATATTAACCTCTATGATAGTGAGTTTTGGTATGATGTACATACCTATACGGAGTTAGTTATTTTAAATATAAAAATTTAAAATAAAAAGTATTATGTTTGATGACTCCCGACACAATAATCGGGTAGAAAAGAAATCAAATTTACCATTTTTCAAAGTTTTTATTGAAAAATCGTATGATTATTTCAGGTGTCTTCAACTATTGGTTCCATTTCTGACATTTACTTACAAATAAAGTTTGTATGACCATAGCCGTACCAGTACGGCCATACTTTGATTTGCAATGACATTTCCCGCCGTACGGGTACGGCCATACTAACTTAGAGGTTAATCGTCTCATAGATCCAGACTGAAAACACAATTAAAAACTCCACCGGGAATCGAACCCGGGACCCTTGGATCAGTAGTCCTAACCTAACCAACTGAGCCACGAAGGCCGACAACCTCTTGCTGTTGAACCTCTACGTAAGATGTTATTTTACCCGTTGTTGGTGTTGTATTTTTGATAACCCGGCTCTTATGGGACGCCCGAAAACGATAATAGAAAAGAGAGGAAGCACTATTCCAAGCCGGTACATTTTAATTGACAATATTAATTAATGATGACGAAGAGAAGTTGGCTGAAAGCAGATGTCTTGGAAGTATAACATAAGGGAATGTTCTGATTTTTAACGTCGAGGGGACCTGACAGCAAAAAATTGGTTTTTGTAAAAAATGTATTACTTATCAGTTGCCAAGAGTTCCGTGAGACATCCGTGTAATGTTCTCCACGATGCCCTGTGTGCCAAGAGTGCCACCAGAAGTTCCTGCCACGGTGCTCCGCCGGCTCGGAACATTAATTTCATCTGAAATCAATTTCAATCAATGATACAGGTTAATATTGAAAATATCAGGAAAAGAATTTATATATGATATTAGATGTTGTTATTGTTGGACAATGTTTTTGGTATGGATGATTTAGAAAAAAATATATAATTATTTTTTTGTGATTTTTAATATAAGTAAAAAATAAACTGCAATAGGCATGATGACTAATTTTGAGAAATTATCTCACGATGTTTTTTCGCATCCACTGTTTCCAAACATATATACATTTCTACATAAAATAAAGGTTTAGTAGCAAAAATCGCCATTATAAATCAAGAGAAATATTTTTAATGAAAATTGAGAGACGTTGAATAGTTGGTGTGAATCTCCAGATTGTTTTTGTTATTCAAGAGCATGCATTCACTTTTGATGAATGAACCCTTTTAACCCTTTTTTGAACCTTGAAATCTAAAGAAAACTTTTTGTCATAAATGCAGACCCAAAGGATAGTATACCAGAAATTCAAGTACTATGTATCTCAAAAAGTTAAAGTAAAGCTAGGAGATCTAGGAGAAGAATGGTGGTTAGTTCGCAAATGAGTTTTCACATCATCCTGCATCTGATTCCTCTGGACCTCCTGGGAAACCAAATGGCAACGAATGCTGCCATAAGAATGAATTGAGTCAACCCTTGGAGGGAGATACACATTGGGCACTCCATAATTCTTCAGGAATTCAAAAAAATTGATGATTGAATTGAAGACTGATGAAATGATGATGATGCGTGACTGTGATGTGCGCGACGGGTACGCGCATGAGTGTGTGTCTGACGGCCGGACAGGAATGTTGGGTCCCATGTTTTAATGTTTTTGGGACTGCTGGAACTCGTCTTCTGATTGTATGTTGGGCTTGTTACTGCCACAGATGCGGATTTTCCAGTGGAAACTCTTGGTGTCGCTAAAAGATGTGATGACGCATTAAAGTAATAATGTGTGTCACCACACATATCTTGATTATTGAAAATATATATTGGATAAACCTGTGTTTTAGGATCATCTCCCAACAGTTCTGGTTGTAGGTTAGCCATCCAATCTATAATGAGTCCTGCTGCGTTTCCACCGGTTGATATTGTCAACTGACTCTCCATCGCCTTCTCTAGTCCAGGTTCCGTCTTCACCAACTGTTCAGTACCATCTTGCTGCTTTTCCAGTATAGTCACCATTGCGTCCATCAATACTTTTGTATCGTGTACCTCAATGAGGTGACGTCCAATTTGTTCCAACATTCCGATAGGACAAGATTCTAAAGCTGCAACAAAATATAACGTTTAATACATTCAAGATTTGTGTCAAAGAAAAGAGCTCTCTGGGAGTCATCTCACACTCAAGTCATCTCACACTCAAGTCATCTACATAGATTACAGAGTAAAAACTCCCTAAAGGAGTTGGAAAGAGCACACAAGCTATTAATTATAGTAAATAAATTTGTTAATGTAACTCAATACAATAGTATGTCAAACAAAGTCAACCACAATAGTATGTGCTGGATAGTAACGTCATATTAACCACTTGTTTTTCAATTCACTTTTGTAAACTTTTACCAACATCAAGTGGCGACTGGCAAGCACAAATCGTTTGTTAATCTTATGTAATAATAATTGACAGATTAAAAAATAAAAGTTTTTATATCACTGTTTTTTTATTGATGACTCTGATGATGGTCTCCGATAGAACAATACCATATAGTATCATTAATAAATAAGCAGGGAAATAATAAGTTTTTAATTTTGTTCTATGTCATGGAGTCTCACCAAGGGTGCCTTCAGAATGGTGCCTTCGATACTCGACGTTAAGTATTCTATCTGACCACAGCCCAAGAATTGTTCATTTATATTAAATGAAAAATGATTCTTAATATTCGAAAATAACGCTATTGAAAATAAAAAAATACATATATTGAACTTACTTTTGACCAAAAAGTCCTTTGTGACCTTCTTTCCTGGAATATTATTAAACTCTTCCAGTTGAGCGGCAACGGCTTTCTCCACTTCAGACTGCACCATGTTCCTGTCCCCTTTCCCTTTCTCCGTTCCCTCAGAGAACGCCTTCAGCAGGGACACCAGGGAGCTGCTGGATCCCTGGTAGTGTTGGAGCAGCGTGTCTGCCACCTTGGTGAGGGGCTCCTCGAAGGGGGTCTGGCGGCAGTGCAGGAGGAGTCTGACAAGGGGGCACGAGTAGCGGATCTGTGTGAGGAAACCCTTGACAAACTGGTAGCACTTGGGACTCTCCAGTATAAGACCGAGGTAGATGACAACGCACTGGATGAACGGACAATCAGTCACTTCGAAGGTCTTGCTCTTAGTGCACTTTATTTCTTGAGATATTATCTGAAATATACTTATACATTATTAACCATGAAGGTATGATATTATTAACTAAATATTAAAAAACAAGACAATGCATGGATGTAAAGGAAGCCATGAACGTGTGCATAGAGCCATATGGCGCTCGGTTGTCTCTGCCTACCCCTTTAGGGACATGGCATGATGGTATGTATGTATATATATATATATATATGTTATAATATTTTTATCTCGGTTTTCCCGTGTCAGTAGGTCTTGACTAAGACCATTTGTCTTCCGACGTTTCGCCTGAATATCACCAGGTATTTTCAAGGACTTAACGAAAAGCACGCGCGCGACACACGTCTACTCAAACTGAAAGCTCACAGTCAAGTGACTCGTAGCGTACAAGATGGCCGCTTATGTCAAATATTGTTAGCGCGACGTGATTGGCTCCTTGTGACACGCCCACCTGCTGTCGTGTTCGTTGGTAATAATATTTTATCATTATTTTTGTGTTGTGATTTATTGTTAATTTTAGTTGTGACATTAATATTATTATTGTTGTGTTTTGGGGTTATTTTCGCTATGGTATTATTAATATTATTATTGTATTGTTTGTCATATAAAATGTTCTTCCAGGTACTAGGCAAACGAACTCCGTCGTCCCGATTGTTCATTATATCCCTTCTCTTATATATTTCTATAGCTTCCCTGTAAATTCTGAGAGGTTCACTGTTTAAACTTGCTATTATTTTTGAATGGTCAAAATCTATTGTATGTCCTTCTGTGAGCGAGTGTTGTACAAGTGAGGATGTAAGTTTTTTGTTTCTCATGTCGACTCTGTGCTCCGCTATTCGTGCTTCAACTTTTCGATTGGTTCTTCCTACATAAGTCTTATTGCACGATCCGCACGGTATTTCATATACTCCATGAGCTTCAAGTGGAATGATGTCTTTCGGGTTTCTTAGAAAGGTTGATATTTTATTTGTTGTGCTGAAAACGGTACGTATGTTATTTTTGTTTAATAGACGGCTGATTTTATCGGTGACGCCTTTGATATATGGTAGTCGGGCTGTTGATAATGGTGTTTCATTGGATTTTTCTTTCACTGTTTTTGGACTCTTTAATGCTTTGTTTATTATATAGTCTGAGAAACCATTACAACGTAGAGCATTTTTCGTGTATTCTAATTCTTGTTTTTTATGCTCGTGGTCTGCAATTCTTTTTGATCTTGTTATTAGTGTTTTTGCGACTGAGCATATTTGTGCGGGGTGATGATTGGACGTTGCGTGTAGGTATCTATCGGTGTGTGTGGGCTTTCTATATACTGTGTGCCCCAGTTTACCGTTTGCTTTTTTTAACACTAAAACGTCTAAGAAAGGTATTTGTCTGTTATTTTCCTTCTCCATTGTAAACTTTATATCTTTATGAATGCTGTTAATAGTGTTCAAAAAATTATTTAATTCTTCTTCTCCGTGAGACCATACTACGAATGTGTCATCCACATATCTTAGCCATTTCTTTGGTTTGAGTATTACTTTCTTTAAGACTTCTTCTTCAAACCTCGTCATAAATAAGTTGGCGACTGCTGGTGACAATAAAAAAATGTGTTATTTAAACAGTGATAAAATAAATTTAAAATATCGTCTGTGGTATTGAGTGTTTCTTTGATTATGTCTAGTGTCTCGTTAATTGGAATATTTGTAAATAAAGAAACAACGTCAAAACTCACAAGAATATCTGTACTTTCCAGTTCTAAGTCAGTGATGAGTGATATGAAATGTTCTGAGTTTTTGACATAGGAGTCTGCGGATTCTACATAGGGCTGCAACATATTCGCGAGGAATTTAGAAAGCATTTGTAACGGCGAACCAATGGAACTAACAATTGGTCTGAGAGGAATATCTTTCTTATGAATTTTTGGAAGACCATATAATTTTGGAAAGCGTGACGACTTCTCTCGTGGAATAAGTGACTTCTTGATATCATCACTAAGTTTTGTTTCCATTATTTTAGTTTTCGTGGTTTTCTCAAGATACGTGATTGGGTTGCTTGCATGTATTTTGTATGCTGGGTCTTCAAGGATATCGGTCATTTTTGATTTATAATCTTCACTGTTCATCACTACTGTGGCATTGCCTTTATCAGCTGGAAGGATTATCAAATCTTTGTTGTTGCGTAATTCTTTGAGGGCTATTATTTCTAGTTTTGATAAATTGCATTTTGGTGGTGTATTTTTTCTTAAAATCGAGCATGTTTCTTGTCTAATTGTTTCGGCAGTATTATTGGTGCATTTGTGAATGGCTGATTCAACCGCTGTAATTATTTCTTCTTTAGGAATAGTTTTATATGATACACCATAGTTAAAACCTTTTGAGAGGACGGAAATAGCATTATTATTCAGTTGAAAATTTGATAAATTGTGAATGACCTTGTTTGTATCCAGAGCGGCTTGGTGACAATATTTATTTTTCTGTAGGTTGGTAAATTTCTTTATTTGGCGTTCCGTGGTGTATGTTGTATTGGTGTCAACACGATATTGCACAATATTATTTAGTTGATCCCATATCACTGGATGTAATGTGTTTGCGAGGTTTAAATGAAGTACACGTAGTTGAGAACTCACTTGATCTAGTTTGTACCGTATGTATTTAATTTCTTCACGAATTAGAGTCAAACCGGTATTTTTTAATATTTTGGATGTTTTTACTGATTTTCTATTTGTTTTTAAAGTAAAAGACACTGGTATTGTTTCTGTATCACGACATCGGCGTAAGAAAGTTAAATCACATAGAAGTTTTGCTCTTTTCGTATTTAACTTTTCAAATTGTTGAACGATACACTTCCTCACTGTAGAGGTTATTTATGTTATATTTGATGTTTTCACGGGTGAAATATGTTATAATATTTTTATCTCGGTTTTCCCAAAACAGTCCAAAAACAGTGAAAGAAAAATCCAATGAAACACCATTATCAACAGCCCGACTACCATATATCAAAGGCGTCACCGATAAAATCAGCCGTCTATTAAACAAAAATAACATACGTACCGTTTTCAGCACAACAAATAAAATATCAACCTTTCTAAGAAACCCGAAAGACATCATTCCACTTGAAGCTCATGGAGTATATGAAATACCGTGCGGATCGTGCAATAAGACTTATGTAGGAAGAACCAATCGAAAAGTTGAAGCACGAATAGCGGAGCACAGAGTCGACATGAGAAACAAAAAACTTACATCCTCACTTGTACAACACTCGCTCACAGAAGGACATACAATAGATTTTGACCATTCAAAAATAATAGCAAGTTTAAACAGTGAACCTCTCAGAATTTACAGGGAAGCTATAGAAATATATAAGAGAAGGGATATAATGAACAATCGGGACGACGGAGTTCGTTTGCCTAGTACCTGGAAGAACATTTTATATGACAAACAATACAATAATAATATTAATAATACCATAGCGAAAATAACCCCAAAACACAACAATAATAATATTAATGTCACAACTAAAATTAACAATAAATCACAACACAAAAATAATGATAAAATATTATTACCAACGAACACGACAGCAGGTGGGCGTGTCACAAGGAGCCAATCACGTCGCGCTAACAATATTTGACATAAGCGGCCATCTTGTACGCTACGAGTCACTTGACTGTGAGCTTTCAGTTTGAGTAGACGTGTGTCGCGCGCGTGCTTTTCGTTAAGTCCTTGAAAATGCCTGGTGATATTCAGGCGAAACGTCGGAAGACAAATGGTCTTAGTCAAGACCTACTGACACGGGAAAACCGAGATAAAAATATTATAACATATTTCACCCGTGAAAACATCAAATATAACATAAATAACCTCTACGGTGAGGAAGTGTATCGTTCAACAAAACGATTTGAAAAGTTAAATACGAAAAGAGCAAAACTTCTATGTGATTTAACTTTCTTACGCCGATGTCGTGATACAGAAACAATACCAGTGTCTTTTACTTTAAAAACAAATAGAAAATCAGTAAAAACATCCAAAATATTAAAAAATACCGGTTTGACTCTAATTCGTGAAGAAATTAAATACATACGGTACAAACTAGATCAAGTGAGTTCTCAACTACGTGTACTTCATTTAAACCTCGCAAACACATTACATCCAGTGATATGGGATCAACTAAATAATATTGTGCAATATCGTGTTGACACCAATACAACATACACCACGGAACGCCAAATAAAGAAATTTACCAACCTACAGAAAAATAAATATTGTCACCAAGCCGCTCTGGATACAAACAAGGTCATTCACAATTTATCAAATTTTCAACTGAATAATAATGCTATTTCCGTCCTCTCAAAAGGTTTTAACTATGGTGTATCATATAAAACTATTCCTAAAGAAGAAATAATTACAGCGGTTGAATCAGCCATTCACAAATGCACCAATAATACTGCCGAAACAATTAGACAAGAAACATGCTCGATTTTAAGAAAAAATACACCACCAAAATGCAATTTATCAAAACTAGAAATAATAGCCCTCAAAGAATTACGCAACAACAAAGATTTGATAATCCTTCCAGCTGATAAAGGCAATGCCACAGTAGTGATGAACAGTGAAGATTATAAATCAAAAATGACCGATATCCTTGAAGACCCAGCATACAAAATACATGCAAGCAACCCAATCACGTATCTTGAGAAAACCACGAAAACTAAAATAATGGAAACAAAACTTAGTGATGATATCAAGAAGTCACTTATTCCACGAGAGAAGTCGTCACGCTTTCCAAAATTATATGGTCTTCCAAAAATTCATAAGAAAGATATTCCTCTCAGACCAATTGTTAGTTCCATTGGTTCGCCGTTACAAATGCTTTCTAAATTCCTCGCGAATATGTTGCAGCCCTATGTAGAATCCGCAGACTCCTATGTCAAAAACTCAGAACATTTCATATCACTCATCACTGACTTAGAACTGGAAAGTACAGATATTCTTGTGAGTTTTGACGTTGTTTCTTTATTTACAAATATTCCAATTAACGAGACACTAGACATAATCAAAGAAACACTCAATACCACAGACGATATTTTAAATTTATTTTATCACTGTTTAAATAACACATTTTTTTATTACAACAATAAGACATACAAACAAATAAAAGGAGCACCTATGGGTTTGTCATTGTCACCAGCAGTCGCCAACTTATTTATGACGAGGTTTGAAGAAGAAGTCTTAAAGAAAGTAATACTCAAACCAAAGAAATGGCTAAGATATGTGGATGACACATTCGTAGTATGGTCTCACGGAGAAGAAGAATTAAATAATTTTTTGAACACTATTAACAGCATTCATAAAGATATAAAGTTTACAATGGAGAAGGAAAATAACAGACAAATACCTTTCTTAGACGTTTTAGTGTTAAAAAAAGCAAACGGTAAACTGGGGCACACAGTATATAGAAAGCCCACACACACCGATAGATACCTACACGCAACGTCCAATCATCACCCCGCACAAATATGCTCAGTCGCAAAAACACTAATAACAAGATCAAAAAGAATTGCAGACCACGAGCATAAAAAACAAGAATTAGAATACACGAAAAATGCTCTACGTTGTAATGGTTTCTCAGACTATATAATAAACAAAGCATTAAAGAGTCCAAAAACAGTGAAAGAAAAATCCAATGAAACACCATTATCAACAGCCCGACTACCATATATCAAAGGCGTCACCGATAAAATCAGCCGTCTATTAAACAAAAATAACATACGTACCGTTTTCAGCACAACAAATAAAATATCAACCTTTCTAAGAAACCCGAAAGACATCATTCCACTTGAAGCTCATGGAGTATATGAAATACCGTGCGGATCGTGCAATAAGACTTATGTAGGAAGAACCAATCGAAAAGTTGAAGCACGAATAGCGGAGCACAGAGTCGACATGAGAAACAAAAAACTTACATCCTCACTTGTACAACACTCGCTCACAGAAGGACATACAATAGATTTTGACCATTCAAAAATAATAGCAAGTTTAAACAGTGAACCTCTCAGAATTTACAGGGAAGCTATAGAAATATATAAGAGAAGGGATATAATGAACAATCGGGACGACGGAGTTCGTTTGCCTAGTACCTGGAAGAACATTTTATATGACAAACAATACAATAATAATATTAATAATACCATAGCGAAAATAACCCCAAAACACAACAATAATAATATTAATGTCACAACTAAAATTAACAATAAATCACAACACAAAAATAATGATAAAATATTATTACCAACGAACACGACAGCAGGTGGGCGTGTCACAAGGAGCCAATCACGTCGCGCTAACAATATTTGACATAAGCGGCCATCTTGTACGCTACGAGTCACTTGACTGTGAGCTTTCAGTTTGAGTAGACGTGTGTCGCGCGCGTGCTTTTCGTTAAGTCCTTGAAAATGCCTGGTGATATTCAGGCGAAACGTCGGAAGACAAATGGTCTTAGTCAAGACCTACTGACACGGGAAAACCGAGATAAAAATATTATAACATATTTCACCCGTGAAAACATCAAATATAACATATATATATATATATATATATATATATATATATATATATATATATATATATATATATATATATATATATATATATATATATATATATATATATATATATATATATATATATATATATATATATATATATATATATATATATATATATATATATATATATATATATATATATATATATATATATAAAACTAAGTATTTGTAAATATTTCTAGAAGAAAAACGAATGTTTATTGTAATGTAACCATGTTTACTAGGTATTTTTTAATCAAACAAAAATGATTATGGTTCTACACATATATTTTCCTTATACTAGGACGACCGTTTCGGCTAACTAGGCCCTTATCAACTGGAAACCATGTTACTTAAAAAAAGTATAATATTTAAGTTTCTTTTCTGAAAATAACTTTGATGTTGTTTTTATTGAAAAAAATGCTTATACATAACATAAAATAAAAATGATATTTACTTTTTGTAATGATGTGAAAGCCAAGTTAACATCACCATCAAATGTATTGGTGGCCAAGAAGGCGCTGGAGAACAGTGGTCCTACTTGATCCAACAGTAAGTCTTTCTTATCTGAAGGTTCTCCTTTCACTATGTCCTTCCACTGGTCGTCTGTGTAGGACCCAAACACCGGAAGTGGGGGCAAGGGATCGTCAACCATGTATGGTTCTGTAAAAGGTAATATTAATCATAAATGGTTTGGTAGTACAGTGGATAGTGTGCTAGGTAAGTAATACTGTCTCAACCGATTTTGTTCATATAATATCCTTTGTTGGGGTTGTAGTAGAGATGATTTAGTCATGCACTTTCTATAAGATACCTTTTAAGAGGGCATTTAACGCTAAATCTAGTGACTGAAAACATGATATATGAAAACTGCCTAATGCACTATGAAGTTACGTATTAGTAAAGGTAACTATCGCGTGCGTTAAAAAGGTTTCATACGTGATTTAAATTATCGGAAACTCTAAATTTGTTGATTTATTGCATTTTAAGAACAAATCTGACTTGAAATGAAAAAACTTTATCGGTCATTCACTTTGATTTTATACACTCACTCTTTAAGCATATTAAAGTTTTATTTTTTTCGACGCATAGTTATGGAGTTATTTAAAAAAATGTTGTAAAAAAGGATATTTTTTAAATTTTTTTAGGGGATTATAGGCTGTATTTTAAAATTGTGTGACGAACATTTACTAGAGAAATGTTGAAAATACCTATAGTGTTTTTTCTAGAAACACACTGTTTTACACATTTTAGGAATTTGATTTGACATTGGGGTGTTTAGGTTTATATGCCCCCTTAAGAAACTGATGTAAAAAAAGATATGGTATTTGATAATAGAAGTAGATATATATACCTTCAGGATATTGTGGTTCTTGGAGTCCCAACGAGGAGTAGAATGCCTGTCCTCCCCTTGCCCCTCTCCTCCACTGTACACCGACCAGCTGTGCCATGTATCCTCGCTCCACCACAAGACCGGCCACAGTTTCAGGAGGACAAGCATCCAGGGCACTCAACAGTGCACTGTAAAATGTGCGTATTATCATAATGATTTTCAAATATTTATATAATTGTATATACGTAAACTATATTTTTTTAATATCTACATATAGACAAAGTGTTATGGCAGGAAAGAGAGTGAATGCAGCACTCAGATCAGTTATGAATGATCGCAACATATCAAAAGATACCTTGACGTATGCAAGTGAGACCTGGACATGGCAAAAGTCGCATGAAAGCAGAATAAATGCAGTTGAAATGAGATCACTTAAAAGAATTTGTAACAGAACGATGTATGACAAAGTTGGAAATGAAGATACAAGGAAAGAATGTAAGATGAAGAAAGATGTAATTAACAGAATGAAAGTTAACACATTGAGATGGTTTGGCCACTTGGGGAGAATGAATGAATAATGCCTGACGAAGAAAATATACAAAGCTAACAGGAACGGAATGAGAGGTCGGGGGCGCCCAAGAAAAGGATGGCACGACCATATTAAATATACAAAGCTGACAGGAATGGAATGAGAGGTCGGGGGCGCCCAAGGATGGCACGACCATATTAAATATACAAAGCTGACAGGAACGGAATGAGAGGTCGGGGGCGCCCAAGAAAAGGATGGCACGACCATATTAAATATACAAAGCTGACAAGAACGGAATGAGAGGTCGGGGGCGCCCAAGAAAAGGATGGCACGACCATATTAAATATACAAAGCTGACAGGAATGGAATGAGGTCGGGGGCGCCCAAGGATGGCACGACCATATTAAATATACAAAGCTGACAGGAACGGAATGAGAGGTCGGGGGCGCCCAAGAAAAGGATGGCACGACCATATTAACGATATTCTGAAAGATGGAAATGTAAGAAGCGTGAACAACAGACGAACATATATAAGACGATGTATGAATGTTGATGAAGCGATGAATGTGTGTCAAGATAGAAAAATGTGGCTTTCGGTTCTCTCTGCCTGCCCCATGAGGGACATGGCGTGATGGTATGTATGTATGAATGTATGCATAATTGTTTGCAAATGCTCCTTTTGTTTATTACCATTGAGAAAAATAGATATAATGTTGAAAAAACATGCAATTTTTTTATACATTTTCCAAAGATACAAAAAATAATCAACTCTACATATTAATATATAACAAGTTACAAATAAAAGTAATGTTACCTCATAGAGTCAATAGGTATGCCGAAGCTCTGTATGAAAAGAACAAGCTGTTGGGCATCCAAGTCTTTAAGACCGGCATTGATGAGTGCCGGCTGATGAGAACGAACCATCTTCAACTTCAACCAGTCGGGGAACAGAAGAGCTTCTTCTGATGTGTCCATAAGGAAAGCCTTTGGTGAGTTGGCACCAAACCACACCGACAAGAACCAACTGAATAGTTCTTCGTTTTCATCAACTGAATATAAAAAAGGAATAAATGATGATAATAAAATTAATGAATGAAAGACATAAAAATTAGATGTTCTTGAAACATGTACATCATCTTTCAATTCCCTAAAATAAGTCAAAAATTGATTGGGTTGGTTTACATTTCACCAATATTAATTTAGGCTAGTTAATAAATAGGTTAGAATTAATATTAATTTTGCATAAAATGTTTTGATTAATACAGTGGAGCCTCGGTAATCCGTACATTGATAATCCGAATACCTCTATAATCCGAACTAACAAATAAATGATTCTCTCTCTCTATCACCGTGTCACTAACGACTCCCGTGCGGAGTATCCACGTCTTTCTGTATACTTATCGAGTTAAAAATATGCTTCCTACAAAACGTAAGCACATAACTTTAACCTAAAGGGATAAAGCTTTTTCCTGGTCAATTGATAAAACCTGCCAGATTAAAATTGATGAGTATATTACAAAATAAATATACATATTTTTTTATAATACATAATATGCATTAAGAATGAAGTTTTTCGTATAATTTTACATACTATAATCCGAAAACCCCGATAATCCGAACAGGGGCAGTTTTTTGCCAATTCGGATTACCGAGGCTCCACTGTAATGAAAATGTAAATATTATGTGAGAAAAACGGGCCATTATGTATAAAGCAAATAATTATGTCATTCACTATTCATATTTTTCTATGATTATTATGATATTTTCCATGTCATTATGACATATTTGGAACGCTGCTAAAATAGCAGTGTTATTGTGGGGGCAAGGATTATTTTTTTTCTTTCACAGATTAATGTTTTCTACAATCTATACGGTCATCAGACAATATGACTAATGCATGCATTAAATGAGATGTAATAAAGTGTAGTTACATTTGCTGGGTCCGTAGGTAAGCAAGATAACAATGGCGTGGACAATAAGAATGTGCATTGTGCATTCTTCACCGGACGGCCACTGTAACAGTACTTGATCTTGACTGGAGCACCAATCGTATGCTTCTCTTTGAGGTTCACGTACCTGATAAAAATTAAATAAATTATTGTTAAGTAAATTTAATATTTATTTACTGCATTATATAGCCTTTTACAAGAGAAAATATATAGCAAAATATAACGCAGATTCAATACAAATCACAAGATTATACAAAGAAATAATTATTATGAAAATTGCCAACAAAACATAATTAAAAACAATTGGAAAAGCAAGAAAACATATTGAAACTTTGATAGCAAAAAAATGTTACATAAGTGAGTTTACTAGCTGCTCAAATTATGTAGTCAGCTGTACAAAGTTTGATTTATGAAAACACTTAAATTTTACCATTTTAAAACTCTATTGACAATTATTTTGCCATTTTTTACATCGATAGTGTTACCATTATGGATATAAAGCGAAAAAAAAAATGTTACCTTTTGTAAATATTGATGGAATATGGAATTAAGAGCGTGCAAGGTGTGATGTGTCACAGCATCAATGTCATCCTCTTTAGGTACATCATCGTTAGATAATCCCGTCTGTGGTAGAATGGCTGCCACAATTGACATACGCTCCACAATCAATTGACTCAAATCCTAAGGAAGAAAAACAACACACTATTAAATCAAATAAATGTAAATTCAAAATTTAATGTGGCAGAGAGAACTGAGCACTACAGTGTTCAATTTGAGATTCATTCATATCCATGCATCGCATTATACATGCTCTTGTTGATATTCATCATAATACATACATACATACCATCACGCCGTTTCCCTATTTGGGGTAGGCAGAGAGAACCGAATGCCAGACTCTTCTATCTTGACATACCTGTTTTGCCTCATTTACATTCATACATCGCGTCATACATGCTCTCCTATTGTTCTGACTTCGTATGTTCCCCTCTTTCAAAATCTCATTTATATGATCATGCCAACTCTTTCTAGGTCGACCCTTACATCTCATTCCACTCTTTTCAGCCTTGTATACTTTCTTTGTCAGTCGTTCATCGTTCATTCTCTCTACATGTCCGAACCATCGCAAAGCATTTATCTTCATTCTACTCAAAAATAATAATCATAATACATACATAACTTTATATATTCCCATTATTCAAAATATCATTTATATGGTCGCGTCAATATTTTCTGTCTTATTTATGATTGCCTTACCACAACAATATCCTGAAGTTGCGGAGCAGTGGGACAGTTGAGTTGAGCGTGTTCCCCCAAGAAGTTGATGTAACAGTGAAGGTGAGAGGGCTCAGTCTCCACAAGACAGGCGCCCCTCAAGGCAGCCACTACCTCCTCTCGAACAACCAGCCAATGGCGACTCTGGGGTATTATTGACAGCCATTCTCTGTAACACACACGAAGAATACATAACAATCTTGTTAAACTTAGTGCATTCAAAAGAAACAAAAGCAGACTATATTTTGGAGTTTCGAGATGTTCATTTCATAGATCTATCCGACAGATTCAATTCTATCCTACATTAATCTAACCTACCTTACCAATTCAATTATATATATTTTTTTTTATTTATATATACATAAACTTAAAAATTACAAATATTACATGTTATCAAAATTAAAAAATGTTTACTTTCCTAATTAAAGCTAAGTATCTTGTGTTTAAAAAGACAGCAGCTCGATTTACAAGCCTAATCTACCCTACCATACTAGTTCACTATGATAAATGGGTTTTAACAGCATTTATTTTATGTATAACAAAACAAATTGTAGATCATACAAATTTCATTATATAGCGTAAATCATCCAAAGGTTAATTATTACAGAAAACTGATAATATTTAAAACTTTTTTTATGAAATGTCGAGAATTCATTAGAATCTCTAGTTATTTTCAAAAACTACATATAATATCAGTGAAAGTTAAGCTAGTACATAAAGCACCTATCATCACGACATTTCCCTATTTGAGGTAGGCAGAGAGAAGTGATTGTGTAAAATCATCTGCTGGCTGCTGGTTGATGCTTGATTTGAAATGCTCTGTTCAACTCTAATGAGATATATGTAGTTATTTATAGTGAAAAAATATTGACAAACTCACTCTGGAGTAACATTGGCTGTCCATTCAGCTTCGGTGGGTTCATCAGCTGTCACCGGACTGAGAACTAACTTTAAACCCTAAAACAACACACTGAACTTTACTAATAATTCAAACATTTTAGGAAATTATTCATATTTTGTTATTAAATCTCATAATAAAACCATACAGTTTCACAAAGTTATGGTCAAGCATCTAGAAAAATCATATGGGTGAGGTGAAGACAAATTCGTTTTTTTTTTGCTTTGTTGGTTTGATCATATGTCAGCAAAAACTGTCCTCCTCTAAGCTGAAAAATTTCGAGATATTTTGAAATAACTATAACATAAATAAAATAATTCTAATTCTAACCATCACTTAATATTGACTGATGAAAATTGTAACAAAATTGAACATTATATTTGAAAAATGCATTATTTCAAATTATAATTTGTTATTTATTACATCGACAGACATATCTAATTTTTTGTGATTTGTGTGAGTTCTCACCCGATTGGCTTGGTGTCTGATGGGAGGCTGTGTGTGCGTCAGCCTCTGGAGGAAGAATCCCACAACAGGTCTGACTGTGCTCGCCCCACTGACCAACTGCCTCAGGTGTCTCACCAGCTCACCGGCCTTGCCGCCCAACGCTCCCGCACCACCTCCCACGAGAAACTCGCAAAGACACTGAACTGGCAGAACACTGGAACAAATACATCAAAATGATAAATTTATCACATCAATAAGAAAACGACGGAAGAAATTGGATATAAATAATATTTCTTACTTTTTTGATTCACTTAGAATGTTTCCATTTAATAATAATTCAGACCAATTATATTTCAACATACAATAATATTGTATTTTCAAAGCCACTGTTACGTAGGCGATTCAAAGCGAATGCGAAGCAGCGCGGCGTGGTGTGAAAATAACAAACAGTTGGTAACTATGGAAGTGTCCTACGTTACCGACTGCGAGTTGGTTTTGATGCGGCGCGGCACGATGCGAAGCGAACGCGATCAGTTTGTTTGATATTTTAGCGCGAATTGATAGCGGTGCCATTGTTTTTTGACATGTCAGAAACAGAAATTTTAATTTCTGTCCATGAACGTCCCATATTATGGGACAAAAGAATTATTATTATCGAACCGAAAAATTTTAGGATTTGGCAAAAATAAATGGGACTACAAGTAAACACATTTATTTATTATTGCTATTTTACAATAGGATGGTTGTTCAAAACACACAAAGTTTTCTCTCGCTTGCACGAATGTCAAATTTTGATATGTTTCCCGGAAAGATGTAAATTCAGTCTCATTTATTAATTCAAGATCACGTAATTCTTCATACAGATTGTGACATCCCCCATAAATATGCCTCTCTAAGTACACAATAATAGATTCACTTCTCTGCCGTACGTATACTTCTTGAGTATTTTATATAAGTACATCCATGACAGTAGCTGGCGACAGAGGGAACGATTCGCGCACACGTAGGACAGAGCCGCCGCGTCGCACCGCATCGCATTGAATTCGCTTGTATCCGCACTGCATCGCTTCGCAATCGCGTTCACATTGAATCGCCTACGTAGGACGTAGTGTAACAAATTCTTTTCCTACTAATTTTCAACCATCATTATATAAACAAATATAATATGACAATAGATATTTACAAAAATATTTATAGTTTCAAAATTTTTACAATAAGCTAAATGCTGCCAGCAATTCGGCGTTTTGTGATTTAGATATTTGAATTGATGTTTTTTTTGTATTCTTTACAATTCATACATACATACCATCATGCCATGTCCTTCGCGGGGTGGGCAGAGAAACGAAGGCCATATTATTCTATCCTGGCACGCATCCCTCGCTTTGTCCACATTCATGCATCGTCTCATACAACATGTTCGTCTGTTTTCATGCTTCAAATATTTCCGTCTCTCAGAATATCATTTGCATGATCGTGCCATCCCTTTCTTGGGTGTCTCCAACCTCTCATTCCATTCTTGTCCACAATGTATATTTTATTTGTCAGGCGTTACTCATTCATTCTCACCATGTGGCCAAACCATCTCAATGTGTTCACTTTCATTCTATTAATGACATCTTTCTTCAACATACATTTTTTCCTTATGTCCTCATTTCTTATCCTGTCATACATCCTTATAATTCGCTTGGTTTAAACTATGAACGAGTTATTCTATAAGACCGGTTTCTAATGACTCATACACAGAGTGTATTGTTCGAAAATGTGCTACAAAGTAAACATCAAAAATATTAATAGTATACATAATTTTTTTGGGAGATAATTTATTAGGTATATACATGGTGTGTGAATTGAAAAAAATGCACACGAGAAAGTACGTAAGTAACTATGGCACTAATATAATGTAAAAAAAAAAAACATATATGGAACCTGAGAGAATGTTCCGAGTTATGCAACAGATCCTGCAGCCAGGGCATAGCTCTCTGTGTACCCTGACGAGATATGATGTCCAATAAGAGAGAGGGTTGACGACACAAGAGATGACCAAGTCGCAGGGATTTATTCAACGCCTGGAGACACTCCAACACTGAAGTGGGAGGACTTCGCGCTGGTCCTGTTGGATCCATCAGCATTAACTGGAAATCAAAGAAAAAATGTGTTGAAAATTTACCAATATCAACAATTATTTATTAAAAGGATGAGGTTTAGGGGAATTCCTATACTACCTAGCAATTTATTTGTGATATATAAGACATCATTATTCATTTTTAGATGGGTTATTATTTATATTAGCGGTCTAGTGAACCCTGGTTTTAATCTTGCCTCCATAGATTTTATAGAAATGTATTTGTTATATTCCTGTCACTGAATTTATACAAGTTATTTTAGCAATGGAATCTAGTATTTTTAAATAACAAATTAAGTATGTAATTTAATTTAAAGTTTTGTTATATTGATAAATTATAAATTATGATTATTGACACGTTTCATGCAAGACACATCTTCAGAATCACAAAGATAGTGATTATAGGTATAATAAATCAATATCAACCAATATTTTATTTTAACTATGAATAATTAGTGTCTGACTGAACATTCGGCTTCGGCCATCTTCGGCCAAATAAAACACCATTGGTTTTGGCCAAGTATAAGCCGATTTTTTAGCCGAAGCTGAAGTTTTTCGTCAGCCATTAAAAACAGTTAAAACTGGTCGTTTTACTACGTCATTAATTCATATCATCACAGCATATCTAACAATGTGGTGTAACCAGTGACAGGTGTGCAATAACTTCTAAAATGAAGCACAACACATGCGTGTATACCAAAAAGGCACTTAATTCTGAATGGGTGGTGAACCTCATTGTTATTGTTGCCTGTTGTATTTTCAATTACCCGGCTCTTACGGGACACTCGAAAACGATGATATTAGAATATAGTTGAAGCACTATTCTTAAGCAGTGTCCCGCAACAATTTTTTTTTGCATAATAATTATCTTATATCATTTCAACAAAAAACAAAGTATTTATTTTGTTTTACACAGCTTGTATTAATATTTTTCTGATTTTTATACAGTAGGTATTATTATAATTTTTTTAGAATAGTCAAACCTTCGACTTCGGCCGAAGGTTACAGCTAGGGCCGAACATTCGGCTTTGGTAAAAATCTGACCTTCAGTCCGACACTAGTAATAATCTGGAGTACTATAAAGAATTATTGGTTGTAAAACTAAATTTATTAATACAGCCTAACCTGTGATAAAAGCCTGCTGGTATGTTCTGTGATGGACACCTTGGTGCTGGCTGCTGCCAGATGACCCTCAAACTGAAGAACGGCAGCTCGCTCTCCCTCAACTTCTGCTACACAATCTGTGCAGTTCCATTTGCTACAACATTAACGTTAACAATTTACATATTTTAGTCTAAAAAAGAAAAACATATTTTTATTTAATTTAATATGGCCACGTACTTAGTAATACACATCTCAATGAGAGCTTTCAGTGTCGGGTACTTGTTGAAGGCCTGCTGTGAGAATGTATGAGGATTGTGGGCAGCGATCATCACCAGAACCATCCAGGCTCGCCAATATAAGGATGTGATGGCCAATGAGGGAGCCACATAACTAAAAAATAAAAATATAAATTAAAGAAACAATTTAGATAATATTTACTAACCAAAAATGTACTATGTAATTATGAAATTATGATTTTACAATTTTCAAAGTAATACATTTTTCACTCTCCACTACATTATAGAGATCAATGTTTTTTTTTTGTATTTTTCAAGTAAATTTTGGTATTCAAAGTACTCAATGGATTTTATTAATTTACCCCTGTGGAAGTGTAATATTTTCTGGGTGATGATATTGGCACAACTGGAAAATATAGTCAGCAACTTCTGTCTTGTCCAGGGGCAAGGGATTTTCCTCTGTTGTCAGTCCACATGCTCTTCTCACCAACTGTTCACAAAGCTCTAATGCTTCCCCAGGAGTCACTGGCAATTCCTGAATTCAAACAACAAATAAAATGGTGAAAAACAATTCAAATAAATATATTTAAAAAATTGAAGCAAAGAAGAAGATGATGAAGACTATTCTTTTTTCCTAACAACATTAATTTTTGTTATACTATAAAAATTATAATTATCATGGCACGGTATTTGAGTTGGCCCTGAAATCGTTGGATTTAGTAATTCAAGTTCAAAGTTAAGGGGAGATTAATTTTCATTTGGGTATTACAGTGCAATATGAAACGTTAGTTACGTAATCTTAACTATAGACATATTTTACGTTTTCTGTGGTTATTATCTTTTACTTATATGTCGAATTGTCAAAAACCTTAAATAATATGTGACGCGACGCTGTGACTAAACACACTTTTCAATCTTTCGATTGTGACGGCTTCTAATTTGTAGAATTCCATTATGATAATGATGAATATGAACACATATAATTCTACAATTTATTTATTTTACTCCCGACGACCATTTCGGCTTAAAAGGCCTCATTATGTGTCCGGTTTTCCCATCATTAATAGCATTATATACATACATTTACCTTTGTTTTATTTTGTATAAAAGAAATGTGAACTGTGTACTCAACACCAGTTGATTATGGCCTTATAAGCCGAAAAGGTCGTCGGGAGTAAAATAAATAAATTGTAGAATTATATATGTGTTCATATTCATCATTATCAGCTGTGACTAAATATTATTTTATTATAATGAGATGAAAAAACAGTAGCGAAAATAAAGTTATAAAATGCGTGTATGACGGTTCAATATGACTGATTATTTGTTGTTAGGCAAAACATTCTCATTCATGTAAGAGAAAAATAAAATAAATATTAAATACATGAAACACTCCATTATTGAGTCTTTTATTACCACAGTATTTAAAAAATATATTATAACTAGTGAACCCCCGGCAAACTTCGTATTGCCAGTATAATTAAAAATCGTCCTCCATAACCACCCGTCGCTTCAGACTCTTCAATACCTCCCATCCCTTCAGTTACTCCCGTCACTTCAGTTCCTCCCGTCCCTTCAGTTCCTCCCGTCCCTTCAGTTCCTCCCGTCCCTTCAGTTACTCCCGTCCCTTCAGTTACTCCCGTCCCTTCAGTTACTCCCGTCCCTTCAGTTACTCCCGTCCCTTCAGTTGCTCCCGTCCCTTCAGTTGCTCCCGTCCCTTCAGTTGCTCCCGTCCCTTCAGTTGCTCCCGTCCCTTCAGTTGCTCCCGTCCCTTCAGTTGCTCCCGTCCCTTCAGTTGCTCCCGTCCCTTCAGTTGCTCCCGTCCCTTCAGTTGCTCCCGTCCCTTCAGTTGCTCCCGTCCCTTCAGTTGCTCCCGTCCCTTCAGTTGCTCCCGTCCCTTCAGTTGCTCCCGTCCCTTCAGTTGCTCCCGTCCCTTCAGTTGCTCCCGTCCCTTCAGTTGCTCCCGTCCCTTCAGTTGCTCCCGTCCCTTCAGTTGCTCCCGTCCCTTCAGTTGCTCCCGTCCTTCCAGTTGCTCCCGTCTCTTCAGTTACTCCCGTCCCTTCAGTTAATCCCGTCCCTTCAGTTACTCCCGTCCCTTCAGTTACTCCCGTCCCTTCAGTTACTCCCGTCCCTTCAGTTGCTCCCGTCCCTTCAGTTGCTCCCGTCCCTTCAGTTGCTCCCGTCCCTTCAGTTGCTCCCGTCCCTTCAGTTGCTCCCGTCCCTTCAGTTGCTCCCGTCCCTTCAGTTGCTCCCGTCCCTTCAGTTGCTCCCGTCCCTTCAGTTGCTCCCGTCCCTTCAGTTGCTCCCGTCCCTTCAGTTGCTCCCGTCCCTTCAGTTGCTCCCGTCCCTTCAGTTACTCCCGTCCCTTCAGTTACTCCCGTCCCTTCAGTTACTCCCGTCCCTTCAGTTACTCCCGTCCCTTCAGTTACTCCCGTCCCTTCAGTTACTCCCGTCCCTTCAGTTACTCCCGTCCCTTCAGTTACTCCCGGTCATACGCTCGACAATTTACCAAAGTTTCATTACGATCGGATGAACGGTTCCCAGGAAAGTCCACCTTCATAGGTAAAATGACCTAATACTCGATGAAGAAGAAGAAGAAGAAATTTTTTTTTATCTAGAAACCATCCCGACATACGCTTTACAATTCATCAAAGTTTCATTGCAATCGGATGAGCGGTTCCCAGGATAGTCCACCTTCATAGGTAAAATGACCTAATACCCGATGAAGAAGAAGAAAAAATTTTTGATCTAGAAACCATCCCTGGTATACTCTCAACAATTCACCAAAGTTTCATCGCAATCGGATGAACGGTTTAGGAGCGCATTCAACACATACATAGATACATACATAGATACAAACATTCAAATTTATAATATAGATTTTACCTTAGACAATCCAATAAACAAAATTCCAATGAGTGTATTTTGAAGTAGAGGAACTTCACAGCTGATTCTCAACATCAATGTCCTCTCTGATTCTGGTGGCCAGTTGTCCAACTTACAATACGTCTCCATATTTTCTAGGAACATTATCTAAAAAACAAAAACAAACATACAACTATGATAAGTACCTTTATTATCGTATTACTATGTAGTAATACGACAGTAAAGATACTATACTAAAAATTATTCAATTATTTTTATAAAGATGTTTTAAAGAGAGAATTCTGTGTATTATAATAAAGAAGTGTTTACCTTATGTAGAGCCAGTATGTATTCCTGAGCTTGGGGTCTATAAAGGGTCACAGCAGATTCGTGAAGCCACCATATTCCATCGCATTGAATTGATGAAATCTAAACATATTATTTAAATTAACAAAATGCTTTTTACTTGCCTTCGGATAGGCAATGTGAAACAAACACAACACTCTTAATGATAATAATAACTTTTAACAATATGCTTGTCTATAAAAAATAATTATTTTAATGTAAATCTTTTAGACAAATAATAATAAATAAATTTACATTTGTTGCCACTTGTTTACAAATTAAATAAAGTAAAATGTTACATATTACAAATATGATTAGCGAAAAGGCAAATTGTTCTCATATGTAACATTAAATTGAAAAATCATTATAAGGAAACCTCTATAGAGTCAAAGAATAAATCTTGGAGGAGTAAATAGAATAAATACATTTTTATAAAAAGAAACAAGGAAAACAGATTTTCTTTTTATAATCTTAAAATTATTATTTTTTTTTTTTTTTTTTTTTTTTTATTTGAAAAAATGGGCAACGTACAATAATATTTTTTTAAACAAATATAACATAAGTAATTGTAACTTAATCAGCCCACCTTTGATTTCATGGTGCATTGTACTCACTACTGGTAATAAATTATGTCATAAAGTTTATTATGTCATAAAGGTACACTAAGTCTGAGGTCCTTCGTCTTGTCTGTAAAGTCTGCAATTCATGTTTGTAGTTATTACCAAATTTGTACTTCATATGTTTCAAAAATATTTGTTGTATTCGTTCTATATTGTTAATATAAATATTATATTGTGGATTCCAGATGACTGATGCATGTTCCAATTGACTTCTAACAATTGTGTTATATAGTAAGATAAATGTTTTCACTTGTGTGAATGGTTTGCATACTCTCATCAGGAATCCCAACATTTTATAAGCTTTCAGTGTAATTGTGTCAATGTGTTTGTCAAATAAAAGTTTACTGTCCAGTTGTAATATAATGATAAATTTATAGTATAAAAAATTGACAAGATGAAAAAAAATTATTTAAAAATTATAGGTAAACTAAAAACATTCATATATTATGAGAAATAAAAAAAAATACTTAACAATTTACCTGCATTCTATAATCAGGTAAATGCTTGGCATGTGAAGCTGTCAGCAATATGCACAAACCAAAGAGGTCGGCGATGGCATGGAACATTCTCTCCCGGCACTCGGCTGGTGGTTCTTTTGGCGGAGCGGCTGCCAGACCTCGGCACAGAGCTAGCAGAGATGGAGCACCTTCGGCACGACCAGCGCGGACCGCCTCTCGAGTCAAGGCACGCAGAGGACGAAGGTACTCTTCGGGACGCATCAAAAGTTCCTAAGTATATCACGAAAAATCAAATATCAGTTGTTGATCACTTTTGATTTTGATAAAAGTGTTCAGTTCCAACATGTTGGAAATTAAAGACAATCAAGACCAAGGTGATATTATTGGGGTATTCAATACATAAACAGCCAGTTTTATAAAAAGCAGCAAGAGGACCATTTAGTTAAAGGTTCTTTAAAGGTTAAATTCGCCTTTAAGTCGTTACGTTTCATAAGTAATAATGCCGCATATTTTAGCAAAAGGCAAAAATGTCACCAAAATATCTGAAAGTTGGCAATATTGCTATCAAAATCTGTAGAAAGATAACTAATAGGAATGCTCAATCTTTCTATGTACTACCATATGTGATTTCTATCATTGAATTGATCCTTGATGTATAGGACATGTTTATGGAATCTAAACCTATCGAAAAATTCTCCTTAATTTTATTTTTCCATGTGGTTGATTCTTTTCCTATACACTTTTCACCGGCGTGTCACAGTATCACCGTACGTATCTTCTATATAATTAGCTTGAAGATGAAAACATCATTTTGTTTAATTATTTATGAAAATTGTTTAAATAAAAAATAAAACTATTACATATAAGTAAGTAATATGCTCATGATCGTTAACATTCAATTGACAATATTGACATCAACAAGAACTGACAACTGACTTGAACATTATGTCATATTGCAGCACACTCTGATGGTAAAAAATGAACTGCTCTAAAAGAAGACTTAAGTGACTAAAGTACGAAGACACTGGACATAAGATTAAAGATAACTTTATGTGACATTTTGTTGTTATGAAACACATTTTTTTTAAAGCCGACATTAAGTCTCCTTTTAATTTTATGAAACTGGCTGTAAAGGCCCCCATTCACGACCGTGCCATCCTTCTAAATGGCTTGCCATCACTCCAAAATGCGCTCGTGAATGTCAAATCCCGCGCACCCCAATTGGCCTGACACACCAAAATGGAATTCCAAACGATCCAAACTCTGTAGTACCGCGACAAACGGCGCGGCGCATCTTGTCGGCACGGCATGCTCGTGAGTGTGAAAACCAGCGGTACATTGCGCCATCTCATTGCGCCGAGCTGTTTGACACTCTCGTGAATGCGAAAATACAACATTTTCTCTTTGTTTTTTTCTTTATATATATAAACGAACCGCTATATAGCAGTTGTATAAAACTCATCATCAGAATTATAACTCATTTTTACTTGAAAATTAAAAAAAAATAAAACTTATTAATGCGAAAGCGCCGACCGCTTGCGTATATACTAATTTTGATGGCTCGATGTGTCGATGGCGCGCCTGTGAGTGTGATGAAAATTTTACAATGCTCCAAATGGAGCCGGTCCATATGGAACGACGCCGAATGGCTCGATCGTGAATGGGCTGCTTTAGATTATGTAGATATAGTACAAATATAAAATAAAAAATACTTGGTATTTGTTATATTTAAATTTGATTATTTGACGAGTTTTGTACAAGGCACATCGTTAGGATAACACTCTACAAGACTGAGACTAGTGGTTATATACAAGTAGAGTATTATTCTGACTAGTGGTTATATACAAGTAGAGTATTATTCTGACTAGTGGTTATATACAAGTAGAGTATTATTCTGACTAGTGGTTATATACAAGTAGAGTATTATTCTGACTAGTGGTTATATACAAGTAGAGTATTATTCTGACTAGTGGTTATATACAAGTAGTGTTATTCTGACTAGTGGTTATATACAAGTAGAGTATTATTCTGACTAGTGGTTATATACAAGTAGAGTATTATTCTGACTAGTGGTTATATACAAGTAGAGTATTATTCTGACTAGTGGTTATATACAAGTAGAGTATTATTCTGACTAGTGGTTATATACAAGTAGAGTATTATTCTGACTAGTGGTTATATACAAGTAGAGTATTATTCTGACTAGTGGTTATATACAAGTAGAGTATTATTCTGACTAGTGGTTATATACAAGTAGAGTATTATTCTGACTAGTGGTTATATACAAGTAGAGTATTATTCTGACTAGTGGTTATATACAAGTAGTGTTATTCTGACTAGTGGTTATATACAAGTAGAGTATTATTCTGACTAGTGGTTATATACAAGTAGAGTATTATTCTGACTAGTGGTTATATACAAGTAGAGTATTATTCTGACTAGTGGTTATATACAAGTAGAGTATTATTCTGACTAGTGGTTATATACAAGTAGTGTTATTCTGACTAGTGGTTATATACAAGTAGAGTATTATTCTGACTAGTGGTTATATACAAGTAGTGTTATTCTGACTAGTGGTTATATACAAGTAGAGTATTATTCTGACTAGTGGTTATATACAAGTAGAGTATTATTCTGACTAGTGGTTATATACAAGTAGAGTATTATTCTGACTAGTGGTTATATACAAGTAGTGTTATTCTGACTAGTGGTTATATACAAGTAGAGTATTATTCTGACTAGTGGTTATATACAAGTAGTGTTATTCTGACTAGTGGTTATATACAAGTAGAGTATTATTCTGACTAGTGGTTATATACAAGTAGAGTATTATTCTGACGATTATTGTGCCTTAAACGAAACATGTTAATAATCAATTAAATTTAAATAGAACAAATACCAAGTATTTTTATTTTATATTTGCAATATATCTACATACAATGGAGTTATATCAAGAATTGTTGATCGACAAACTAAACTTACATTTAGACTATTTTATATTTGCAATATATCTACATACAATGGAGTTATATCAAGAATTGTTGATCGACAAACTAAACTTACATTTAGACTATTTTATATTTGCAATATATCTACATACAATGGAGTTATATCAAGAATTGTTGATCGACAAACTAAACTTACATTTAGACTATTTTATATTTGCAATATATCTACATACAATGGAGTTATATCAAGAATTGTTGATCGACAAACTAAACTTACATTTAGACTATTTTATATTTGCAATATATCTACATACAATGGAGTTATATCAAGAATTGTTGATCGACAAACTAAACTTACATTTAGACTATTTTATATTTGCAATATATCTACATACAATGGAGTTATATCAAGAATTGTTGATCGACAAACTAAACTTACATTTAGACTATTTTATATTTGCAATATATCTACATACAATGGAGTTATATCAAGAATTGTTGATCGACAAACTAAACTTACATTTAGACTATTTTATATTTGCAATATATCTACATACAATGGAGTTATATCAAGAATTGTTGATCGACAAACTAAACTTACATTTAGACTATTTTATATTTGCAATATATCTACATACAATGGAGTTATATCAAGAATTGTTGATCGACAAACTAAACTTACATTTAGACTATTTTATATTTGCAATATATCTACATACAATGGAGTTATATCAAGAATTGTTGATCGACAAACTAAACTTACATTTAGACTATTTTATATTTGCAATATATCTACATACAATGGAGTTATATCAAGAATTGTTGATCGACAAACTAAACTTACATTTAGACTATTTTATATTTGCAATATATCTACATACAATGGAGTTATATCAAGAATTGTTGATCGACAAACTAAACTTACATTTAGACTATTTTATATTTGCAATATATCTACATACAATGGAGTTATATCAAGAATTGTTGATCGACAAACTAAACTTACATTTAGACTATTTTATATTTGCAATATATCTACATACAATGGAGTTATATCAAGAATTGTTGATCGACAAACTAAACTTACATTTAGACTATTTTATATTTGCAATATATCTACATACAATGGAGTTATATCAAGAATTGTTGATCGACAAACTAAACTTACATTTAGACTATTTTATATTTGCAATATATCTACATACAATGGAGTTATATCAAGAATTGTTGATCGACAAACTAAACTTACATTTAGACTATTTTATATTTGCAATATATCTACATACAATGGAGTTATATCAAGAATTGTTGATCGACAAACTAAACTTACATTTAGACTATTTTATATTTGCAATATATCTACATACAATGGAGTTATATCAAGAATTGTTGATCGACAAACTAAACTTACATTTAGACTATTTTATATTTGCAATATATCTACATACAATGGAGTTATATCAAGAATTGTTGATCGACAAACTAAACTTACATTTAGACTATTTTATATTTGCAATATATCTACATACAATGGAGTTATATCAAGAATTGTTGATCGACAAACTAAACTTACATTTAGACTATTTTATATTTGCAATATATCTACATACAATGGAGTTATATCAAGAATTGTTGATCGACAAACTAAACTTACATTTAGACTATTTTATATTTGCAATATATCTACATACAATGGAGTTATATCAAGAATTGTTGATCGACAAACTAAACTTACATTTAGACTATTTTATATTTGCAATATATCTACATACAATGGAGTTATATCAAGAATTGTTGATCGACAAACTAAACTTACATTTAGACTATTTTATATTTGCAATATATCTACATACAATGGAGTTATATCAAGAATTGTTGATCGACAAACTAAACTTACATTTAGACTATTTTATATTTGCAATATATCTACATACAATGGAGTTATATCAAGAATTGTTGATCGACAAACTAAACTTACATTTAGACTATTTTATATTTGCAATATATCTACATACAATGGAGTTATATCAAGAATTGTTGATCGACAAACTAAACTTACATTTAGACTATTTTATATTTGCAATATATCTACATACAATGGAGTTATATCAAGAATTGTTGATCGACAAACTAAACTTACATTTAGACTATTTTATATTTGCAATATATCTACATACAATGGAGTTATATCAAGAATTGTTGATCGACAAACTAAACTTACATTTAGACTATTTTATATTTGCAATATATCTACATACAATGGAGTTATATCAAGAATTGTTGATCGACAAACTAAACTTACATTTAGACTATTTTATATTTGCAATATATCTACATACAATGGAGTTATATCAAGAATTGTTGATCGACAAACTAAACTTACATTTAGACTATTTTATATTTGCAATATATCTACATACAATGGAGTTATATCAAGAATTGTTGATCGACAAACTAAACTTACATTTAGACTATTTTATATTTGCAATATATCTACATACAATGGAGTTATATCAAGAATTGTTGATCGACAAACTAAACTTACATTTAGACTATTTTATATTTGCAATATATCTACATACAATGGAGTTATATCAAGAATTGTTGATCGACAAACTAAACTTACATTTAGACTATTTTATATTTGCAATATATCTACATACAATGGAGTTATATCAAGAATTGTCGATCGACAAACTAAACTTACATTTAGACTATTTAAAAAAAAAAAAAATCTGTGAATATTACATGAAAAATTGTAGAATATCAAAAAAAACAATGGAAAACAAATCATTTTTAATTTGAAATTATAAATTAATCAGTTTTTTTTATTAAGCGTGTAATAAACAGATTTTAATAATTTTAAAGTTTGATATACACACAAATAATCTATTATTAAAAATTCATTAAAAAGGGAGCATTAGACTTGTACCTAAAAACATGGTTAGTATAAAAATATATATATAACCTGGAATGTTTCTGCCATTGCTTGCGGAACAGCTTGAGGTTGTGCCTGTATGAGTGAAGCTATGGCCGCCATACTGTTGGGGTTCCTTACATTGGACAGCTCATTGTATATTGTGTGCATAACCACACTGCGGAGAGTAGCGGGACATGATGCTACCATTTCCCTATTTTTGTAATATAAAATATACATTAATATATTATTTTTCAGACAACTAACGAGTTTATGTAAAATTTATCAAGGGCTTTTTTATCTTGACCATTTCACAAATCCAGTATAGTGAAATAAAAAATTGTGATTCACCAACAATTGCTACTGGAATCTATACTGTCGGATTTACAGACTGTACCATGAAAGTTGATGGTTTATAGCAGGGTTGGGATAGATTCACAAATTCAAAGAGAACGGCGGGCATCAAAAGTAAAATACTAACTTTTCTCATAACACTTCATTAAAAATCTCAATTTTGAAATTTCACAAATATGGATAAATATTAAATTACTTAAAATAAGTAAAAAAAAAAAACTCATTCATTCGGAGACATTCTGTAGATGCTCTTTAGGCGAAACGCATCAGTGGTCAAGTATAATTTATTAGCGGAAAAATGTTAAAAATTGAGTTTTTTTACTTATATTATGTAATTTAATATAATTGATTATGGAATTCCATCAAGAATTGACAGTCGGAAAATAAGAAATATGGATAAACAAATATATTTTTATTATTTTATGCATAATTTGTTTTTTAACAGTTATTTATTAAATTTCGTTAATAGTTTACTGAACGCACATTAAGCACGACTAAAGTAGTTAAAATCGGTATTAAAAAATCTTACTTATAAACATATTTTGAGATATGACTAACTAGTTCACCGAATTGTTTACGAACACCCTCTTTTTTTTCATATGGCCACATTGGCTTCACAGATGTCAAAAAATAGATAAATGCATGTAATCTTTGGATAACCGACATCGAAAAATGAAAACAAATATCGCGTTGCGCCGTGTTGAGTCAATTTAAATACAATTGCTATGAAGAATAACAAGGAAAAACGTTATAATACATATAAATAAAGAAACATAATATGTATCAAAGGAGTTAGAATCAAAAAATATACCTGAGACAGCTAAGATAAGCATTGACCAATGGTTTTGTTTTGAGTCTCATCTTCACCAACTGCGCCAAGACCTCTTGGTCTCTTGCGGCGGCTCCAGATATGTTGATGGCTACATGAGCCAACAGTTCCTGGGCGGGTCTCCATAGCTTTCCAGAGTGAAGCCAGGATTCCAAGCGGCATGCGGCTATCATACGAATCTAAAACAATTCAATGATTGGTACCACTGCATTTAACCATCAACATTCAAAATACTATTGAAGTAGAAAAACATAAGCTGAACCCATGGAAACATTGTTCAACAAAATGATTGAGGGGTGGAATTGTTTGTCTTCAGAAATGGTTGACTCACCGAATGTGAATTCCTTTTAGAACTTGTATGACTGCCTATGGCAGGAGTTAGTGTGTTAGTGCCGAAATTGCCAATTGCAACTTGGGCTAAGAAAAATTAGTGGACTATATACAAATGATAATGAAAATAAATGCACTTTATTACGACGCGTTGTTCACCATGATAAGGCAGATAACGGAATAAGAATGGATCACCTAACAGTCCTCGTTCACCCAAGTCGATGAAAGATGCGCAGTCTGTATGCCCACACACAGCACTACATATTGAATTTTTCCTATAACATAATGAGCACTGGTATCGGCAACAAAGCAGTCTTGAGTGACATGTCTATTCAAGGCCGTCGGTAGACAAGTACTGATTGGTGGCAGGAGCGGAACACTACAGTTACATGGAAGGGAGGGAGGATGTAAAAAGTTGGGTGATTTGTATCGAACAAAGTGATTGTTGTTGGTGGTGCTGCTGGTCCTGACAGATGGAATTGGTGTAATATAGTGTTGAGATCAAACATATCAGCTTGGCTGCCTTTCTGATAATAATCAATAATAATAATAACATTTATTACCTCAGGAAATCCACAAGTTGCAGCCAAAAGTTTCAAGAAGCCTTTGCCTATAGAATCAGGGGCAGCTCTTCGACCCAATTGCTCCTTTATTGCCTCCAACACTAATCCTTCCACACATTCATAGCTGTTACTATACCTAATAAAGAAATAAGAATTATCCGTTAATTCATTATAGATACTTTCATTTCAAAGCTTTAAATTAACACAATATATCTATGTAATTTAAGTATTGGTATTACATGAAAGTTAAAGTAATTTAATAAAATGTTATACAAAAGAAGATACCTGGGAAAAACAGAAAACTCCAAATCACATAGATCACTTTCCTCTTCATTGGATCCCAATAGTGGGGAACCTGATGGTGAAAGTGTACCTACAAGAAAATGAAGGAATTGATAGGGTTAAAATAATAATGAAATTGGATGATTCATACAGCGCCGTTTTCGTGAATATCTCACCTCAAGACCTGACAGGTTGTATTGAGATCTCTGGTAGGGTAAATTATTTCCATCATAAGTTTAAAAATTGCGGTTGCTGAGTTTAGTTTACAAATGCTATTGATACAAAATTATACAGGTTGGTTGGAAGAAATTGTCTTATGGCAATAAACCAGTCTTTGTGTACCTACATACCATCACGCCATATCCCTTACGGGGTAAGCAGAGAGAACTGAGCGTCATACTCCTCTATTTTTGCACACATTCCTAGCTTCCTTTACATCCATGCATCGTCTCATACATGCCCGTCGATTTTTCAAGCTTCTTATATTTCCTCTTTTAAAATATCATTCACATGGTCATGGCATCCCTTTCTGGGGCGGCCCCTGCTATTCGCTCCATCTCTTACACCCATGTATATTTTTTTGGTCAGTCGTTCATCATTCATTCTTTCAATATGTCCAAACCACCTCAAGGAATTCACATTAATTTTACTTATAATACTCTTCTTTGTGTACATAAATATTATAAATAATTATAATGGTTATTCTTTGAGGAAGTGTGTAAGTGATTTCTTCTTCTTTGAGGCCTCCCCTGGAGGCTAAGATGTCCACAGCTCTCTTGTGCAGACAGCATACAACCACCTGAAGCCACCAGCCTTATATCGTCAGACCATCTTGTTAGAGGTTGTCCAACAACAGAGATTAAAATTAAATTAATTTGTTGTTAAAAATTTCCAGAATCCAATTAAAGGCTAATATCGGTCAGTGTTATTTGCATAACAGTCATCAGCGTTATTTATATAACAACAGTGAACAATAGCTTTTGTAAAATTTGTTAAGGGATAGCAAATTAAATGTTTACCAAGAGTATTGTTGTCATTTGGCATGAGATGAGTGGGTGGTAGAGTGGTAAGGAAGGCCGTAGCTATATTATCTACAAAACATTTACACCAAGTGCAGTCTACCCACCATCGTTCGTTTAAAGCATCATCTATGTAAACCTGAAACATAATTAATGTGATAAACCAAGAATAGTATGGAAAGCATATGTTTATTTATGAAAATACTTTTACTTCCTAAAATAAAATCCGATATATTGCATAGAACAATATTTTTGCAAGATCAAAAAACTATTGTTTGAGTAAATATATACGCATTATGCAAAATTAAATTTTAATTTATTTATTATCTTTTCATTGGTTGTTGGCCTCACTCTTGAGGGTCGTAATCACAATGTATCACGTCATATGCTCTTTAACGTAAACAAATGTAAAATAATGTATCTGATGCTATCTAGGATCCAATTTATTTATTTATTTAAGGGACAAATACAGTTTTATAAAATAAACAGAAAAAATACACTATGAAATGAAAAAAAAGACGGACCAATTACTTTTGTCCACAATTGATGTGCATTAAATAATTATAGAAGTATTCTATGTAGTAATCATATTGCTATAATCATAATTTAAGGATAGAGGCTTCTGCTTCTAATAATTTTCTGCCATTGTCAAAAGATTTTGCATTGATAAAAAATAAAATTTTAAACAAGAATAATTATCGATCTTTGAATAAACAGTTGCCTCAATATGAGTTTGTTTCTATTTGAAAAGATATATCTACCTTTATGAATGCGTCTGGCCAATTTTTGCTGTCTTTATGGCCGGCATACAGCAGACTGCAGGCAAGCACAAACACCAGAGGGTTCCCCTTGCTCTTGAAGGCCGTGCCCTGTTCCCTCTTGAGCAGTCCACACAGACCCTGCATCACTGGTTCTATACTGAACATGGCCGGTCTCAACTTTGCCAGGTATATCATACCATGAGACAACACGGGATCCGGCTTCCATCTTTGAGATTTCAATAATCTAATGGCTCCCGTTAAGAGTCCAACCTGGAAATTTCATTTTAAGCAAATGGTATTGAATATTGTATACAGATTATTTTGAATTATAATACATTACATGTTTTAAACCAATCACATAAATGAATAGAAATAGGTAAACAAAATTGGTTGAGGCAGGATTCAAACCCATGGCCACTGGATTACTAATTTTGTTCTTGCCGCTCTGGTACTGACACAACATACATAAGAATTTTATATAAAAACATAACAATAGGCATGATGATAGTAACAGAGAATCACTGAAATTATGATTTTAAAAATAAAACAAGTTAAAAAGATAAAAAAAAAAATGTATTTATATATTTACATTTTAAAAGAGTGAATAATATAATATTTATAAAAATAGTTACACGAAATTCCGCCAATATATGTAAAACAACCATCTTAACGAGTTTGTGTAAGTGACGTCATATTCGTTACCAACTTGTTGCAGTGCGGAGAATTACCTAATGGCTATGGATTTGACGGAGTTGATAATATGGAGTTTTTGGAGGTGTGATGTCACCGTCACCGGCAGAAGCCATGACACTGTAAGTGTTTTTGGTGTAAATGTCAAATTTGATTTTGAAATGGCGATTTATGCTACTAAACTTTTATTTTATGTGGAAATATATATTATATTTGGAAACAGTGGATGTGTAAAAACATTGTGAGATAGTTTTTCAAAATTAGTCATCATGGCTTTTACAACACAAGTACTAAAAATAAATGGTTGTATCAAAGAAACGTTTCCTCCCACAACCTCTATCTTCTTCCCTTTTTTGTTGCTGTGAATTTTCATTTAATAGTGATACGTGTTTGTCTTTCTGTTATCTACCTACCACTACACTATTTATGGCCTCACATTGCTTTGGTTGGTCGGAAGAAATTGCCTTATGGCAATAAACCGGCTATTGTACACAAAGTTAATAAAATAAATAAAAAAAGCAGTGGGAATCCTCTGATTGAAAGGCGCTATACCTATAACAGAATAGTTTGAAAGCTTTGTAATTGTTCTAAGAGATTACTAAATCCATATGACCAATGGGACCTTGAAGAGGCCTACAAGCTTCGATTTTAAAGATAACATAATTGGGTGGCAACAATCCACTGTGGATGGATGGACTCTATTGATTCGATGGATGTGGTCCGAGGATAGACAAAACTGACACGAGAAAGACAACTAATATAAAACAAAATTTCATTCTTTTGGAGACGAGTGATAGATAAAATATGCTGACCACTTTTTCTGTATTGTGACTATCGAAGGCAGCCAAGGCAGATGGAACCAGATCCACAGGATCTATATCGAGTGCTGTGCTGGACTCTCCCGGTGATCCACCAAATGTTCCAATCTTTGGTTTCTTTGTAGGAGGCACTGTGGTCAGGGGACCTTCTCGTTTCCGTTCCGGTTGGGCTGAAAGAGTAAACAATGGAGAGAATGAAATCTTTACCACTCAATAATCAAATTTTTATTTTTATCTAAGATACAATTAAAATAAATTATTAATAACCAGTGGTTGCAATAGAGAATTTAAGAGGTTCGAAAAGTAAAATACAACAAAATGATTAAGAGGACATATAAACTCAAGCATCACATTTGAAATCAAATAGATATCTTAAATATGTTAAATAGTACCTACTTATGTTTCGAAAAAAAATACCATAATTATTTTAAACATTTCTTCACCGAGTAAAGCTTTACTCTTTTTTCAAATTCAGCATAAATTAAAATAAAATAAAAAATACCCTTTTTACTCCTCACTAACCCAAGGAGATATAGTGGGGAGTTATGATTTTGCAATTTTTAGGACTATTTTTTTATTGCAGATTATCAACAAGTATCATGCTGAGATTGTATTCTGAAAGTTTCATTACAATGTATCTGTGTGTGGGTGCTATGTGCTGCGTGCTATGTACTGTGTGCTATGTACAGCTTGTTTATTTTACTTTATCAATTATAGACTAAAGTACTCATTCGATCCTTTTCAAATTTTGCAAATATGTATATCTAATACTCACTTAGACTCATTACATTTTGAAGGATATCTGAATAATGCTTCTCAATTTTTTTAAAGTCAAATATTTTAAAGTGACCCCAAGCTCAAGAAACTTAAAATTTGAAATTTTGATTTTCAAATAGGTAAAAAGACACATCACTTTCATAAAATGGCATTGAAGAATTGTCAAGTTTTCATAATAAAATATTTAAATAAAAAAATAATTGAACAAACTCATTTCATGAAAATGTTGAAAATTTTCCATACAAAATTTGAATACTAATTTATGGAGTAACTTGTTAGTGAGGAGTTTAGCGTTGGCCATAACCCACTCGTTTACAGTATATTTTTAAAATACTCTATAATTATACGTTGTAGAGAATAAAAAAAAAACATTTTTGTTCTTATAGAGTGAATAAAACCAAACTGAATGTGATATTTTTTTCATTTGAGGTCAGGTTTGTACCGTAAATGCAAAAAATACAAATTTTGGATTTCAGATCATTTGAATCATGGATAAACTCTTTTCGTCAGCATATAACAGTTAGCCTTGATAACATGGAACTTCATAGCGCATTTGGCGGTTTTAATATATCATGTTTTTAGTCAATTTAGATTTAGCGTTATATGTCCTCATAAAGTCTCAATATACACAAACATAGCAAATACTAGGAGAAAATGTGGAAAAAAGAAAAGTACATACGTTCCACTTTTGTCAAATTCAAAAAATAATAGTTGAGTACTACGAGAGTGAGTCATAGCTAACATAGGTCTGAATGCAGAGTCCTACCTAAATGCTAAATTCTAAATACTAACCATGTTTTCATTGCACAGTCGCTCACTTAATAGGAGACCACGTGGCTTCCAAACTGGAGGATGCTACGAAGTTTTTGTATGAGAATTGTATTGCAGAGAAATATCTAAATACTTCATGCGCGTTGACGTAAACTAACATTTGCAAAGTGTCAAAAAGTAAGTTTGATCGTGAGGAACCTTACGAGTGGTTTATTACTAAAATATGAGATGTTTTCGATGGACGATGATTTTAGCGACTTTGAAAAATATGTATTTATACCAAACAGAGTATTCAGCGATCCATATGAGATACCGAAAATTCGCTGGAATTTCAGAAAAATCGTGACATCGAGCTATCAGTGTGAATTTGGTTACATTATGTTTGTGTTGTTATAGCAAAAAAAAATTTAAAGGTCAGTCTTAGCCCATAGAAAGCTATCTATCTCTTTTCTTCATACACAATAATGTGAAATTCTATGCCGTCTCTGCAACGCAATTGCTAATTTAAGAATACTAAATACTCCAGTGAGGTTAGGAGTTAATATTTAGGTACCTAGGACTCTGCATTCGGGTTATAGTGTGTGTGAGAAAAGTTCTCTTAAAAAATGTGCAATACAGCAAAAGAATAAGCTTTTGAGCGTGAATGTGCATAATGCACAGCAACCAATATATATATTATATTTTGTGTAAACTACATATTATCATAAACTGAATGAACGTAGTATTTTAAATATTAGAAAATACTCATACCGAAATAAGGTTATGTTAACAAAAACTATAATTTATATCCAATTCAGGATTCTTACCGCTTGTAGATGGTTTATTATGCAGGGATCTTTTAGCTTCGGCGTCTCTATTTAATACTCCTGTAGTTTTGGAGCCCAGTGCAAACAAATCGGCCGGGTATTGGGTGATTTTACTTTTGGCACCTCTGCCCATCGAGGGGGCCTTATTTCTGTCCATTTTTGATCGTATGTATCAATTTTGTCACTAATTATCAATTATAGAAGGTTTATAAAACATTACACAAAATAATGACGCATACAATTATGTTGACAGACTACAAACACAACAAAAATGCGAATACTTATGTCAATTTCCGAGCCAAAGACTAACCAAGCGTCAAACTTTTTGTTGACATTTTGAAAATAAATGAAGCACAGAAAAAAGAGACTGGTGGTTTAATTAGCGCAGATATATTTTTAAGATTTATTATCTTTGATAATGAAAAATAGTAAAGAAGAAGAATTTATAATTTCATAGCGGTAATTTTAAATAACTTTAAAACTTTTATTTTTAAATAAATGTTTGGAAATGCTCTTGCTTGCAAAAAAAGCAAGCCAATGCATATAATTTAATTTTTCATAAACGATGGTTGTAAAATATTTGTTTCAGTACATAAAATTTCAATTCGAGCTAGTTTTTTTATATATGTACCTACATATATATATTTTAAAAAAATAATATGTCCTTGTTGAACATGTATATATACATCTTTCTACATTACCTAAATAAAGCATAAATGCTTGTGCTTTAACTTGTTATGCCCGAAAAAAATAATGCCGAAAAACAATGATTTTTATTTTGTTCCACGGCAACATTTCGGAAAACAGCTAGCGCTCGTTGCGGGCGAAAAAAGGAAGCTAGCAGCTAGCACGCGCTATGGCACGCGCTCTCTTGGCATTCGACGCTGGTGGAGGACGGACGGTTTGGTGTGACGCCGTCATCGGTCGACACGCGCGTCTCGATGGCGGCCATATTTCAAGAGCACGAGGAGGTCTGTGTGACAGGACCCGTCACGCGCATGGACGCTGATGGTGCCCCAGAACCAAGATGAGGGCATCAACAGGACAGGAGGTTGGAGGCAGAGCGCAGTGTGGGGCCACCGCGTAGGGAACGCGGCGGCTCGCAGATTGGACCACGAAGGGCAATCCGTGTCGTCTGGGGCGTCGGTTCGCCTTCCGGTGAGGTCCCGACTGGTATGCCACCTCTGTCGAGATGCGCCGTCATAGCGTGTCGTGGGGCACAGAGCCAGCCATGGGTGACGGTCTGGAGGAGGAGATCAGGAGGAGAAGAAGAAACCACGCCGGACACGAGGAAGACCTGCTAGCCTGACGCAGAGGCTGGGCCCCACCGATCTACCGTCACCACGTGGAAGACAGTGACATGCCTGGAGTAAGGATGTCGCTGTACCCTGGGGCGGTATATTCTGGTCGGCGTCTTTTCATGTGTTCGCGTGTGTTTGACAGTTCGTTTCGATAAATGCCACGTGTTTCTGTTTTATTTGTTGTCTGTTGTTTTGTTTTTTTTTTTATTATTTTATCGCCATGGACCATTTGTGAACATTATAAATAAAAAAGCGCCGTACTAAAACAAATTTTAAGTGTCGTCATCATTTCTCTCCTTTTCTTCCCCACACCTTGGCTTGATGTTTCCTCGTGGTAGACGAGAGGTCTCATCAAATGGCTTGCCAACGTGTGGCTTTTGCGAATACACATTTGCACGAATCAACACCCTGAGATCAAACACGTGGGGAAGAAAAGTGATGTTTATTTGTTGTGTTTTGAACTGTAAATTTGTGCTGTGCTAAAATAACGAACCATGTGCATTAACCGTTTCCGAATTCGAGAAAAAATTCGGTGGCGCCTGTAAATTTCAGTGATATGAGACTGTAAAGTGACATTGTTTTTCGACAAAAAAGTGGGGTGGAATTGTTATGCCCGAAAAAAATAATGCCGAAAAACAATGATTTTTATTTTGTTCCACGGCAACATTTCGGAAAACAGCTAGCGCTCGTTGCGGGCGAAAAAAGGAAGCTAGCAGCTAGCACGCGCTATGGCACGCGCTCTCTTGGCATTCGACGCTGGTGGAGGACGGACGGTTTGGTGTGACGCCGTCATCGGTCGACACGCGCGTCTCGATGGCGGCCATATTTCAAGAGCACGAGGAGGTCTGTGTGACAGGACCCGTCACGCGCATGGACGCTGATGGTGCCCCAGAACCAAGATGAGGGCATCAACAGGACAGGAGGTTGGAGGCAGAGCGCAGTGTGGGGCCACCGCGTAGGGAACGCGGCGGCTCGCAGATTGGACCACGAAGGGCAATCCGTGTCGTCTGGGGCGTCGGTTCGCCTTCCGGTGAGGTCCCGACTGGTATGCCACCTCTGTCGAGATGCGCCGTCATAGCGTGTCGTGGGGCACAGAGCCAGCCATGGGTGACGGTCTGGAGGAGGAGATCAGGAGGAGAAGAAGAAACCACGCCGGACACGAGGAAGACCTGCTAGCCTGACGCAGAGGCTGGGCCCCACCGATCTACCGTCACCACGTGGAAGACAGTGACATGCCTGGAGTAAGGATGTCGCTGTACCCTGGGGCGGTATATTCTGGTCGGCGTCTTTTCATGTGTTCGCGTGTGTTTGACAGTTCGTTTCGATAAATGCCACGTGTTTCTGTTTTATTTGTTGTCTGTTGTTTTGTTTTTTTTTTTTATTATTTTATCGCCATGGACCATTTGTGAACATTATAAATAAAAAAGCGCCGTACTAAAACAAATTTTAAGTGTCGTCATCATTTCTCTCCTTTTCTTCCCCACACCTTGGCTTGATGTTTCCTCGTGGTAGACGAGAGGTCTCATCAAACTGAACGAAATCGGTCGAGACAGGATTCGAACTCACGACCACTGCAGTGAATTACTAGCCCAGCGCGCTAACCGCTCTGCCATCGATATACTTATTAATATTTAAATTTATATGATGTATTGCGAAAAATTATACCTACATACCTTCATGGGTGAAAAATTACGTCAGTGTTGTCATAAGAGTAATATTTTGTTTCTTCAAATAAGTTTTGTATTTATATAATAACGTATATGAAAATTATCAACATTCTCTGTTATGACATTGTCGGCCTTCGTAGCAAAGTTGGTTGGGTATTTGACAGTTGATACAAACGTCCCGGGTCCGATTCCCGGTGGAGACAGTTTTTAATTGTGTTTTCAGTCTGGATCTGTGAGACGATTAATGTCGTATGTCTCCAGAATGTGGCAACTTTTTATTGGATGCGTGTTAAATTAATATTTGACATAGTACCTAGAGGACTAGGAGGAAACATCAAAGTCAATGTGAGGAAGAAAAGGAGACAAATGATGTTGACACTCTGAAATTCTTTCAGTTTGGCGCATTTATTATTTAGATCATTATTGTTTAGTCCATGGCAAATAAGTAGGTAAGTAAGCCCCTCGTAGTCTAATCTGCGAGCCGCCGCATTCCCTGCTGCGGTGGCCCAACACTGCGCCCTGCCTCGACGCCTCTGCCCCTGTTGATGCCGTCGTCTTGTATCCGTGGTACAGGCAGCGTCCATGTCACACACACAGACCGTTTTGTCACACAGACCACCTGAGTCCTTGAAAATATGACCACCATCGGGTGCACATGTCGACCGATGACGGCGTCACAACAAACCGTACGTCTTCCACCAGAATTGAATGCCGAGAGCTCCTTCCACCACAAGCGTCGAAAGTCGAGAGAGAGCGCGTCAGCTGCAAGTTTCGATGCTTGCACACCTACAGCGCTAGTAGCTCTCCAGGATTGTTGAACATTTTTTTGGGCATAACAACCTGATAGTTGCCTGAGAAGCTATATATTATTAAATAAATATTGTGAAAATGTATTGAAAATGACTTAAATTGTCGACAAATATTTCGAAAAATCGAATTTCGAATTATTAAAAAATGTGCCGGAGGGATGGATGTAGCGCAACTAGGATTGGGTCTATCAGGAAACTATGAAGGATAAAAGGAGAGGCCTACATAAACAAAAAAATGGCTGAAGAAGAATTGAAAGAATCTAAATTTTATCATCATTAAATTCAGATGATAAAAATCAGAACCCAAAATTAGTAGTAATCTTTATTGCACAGACCACTAATTATACCTCGGATGAGTTTGATCAAAAGCATGCTGGTTTTACTAAATCTGGGCACAATGTTGCTAAAACGGCTTCAATGTATTGTGAGATTTAAATGTAAAATAATCTATGCTGATTGCAATTACATTTATTATGATTCCAACTACACATTATATTTCCTCTAGAAAGAAAATATAAATCGAATATTTTTATTATTGCATATGCGCAAACATTGGATTTTTTTCGGGAGTCAAATATATTTTTTAACAGATTTTTAATTATCTCAATAGAGACGAAGTTGGAATATTTACTGTAGGAGAACCGGGAAATCAAGGCACCTACAGGGCTTAAGACCTGTCACTTTATGCAAGCGTGATTTACGTGATCACTTTATGCAAGCGCATAAAGTGATCACGTAAACCAGCCGATGACAGGTCGTAAGCCCTGTAGGTGCCTTGATTTCCCGGTTCTCCTACAGTAAATATTCCAACTTCGTCTCTATTGAGATAATTAAAAATTTGTTAAATAATATAAATCATATAAATACTGCGAATACATCTCTTTCTGATTGTAGCTAGAGTGTATCATTTACTTTGTGTCACCTACTCGTCTTTAAATTGAAAAATAAATATTGTAAAGCTAAATTTATGTAGTTCTGTAAACATTTTAATACAAAGTAAAAACAAATTTACCTAAGTTCAGAAAACAATTACTCATAAAACAATGATTATCATAATCAAATCAGACTTTTATTTTACACATTTTATGTACATTATTGTAAAAATAATATTATAAATAATATCGTATAAATAAATTTGTACTAATGACTTAGATAAACGTAACTACAATAATTGTTATAACAGGCCTTCCATCCCCATTCCAAACGGATTTTTGTCGTTGGTCTTTAGAAAGTACTTTCCTCTGCTGAACATCGGTGAACCGAATCCCATGATCGATAGTTTTCTGTTATCGCATTCTCCATTTTGAAACATTTGCCAGTTGTCGCATTGTCTAGCAACGAATGCAGTTTCATTGGCGATGGATTCCGCGTAGATCAAGAGACTTCTGGTGTGGCTGCAGGGGATCGACGGACATCCTGGTTGAACTGGGGAATCGCCGTTGACGTAAAAATCTGCATGGCCGACCGTGTCTTCGGAAAAGCTCAGGATCGTTGTGTGGATAGCGTCCACGTAAGCGGCGTCGTTTTTGGACAGCTTCGGCATCGAAGGCACAGCGAAACAGACGGTCGCTGGATCGATGGCGGTTATACGAGGCAGCATTATTCCACGCTCCCTTTGGAAGATTCTTCCCGCCACGCCAGAAAACTGAGCTCCTAAACTGTACCCGACTAAGTGTATTCTGTCGTAAGGTACGCCCATGCTGTCGACCAAACTCATGATGAAGTTTGCTAAAATTCTTCCCAGATGCGGAGTCAGTCCATACGCTGCCAGGTAAGATCCGCTAGTGTATACATTGGAGGCGAATGAGAGAAAGTTGAATCCTCTTCTGTAATAGTAGGCGGCTACCCTTTCGACGTTTATTTCGTCTGGAGTGTTCCTGAAGCCGTGCACAAATAGGATGGTGTGTTGCAGAGGTCTGAACTGCGGTGTCTCCAACAGATATTTGGCAGCGTCCGTAATTTTGTACGAGATGAATCCTCCGGACACGTACAGATATACTCGTATGTCATTTTCGTCAAAAGATTTTTCAAGGCTTGACCGTTGAAGTGAACTTACGAGATCACCTGAAACAAAGAAAAATTAAGAATTTCAAATATTTTTACATAATATAATACGAAATTATTCTGTAATACATATTTGGTTGCTTTGGTTTGTTGGAAGAAATTGCCTTATGGCAAGAAACCCGCCATTGTACATGAAGTAAATAAATATATTATTTACTCCTGGATTATTGCAATCTGTATAATCATTGGTATTTTGCTAAGTAGATTATAATTTGAGTCGTTGTTGTAGCGATCCTGCTCAAGTCACTGAAAGCTAATTTTATAATTCTGTAATCCTTGTGTTATTTTGTTTTTTCATTCATGTCTGATATTGGCACAAATCATCCAAAAGGATGCAATGCCATGAAAAAAAAAAAAAAAGATTATAATTTTCGCCAAACATCTTGAACGAGCTTCTGGTTGCACAGAGTTCAAGATATTTGGCTACAACTCTACGTAGCGTATTTTGTTATAATTAAATTATTATCATACGGGTTTGTTTATTACTTGTTTGATCATTGGCATTTTATTGTTTGTCTATATGGTGTTAAAAATTTCATCCATGGTTTTTCAAGACAAAATTATTTTTCTCAAAGATCCAATTATTAACTTATGATACATTATAACAAAAAATTTAAAAAAAAATTTATAATTTTAAATTATTCACTTATTACTGGCCATTGATTGAAGATTTTAGCAATTATTTGTGAATTAGCCTGATGAGGAAACGGTCAGAAACCGATTGCTTATGTGGTGAATAACAAACCTACAAATAACTTCAGTAAAAACAGAACGAATAGATTATAACTTATAATCTGTGTTCAGTGTTCATCGAAGATTTTTTTGTGTGTTGTTATAATAAGTTAAATTTATATTGAGATATTGCAAAAAAAGTCTTAATATAAAATACTAGTTGCATGTTAAATGAGATTCAAACGTCGATGTCGTTAGTATGTGTATACATGAAGAAAAAAATAAACAAATCCTAATTATTTAATATTTTAAGATATTTTGTTTTTCTATACAGAACATGGATGTTAGGATAGGATAATGTGGAGTTCAGTCCCGTTTTCTTACACCGAATAAATTTTCCGCTTGATGGTATGTATGAAGATTAAAAAGGTGTCTAATAGAGTGAGGTTGTCACAAAAATATTGTATCACAAAAAAATATTTTAAAAAGTTTGTGAAGTACTACTACAAGTTGCATGTAACACATGAGGTCCAACTGTCGATAGCGATAGTATGTATGGTTATAGATAGTATTTAAGAATACGTACCAAACTTTATAGTTTTTATATATTTATGGGTTTATATTTATGCGTTTATAGTTTATACCCATACATCCAAATTATTGAATATTTTAAAACTCAAATAATAATAAATAATTTATACAGCGCCGATTGATGATTCAGGATCATTCCAAGGGCGCTTATATTCTGTCTAATGTTGCTCTATGAAACAAAGATGTTTTCAGTCCTTTATTAGAGAAAGTGCTCTTTCATTGTGCACTGCGGACATCTGGAGGTAATCTATTCCACTTTATAGGACCACTCATGATAAAACATCGATCATAGTAAGCCGCTTTATTGGCTCTGTCCAACTTCTTTGTGAAGTTGTTACTCTGTGATCCAGAAGACCTGAGTGTGAGATGCCTCCCAGATAGCTCTTTTCTCTAACATAACTCTTGAATGTATTGTGGTGTCAGGCTATTCAAAGCATTAAACACTGTCAAACAAAATGTTGTAGTCAACTCGCTCTGGACACTTCAACCACTGTAGTCAAAACAAGAGTTCATTAAGTTAAATATGTACAATGAATGTAACTATATCCAAACCTAATCTAAGAATATACCTATTTCTAGCAATGGAACACTCTTACAATTGTACATTTTACTTTCTCTTGTATTACAATTATGATTTTTTTCACTAGCATACATGTAAAACTTTGTAGATATGGATTTTAAATACTTTCTTCATATAAGCATAGAGTTAATTTTACGATACCTGACATTGTAGTTTTAGTTCAGAAAATTCAAATCAATATTTTATAATAAGATTTTTTTAACAAATTCAACAGTGCGTCTGTAAAAAAAACTGTTTTTTTTTATCAAATATGGCCTTGAGGTTCGCGTATTTGTGTAATTATTTAATTATTTAAATTACAGAAGTCTCCAAAAATATGTTGCTGACATTTTTTTCCACATTTATATGGATAAGACTGCTCAATTGGTACTCACCAAAATCTTACAAATATCGTAATTTGACATAGGCGCGTGAGATACAGATAGGGTAAGAAAGTTATAACTTCTGTAATACGACTTAAGAATCAAGACAGGGAAAGATTATTTATTTAATATTGCTTCTCGGGCAACTAACAGGTACTATGTCAAATATTAATTTTACACGCACCCAATAACAAGATGCCACATTCTGGAGACTTACGATATTAATCGTCTCACAGATCCAGACTGAAAACACAATTAAAAACTGTGTCTCCACCGGGAATCGAACCCGGGACCTTTGGCTCAGCAGTCAGATATCTAACCAACTGAGCCACGAAGGCCGATTATCTTACCGTTTTCTTATATTTCATCCGTAATACCACCCTTAATTATGTCTCCTTAGATATTGTGTATAGACCACTGCCATACAAATTGTATGAAGCAATGTCGTGAATTAATTCAATTTTTATAAAATTGTTAAAAAAAAAATTGAGATGTACTACTACAATGTTCATATTTTTATAGCAAATCAAATTTTCTAGTTGGGGTTTTTCGGCTTTTCTCGGTATTTTTAAAAACTTTGGAAATATAGGCAGTAAAAATGTTTTTCTTAATAAAAAATGTTTGAAAACTTTTTAGAAAAACAAATTTGAGATTCTGTATTTTGTCTATATTCATAACAATTTTCAAAGTGATCAACTTCATATTGATATTGTATAATATATGTATGTCTCTATAGAAAATTGTATTTTTTTATTCTCCACATCTATCTTCCTCAAGGGGTAGGTAGTAGGAACCGAACACCGCATTCTTCTATCTTCATCGCCTCATCAACATTAATACACTGTTTCATACATGCTCATCTTGCTAGTAATGCAATTTCAATTAAAATTTCTCAACAGATATCATGTAGAAAATGCATACTATGAGTTTCGTGACAATGTTTTTGTGTATATGGTGTATTGTGAAAACTTTTGCCTTCTGGGAATCTTATATTTGTTTAAGAATCTAATAGAAATGTACTTCATAAAAATATGTTTAGAGATAGTCAACCTTTCAAGAAGAAAAAATGAAAGCTTACTATGGTGTGGAGAGTTTAGTGTTGGCTACAACCCACTCGTTTTAAAAGGTTATTGGGTGCCGACTCATAGTGCTATTGCTATACAAAAGGATTAACTATTGAACTATTTCAGAAAAAAAAATCATTAGATATCGTAAACCTGATATAGCTTATGAAGTTTAGTCTGATATCCGATTTTTATTCAAATTTCACAAAAGTTCAAATAACTTTTGTGAAATTTGAAGTTCAGATAGGTCGATGGCAGAGCGGTTAGCGCGCTGGGCTAGTAATCCAGTGATCGCGAGTTCGAATCCTGCTGCCTCGACCGATTTCGTTCACCTATAGCACAAGCATTTATTTGCTTATTTTAGGGAACGTAGGAAGATGTATATGTACTTGTTTAACAAGGATATATTCATTTTTTATAAAAAAAAAAACTTTTGTGTTTTGGGTTAATACGATAGATATTGATTGAGGGCCCCTGCCGTCCTGATTCTGATGATCCACCCCTCCTGGTACGTAGTTCAACAATGAGGTTCATCACCAATTCTGAATGTAGTGTAATTTAGGTGTGACGAGGCTGGTGTGTCGAGATATACGCATGTGTTGTGCTTCCTTAAATAAGGAAATGCACACTTGCTCAGCTGTGGGTGACAATCCCACATTGTGAGATTATGCCGTGATGGTATTCTCCCACATTGTGGGATTATGCCGTGATGGTAGGTATAGGTACTTGTGTGGAAATGCTCGACAGTTGATAATAATATTATGTCGTTGGAGATTTGAGATATTATTAAGAACCGAATTTGACTGCAAGATAAATGCTGTTTTAGGATTTTTTTCCTCAAAATGGAAGTCAATGATCTCAACACGAAGAGACCGAGATTATTATAATTTGATAATATTATTGTAAAACTCGTCTGGTATTAAGTATTGGTAGGTACCTATGTCAATCTCTAAGGTGACAGTATATAAGTCTAATGTTATTTGTGACACATTTCATAAACAGGTTTTTTCGTGTTGGTTATAGGACATACGACTTTTAATTAGGTACGATTAAAATGAAGTCAAATATCATTAAGTAATTGAGTTAATAATTAAGAATGGAACAAAACAATGATAATAATGTATTTGGTTCGTGGAACAAGAAATTTTTCCCAGTAATTCATCGAAATACATAAATGAATTCAACTAAATGAAAAACAAATGATAAATACCTAACTACAAATCGAATATTTTTTTGATTGCATATACGCAAACATTGGATTTTTTCCTTGTCGGGAGTCGAATGTTATTTTTTTGACAAACTTTTTTTAACGTCTCAATACAGACGAAGTTGGGATATTATAGAAGAACCGGGTACTCAATACACCTACAGGGCTTACGACCTGTCATCGGCTGGTTTACATGATCACTTTTGCGCTTGTGCAACGTTCACCAATTATGCCTAAGTTCCCTTATATCAATGTAATTTTTGAAAGTTCTATATATTTGAATAATGTGCAACAATAAAAAAAAATCACTTGAAAATAAGACATTATTACTATCGCCATCTATGAAGTAACGAAGAAACCTTTTTGTAATCTATTGAGAAACCTACCTACAATTTAAAAAAACACTTATTACATTTATTAAAATATACCAAGATACAGCGACAGCCAAATACGGCATAGTATAAAGGCTGATATTTTTCTGTAAAATAATACCACAGCAGGTAACAATGATTGGATATTATGAACTCTGAATAGTGGTGGCTTTCGGAGATAACAACCTTCAAAGTTGTTAAAATTATATAAATTTGCTCGTCAGTTATAGTATGTAGATTGATTTTCCTTCCATTGACAGACATTGAACTTAAATTTAGTAAACCTGTACTATATTTGTCTATGTATTTTGTTATTATTTGTTACTCCTCACTACCAAGTCAAGCCACAAAGTATTCAAATATTGTATAAAAAATTTTCATCATTTTTAAGAAATGAGCTTGTTAAAATATTTTTGATTTAAATATTTTATTATGAAAACTTGATAATTCCTCAATGCCATTTTATGAAAGTGATGTGCCAATTTAGCAATTTGAAAATAAAAAATCAAATTGAAGTTTCTTGAAATTGCGGTCACTTTAAAATATTTGACAGATAAAAAAATTGAGAAGCACTGTTCAAATATCTTTCAAAATCGAGATCCGAGCGAGTATTAGATATCCTACAAATTTGTAAAGAATCGAATGAGTACTTTAGTCCATAATCAATATAGTAAAATAAACATGCCGTATAATAATCAATATAGTAAAATAAACATGCCGTATAATAATCAATATAGTAAAATAAACATGCCGTATAATAATCAATATAGTAAAATAAACATGCCGTATAATAATCAATATAGTAAAATAAACATGCCGTATAATAATCAATATAGTAAAATAAACATGCCGTATAATAATCAATATAGTAAAATAAACATGCCGTATAATAATCAATATAGTAAAATAAACATGCCGTATAATAATCAATATAGTAAAATAAACATGCCGTATAATAATCAATATAGTAAAATAAACATGCCGTATAATAATCAATATAGTAAAATAAACATGCCGTATAATAATCAATATAGTAAAATAAACATGCCGTATAATAATCAATATAGTAAAATAAACATGCCGTATAATAATCAATATAGTAAAATAAACATGCCGTATAATAATCAATATAGTAAAATAAACATGCCGTATAATTTTCGCCAAACATCTCGAATCTTGAGATCTCGGTTGCGCAGAGCGCAAATTTGTGTCGGTTCTCCTACAGTAAATATTCCAACTTCGTCTCTATTGAGATAATTAAAAATCTGTTAAAAAATAATGTGGCTGAAGTTTCGAACGTTCTAACGGAATGAACTAACGGATCAATGGTCAGGATACAATAGTGATAACCCAAGGAAAAAATATTTATTTATTTATTATATATATTTTATATAATAAATTTATTTGCTTGTTAATTTATTTATTTATGCATTGACTAGTTTTTTAAATTATTTACTTATTTATGCATTAATGAACGATAAAATAAATGGAAAAAATTGAAAATAATCTGAATATAAATAAAGTAAACCTCGTTATACCCCACCATGTAGGGTAACCAGCGACAGGTTTGCGGAAATGCATAACCTATATCTTTTTGTTTCGTTGTTTTACGTGCAAATCGCCCCCCTTCTCGGCTAAAAGTTCAAGATATTTGGCGACAACTATGTACATAACACATAGCACGTACTAGACAACACACAGATACATCGTGATGAAACTTTCAAAATACAATACAAAAAAACGGTATTTGAAGGTGAATCTTCGGTGAAGAAGACGTGTGTTCAGGTGACGGATAGGGGCGAGATCACCAAGGAGGGATAAAATACCTCCCTCGGACCTGAAATGCATTAATATCTGACTCAGAATGGGCAAACAGTGCATGTTTCACATGTAAGGGGCGGCTTAAATTAATGCCGAAAACCTTTAAAGTCGCGTTTATCCAAGGATACACGTTTAAGTATACCGTTTAAGTATACCGTTTTTGTAAAAAAAACATCGAGAATTGTTTATAATCTTTTGGCCACAATCATTATTCATACTATTTTCTTAAGTGGTAAAAAGTTACCAGTGCAATTAAAAAAAGTTAATCAATTTAAATTAATTCTTGGCAACATTGAAAGAATATCTTAAATAATATGTGATTTTTTATTTTGTTTTTATTCTCAATTTGTTCGTTTTTTTCGTAATTTTTCTTGAGTTGTCAAGTATTTACATTTTTTTTGTTTATATATCAATGACAATAAATAATGTAAGTTCCTTAATATAATGCCTAGATTAAGATTTATATAGGTTCCTGAAGTGAGGTCGCGACTGAAATCTCCCTGGGTTGTTCCAGACTTTTGGACTTCTCAATTTCTCACAGGACACGGTAACTTTAAAAGCTATCTCCATCGCTTCAACATTGCTCCCTCTTCCTCATGTCAGTTTTGTCAATGTCCGGACCAAACTTCGGATCACACCCTTTGGGAGTGTTCCCACCCAATTGTGTCCTCTTACAGATCGGAGCTCCTCGTTGCTGTCCGTGGGCCTCTTCAAGGTCCCATTGGACATGCGGACTTAGTGATCTCGAAGAACAATTACAAAGCCTTCAAACGATTTTGCCATAGATACGGTGCCTTATTATCCGAAGATTCTCACTGACTTTTCTGTTTCCAGAGATCTTGGTCACTTCTCTGATGCCCTATATATATGGATCTGAAGTCGCCGACAGTCCGCAAGTGTGAATCTCAATTCGCACTTGTTGATTGTTCTTTTTGCACCATGGTGCCGATATTGCTAATCTAGAGGGCTCCATGAGCTACTCTTCGTGCCATTCATTGTTTTTTTTGTCGTTCATTCTAGCGTTCTGCGAAGGGGCCGTTGACAGTCCCCATATGCGGAGCGGGTGGTGGTGGGAGTAGCAATATATAGGTACTAAGTTTTAGGTAGTTTGTATGTTTTGTGAAATGTGACTCACTTCAAAACCCGAGAAATTCTTTTTGAAGTTGGGTTATACACCATAAATATGCATTAATCTTTATTTAACCGGTAAATATTTTAATATTGTGTTTTGTGTAAAAAAAACCGACTTCAAAATTAATGTGTGTCAAGATAGAAAAAATGGCGTTCAGTTTTCACTGCCAACCCCACGAGTGATATGGCGTGATGGTTTGGATGCAAATCCTTCGTAAATTGACGAGTTTCATGATTTCTCATGATCCCCATCATCAAACCTCTTGACTCCACCGAGGGGGCAAGTCTGGTCCAATCGGCGAAATCAAAACCCTCGTGATTACCCATATCATGGATATAAGTATTATATGGAGTTCTACAATATCTTTAGATGTCATAAATCTGGAGATCTTTAGATGCAATATCTTTAGATGTCATAGATCTGTATGGATACAATAATTATATCCATGATATCACTGGGTAATCACTAGGGTTTTGATTTCGCCGGTCGAACCAGACTTGCGCCCCCGATGTAGGTAATCACTTTCTATAATGAAAAATGAACCATCGAATTCAGACGACCGACGCGACATGCTAAAGAATTATCATTAATTGCAGACGATTTTGCAAATTGAAGAGTTTGATATTTTTTCTTGTGAGTTTTATTCATCAGAAATCGATGAAATTTATATTTGTGAAACACTCCCTTCCTATTAAAAAGGGTATCATCAAATTAAAAATGGGATAATGTGGTAAATAATTACTATCGTTGAAATGAAAAATGAAGATTTTTTCATGGATCACATGAGCAGATTTTGTCCAAACTGAAATGGGACGAATCGTAAGATACCCCCTTTCTAATAAAAAAAGAATCATTGAAATCGGACAACGTCGTAAAAAGTTATAGCTGAACATACATTAAAAATACATTTTTTTTGTTGGTGTGATATTAATGTTACGTGTTTGTCTTTCTGTTTATTTTTTGTTATAAATTTAATGTACACTAAACTATTCAAGTTACTTTAGTTGGTTGGAAGAAATTGCCTTATGGAAATAAACCACACATTGTAAGCATAATAATGTCACGTAAAAATATCACGTCGAATTGATATAACCTCTCCGTACATGGTTGTTTTTAAATTGTGTTTTAAGGGGGGGACTGCTGCCAACATTCCTATTTTTCAATTTGATATACCATCATTATTTCTTATCAAATCGTTTTGAAAAAAAAATTAGATAGTTTGGGTATTAATAAAGAAACATCTATCTTTACTTTTTGATAATGTTCTGTATAAATTCTTGTAGAAAAGTAATGGCACACCCAGATTTTCAACGTTTATCTTATATTTTTAATAAAATATAAGGCGTAGTTCAGCATATTTTTTTTTAAATCAAAGACGACAAAAATATCTAGAAAAATATGATGTGACGTTGCATTAATGCTTCAGGTTAAGTAAATAAACCTAAAAAATATTTATTTTCCATTCAGCGCCATTGCGAAACAAAAGTTTTTTTTGTTTATTAACTTAACCTGATGCATTAATGCAACGTTACATCGTATTTTTCCAGATATTTTGATCTTCTTTAATTTATAAAAAAATATAATGCTCTATAGTTTTTAGAATTTTTTTAGAAATTTAAGATAAATGTCAAAAATCAGGGTATGATTATTATTTTCCTACAAGAATATATACAGAATGTAATTAAAAAGTTAAGGTATATTTTTCTTTATTAATATCCAAACTAACTATGCTATTTTTTTTCAAAATTAATCGTTTTGTAGAAATGATGCAAGTTCAAATTGAAAAAATAGGTACGTTGGCAGCAGTCACCCTCTTAAAGCAGACGTTTCATAATTTTTCTCGGAAAACAAAGGTGAAGTAGGTATTTCAACAAAGATTAAAGTTAGAGTATAATTTTAATTACAATTATCCAAACAATTATTTATTTCAATGAAACACTCTTATAGTCCCTATTGTACAATTTAGTGGCATCATAGTATTTCGAAAACTGAGACAGAAAACTAAAATATTGAGAAATGAAAGTATGGGAAACGTTAGTCTGAACACATTAGTAAAGAATTTTATTTGTTCACTTGATTTACTTTCTTTAAACCAAGAACGAGTTATTTTATACGAATGTTCAGTTCATCACAAATATCTCGAAAACCTTGCAGACACTGCACTTTAAGTGCCGAAGAGAGCTCATTATAAGAAAACACCAGGCTCATCGTTCACTGAAAGTGAATACAAGGGTAAAACCGTATTTTTGACAAAAAGTCACTAAAACCATGAAGTTGCTATTCATGGCTACAAGGTCCGCATGTCCAATGGGTTCAAAGAAATTCCCTCGGACGTTGTTGTAGAGTTCTCTTCGGAATGTTGACACGGAGAAGTTATTGCATTCTCATAGAATATGCTTACAAGTCTGATCAACAGGGCTACTCATGAAGTTGATTACAGTAATATTTAGATTAGCTTCAGACTTTAACAATCTTTGAGGTTATATTAATTAAATAATACTATAAATTTACACAAAAATCGTGACAGTTTCTTACTAAACGTAGATATCAATAGATTTTCAATGTAGGTTATATAAAAAAATAATATTGGATTATGATCGAGTACTGATTTATATATTTTTAAGATTAAGGCAAGCTAAGAACGTGTCAAGTAGTCTCCCACACATGACACATTCTTATTACGTTCTTATCTTGCTTTCATCTTAAAAATGTATAAATCAGTACTACTCGATCATAATATAATCTTAAATTTACACTAAATTTAATCATTAAAATTTATTATGATTAAATTTTAGTATGAAATTGTAATTATTCAATCAATTTTAACCTCTAAGGTCGCTTAGGTCTGAAGCTGATCTTAATCTTATTTTAATCAACTTCATGAGTAGCCCCGCAGGGTTGTCACAAAGCTGACACGATGACGAATCGAGTTAACTTCGAAAATATAATAACAATAGTAAAGAGGCGACGAAGAAATCGATGGATCATTACATTGTACTGATAGAAAAGTTGCAAAGTTCTTCAAAGCGCCGGTGAAGTCTATACCGGGAGGAGGAGGAAGGGGTGCTGGTGAAGATTCTTCAATATCACTCCTTCTGAATAGTCTTCCGAATATACTGCAGTTCACAATCGTTATCACTGTCATTGACACAATTAAAATTCGATATAACATCACTGAAATCACACGTGTCCCACACTTATGTATTAAGTAATCACAGCGCACGCGCGAATAAAAAACAAATAAATTTCGTTTTTCAAGATCAGTCACATTACATTACAAGAAAAAACAATCACGCCGCGGTCACCTTTGTTTACATATTATTATTATTAACTCGAAATTGTTGCGGCAGCGTGCGGCACCACGACTGACTCAGACACAAATGATGAAGCCTAAATCAGAGGCGAAAATTATATACGAACATTAGCATCGGACGGAAATAAATTCGTCGAGAAAGTCAATTGCATATCTGTGTGTTACGTCTTCGGCGGAGGTCTGCTGTGTGTTTTGATAAGATTGGCCGCGGTTTTGGATAACCTCAGGCGACACGGATTGCTGCCCCGCTTCTTTCAAGGTCAAGATTTCGGTGCTGATCGCGATGACAAGTCCATTGTGGTGAGGAAATGCTAGACGATGGATCAGATTTGAGATATTGCTTAGTGTGAATTGTGAATGCAATTTATTTTATTTTATTTATGAAGAAGAACTGCAGGATGAAAAAGCATTGTTGTTAAAATATTATGTAAAGAAAATTACATTGACTCAATTATTTCAGCATGTCTTCAAACCAAACAAGTCATTACACTTAATAACAAAAATACATCTAGATTTTGAGACAGGAAAGAGAAATTTGAGAGTAATATTTTTAATGTCTTGATTACTCATAGCCCAGGAAAATTAATTTTCATTTTCTTATGGTCTTAAAATGAATAGTAAAACTATTTCAGACATTTCCGTCGAAACCTGGGGGGCAAGTCTGGTTCAATCGGCGAAATCAAAACCCTCGTGATTACCCATATCATGGATATAATTATTATATGGAGTTCTACAATATCTTTAGATGTCATAGAACTCCATACTATAATTATATCCATGATATGGGTAATCATTGGGGTTTTGATTTCACCGGTCGAACCAGTCTTGCCCCCCTGGTTTGATTTTTGCTTTGATCCACAGACTGGCAAGACCGAAGCATGAATGGGAAACCACAAACAAGAATGCAATATGAAGACTTGCATAATCTGGTCTTGCATTTGCTCATCACTAATTTTAGTTAATCACTTTAATCGCTTGAGCAACGTCACGTAAACCAACCAATGACAGATCTAAGGATTGTGATCACGATACCAAATAGCCATCCCTGACTAACATTTTCTGATATAAAAAGATGGCACGGGGCATGCAAAAGAGAGTGCACGGACAACGCTGTGCGGGTCGCGTATTTACCTTTCCGTGTTGATTAGGAGGCAAGAACTGCCTCGAATTAGGCACTAGTTTGTTGCGCTAATGTACTTAAAAACTCGTGTTGAATTCAAGGCATAGTATCCTCCAAATGCACACGGTTTAGCAACGCAAACTGTTCCTGCTTCTTATAGGTACGTGTTCAATTCAAGGTAATCAATTATTGAATATGGGACATAATATATAGCCATGAAGTTTGCTCGCATTTCATCTGTCACTGTCACATTTATATTTTGTTCACAGATTAGGTATATGGTAGTAACATAGAATAATAATAAAACTATTATTTCTATGGGTAGTAATCAATAATTTTGTTTAGTAATATGGACTATTAAAGGATATGCTTGGTGGTATTTTTGACAATTTTAAAATTGTAAATTACGAAGGAGACAAGGATAATATTACCAATGTAAAATTCGATGCTCTATATCTTGTGAAGGTAATTACGACGCAAAGTGTGATTATTTCATACAAAATCATTTCATACAATCTCATACAAAAAAATTATCTTACCGATTTTTTTTTAAATAATGTAGATTTGTGTAAGTATATTAATCTATTAAAACAAAAACAATCATTCACAAAAAATGTCTCTAACACAGCCTTGTAACGTTCAATCAATACGAATGGTAAAATTTATAAACCTGTGTACGTTTGAAAGACGCGTGCCTTGAATTGAACACGTATTAACAGGAACAGTTTACGTTGCTAAACTGTGTGCATTTGGAGGACACGTGTATTGAATTCAACACGAGTTTTTAAGTGCATTAGCGCAACAAACTAGTGCCTAATTTGAGGCAGTACTTTCCTTCCTAATCAACACGGAAAGGTAAATACGCGTGCGGGTCTGGTAGTTTTATTTAAAAAATAAATTAATTGACATTGACCATAAATTATTATAATAAGTGTGAAAGAAGCAAGGAAAAATTCATCAAAATTCTTGTAGGTATATAAATATCAAATAATGAATGCATTTTATGATGTGACGCTGTCTTGGGAAGATGAAGATTTACCTTTGAACATTTTAATTGATCTCTCTTAATTGCAAAATGACATGCAAATTTGTACCTGCGTTACCCTCTCTACCAACCCCAAGTGTTCATTATGACGCACAAGTCCAAGGATATTATTATATAAACATACAATGATCGTAAAAAACAGCATTTTATGATTCATTTATCAATGCTACTGAAGCAGGAAATCGATACTTTGCCGTTTTTCATATGTATATATGTACCTAATTATTGTAAAACCAGTGAGCTGTGATCAACACTAAAATCTCCACCAAAATTGTAATTGTAAACTTTTTCTTTATCAAAAATTGCGTAATTGTGTATATACGATGGAAAAATAGTCAGCTACTACTACCACCTACCGCTACATATAACAGTAGTTATCGACCACATCGCAGAACTCTATGTGCAACAAAAGAACACAGTAAGAAGAGTAATAAGTAACCACAGTATTGTGCAATAAAGTAGATTGCACCTGTAATTTCAAGATGAAAGTCTTTTTACTTATTCCATAGTCTCGAGAGTCATGATTTCACATTTTTAAGCGTATTTTTTTAAACATCATTTTCTCAACGGGTATCATGTAACGAGTGCACAGTGCACACTATGAGTTTCGTCGTGATGTGTTTGTATGCATGGCGTACGCCGTATGCCGTATGCCATATCCTTTTTGAGTCCTCACTACAGCCCAGACTATAAGTTCGTTTGACTTCATATTAATATCATATATGTAAAGTGCATAGACCTAGAGCTGATTAGTTTTCCATAGATATCCGTTAATTACTTCTCTATCATTTCACCTGTCCAAATTTTCAAAATGATCTCACTATCTGGAAAATCGAAGTATTTTAATATTTTTTAAAGTTTTGATACAATAAAAACACACTCTTCAAAAATGCATTCAAGGATGGTCAAAATATAAAGGAAAAAATATTGTCTGCTATATCAATGTGAAATAAATTTCATATTTGTATGAAAAAATATATAACAGAAGTAAAATAGCTTCTGTATAGCAAAATTGAGTGATCAACTTCATATTGATATCGTATTGGTCTCTATAGACAAGTGTATTTTTTACTCTCCACTTCTATCTTCCTCAAGGGGTAGGCAGGGGGTTGTTTTTGTAACTTCAACATTGTATTGTATTGTTTATAATAAATAAATAAATAAAATAAATAAATAAAGTACCTATGTATATTTATGTGAGAATTAACATAATACAATAAGTATATGGGTAATAATGTAACAATTTTCCTCTCAATCATGGTAATGAAGAATTGTTCAAAAATTTTCTACCTGAAAGTTGTGTATAATAATTAAATATGTATATTTATAATGAAATGGTTATTTTTTGAAGTCTTTGTATCGATCGTTCAAGGAAATCAAAATATATTTTATGTGGCCCAAAAAATTTCATTAATCAGAGTAAAATAATAGTTATTGCTATATAAAACACGTGGGTGCTCGGTGCTCAAAAACACTTTTTTTTTGCAAAGTTGGTTTGATCACGTGTGTGCGCAAATCGATGCCCAAAATTAGATATTTGGAGATTCAAACTATATTTAAATTGATGACGCCAGTTGTCAGTCTAACGTTTAATGTTTGTATTTTATTTTTATATTAGTAAAATCCGGCAGACGTTGTCCTGCCTGTATCTGCCTGTCCATTTTTATATACCTCAAAATATATAAAAATGGTTAAACTGTATGTTTTCTTTTATTTATTTATACGGCTCTTATTGCGTCATTTCATTGCCCTCCGTCACTATAGTCCCTTTATTACCTATTCCCTTTTTTATACATGTATTTTATCATTATTTATTTTTGTTCAAAAATATTTTTTTATTACTTAGTAAATAAATAAGTAAATAATTACTAAATAAAGAAAAACTTTTTCAGTTATGCGTTGAGCAAATCCCTAGAATTTAATTACATTTCCAAATATGTCATTTTGCGTGTATTTTGTGTGAGATATCAAATTAATAATTAAATTTAAATTCTACAACCTTCTCGTGTGCGCGCTGAACAAATTCCCAGTTTCATTCCAATACCAAACAAATCCTTTCCAAAAAAAATTGTGTGGGGTATCGAATAAATACATAAAAAATAATAATGCAATAACCTTCTCCGGTATGCGCTGAACAAATCCCCAAAGTTTCATTGCAATCGGGTGGACGGTATTGGAGTTCATCGGCCACATACATAAGTATATACCAACATCCATTTTATCCAACTGTCGATTTGTTCATCTGTCATACTTGCCATAGCAACTCTCAATATTGCCATAGCAACTCCCATTCTTGCCATAGCAGTTGTCATTGTTGCCATAGCAACTATCATTCCTGCTATAGCAACTCCCATTCTTGCCATAGCATCTCTCATTGTTGCCCATAGCAGTTGTCATTCTTGCCATAGCAGTTGTCATTGTTGCCATAGCAACTGTCATTCCTGCCATAGCAACTCCCACTCTTGCCATAGCAATTGTTATTGTTGCCATAGCAGTAGTCATTGTTGCCATAGCAACTATCACTGTTGCTCTAGCAACTGTCATTCTTGCCATAACAACTGTTATTGTTGTCATAGAAACTGTCATAGTTGCCATCGCAACTATCATTGTAACAATAGCAACTGTCATTCTAGCCCTAGCAATTTTCATTGTTGCCCTAGCAACTGTCAAATTTGCCATATCATTTGTCAAAGTTACCATAGCAACTGTCATTGTTGCCTTAGCAACTTGTATTGTTGCCATAGTAACTTTCATTGTTGCCTTAGCAACTTTTTTACTATTAATGATATTGAAGAAAATTAAGTACAACAAACAATTATTTTAAATTTCATCCTTTTCATTTTTATTTAATTCTCGGGCAACTTATAACACACACCCAATAACAAGTTGCCTCATTCTGGAGACTTAAGATATTATTACTCAATTAATTAATAACTCTCAACTATTATTATTATTACTTTAATATCACGCTTTCTGTTTATTGGGAATAAATCACTCATCTAGTTACTTAACATAATAAATGATTAGGTTCTGAGGAAGTCCCTGTATTCCTGATTATTACCTAACGTTCAAAGTTATTTACGATTACGTATGTATTCATTATTACCAATTTTATGTGTATTTGTGTATTATTATTAATTATAATTTTATTTACATAATTGGACGAGAATAAAACTTTAGTAGATATGACGATGGAAGTGATTTGGTGATGTGTAGGTATTTATAATTTTGTTTTAATTTATTAATTTTATTTTATCAAAATTCTACAATATTTCGCATGAACTAAATTTTAAACAAAATATATTTACGTTGATACTCTCTGGATAGGAGCATCGTATTTAAAACATTTACATATAAGTAAGGATCTAGTGGAATCAATTTTTTTTTTTTTTAACATGTCTACGTAGGGGACGCCAGCTATTAGGATTTGGGTCCATTTTACTCTTCCGAAGAAGCGCACTACGTAGCGTTGGGAGGGGTTTGCAATCTAGAAAAGAGTTTATTAATTCGGATTTTAAAAAGACCCGGGTTGTACGAAGATGGAAACACAGAATTCGGAAGATCGTTCCACAGTCGGGCTGCTGTATTAATAAAGGAGTTCGAGAAGCGACTTGTTCGTATATGTTGAAGGTCCACTGTGAATGGATGCTGCGATTGAGTGAAGCGAGTGACTCTGTTGCGAGTGGGTGGAGGAAGGACCAAAGATGCAAGTTCTTCTGAGCAATTCCCGTGGTAGTATCTATAGAATAAACTTAAAATACCGACTCTGCGTCTGTGTTCTAGTGATTGCAATCCATCAGTCAGTGATGGATCATCAATCAGACGTATAGCACGCCTTTGGACAGCGTCGAGGGTATTCAGTAGGTATTGGGGGGCGCCACTCCAGAGGTGACTGCCATATTCAATAATTGGACGTATTTGCGCTTTGTAGAGTATACAGATCTGGGACTTAGTAAAATATCTGCGCGCTCTATATAGTACGCTCAATTTTTTGGAGGCGAGTTTCACCTTAGCTTCGATGGAGCCCTTGTAGTGTAATTGGTTCGTTATAGATACTCCAAGCAGGTCGATAGAGCTGCTGTTAGGTAGGGTGCTTCCGTTGAAAGACACTTGCAATTCATTGGGGTTTCTCTTCGCAGAAATTAGACAGGCTTGGGTTTTTGAGACGTTAAATGAAACAAGATTACTTTCACCCCAGGTATTGATTAAGTGGAGGTAGCTATTTATTTTTTGATGAAGGTCTTTCCGGGCTTCTGATATTTCACTCTGTTTAGGAGGTTTGTCGAAAGAGAAATTGTCATGGACTGTGCTGTCATCAGCGTAACAGTGGATGGGGGCGCGTAAGAGCAAGTCATTAATATGTAGGAGGAATAGGGTTGGAGATAGAATGGACCCTTGAGGGACTCCCGCATTAATGAAATGGGGAGAAGAAGAGCAACCGTCCACTACAGTTATGACTTCGCGATCTTTAAAAAAATTCGCAATCCAAGTACACAGAGACTGGGGTAGTCCATAAGAAGGGAGTTTCATTAAGAGACTTCGGTGCCAAACCCGGTCGAAAGCTTTAGAGATGTCAAGGGCGACAGTTTGAGCTTCTCCAAAGCGTTCCATAACTCGACCCCAAACGGATGTCACATACGCGAGTAGATCGCCATAAGATCGATTTCCACGAAATCCATATTGGCGGTCACTTAAAATTTTGTTTGCTTCGAGGTATGTGATCAACTTGGTGTTTAGTACCCTTTCCATTATTTTGGAGAGTACAGAAGTAATAGCGATGGGTCGATAGTTAGATGGGTTGGAGCAATCGCCTTTTTTGGGAATTGGGTGGATGACCGCTTTTTTCCAGTCACATGGGACAATACCAGTTTTAAACGAGAGTTTGAAGAGTTTAGTGAGAACTGGGGCTAGTTCGGCGGAGCATTTTTTTAACACAAGAACGGGAATTCCATCTGGTCCATTAGCTTTGTTAACATCCAACCTTCGGATGGCGAGTAAAACCTCAGAGAAGACCACACTGTGGAACTTTAAAACCACAATGTGGAACTGGTTGAGGAGTTTTTCCTCCGTCGTCAAGGGTTGAGTTATCTGCAAATAATTTACCGAGAAGATTAGCTTTGTCGGTGGCAGAGTTAGCAATGGATCCGTCATGGTTCGTTAAAGGTGGAAATGAAGATGTGCAAAAGTTCTGACGTATGGAGGTTGACAATGACCAGAATCTTCGGCTACCGTTAGGGCATGAGGAGAGTTTTTGACTTATATGTTGGTCATGGAGTTTTTTTAGCCTGATTAATGGTTTTTTTACAATCCTTTGTTATCTTGTTGTATGATTTCTTGTTTGACGGGGATTGAAGTTTTTGAAATGTTTTGAAAGCCAGATTTTTACGCGTGACTGCTTCTCGGCATTTGGAATCAAACCAAGGTTTTGTGCCAGGTCCGCAGGTTTTGAGGGAGGAGGGAATATAGCCATCCATAGCAGAAGTGATGACATCCCCTACCTCACGCGTACAGATAGAAGGGTCTTTGGTTCTAAAACAGACTTCATTCCAAGGAAAGTCGCGAAAGTGTATTCGCAGTGCATTCCAATCTGCTGACTTGTATTGCCAAATTTTCCTTTTAGGTTTTTCGGGTGGAAGGTCCGGGATGAAGTGGATGGCCGTTTGCACAAGGCAATGGTCTGAAGAGCCCAGTGGGGCTGTGACTTTCAGTGTGTATCCCGTTGGCGAGGTAGTCATAAAAAGATCAAGCAGATTGGAACGATGCCCAGAGACATCAGGGATGCGAGTTGGCTCTTGAACAAGTTGCTCCAGGTTATGACACAAAGCAAAGGATTCCGTCATGCGGCCAGCCGAATCGGTAGTTCCCGATTTCAGCCAATCGGAGTGATGGACATTGAAATCGCCGAGAACCGCAAATTCTGCCGACGGGTAGCGAGACAGAAGACTGTCAATGGTTTCTCCTAAGTATTTGAAAAGCTCGGAAGAATCATAATCACTCATATTTGGAGATCGGTAGATACAAGCATAAATTTTTATGAATTTGTTAGATTTTAAACGGACCCACATAACATTGAAGGCAGGGTTCTCGAACTCCTTCAATCTGACACAGTTGATGTCTTCGCGGCTGTAGAGGCACAAGCCTCCTTTGGGCACAAACATGCTTTCGAGTATGTACCCTGGGCAGTTGAGGTAACTTGTGTCGGGTGGATCTTGAATTTGTGTTTCCGTGAGAAAGAGTGGTTTTTGAGATTGCAAGTAATGGTGAACAGAATTTAAATTACTGTGGATACCTCTGATGTTAGCGAAGTCTACCAACAGTTCACAAATGGTGCGAGGGTATGCAGTATTGGTTGTCGCTGTATAAACTTAAATTTCGAAAACGAATTAAAAACTGAATGAACATTAGTCATTAAAAACATAAAATGTGTTCACTGATCATTTAAATAAATAAATGTGTTATTTACAACAAAACTATATATCCATTTTATTATATCCAACTAGTGATGTTCTTATGTCTTCTTATTAATATTCCTTTATCTATTAATATTCCTTTATCTATTAATATTCCTTTATCTATTAATATTCCTTTATCTTTTAATCTAATTAATATTCCTTTATTAAGTATATTGAATCTTCAGAATAGCAAAAAATGTTAGTGCGTTTTCCGAATTGAACCCAGTAGGTACCGTATATATTTATTTTAAGAAAAAACTATCGAGGTTCCTATAATACTCCATCGTTTAAAAAATCTCTATAGGTAATTACAATTAAGTCATTGGACAAAAAATAATGATTGGTCATCGGTTAATCCAAACACAAAACGACAATTTACCGTCGAACAAAACACGGCTATTAAAATAAATTAACCATTTATAGAAGCGGCATTTTTTTAAAATTCTAGACTTTAGATAAACACTTTATGATTCAGCAAAACAAAACGAGGTCGTTAGTTTGTCATTGTTGATGATTTATTATTATTTACATAATAGGACGAAGACATTGATATACACGAAGTGCGGCAGCCATTTGCAAATGATAATAATAGCTAAACCACTGTCATTATACATAAGGATGTCTATGAACTTACGTTTAACAAAACATTATTTTTTATTTTATAAATACATTTTAAAAACAGAATACCTACCCATATCTTGACAATAATGATGTGAAGATAGGTACAGAATAATTATATAGACACATTGGTACACAACCTTATCAAAAGAAGACGGGACTTATCAAATATTTGAATTTATGTGAAGGTTAATAAGATATACAATAATTTACAAAAATATTGTAATACTTTATATAATATTGTTCTTACTCTTACTGCCCGTTCCCACTTGTCGTGTGTTTGGTCCGACAAAATGTCGGTTGATCTAGTTGAATTACATTTTAAATGGAGCTGTTCACACTTACACGATAACGACAAGTGTGAATAGCTCCATTTAAAATGTAATTGCCACTAGATCACCCGACATTTTGTCGCACCTAACACATGACAAGTGGGAACGGGGTGTTGTTGACTATTTGTCAAAATTGTTAAGATAGAAATACCCAACAAAAGAAGATGACCCAGAAAACCTGTCAAGAGATTGAAGGACAGTTGGACCTCAGGATAGTCCACTCTCACAAACAGCTCAATACACGAAGAAATAGAGGAAGACCCGTATTAATAATCCTCTTGTTTACATTCTGAAGATAGACAACAATAGATCGATTCTTCATCCATCCTAAATTTATATGAAATAAATTGGAATCATACCATACCAACACAATAAATTTATTCGTATTCGATATGTAATTTATTCTCAATAAATTTATTAAAATGAAAAATAAAATCCCACCATTTCCCTCTTTGGGGTAGGCAGTGAGAACAGAACGTCAAACTCCTCTCTGTTGACTTGACATACATTCACGTCCATGCATCGTGTCATAATACATGCTCTTCTGTTATTCTTACTTCTAACGTCTCCAATTTTCAAAATTATATTTATGTGATCGTGCCAAATTTTCCTTGGCAGAAGACTTTCTACTTTCGTTCCTCTTTTATCAGAATTATTTACTTTTTATGAAATCATCTGTGAATAAATAATATGCATGGTTGTTTGTGCTTTTTCATAATGTTTATTTTCGAATTAGATTGTAAAATAAATAAGTAAACAACCTTTGAATAAATAAATAAATATTTTCCCCCGAATTTAAGAATTGGAACGTATAATAAATTAATAATGGTCCCCAAGATAAGAATATAATATCGATTCATAGAAGTGGTAAATACAAAAAAATTATACAAGGAACAATTTTAAAATTTAATATTTAATAAGGCTTTGTAATTTTTTTGTATTTATCATATACCTACTATGAATTAGTGATGTCTTTGTTGTTTATCGTACACATAATTGTTTAACATAAACTATGAAAAAAACTTTTTTGTGTACATATCTTGATATGACAAAAAAATGTACTTAACCACTTCTTACCATCCATATGAAAGTTGTATTGAAAAATTTTCGTAATCGGAAAAGGATAACGACACAAGACCTTTTTCGGTATGGAAAGTGACAATAGGTTCAGAGAAAGATTTATGTTTTCATTGAAAAAAATATTGTACGACCGGTCACACTGGTTGATAATTAGATATTTGAGTTTATTTAGAAATGAGTCGCTTATTTGATGAAATTCGCAAAATTGTGTACAACCTTCAACTTTAAATTGACCAACGATTAAAACATTTTTGGGTTGAGTAATTTCATCGTGTTTTATAGTTTCTACAGACAACTAATTAATTTTAATTTATTAGATAAAAAACGCAACATATTATATTACAAAAATAACACAAATGACCAAACGGGTTGGAAAATAAAACTAGGTCAGTAATTATTCTAATAATTTTACTGTTGTATTCTTTATCGAGATTTTAGTATTCTTTATCGAGGATTCTATCTATACTTTAAAAATAGTAATGTGTATTTGTAATCATGAAATCTTAACAATTGAATGTTATTTGTCTACGAAAAAACTGTTGCGATCACATAAATTAGGGATACGGGGTGATATGTATTGATGTGTGGCAGAATACCTACATCGAATATATGGTATTTCTGTCACAAGAAAAAATCAGTCAAAACAATTAAAGGGTAATGACTTCAAAGGTGACACTTTCACTTTTGTATGTAACAATAAATAAATCTTCACACTGACATACCCCTAAAGGCTGTTTACCAGGCGAAAGTTCAACGACCCCTATTTACCAAAACAATAGGGTATATAAACAAAACAACAAATGACATAGTACCTATCTCTTTACCTGTCTAACTTCTTAGTGAAAACATCGACCTGCTAAAGAACTACTCGCGTGTGAAATTGTTATTATTATTAATTTATAAAAACTCTGTGTTCGTGATAATATACAAATTTGTAAGTTGTCATTTCAGTTTAATCTTTACCCTGTCTAAATTACTTTTAGAGCAAATGTAGATATTTCGCACTCCGTGAAATACGCTCTCTACTTGATTGTGACTTGTTGGAACTTTTAATATTACTAAATAGAGTTCGTACTCTATTTAGTGAACAGTTTTCTGTTCTGGTGACCTCTCTTCCAACACGTCACAACAAGGAGTTCATTCAGGATAAAATTCCCTTCTGGAGTCTTAAAACAAAGAACCTAACTGAGGTATCTATTGTTATATATTTTAAGACAAATAAACAAATAAACTCTAAAACATTTCTCTTTTTTTATTAGATTAATTTCAAAGAAGAAATCTTGATTTTGTATTTTATTTGATTTGTGACTCAAGTCAAATAATATTGTTACTGAGTATATACGTTGAGAAGACCACAGAGCAAATTTTAATGTCAAACTGCTACATAACATAAATGACAACAACGGGTGTGCATATTATGGTAGAAATAATATTAGAATAATAACATATCAAAATTTACTGTATCAGTTTATACTTTTGTGTTTGAGATATTGGTAACTATGTAATATTGTAATTTACTGTGTTGTGATGTCTGGTGTCCGCTCTATGTAACTATGTATAACCAAAATGTCAAATATTTGGCTTGGTAAAATTGTAAACTGCTAGCCCTAGAACAGGGTTACCTAGTTGGGCAGCAGTAATCTTCATAATAGTCTTTGTGATAATGGTGTGAAAAATAAATAAATAAATATAGTAATCTGGTTACTATTAATTTAATAAACCTACACTGGTTTCCTGCCAAATTGGTAATAAGCGCACACCCGCTATAGTGGTGACTCGCTATAGTTGGCCACAACGCCTTAGTGGTGACCCCGACGTGATTTGAACACGCAACCTTCTGATTTAACTACATAAGTTCTTTTTTAAATTTACTGTATTTTTGTTATTATAACAAATTTCGAAAAAAAAATTCACTTTACGTAGTGTATAAAAAATCTCATATTTAATACTCGTAGTATGAAATATAATTTCACTTAATAACCTTGTTTTTACTTTATACTTTTTAACTTAAGTAGGTATATCTCTTTATATTTAAAATGTCTGTGTATACTTGTATATCAACTACGTATAAATAAAGAGTATTACAAAAATCAGTACAAAACACTTCATTCCTAAGCAGAAAAAAATATTTTTGAATAAGTGGGCTCGCACCCAAATGTACCGCACCCAAGTGTCCCGCAACCAAGTGGCCGCAGCCCTTACCTTAAGAAACTTACAAGGGCCTTAAGAAACAATTTTTATATCTTAATTTACAACATTTACATGATATGTAAATGTTGAGGATGTTTATTAACTGCTGGTACGGTGAATTAACTCTGGCATTTGTTTTATGGTATACACTTTCATTATCATATATGCTCCGTGAATATGTTTAATAGTTTATTTTAAATTATTATTACACTTTGTGGTATCTATTGATTGGTATTTGGTATTGTATATAATTAATTGTAGATATTATGATGAAGAACAACGGAAGCCGGTTTTGAATAAATGCTTGACCCAATGATAGTTGGCAAGGTCCAGGTGCCCAGGGCGAGGTGTCAAATGTAGTTTAGTGGCCTCCAGATGACCTCAAGACGGGATGGAGCGGGTCTTTGGGTCGTAAACCCAAGATCGGTTAAATCGCCACTTTCATCTTTGTTTTTGACCTTCAATTATATCTTTAACAGTAGCCGAATCAATGTTAAGAATCGATTGTTTATCTTCTTGAATAAGTGAAAGGTATTTATTAATTTGTCTGGTTATCGATTATCTATTGATTGGCCTCATATAACACAAAAAAATTAAAACCTTCTGTGATATCTGGTAGTTTTGGTACACATACATATATAATTAACACGCGTTTAACAATTACACAGTTTATTATAAATTACAGTAAATTGATATTATAAATTACAGTAAATTGATATTATAAATTACAGTAAATTGATATTATAAATTACAGTAAATTGATATATACAAGAGTGAAGTACAATAATTAGTTTATAAATTGAACCACAACGTGAGAGCACTATCGTAGATAAAAAGCCTCGACAAACCCCCGACATTCCTTTATATAAAACCCCGAAGATTGCCGAATACTTTATTCGTACATGCTCGTAAACCCGCTATACATATTGTCTGATACAAGGCGCAACATCAATATATCACACCTTCGTTATATGTGTTAAAAAGGGTAGGTATGTCAAAATATATGAAAGTAAAGTGCAGGGTCAAGTTTCCTGCTTGTCAGATGCTTCATGCTTATGGCCCTTGTCTATGACCGTGACCTTTGGCATACGAGATGTACACAAATATGCACACCTTCTAATGTATAAAACACGAAACAATATTGTAAATCGAAAATACAATGTTGTATAGAATTATCGAAAAACATCTTGAAAGATCACGTGGGGTGTGAAGAATGTAAATTTTGTTTTTTACTTACTTGGCATTTCGCTAACCGCCATCTCCCTCTTCGACGAAACATTCCAAAATATTTGCCGATACCTATACATAGTAGTCCAACTGTCGAATTGTTCAAAGAATTTTAATCTCTTAACATAATCGACAAAGTACGCGAGATTTGTATGCAGGGTCTATATTTTTCACGGTTTTTCAACTTGAATTAAAAAAACACGAACTTAGAGGGTTCGCAGCATGTATGTTTTGTATATGGATTTAATCAGAATTAGAACATTTAGTGTGTCTGTGTGTCCGTCCGTTCCTTATAACTTTTGATCCGATCAATATACAGAGCCCAATATTTCAGAATATATAGAAAGTTATAGGCCTACAAAACTTTTATACTCAGAATTTTGATTTTTCGTTTGACAGGGGTTATCAACTTTTGAATTTTTCAATGTATCTCAAAAACCATAAAAGCTAGAACGCTGAAAATTGGTACAACGATAATTTTTTTTTAATAAATTTATGTGTTTAACTGACTATATTTCCAAAGTTATTAAAAATATCGTAAAAAGCCGAAACACCCCAACAAGATAATTTAATTTTCTATAAAAATATGAGCATTGTAGTAGTAGGTAGGTTCCTACATCTCAAACTTTTTTTAACAATTTTTATAAAAATTTAATTTAGTGACGATATCGTTTCATACAATTTGTAATTCAGTAAACACTACATAATATCTCACTCAATAATTTGATAGCTACTTGATCTCCAAACATACATACCTACTGTAGCATATGCACTGTATAAAGGTAAGTATGTATACTAAGTAAAGTTAGCTCCTCCCACTAAGTGGGGGTAACTTAGATGTCCTTAGGGCTAGAGATGTGATCCAGAACCAGTTGTTTAGTGACCACTACACAGTGCAGTACCAGAAGCAGCCCTGGGTGAGTACCAATCATATAAATATGCCACAATGGCGACGAGGATGAACTTTATTTCCTATTGAAAATATTTGATTAATATTGTGCAATTTATCAAATGGTTTTTTAATTTGGTATATGTTCATAAAAAATTAAACAAATTGGATGACTTGTTTGCCAATGCATCCTCTGAATGTTTCATTTGTGAAACAGTATAGCATCAATTTTTTTATTTTACTTTACTAGATGTAAGAAAATGTAGGTACTTTTAAGAAAAAGTAAACAAGTTTACTTTAAGAATAAAAAAGTACAGTTTTCTTTAAACAAATTAAATAAATAATATTATTGCACAATGATTATGAAATGATTGTAAAATGATTATGAAATGATTTATTTTGTGAAAGTTATTCCAAAATATGACAAATGAGGTTAAAATAATAGTGATTTTCATATTTCTTAAAAGCTATAATAATTTTTCAAAGCATAATTTTACAATGAGTTGTTAAATGTTATGTGAAGTGATGTAATTCAAAACATGAGGCAAAATAATATTTTACACAGTTCAGTAATGGGGTTCACCACCCATTCTGAATATAGTGCCCTCTTTGGTAAGACAAGGCTGGTGTGTAGGGATGCACTCATGTGTCGTGCTTCCGCTTATAAGGCAATGCACACCTGTTGCTGATTACTCCACTTTGTGGGATATACCTTGATGAATGTAACAAAATGTTACTGTGATATGATATCTTGAAGGTCTTTAGACTGATATCCTTGGAAAATGTTATGTGATATGATATCTGGAGGGTCTATGGACTGTAATGTCTTGATGGTCTTTGAATATGATATCCTGAGTTTCTTTAGATTATGATATCTTCAAAGTCCTTGATTAAGATTTTGAGTCTATTGATTATGATATCCTGTGATAATAAAATGACATATGATGTCTTGTGATAATAAAATGACATAATATGATGTCTTGTGATAATAAAATGACACTATGATGTCCTGTGATAATAAATGACCGTGATAATAAATGACCGTGATAATAAATGACCGTGATATTATGAAGGTCATGAACTAGTGATAGATATCTTGATTGTCTTTGACTGATATCCTGATGGTCATTTATTGACCAAGAGATAAAGTCTTTGACTATGATATCACCCATGTGGTAAGTATGCCTTAATTAAATTATTTTTCCAGGTTGTTGAAAAAAAAAAATCCACATAATGTCTTTGACATTGGAGAAATTTGAGTGTGAAGGTGACCCTAGCTCAGTAGGGTTGAGATGGGAACGATGGAAGAGAGCACTCTTTATATACCTTGAAGCTATGAGTATTGATAACAGTGAAAAAAAGAGAGCGACCTTATTGCATTTTGGAGGTCTGGAGCTACAAGAAATATTTTATAATATACCTGAAGTAAATATCCAATCACCTGACCATGTGAATATTTTTGATCTGGCTATTACAAGACTTGATGCTTATTTTGCACCTAAACAAAGCAAAGTATATGAACGCCATTTGTTTAGATTACTCAAACAAGAAACAAATGAAAAGTTTGAGAAATTTTTAGTCCGTTTACGACAACAAGCAGACAAATGTCAATTTCATGACAAAAATGAACATATTATTGACCAAATAACAGAAAAGTGTTCTTCTATTGAATTGAGGAAGAAAATTCTCCAAACTGGGGATGCTATGTCATTAGACAACATAATTTCAGAAGCCAATGCACTTGAAGCTGTAAGCCGACAGATGGATGAATTTGACAAAATGTGTACAACAAGTCAAAGTGTTAATAAAATAGACACAAGAACAAAGAAAATTTGGCCAATCAAGAATATACTATGTAGAAGATGTGGATATAGAAATCACACAAAAGATTGGCAATGCCCTGCCAAAGAAAAAAAATGTAATGACTGCGGCTTGATTGGTCACTTCAGAAAATGTTGTAAAACTGACTTGACAAAAAGAAAAAATGAAGATAAATATAAAAAGAATCCGAAGAAATTTCGGCGTGATTTAAATATTGATGCGAATAAAGTGGATGAAATACACTATGTTTTCCACATAGATGCTGATGATAATGAGTTTGAATGCAAAATTGGAGGGGTAAAAGTACAAATGTTAGTGGACTCAGGATGTAAACATAATTTAATCACAGACAAAACGTGGAAAATGATGAAAAATAGCCAAGTTGTGGTATACAATCAAATAAAGAATCCAAACAAAACATTCCTAGCTTATGGTAGCAATATACCATTAAAATTAGATGGATCTTTTGAGGCAAAATTCCAAATAGGAGAAAAATCCACAAAAAGTATATTTTATGTCGTCACTGATGGTACAAGGAATCTTTTGGGAAAGGCAACGGCTATGTCATTAGGAATACTCAAAATCGGGCTAGAAGTAAATCAAATAGATTCTATGGTATTTCCAAAATTTAGGAATGTATTGGTTGAAATTCCTATTAATAAGTCAATTCAACCAATTTCACAACCATATAGAAGAATTCCCATACCCCTGGAAAAAATGGTCGATGCCAAAATAGCAGAACTGATGAAAAGAGATATCATTGAAGAAGCTTGTGGTCCTTCAAAATGGATATCGCCAATTGTTCCCGTTCTAAAAGAAGATGGAGAGGTTCGTATTTGTGTGGATATGAGACGAGCCAATACAGCCATTATGCGTGAAAATCATCCACTCCCAACAATGGATAAATTATTGCCTAAGATGCGTAATGCAAAATATTTCAGTAAACTCGACATCAAAGATGCATTTCACCAGATTGAATTACATCCTAATTCAAGACACATCACAACATTTATTACAAGCAAGGGCCTATATAGGTATAAACGTCTGATGTTTGGAATAACATGTGCACCAGAAATTTTCCAAAAGACTTTGGAACGAATGTTATTAGGTTGTGAGGGAGTAATCAATTTTATAGATGACATTTTAGTGTATGGTAATGATGGAAAAGAACATGATACAAGGCTGAAAGAAGTTATCAGAATTTTAGAAGAAAATAGAGTAGTTTTAAGGAATGATAAATGTATTATTAAAGTAAAAAAGGTACAATTTTTAGGACACGAATTAACAGAAAAGGGTGTCAGACCACTTGCAAAATATATATCAACAATTCAGGAATTTAGACCACCCAAAACAATAGCAGAACTACAGAGTTTCCTTGGCTTGGTCAACTTTGTGGGCAAATGGATCCCGAATTTGGCCACTTTAACTGAACCACTTAAAGAATTACTTCGAAAAAAAGAATCTGAAATACAAAAATCATGGAATATACAGCAACAAATAGCCTTTGCAACATTAAAATCGGCACTCACAAATATCCCTACCTTAGGATACTATGATGTAAAAGATCGAACTATTGTAGTTGCCGATGCAAGCCCAGTGGGACTAGGAGGAGTATTAATTCAAATAGACAAGAATGGACCTAGAATAATTGCATACGGAAATAAAACTCTTACCGACTGTGAACGACGATACTGTCAAACGGAAAAAGAAGCTTTAGCATTGGTTTGGGCTGTAGAACACTTTCATATTTTTCTTTATGGCAAGGAGTTTGAACTTGTAACAGATCATAAACCATTAGAAATAATATTTGGCCCAAAATCGAAACCATGTGCACGAATAGAAAGATGGATATTACGTCTTCAATCTTATAAATATAAAGTAGTATATCGACCTGGAAAAAATAACATAGCGGACTCTTTATCAAGACTTTGTATTGTACCAAAAATTTTACCAGAGGTACGTGAAAGCTATATTCACCAAATTATTGAGTATATCAGGCCAGTAGCTGTACCTATGAAAGAAATTGCAGATTGTTCCAAACAAGATCGAGATATATTGAAAGTTAAAGAAGGATTGTATAATAATATCTGGAAGGAAGAGGTTAAAGCCTACAAAATATTTCAAAGTGAATTATGCTTTTATGATGATATTTTGCTCAGAGGAACAAAAATAGTAATTCCACAAAAGCTACGGCATCAAGTTTTGAGTGCAGCCCATGAAGGCCACCCTGGTATTGTAGCTATGAAATCACGTCTAAGAACAAAAGTGTGGTGGCCAAGATACGATAAAGATGCTGAAAATTTTGTCAAATCATGCCAGGGGTGCACTCTGGTATCTGCACCGAATCCTCCGAATCCATTAAAACGTAGAGAGTTGCCAGAGGAGTCATGGGTAGATATTGCCATAGATTTAATGGGACCATTGCCAAGTAATGACTATATATTTGTAGTGGTGGACTATTTTAGTAGATATAAAGAAATCAAAATATGTCGTAGAATCACCACTACAGAAATTATTTCCCTTCTCAAAGAAATTTTTAGTAGGCTCGGATATCCTGTCACTATAACAGCTGATAATGGAAGACAATTTGCTAGTGAAGAAATTAAAGCATTCTGCAAAGAAAGAAATATAAAATTGTATAATACAATACCCTACTGGCCACAACAGAATGGAGAAGTGGAACGTCAAAATAAAGATATTTTAAAGCGCTTAAAGATTAGTCAAGTTGAAAAGAAGGATTGGAAAGAGTGCTTACTCGAATATCTCATAATGTATAATAGTACACCTCATTCGGTGACTGGGAAGACACCATCGGAACTATTTTTCAAAAGACAATTTCGAGATAAAATTCCTATGCTTGGTGACATTAGCCATGAACCACGAGACCTGGAGGTTAGAGACAGAGATAAAGAGGAAAAAGAGAGAGGAAAAACATACGCGGATAAAAAGAGGAAGGCGAAAGAAAACGAATTGAAACCAGGAGATAAGGTGTACACAAAGAATACAAATAAGAATAATAAATTGAGTTTAAATTTCGAACCAACAATCCATACAGTGGAAAGAAAAGAAGGGGGAGATATAGACATCCGGAATGACGAAACAGGACAGCATTATAGAAGAAACGTGATTCACTTAAAGAAGATACATGGGCAGTGGAAATCAATACAAGATGAAGAACAACAAGATAGGGATAAAGATTCAATTAGTGAAAATGAACTTGAATGATCACACTTAACCAAATAACGAATAAAGATATAAAGAAATAAGAAGTAGTTTTAAATAAAAATAAAATATAATAAGAAAGGGATGTAGCATATGCACTGTATAAAGGTAAGTATGTATACTAAGTAAAGTTAGCTCCTCCCACTAAGTGGGGGTAACTTAGATGTCCTTAGGGCTAGAGATGTGATCCAGAACCAGTTGTTTAGTGACCACTACACAGTGCAGTACCAGAAGCAGCCCTGGGTGAGTACCAATCATATAAATATGCCACACCTACCATCATGCTGTTTTCATATTCTGGGTAGGAAAAAAAGACTGCCCTCCATACTATCCTATCCTGACATACATACCTACATGTTATAAAAAATATCGAAAATATAGAAATTAAAATATTTTAAAATGTTTATAAATTTGTGATAATACATAGTTTGGTATGTATCCTTCAATTATATATACTATCGCCATTGACAGTTGGTTCTCATGTGTTACATGCAACCAGTGAATAGTCAAATTTTAAAGACAAAATTCAAAACCTATCTGCATAATTTAATGTTACTCAATCTGTGATTCACATAGGATTGTTTTAAACAGTTGATATTTCTGATATTTTTATCAATGCAGCCACGAAATAGAGCTTATTAAAACATCATCGTTGATTAATATTGTAGTTAGGGACATGGAGCTGTAATTATTGTCAAATGTATAATCAGTAGATCATTGCCAACAACAACTACAAGAAGTCTGTCTGTCTATGTTTAATCTATGGTTTAGATCAAGTTTAGTCGTGATTTATCGGATTTCACTACTTGGCCTTACAGCTGGACACGGTTTAGATTTTGTAAATATTATCTCAAAGTTCATCACGGCCTTAAATATGTTTTATAATACGTACATAGATACCTACACCAAGACGAATTCGTACGATTCTTAGAAAAAACTTGAGTTGTGCCGGTAGTAATACGATATGGCAGAGCTCGACAAGTGAGATAATGCGGGTGACAGTTTTATGTGCAACCAAAAAAGGCAGCAAAAGACGGGAGAAAAGTGACACGCAATACGCTTCACAACGTCGACCGTCAACCCTTTTTATTGGTTGATTCAAATCAGAGTAGAGTTTTCGGAAAATAAATTTAGGGGGTCAGTATGCACATATAAAAATATTATAATACTTACTTACTTTCCGTGTCCGGAACACCATCATATTCGTAGCCCCCAATATTCAGCCACTCGGATTCCACTAGTGTTTGCTATCACTGTGTCTTGGTGCGTGCATGTCGCTCCTATCATGGGACATGACAGTAGGTGGACGTTGTCCTGTCTGGCGCCACACTCGCAGAGGTCTTCCTCTCTGTATCCCCATTTCTTGAGGTCACTGTAACAGCAGGAGACACCCGTTCTGAGCCTATTGAGCGCTCACCATGTTGGATAAGGCAGGTTGTGTCCCACTGACACGTCCTGCGCGGGTGGTAGCTGCGTGCGTTCGACACTATCACGCCACAGTGACAGCCTGTGTTGCAGCAGAAGTCGAACGGAGCAAGCAGAAAACTGACCCTAGACATCCAATGTATGGCTCACAGTCGCATCAGTGCAGACTCAAGTCCAGAAGAAGCTTCCTGGAGATGACCGCCCCTATAGTTGGCCTCCCCGAGGCCCGAATATTATAATATGAACCAATCAAGGGTAAATCCTAAATTAGCGCACTACTTTCGCTTGGCGAGCTGTACCTACTTACCTGGTAATTATAAGGGCTTTACTCACAGCAAGAAAAAAAATTGTATTCCCTTGCAAATCCAACATAATATATAGGTACATAATATATACATTCATACTTACTCGATGTTTGTACATATAAATAATACCTACAACACAAAAAATACAATTTACTATAAAATATAGAATTACATACACAGTAAAAAAACATTATGTAGATATATTTATTATATATAAGAGAAATTTAAAAAAAAATTCTTGCTTTTCTGGGCTGGAAATACTGGAAATTTGGAATAAATGGTTAAATAAGAAGAAATTTGCCACTTGCGCAGGGTGCAAGGGAGTGTATATAAATAAGTGTATACGCAGAAAGAACCGCGAACGCCACATTAATCTTCACGTCTCACGGTTACAAAGTTTTTCCAATGCACATTTTTTTTCGTGCAAGGCAAGTAAGCACAAATGAAAAGTAGATCGAAAAATAAAATTCTACACATTGTTTAAATTCTATTCTTTGATCCCACGATATTTCAAAAATATTATTTTAATCTATCATGTCTTATTTATATTCTATATTTTTCGCACGAAAAATCAATAAAATAATTTCGTAGGAATAATAATTACTATGGTCACCTTGCAGGGGCGAATTCAGGCTAAGGTTGTGTAGGCTTCTATTAGGAGTTCCCAAATTTATAGATATAAAAAGGATCTCTTCACATAAAGATACAGTATCAATGTTATTTGTTTAATTTAAAAATATACGATATTTTTACTTTTAGTAACTTGTTCTTTAAAATTATTTTTGTATTTACGAAGAAACAATCATGGCAGCTCTCATTTGTACTTAGATTTGTGTTCTGTCCTATTTTTGGTATTTATGGTTTTGTTTTAAAAATATTTTTTTCAAGGCATTGCATTTAAACATGGAAATCAAACGGTAATAAATTATTTTCAAATGCCTAAACAAGAATAAATTGTAGAATTACACAGTTGGTCTTAAGTGATTTGAGGAGGATCGCTTTAGTAGATTCTGAAGGCGAGCTTAAAATTTATTGTTGGGAACGAGCTTCTTGAACGAGCTTCCGGTTGCGCAGAGCGCAAATTTGTGTATTTTTGCTTTGTTGGTTTACGTGCAAATCGCCCCCCATTCTCGGCTAAAAGTTCTAGTTATTTGGCGACAACTATATCCAAAATACTTTGAAGGTTTGATTGGAATTCAATGCGTTTTTGGCTATAAAGTTTATATGAACCTTTTTTGGAATAAACAAATATCCCTTGTCAACAACTTACTTTGTCATACAGTCTCTCTATTAACTTAAAAATTTCCTTCCACTTCATTGTAGAATAGCCCTAGCACTTCTCCTACCGTTGGTTGACTATGCAGATGTTTGGTATTTGGATGCAAACGAGGAATATCTCAACAAACTTGAACGCTTTCAAAATGTTTGCATCCGTTTTATCTTTGGACAAAAAAAAACATCACACTTCTCATTACCGTGATCTTTTTCATTAGCCTAAGATACGACAACGAAGTTAATACATAATATCCTGTCATTATTATACAATATCCTTTCTAATCCAAACTTACCTCAGTAAATATTACATAGATAAATTCACTGATGGGGTGATGTTCACTACGATGAGGCATCCACTCCAATCTGCTGAACGTAGGTACTTTACTATTTATTCCAATTCATAGTACTGATTTTTTAGCTCTTCATTTGAAGTACAGTCAGCAAGTATATGGAATAGTCGAAGTCCTGATATTACGTTGGCTATATAATTAAACATATAAAGAAAAAGGCTAAAGCAAAAATATATATCTGAAAATGCCTGATTTCTTCTTCCTTTCTTTGTTCTTTTGTTTTCTTATCATTGCTAAGAACTGTTATTATATATAATCTTTTTTTGTCTTTTTCTTCTGTAATCTTTGTATTTTTATTTTATTTTTGTCTATTGTTGTATTTTATAATTAAATATAAGTTGATACGATGAATGTAGGGGAAAGTTTAGAGTTAATTTAAATAGGGATGCAAATATTACAAAATTATGTATTCTTCTAGATGCGGCAAATCATTCATGTATTTCAATCATTTGTACATGAGGCATTATAAAAATTTGCATCATTCAAGTCGTTCGCTTCATTATATATAACCAAAAATATCAAATCTTATACTGAGATATTCTAAAAATAAATACTTCAATTGAGTAAAAATGCCATCGGGAAGCAAAAATCAATTAAACACCTACATATCGTCATTGCTTCAGTGGACGGCCATGTTATTGACAATAAATGAATTAAAATGCCGGTGTTAATGAAGATATTTAAGAGAGCCTGAATACACTTATAAGAGAGGCTTAGAGAGTTCTTGATTCGGAACTGTTTACACACTAGACTGGATTGTATTGAATGCAAATGTTATTTTGATTGTGGGTCATGCTGGCCTATGTAAGCGACAGTGCTGGATACACATTATGTTCAAAAGGTGCAAAAATTCAGATTAATTTGGGGCGTCAATTAAAAGCAAAACTATTGGAAAATATCCAGAAATCATATAAATCATAAAGTGGATATGTGTTACATCAAATATAACACATATCCACTTACTTAATACACACTACATACAAGTATTATATTAATCACTTTTAAACTTACTAAATAAGTCAAAAACAAGTTCACCCTATATCTTATGTGAAAACATATTATTGGGGTACAATGAACTTTCCTTACTGTTAAGTCTTCATATTGTATTTATCCTTATAACATTGTATCCTGTTTGTTTTCTAAATTAAAAATAAATAAAATAAATAATATTGTTACAAATGTATATAAAGTTTTGATATTCTTTTCTTTATCCTCTTTAATACTATTCCTTTATCCCCAAATATAATGTAATCATAATTGTATCCATAAGAGCCATCAAGGGTTTTTAAGCTATAGAGTTGTAATATATTGTAACCATTCCTTATTTTTTTATATATTGTATTATTTAAAAAGAATACCGTAAATTATTATAAGATACTTTAAATTTCACATTTCTAATACACAATAAACACATGCGCGCATTAACAAATGCACAGACTTACACATATAATATGCTAACATGATGTCTGCCCGGACACATATGAAGGAATATGATGATGCAAATGCAATGATAATGTTGATTCTAGTGGTTTGCATTTGCGCGGAATCCACCGTGTTTAAATCAGGCCTAATCATAATATGATACTGCAAGGCTACTCATGAAATATAATAAGATAAGATTCAGACTTAGACTATCTTTTAGACTAAAATTAATTAATTGATTATGTTAATTTACTTAAAAAGTCATGACAATTTATGATTATAAGTAGATTAAGATTAATATTAGATATTGATCCAGTACTGGGGTGATACTCATGACACGTTATCAATAAATCAGTACTCGATCATAATCAAATCTTAATCTTCATTGAAACATAAAAAAAATGTTAAGCTCAATGTTTAGTATGAAATTGTCATAAATTTTTATATCAATCAATCAGTGGCGCTACAACCCATCGTGGGTCCTGCCTGGCCTCCTCCAGAAGCTCCCTCCACCCCACCCTGACCATCGCTTCCTGCCGCCGATTCGCAACGCCCATCGTCCGCAAGTCCCTCTCTGCTCCATCTAACCATCTCAGCTTTTGCCTTCCGACGCTTCTTCTGCCCATATACATGAATATAATTATTCAATACATTTTAACCTCAAAGTTTTCTAAAGTTTGAAGCTGATCTATATCTTATTTTAATCAACTTCATGCGTAGCCCGCTGTTTTGTACATTTTTAAGATAAAGACAACATAAGAACGTTTTAAGATCATGTCAAGAGTAGCCCCTGCTTGATATGAATGTTCTAAGATTCTAAGCATTATATTATATTATACCTACATACATATCTATACCGAATAAAATAAAACAACATGCCCTTGAGTCAAATCGAAAACGCTAAACGATATCGCCAAACGCTATTTTTTTGTATGGGATTTGAAGTTTGCTGTAGAATTTTTTTCTACAATAACAAACAATAAACGTCAAATCCATACAAATTTTGCGTTTTCGATTTAACTCAGGGGCCATGTATACATATTACTTATGTGGTTGACAGATAGTAGATGGCCACGAGCAATAAGTCAGCCACACTGTGAGCCATATTATGACTCAAAATAAGTTTGTTGATATTAAATATTAGTAGATTAAATAGTAAGAACATTGAACTTAGTACCGGACGGGCGCTATATTTCTTAGTTCTGTCTCTGGTCAGTTATGCAATATTATCCGATAGCACCTAATACTTTACTCTATGGCAATAGATCGAAAAATTCAACAATTTTATTATATCGTGTTTTCATTTAAGCTCCAATGTCAGAACATTCTCTTTGGCGCGTTGAACTTGAATATATAACAACCATGATGTTACATACAAGGTTATCTTCATTATTTTTTTCGCCTTTTTGTTACACCGAGTATTTGTTGCATTTTTCAATGTCAAACGTTGATATTTAACATTTATTTACTCGGTACGCTTAGATTTTTTGAGATAGAGATTTACGCAAATATTATTAACATAATAAATATTATTAATTTTCTACCATTACAAAAAAAATGCTTTTTTTTTACTCTTCACAAAGTACTTGTACATAATAATGGATAAATGGAAATATATGATATTGCATTTTTGGATGGTATTACCTATATTTTTATATAATATTTAAATTAAAAAAATCACTCATAAAATAATGCCGTTACAAATGGCCGACGTCCTAAATTACCTACCTACCTATTACACAATCACCTTAACCCTTTGAATGCGTAAATCGACTAAAGTGGCCCGAATTTTTCCCCTTTCTACGCGTAAATGGACTATAGTCCACGACTTGTAAAAAAGGTTCCTTTGGATGCGAAAAAAATATATAATAAAAAATAATTAAATTTTTTGAGCCCCCCTCCCCCCAAAATATAACGTGACAACTATTTTATGGTGTAATAAATCAAAATATTGATTAGAAAAAATTAAAAGGAATTTTATAGAATACTTTATTTTTTATTGAAAATTTGCATTTTTCAGATCAAATTTTATTTTTTGCTTAACGCGTTCAAAGGGTTAAGATGAGTGTCAAAATGAAAAGGTTAATTTTTTTTTAAAATTAATATTTTGGCGTTCCACCTAATATCGAGTAATGCAGAGTTATTTTATTTAATTAATACCTATACATAAATGATATGTAATTGCAATTACATACTTGAAATATTGTGCGTGTTTCTGTGTGCATATAATTGTTTGCATGCTTGTTACTGGTAAGTGTGTAATTGTAATGGTACAATGAACACATCACTAGGTATTCCTGTGTCGAGGTGATGTCTAATGACCCATCCGGTAGAAGAAGAAATGGGAAACCTAAACTACGATGGTAGGACGGCGTTGTCGCGCTATGGGGCAGCAGAACTGGAAGGTGGCAGTCAACACAGGGTGGCAGCAGTATGGAGAATATTCTTGGAGGCAGCTAGGATCCATCAAGGGTTGTGACGCTGAGGATGATGATGATGTACATTGATATGAAGGTGGCAGCCAACTATAGAGCAGTATGGAGAATATTCTTGGAGGCAGCTAGGACCCATCAAGGGTTGTGACGCTGAGGATGATGATGATGTACATTAATATGAAGGTGGCAGCCAACTATAGAGCAGTATGGAGAATATTCTTGGAGGCAGCTAGGACCCATCAAGGGTTGTGACGCTGAGGATGATGATGATGTACATTAATATGAAGGTGGCAGCCAACTATAGAGCAGTATGGAGAATATTCTTGGAGGCAGCTAGGTCCCATCAAGGGTTGTGACGCTGAGGATGATGATGATGTACATTGATATGAAGGTGGCAGCCAACTATAGAGCAGTATGGAGAATATTCTTGGAGGCAGCTAGGACCCATCAAGGGTTGTGACGCTGAGGATGATGATGATGTACATTAATATGAAGGTGGCAGCCAACTATAGAGCAGTATGGAGAATATTCTTGGAGGCAGCTAGGACCCATCAAGGGTTGTGACGCTGAGGATGATGATGATGTACATTAATATGAAGGTGGCAGCCAACTATAGAGCAGTATGGAGAATATTCTTGGAGGCAGCTAGGACCCATCAAGGGTTGTGACGCTGAGGATGATGATGATGTACATTTAATATGAAGGTGGCAGCCAACTATAGAGCAGTATGGAGAATATTCTTGGAGGCAGCTAGGACCCATCAAGGGTTGTGACGCTGAGGATGATGATGATGTACATTTAATATGAAGGTGGCAGCCAACTATAGAGCAGTATGGAGAATATTCTTGGAGGCAGCTAGGACCCATCAAGGGTTGTGACGCTGAGGATGATGATGATGTACATTTAATATGAAGGTGGCAGCCAACTATAGAGCAGTATGGAGAATATTCTTGGAGGCAGCTAGGACCCATCAAGGGTTGTGACGCTGAGGATGATGATGATGTACATTTAATATGAAGGTGGCAGCCAACTATAGAGCAGTATGGAGAATATTCTTGGAGGCAGCTAGGACCCATCAAGGGTTGTGACGCTGAGGATGATGATGATGTACATTTAATATGAAGGTGGCAGCCAACTATAGAGCAGTATGGAGAATATTCTTGGAGGCAGCTAGGACCCATCAAGGGTTGTGACGCTGAGGATGATGATGATGTACATTTAATATGAAGGTGGCAGCCAACTATAGAGCAGTATGGAGAATATTCTTGGAGGCAGCTAGGACCCATCAAGGGTTGTGACGCTGAGGATGATGATGATGTACATTTAATATGAAGGTGGCAGCCAACTATAGAGCAGTATGGAGAATATTCTTGGAGGCAGCTAGGACCCATCAAGGGTTGTGACGCTGAGGATGATGATGATGTACATTTAATATGAAGGTGGCAGCCAACTATAGAGCAGTATGGAGAATATTCTTGGAGGCAGCTAGGACCCATCAGGGGTTGTGACGCTGAGGATGATGATGATGTACATTTAATATGAAGGTGGCAGCCAACTACAGAGCAGTATGGAGAATATTCTTGGAGGCAGCTAGGACCCATCAAGGGTTGTGACGCTGAGGATGATGATGATGTACATTTAATATGAAGGTGGCAGCCAACTATAGAGCAGTATGGAGAATATTCTTGGAGGCAGCTAGGACCCATCAAGGGTTGTGACGCTGAGGATGATGATGATGTACATTTAATATGAAGGTGGCAGCCAACTATAGAGCAGTATGGAGAATATTCTTGGAGGCAGCTAGGACCCATCAAGGGTTGTGACGCTGAGGATGATGATGATGTACATTTAATATGAAGGTGGCAGCCAACTATAGAGCAGTATGGAGAATATTCTTGGAGGCAGCTAGGACCCATCAAGGGTTGTGACGCTGAGGATGATGATGATGTACATTAATATGAAGGTGGCAGCCAACTATAGAGCAGTATGGAGAATATTCTTGGAGGCAGCTAGGACCCATCAAGGGTTGTGACGCTGAGGATGATGATGATGTACATTTAATATGAAGGTGGCAGCCAACTATAGAGCAGTATGGAGAATATTCTTGGAGGCAGCTAGGACCCATCAAGGGTTGTGACGCTGAGGATGATGATGATGTACATTTAATATGAAGGTGGCAGCCAACTATAGAGCAGTATGGAGAATATTCTTGGAGGCAGCTAGGACCCATCAAGGGTTGTGACGCTGAGGATGATGATGATGTACATTTAATATGAAGGTGGCAGCCAACTATAGAGCAGTATGGAGAATATTCTTGGAGGCAGCTAGGACCCATCAAGGGTTGTGACGCTGAGGATGATGATGATGTACATTAATATGATGGTGGCAGCCAACTATAGAGCAGTATGGAGAATATTCTTGGAGGCAGCTAGGACCCATCAAGGGTTGTGACGCTGAGGATGATGATGATGTACATTAATATGAAGGTGGCAGCCAACTATAGAGCAGTATGGAGAATATTCTTGGAGGCAGCTAGGACCCATCAAGGGTTGTGACGCTGAGGATGATGATGATGTACATTAATATGAAGGTGGCAGCCAACTATAGAGCAGTATGGAGAATATTCTTGGAGGCAGCTAGGACCCATCAAGGGTTGTGACGCTGAGGATGATGATGATGTACATTAATATGAAGGTGGCAGCCAACTATAGAGCAGTATGGAGAATATTCTTGGAGGCAGCTAGGACCCATCAAGGGTTGTGACGCTGAGGATGATGATGATGTACATTAATATGAAGGTGGCAGCCAACTATAGAGCAGTATGGAGAATATTCTTGGAGGCAGCTAGGACCCATCAAGGGTTGTGACGCTGAGGATGATGATGATGTACATTAATATGAAGGTGGCAGCCAACTATAGAGCAGTATGGAGAATATTCTTGGAGGCAGCTAGGACCCATCAAGGGTTGTGACGCTGAGGATGATGATGATGTACATTAATATGAAGGTGGCAGCCAACTATAGAGCAGTATGGAGAATATTCTTGGAGGCAGCTAGGACCCATCAAGGGTTGTGACGCTGAGGATGATGATGATGTACATTAATATGAAGGTGGCAGCCAACTATAGAGCAGTATGGAGAATATTCTTGGAGGCAGCTAGGACCCATCAAGGGTTGTGACGCTGAGGATGATGATGATGTACATTAATATGAAGGTGGCAGCCAACTATAGAGCAGTATGGAGAATATTCTTGGAGGCAGCTAGGACCCATCAAGGGTTGTGACGCTGAGGATGATGATGATGTACATTAATATGAAGGTGGCAGCCAACTATAGAGCAGTATGGAGAATATTCTTGGAGGCAGCTAGGACCCATCAAGGGTTGTGACGCTGAGGATGATGATGATGTACATTAATATGAAGGTGGCAGCCAACTATAGAGCAGTATGGAGAATATTCTTGGAGGCAGCTAGGACCCATCAAGGGTTGTGACGCTGAGGATGATGATGATGTACATTAATATGAAGGTGGCAGCCAACTATAGAGCAGTATGGAGAATATTCTTGGAGGCAGCTAGGACCCATCAAGGGTTGTGACGCTGAGGATGATGATGATGTACATTAATATGAAGGTGGCAGCCAACTATAGAGCAGTATGGAGAATATTCTTGGAGGCAGCTAGGACCCATCAAGGGTTGTGACGCTGAGGATGATGATGATGTACATTAATATGAAGGTGGCAGCCAACTATAGAGCAGTATGGAGAATATTCTTGGAGGCAGCTAGGACCCATCAAGGGTTGTGACGCTGAGGATGATGATGATGTACATTAATATGAAGGTGGCAGCCAACTATAGAGCAGTATGGAGAATATTCTTGGAGGCAGCTAGGACCCATCAAGGGTTGTGACGCTGAGGATGATGATGATGTACATTAATATGAAGGTGGCAGCCAACTATAGAGCAGTATGGAGAATATTCTTGGAGGCAGCTAGGACCCATCAAGGGTTGTGACGCTGAGGATGATGATGATGTACATTAATATGAAGGTGGCAGCCAACTATAGAGCAGTATGGAGAATATTCTTGGAGGCAGCTAGGACCCATCAAGGGTTGTGACGCTGAGGATGATGATGATGTACATTAATATGAAGGTGGCAGCCAACTATAGAGCAGTATGGAGAATATTCTTGGAGGCAGCTAGGACCCATCAAGGGTTGTGACGCTGAGGATGATGATGATGTACATTAATATGAAGGTGGCAGCCAACTATAGAGCAGTATGGAGAATATTCTTGGAGGCAGCTAGGACCCATCAAGGGTTGTGACGCTGAGGATGATGATGATGTACATTAATATGAAGGTGGCAGCCAACTATAGAGCAGTATGGAGAATATTCTTGGAGGCAGCTAGGACCCATCAAGGGTTGTGACGCTGAGGATGATGATGATGTACATTAATATGAAGGTGGCAGCCAACTATAGAGCAGTATGGAGAATATTCTTGGAGGCAGCTAGGACCCATCAAGGGTTGTGACGCTGAGGATGATGATGATGTACATTAATATGAAGGTGGCAGCCAACTATAGAGCAGTATGGAGAATATTCTTGGAGGCAGCTAGGACCCATCAAGGGTTGTGACGCTGAGGATGATGATGATGTACATTAATATGAAGGTGGCAGCCAACTATAGAGCAGTATGGAGAATATTCTTGGAGGCAGCTAGGACCCATCAAGGGTTGTGACGCTGAGGATGATGATGATGTACATTAATATGAAGGTGGCAGCCAACTATAGAGCAGTATGGAGAATATTCTTGGAGGCAGCTAGGACCCATCAAGGGTTGTGACGCTGAGGATGATGATGATGTACATTAATATGAAGGTGGCAGCCAACTATAGAGCAGTATGGAGAATATTCTTGGAGGCAGCTAGGACCCATCAAGGGTTGTGACGCTGAGGATGATGATGATGTACATTAATATGAAGGTGGCAGCCAACTATAGAGCAGTATGGAGAATATTCTTGGAGGCAGCTAGGACCCATCAAGGGTTGTGACGCTGAGGATGATGATGATGTACATTAATATGAAGGTGGCAGCCAACTATAGAGCAGTATGGAGAATATTCTTGGAGGCAGCTAGGACCCATCAAGGGTTGTGACGCTGAGGATGATGATGATGTACATTAATATGAAGGTGGCAGCCAACTATAGAGCAGTATGGAGAATATTCTTGGAGGCAGCTAGGACCCATCAAGGGTTGTGACGCTGAGGATGATGATGATGATATACAATATGAATGTAGGTAAATAAAATGAAATCTTATTTTGTTTATACAACTGGGCCGTGATTTCTTATTCATTGCACCTTATTTTCAAATTTAAATTAAGAAATAATCTATATGAACGTATGTCGAGAGAAAAGAATGTGGCATTCGTTTATCTTTGCTTAACCTTAATAGGAAAACAGCGTCATAATATGTAAGTAAACAATTTTTTCTAATTTTATGTTAAATATTGAACATGAAAAAAAAAATAAAATGTCAGGTTGACATTTAACTACGTATAATGTTGTAAATAAGAATGTAAAACAATATTTTATGCTTTACCTATTTTATGGTAAATATTATGCACCAAGATAAAAATAAAATATTTAGTAAAATAAATATTGCCTATAATGGTTATATTATAAGATGGATCACAGTCAACAATTGCAAATAATATTAAAAATCTACTTCATAATATTATATCAGTGCTTTAAATGGAAATGAGTAATGAATATAATTTTAGCTAGGTATAAAATAATATAATAAGTAAATAAAAAAACACATATGAAGGACAAATGTTTTCTAAATTTTCATCGCGTTGAAATGAATAATAAAACGAATGGGTTGTGGCCAACGCTAAACTCCTCACTAACAAGTCATTCTATAAAGTATTCAAATTTTGTATGGAAAATATTCAGCATTTTCATGGAATGAGTAGCATTATTTTTTATTTAAATATTTTAGTATGAATATGATAATTCTTCAATGCCATTGATGTGCCAATTTACCAATTTGAAAATAAAAAATTCAAATTATAAGTTTCCTGAGCTTGGGGTCACATTGAAATTTTTGATAGATAAAAAATTGAGATGCACTATTTAGATATCCTTCTAAATCTAATGGGGTCTAAGTGAGTAGATGCACTATTTAGATATCCTTCTAAATCAAATGGGGTCTAACGAACAGCACATATAGCACACACAGATACATTGTGATGAAACTTTCAGAATATAATCTCAGCAACTTATTTCATGAAAATGCTGAAAATTTTCCATACAAAATTTTAATACTTTATGGAGTCACTTTTTAACGTTGGCCACAACCCACTCGTTTTTTTCTCACTTCTTGCTCCAATGTTACCTCGTCTCATCTTTAGGCTCGAGTGACTTTTGTAATACAACAATAATTTACAGCACGTGTATTGGTACCTATAATAGGTAGTTATTAGTATTGATGATAGATAGGTATACCAATAAAACAGGTTTTGCGCCACTTTTTAGGATTTTATGGAAATTATTTAGGTCATGGTCGATTTACCTATTTCTAGTTTCTACTCTACAAAGTCTGTCTACGATACAACAGATTACTTTATGCTATTGACCTTTTGACAATATTAATACGGCTTCATATTAATGTTATATATCTATCATTTTGACAATATTAATAGGGCTTCTTAATAATGTTATATACCTACACATCATTTTAACAATATTAGTAGGGCTTCTTAATAATGTTATATACACATCATTTTAACAATATTAGTAGGGCTTCTTAATAATGTTATAAATCCATCATTTTGACAATATTTTTAGGGCTTCTTAATAATGTTATATATCCATCATTTTGACAATATTAAAAGGGCTTCTTAATAATGTTATATATCCATCATTTTGACAATATCAATAGGGCTTCTTAAAAATGTTATATATCCATCATTTTGATTCGCGATATTCTCATACGTGATGCTTCGCAGTTCTCGGATTAAAATAAGACATTGTCCATCGTTGAAGCTGTTGATAGTGTAAGGAGAGTCAGGACTTTAATTTTCTCGATGGCCTCAACTATAAGATTGTAACCGGCCCATTATTATTGCAAATGAGTGTGGAGATAATGCAAGAACAAGACCTAGGTGGTTTTTGGTAGTGGTCTTTCACCGGTCTTGGTCTCGATAATGAGCGAATTGTGTGCAGCGCCCTCTGGATTTGCTGTTTTTTTCTGTTCTAATCTAGAGGGCCTTTTTTGTCACATTATTAATGTAAAATCATATCTCAAATCGCTCATATAAGACCTCTTGATATTGCATTCACGCAGGTGTGTTATTTCGAAGAAAATATAATAACGACTAACCTTACACTGCATTGGACTATCGAGTATCTCGCAAAAGACCAAAAGGGCGTCCCAAAAGACGATGGAAGAAAGAGCTTGGTGGCGAAGGGTATGCGGGCATGTAATGTCTCTGAGGACGATTCTCAGGATAGTACGAAGTGGAGGAGCGCAGTACGGAGAGTTGACCCCACCGCCATTTGGGATAAAATCTAAGAAATGAGAGAGGTTTCTAGTTTCTACAAAGCGCAAATACGCCCAATTATTGAATATGGTAGTCACCTCTGGAGTAGCGCCTCCCAATACCTACTGAATGCCCTCGATACTGCACAAAGGCAGGCTGTATATATAAGTCTGATTGACGACCCATCATATACCTACTGATGGATATCAATCACTAAATCATAAATCGGTATTCTAAATTGATTCTATAGATACTACCACCGGAGATGCTCAGTGGCTGCTATTCCTAAAGGGCTTTCGGGCTCAACCCTCCCAAACACTTCGTTCAAAAGATTCTCAAAAAATGTATGAAATTGAAACTTTGGAACACATTATTTTTCTAATTAATGTTTGCCGTCTTATGGCTGTAGTATATCTAGCGAAAATATTTAAACCTACCTGCCCCCCTAGACATGTATGCCATTTGAGCTAAGCGTTATCTCGCTAAACGATAGTAAATGTATGGAAAATAAAATAAAATAAAATAAAATAAAATAAAATAAAATAAAATAAAATAAAATAAAATAAAATAAAATAAAATAAAATAAAATAAAATAAAATAAAATAAAATAAAATAAAATAAAATAAAATAAAATAAAATAAAATAAAATAAAATAAAATAAAATAAAATAAAATAAAATAAAATAAAATAAAATAAAATAAAATAAAATAAAATAAAATAAAATAAAATAAAATAAAATAAAATAAAATAAAATAAAATAAAATAAAATAAAATAAAATAAAATAAAATTTAATAAAAATAAAATAAAATAAAATATCATAGGAAATGAGGGAAATATCCTCTAGGAAAACCCGACAAACTGAGTTTTTAAGTGCATTAGCATAAACTAGTGCCAAATTCGAGGCAATACTTGCCTCTTAATCAACACGGAAAGGTAAATACGCTTCCTGGGTCGTCAAGGGTATCGATGCTGTCCCCCTGAAGTTCCTTTTGAATGCTAGACCACCAAGTTGCCAGCGGACGACGAAAGTGATGGACAGTACAACATAATTATGTATAATCAATTCAAAACCAAAATTATTTACGTACCAGGAGCCGACCCCGACTAAGACAGGAAAAGGGCAAATAAGAAGATGTTGTACTGCCCATGTAAAATTGTCCATGCTCATTGTGTTGTTGAAAAATAAACAAATAAAAACTGTTCTCATACCTGATATAAGTAGGTGGTATAAAAATATATAATTTAATACATCCATATTTGATACCTAAACAGAAAAAGAGAACAAAACAGAAAAAAAAACATTTAATTTAATTGTGTTTTAAAATTAAACAGTTTTGTTTACGATCTTATATTTTTTTTTACATTTTTTTGATGATATAAACATTTTATTACGAGTAGGTACTTATTTATTTATTTATTTATTTATTCATTTAGGAATACAAACAGTTACAGAAAATATGCATATAACTAATAGTAACATAGAATTCAAAGTTTATCTGCAACCTTACAGTATTCACAATATAAACATATGAAAGTGAAAATTTGCAAAGTAATACAATAATAATAAAAGACAAAACAAGTAAAGAAGAAAAAAAAAATTAATTTAAATTAACATAAACGAAATGAAATAGATAAGAAAATAATTATACAGAAATAAGTATTGAGGCGAGAAATAAATATTGAGGCGAGAAATAGAGAAACAAGAGTTATACATTAACATAATGATAAAAAAGAGAAAAAAAAAACAAAAATACATAAAATAAAATTAAAATTAAGGAGCCATAATTCAATAAAAGAGATGGTGTAGTATGTTATGACAGATGATTAATATCTCAATAGAGTATGTGTATTATTATGTCATCGCGTGTTGTGGTGATGATTTTTGAATGTGTTTTATTTCGTGTTTGAATGCTGTGTATGATTTGGAGAAGATGTGTGTGTCTGGAAAGGTTTTGTTGTATTCATTGCACATTCTGTTGGTTGGTTTCCTAAATCCTGCATTTGTGTTTGAAGTTGACAGGAGGAAGAGCAAGTTGTTTCTTAGGCATCTAAATACTTACCGTTATTTTTTTAAAAAATATGTGGTTTTGTTTGTTGTCAAATTACAAACGTAGAAAATAAAACACAATTTTCTTCACTTGTTCTTCATTTACATTGAAATTAAGTAAAACAATTGAAATCGATCTAATAACGATTAAAAAAAACGCCTGAATTAAAATTCAAGTTTAGAAATACAAAGTTTATCAAAATATCAAACGAATCAAGTTGGAAACAGGTTTAACATGCATTGTCATTGGGAGTAATCAAAATCTTTGGTCATAACTTTCGGGCTGGTCGGAAAGCTATCTAAAAATCGATTGCGAAATTCCAGTACAGCCAGACAAGTGTAAAATATTTAAAAGAATCCATACCATAAAATCCATAATAATCCATTAGTAATACATATGTATATTATTTATGTATGTAAGTGGGTATTTTTTGTTCAAGCGTTATTAAAAACGAGAATGTTTTAGACGATACCTAAATAATTTTGCAAATTGCTTTCTTCACAAATATTGCTATTTTCTATGTGCTATTTTCAAATAAGAACTGAAATATAGTATAAAAAATACATTTAGAGTAATTTATTGATTTAAAGAAGTTAAGGGGCCGTCTGTAAAATGTTAGCATAAATAATCTAGTGCTGATATTTATTGAAAGTTTTTTTTTGTCACTGAGCCTCAATTTTATTAGCTAGATGACTAATTCGTTTCAGAGTACGAAAACGCCTAAAAATAAAAAGATTTTATCCGCGCGGTGTGAAGTAATGAGTCCCGTATAAATTCAGTCAACTTTTTGACATTTCTCATATACTCAAATTCAGTCGGATAAATTTAGACGAATCAGAATAGGACATATTATTTATCATTAAAACTCATTTGAAAATCTACGCCATGTGGTTTTTCGGAACAATCAATAATATTGTGATAAAAGGATTGTGTTGTAGTCAACACTTTACTCTGCAGTATATTGCATTTATAAAAAAAATATATAAATAAATAATTTATGTTTTGCATATCTTAATACATCTCGTGTCACAGTGTTTGTTATCGAACTCCTCCGAAACGGCTAGACCGATTTTTATGATTTTTTTTGTGTATATTTGGTAGGTCTGAGAATAGATTGTAGGCTATTTTTTATACCCCTAGGTGATAAGGGTGGCCCTTCCTAGATTTTTTTCTTTTAGTTTTTTGAAAAAAAAATTTTTTTATATTTTTTTATGAAATGGCATTAAAAAATACAAATAACCCTAAATTAACACCCTTTTACCGCTAACCCCTATTTTTTTATAGCGATATTACTATTTTTACTTATATCCACAGATACGCAATAGAGTTACAAGATGGCAATTGATTAATCACTGTCGTACGATAAATTTTTATTTATTTATTTATTTATACAACACTTTTTATTTTATTTTATTTTTTATTTTATATATTTGGGAAGCAAACAGCTCATTTACAGTTTTGATTATAAAATTTAAATGACATAGTCAGAACCAATAAAAGCATTCCATCAATAATAAATTAACAACAATAACAACAGATAGTTCATACAAAGAAATCAACTAAGAGAAAAAAATAATAATTAAGAAAATTAAAATTAGGTACCTACCTATGGGACTGATAAGAGATAAGGAGGGATGGGAGGGGGGGGGGAATTAAGAGCGCATCACCTTCAGTATTTCTTCACGAAACCTTTCATATTTTGCACTGAAGATGTCCACCCCAGCTGAGAATAACGTGTTGTGAGAATAACATATGCGTGGAATAGTGGCATTCTTTCTGACATTAGTTCTGCACACCGGTACATGCAAAAGTTCGGGTAGGCGAACTGTTCTACCTGGAACATGGATACCTACTAGGCTTACCTACTAGCTCAGGCGAGTCGATAGCACCGTTCAGAATTCTATGCAGCAGCGATTTTTTTGAACATACATAAAATTACATAGTACAAATGGCGGACTTATTGCCTGGAAGCAATTTCTTCCAGTCGACCATCTGATTTCAAAAGTACATAACATAGTTTCGGCTTATACATAATAACACAACCAGTATAAGACAGCAAAACGAAAAGTGAGAAATTACACAAATTCAGAAAGGAGAGGAAAATCAGAAAGGGAAAGGAGACAATGAGGAGCGAACTAAAGGCATGAAAAGTGAAATTGGGATATATGTTCGTTATGGAATTGAGAGGAAGAGATTTAAGACGAGATTTGAAAATTGGAAGTGATGTGTCATTTCCAATATCAAATGCTAAATTTTTCCATAGCCGGGCAGCATGAATACATAGTGAAGGAAGATGAATAATAATCTGTAACGTGAGGTGGGATGGCAAGGGTTCTTTATTCTCTAGACCGAAGTGGGAGTCCATGAGAGGCCAACGGTTGAAATCTTTCTTTCAGATATGCAGGGGCATTTCATGTATTTAACTCAGTGAAAACAGAAAGTGTGATTGTTATACAGGTGTCACCTCTCAAACAGCAAGGAGTAGGGACGAGAAAGATGGCGGTCTCCTATCTCTCCCACACAATAAGCTTCCTCTCACTCTCTACACAGAGTTTGGCCATTATTATTGTTTGTACACTTGTGATTCTATCAGTGAAGAAATCGATAGTATAATTTCTGCGGAAATTCCAAATCCGTCTACTGATCAACTACTGTTCAATATTGTTGCAACAATCATGATTCATGGCCCATGCGGTAATCTGAATCGTAATGTCTCACTACTGACTGATGTACAAAGAATCATTTACGACCGCATTATGCAGGCAGTTTTGGGATGAAAAGGTGGATTCTTTTTTTTGGATGCACCAGGTGGAACTGGCAAAACATTTCTCATTCCGCTTATTCTCGCCGAAATACGATCAAATAATGGTATCGCATTGGCCATTGCATCATCTGGCATTGCAGCAACTTTATTGGATGGAGGCAGAACAGCTGAGATGCATTATCTGGGATGAAAGCACTATGACACACAAACATTAGCTTGAGGCGTTGAACAGGACACTGAATGATATAAAAAACAACGACAAACTATTCGGCGGCTCTATGTTACTCCTTTCAGGTGATTTCAGTCAAACAATTCCCGTCATTCTACGTTCAACGTACGCTGATGAGATCAATGCTTGCTTCAAATCATCGCCACTGTGGCGTAATGTTGAAGAAGTAGGTACAGCTAAAAGTAAACATGCGCGTTTAAATGCTTCAAGATCCATCAGCTGATACATTCTAAAAACAATTGTTAGATATCGGCGATGGAAAAGTTGCTGTCCATGAAAATAATGGATACATAAAATTGCCGACCGATTTTTGCGCAAACATTAATTCGCAAAATACTCTCATCGATAGCATATTTCCCGTTGTACGCACATAATACATGAATCATGAATTTTGGCAGCAAAAAATGTGGACGTTAATGATACAATAATTTCAAGATACAATAATTGATGCCAGGCGACTTGGTGTCATACAGATCGATCGATACAGTTTGCGATGTCAACGAAGCTGTAAATTATCCAACAGAGATTTGAACTCATTGGTTTTGCCAGGCATGTCACCGCACCATCTACAACTGAAAGTTGGATCTCCGGTTATTTTACTTCGGAATTTGAACTCACCATGGCTGTGCAATGGAACGCGATTAGTCATTAAAAAATTGATGAAAAACATTGTCGAAACCACCATTTTGAATGGCAACCTCCGAGGCGAAAATATATTGCTGTCACGAATCCCAATGATTACCACAGAAGTGGTAATTGAATTAAAACGCGTTCAATTTCCAATTAGATTGGTATTCGCAATGACAATCAATAAGTCACAAGACCAAACTATGACTGTTTATGGCTTAGATTTGGGCACACGATGCTTTTCACACGGACAATTATACGTGGCATGGGCAAACCATCCAGTTTGTTTGTGTTGGGTAAATACGGACTGACAAAAAACATCGTACACTGTTCTTCGAGATTGATATTGTCTTTTTTTAAATTGGCATAATTTAATATAAAAAAAATTAGCGGTTTATTTTTAATTTACATTTAACTTTAAATATGTGAGTTAAGTAAATGAAGCAGGTACATTAAATTAAGAAAATGAATGGTTGGTGTTTTGTTATTTTTATAGGCCGTCATCGTCAACAGCGCTCTATTCCTCTTTCAGTCATAGACCCCATCAACACATACTTACAATAAGTTATATTTTTATATTTTTTTATTTAATTACCAAATTATTCACTAGAAATAATTTATATGGCAAAACAACGTTTGCCGGGTCAGCTAGTAATATATAAAAATAACAAACAATTATACCTACATTTTTTGCACTATTTTACAACAAATAAGCTATTGCTCAGATGTACACCCGTGGAGACCCACAGTGTAGCTGGTTTTCAACAATGCCTTGGACCAGGGGTTCCCAACCTTTTTATACTCTAGAGCACATTCTAAAATATTGGTAGGGTGGCGGAATCACCTATTTTTTACATAATTCATTTTCTTATATTTCAAATTTATTAAGAAGAAGACTTTCTAGAAGAAGAAGATGTTTGGCTGTCGGGGCCATGCTTATTGCTTTCATAGACAGACCACTCATATATACAATATCACAAGCATACGAACGTATAAACCTAGGCACAATACAAAGCACAAATAAAAATTATCCACATTTTTAATTAATGTTTATGAAAAAAATCTGCCTCTGTCGAATAGTGACGGGCACATACGAATCCTTCCGCGGGTTTAGAACCTCTGCCTTGTACGATCACATGATATATATTTAGATACATTTAGATAATAATACAAAAATAAAATAAAATTATATATGAAAACTTCTAAACAGGAAAAAAGAAAAGAATTGAAAAAACAAAATAAAAAAAATAAATAAGCAAAGAACGCATTATATGTTTTTTCACAACCAATAAAATTTTATTTTCTATATATCTAAATAAATAAAACAAAGTCGGGTTAGTTACACCATTTACATATAACTCAAGATCGGCTGGACCAATTGTAATGATCTCATATTTGTTGGATTTGTCTCCGCTCCGAATAGCAGAATATCTTTTAAAATTATAAAATATGATGGGTGGTGGCGAGTGGTTAGCGAGTTGGGTTAGTAATCTAGTGCAGGTCGCAAGTTCGAATCCGGCCACGACCAATTTCGTTCACATATAGCACAAGCATTACTGCTTAGTTTAGGGAATGTATAAAGATGTATATGTACTTGTTACAAGGATATATTCATTCAAAAAATAATAATAATATCGGAAAAATTAACAAAAAAAATATATCACAGAAATTTAATTTTTAAATAAATTAAAACACACCGCAAAATAATAGAAAATATCATTTAAAATAATTTAAATGTGTAACATAAATTATATCTACATCAGTAATTATTAAACATGTACAACGAAATAAATAAATAAGATACTATAAATAAATCCGCAGTGCGGTGTTGCTGAGACAAAAAAGAAGGGAAAAGGTATGTCTAGATACTCTGACTACATTCTGATATACAGCAGAAAAGATAAGAGCGAGAGGGCGCACTCTGGAGTGGGATTGGTTTTAAACAATAAATACGAACAAAACATAGAAGACATTTCCTGCGTAAATGACAGACTTCTCAAAGTTACATTAAAATTCCAAAAAAGCACCCTTAACATCATTTCGACATATGCACCTGATATAACAAAACCAAAGGAACAGACAGAAGACTTCTACTATAAACTACGGATGAAATAACAAATCATGATCATGGATGAAATAACAAATGGAGAACAAACGATCATACTTGGAGATTTGAATGCAAGATTTGGCAGTCCACCATTAAACAGTGTCAAACAGAAATATAATGAAGATGCAATTAATGAAAACGGACAAGAGTTGATTGCTTTTTGCGCTCAAAATGAACTCCGAATTAACAACACATTTTTCCCACATAAAATTCAACATACATATACATTCAATAACTTAAGAGGAGATAAATCTGTGATCGATTATATCATTACAAGTAGAAAAATCCTACCAACACAATTTTTTTTCTAATAAAAATGAATATGTCCTTGTTAAACAAGTACATATACATCTTCCTACGTTCCCTAAAATAAGCAAATAAATGTTTGTGCTATAGGTGAACGAAATCGGTCGAGGCAGGATTCGAACTCGCGACCACTGGATTACTAGCCCAGCGTGCTAACCGCTCTGCCATCGACCCATCTAATCAAATATTTGATGTTCGAGTACTCAGCTCAGCTAATATCGGGTCGGACCATAACCTTGTATTGTGCAAAATGAATATTGAAAGACCCTGTCAAAAAACATTAAACCTAAGATAGTCAAGAAAACAAATATAGAATCACTGCAAAATGAAAGTACTAAAATTCTATACAAAAACAGAATATCAGAACAAACAGATAACAATCTAATCGAAGAAAACGACGAAGTGGATGAAATGTGGCTAAAGATTAAACAACAAATTGGAAATGCAGCGGCAGAGGCACTAGGACACAGAAGCGTAAACTTAAACAAGACAACTAATACAAAACCATGGTTCACAAATGACATTAAAATACTGGCTGATACAAAGCGGAAAATTTACCTACCATATAAAAGTAATCCAACCAATGAAGAACGAACTAAATATATGGAAACTAGAAATAGGGTTAACAGTAAAATCAGGCAAATAAAAAGAGATTACTGAACAAAGTTTACGAAGGATATGGAGTTTGATCTTTATGGATTACAGAAGAAGGTCTGAAAAATGCTGAGGAAAGAAAGAAAGCCAATTGATGAATTCATACAAACAAGAAAGATACCAACGGAGCAATGGCAAAAGTATTTTGAACAATTATATAAAGATGATAAACAAGAAACTGTCCCATATGTTGAAGGTCCGTATCAAAATGAAATCAGCATACATGAAATACGTATTGCGATTGCCAAATTAAAAAATAGGTAAACGCCGGGTATAGACGACATAAGAAACGGACTAATTAAATATGCTGGTGACAGCCTAACACAACAAACTGCATCAATTATTCAATAGAATAATACACTCGACAAAAATCCCAGAGGAGTGGAGGACTAGCATTACAGTACCAATATTTAAAAAAGGCCAAAAGACAAAACCAGAGAACTATAGAGGCATATCCATATTGTGCACAACACTAAAACTGTTCACACAAATCATTAAGACAAGATGAGAAGCACATATTACCCTAAGAGAAGAACAACAAGGTTTTAGAAGGAACCTATCCACTACAGATGCCATGTTTATCGTAAGACAGATAAAAGAGAAGGCAATTGAATACCAAACTCCTGCCTTTGTCTGCTTTGTGGATTTAATGAAGGCCTTCGATAGAGTACAACTCAAGGATATTATTAATATGTTGGTGGCTAAGGATGTACCTCCAGAATTAATAAACATCATAAGAGATATAAATTTGGGAAGCAGTACAAAGATAAGAAACGACAACGAATTAAGCAATTCAATCCCTATAATGACAGGTGTCCGACAAGGAGATAGTCTTAGCCCATTCTTGTATAATCTAGTAATGGATGAACTAATCAAGGAAATTAAATTACCCCAGCTTGGGTACAGAATGGGGAAGGAAATTGTTAATGCGATCTGCTATGCCGACGAAGCTATTATAGTAGCCGAAACTAACAACGACCTACAGACAATGCTGAACAGGTAATATAGCGCCTGCAAACAATACAACATGGCAATTTTAATTGATAAGACTAAATATATGACATTCTCAATAACACTCATAGCATGCAATCTGACTATAGACAACAACCCAATTGAACAGGTTAATACCTTTAGATACCTAGGAATTGACATAACAGAAGATGCTGACCTCTGCGAAGAAATTCAGAGCCAAATCAATAAGGCAGCTGCAGTCTCGGGCGCCCTAAAATCCATTATTTGGAAAAATGAGGATATGGCCATTAAAAGCAAAGTGAGAATCTACAAAGCATGCGTAAGACCAGTGATGACATATGGTATAGAGGCACGAGCAGACACAGTCAGAAGCAAACAAATGTTAAGGATTTCAGAAATGAGGACATTGAGAGCTATTGCAGACAAAACCCTGAGAGACCGAGTGATGAACTCCAGAATAAGGGAACTATGTGAGGTTGACGATATCATCAGATGGAGTAGGCAGCGGATGAGGGACTGGTATGGTCATGTCCAAAGGATGGACAGCACCAGACTTCCTCATATCGTGCTTCACAATCAGCCTCACGGAACCCGCCCTCGCGGTAGACAGCCAAAAAGATGGAGGGATAGCTGGGGGTCCACCTCGCAGGAAGAGCAGGTCTCTTAAAAAACAGACCTGAAGGTCTATTCAAAAGGAGAAGGAGAAGAAGAAATAAATCCGCCATAGAATATGTCAAGGAAACAATGCTAGAAAACTTCACTAACAAAGCTGCAAACAATAAGATAGTAGTGGAGAATAAAACGAGTGGGTTGTGGCCAACACTAAACTCTCCACACCATAGTAAGCCTTCAATTTTTCTTCTTGAAATGTTGACAATCTCTAAATGCATTTTTATGAAGTAAATTTCTATAAGATTCTTAAACAAATATAAGACTCCCAGAGGACAAAAGTGTTTACAATACACCATACACACAAAAACATTGTCACGAAACTCATAGTATGTATTTTCTACATGATACCTGTTGAGAAATTTTAAGTAAAATTGCATTACTAGCAAGATGAGCCAGTGTATGAGACAGTGTATCAATGTTGATGAGGCGATAGTCAAGATATTATATAGAAGAATGCGGTGTTTGGTTCTCACAGCCTACCCTTTGAGGAAGAGAGAGTGAAAAGTAAAATATTCACTTGTCTATAGAGACACATACATACAATATCAATATGAAGTTGATCACTCAATTTTACAGACCCATACAAAAGCTATTTTACTTCTGTTATACATGTTTCATACAAATATGAAATTTATTTCACATTGATATGGCACACCATAGATTATTTTCTTTAAATTTTGACAATCCTTGAATGCATTTTTATGTATATTTGTTGTATTAAAATTTCAAACAGTATAAAAATACCTCGATTTGGAAAATGAGGATATTCAATGCTATCACGGTCTTCCAGACCGTGAGAGCATTTTGAATGGATATCTATGGAAAACTAATCAGCTCTAGGTCTATGCATTTTACACATACCTACCTAATGATGTCAATATGAAGTCGACAGGACTTAAAGTTTGGGCTGTAGAGAGGACACAAAAATAACAACGTAAATGATGAAATCATAGAGAAGAAATTAAAAGTTGTCTTAGAAAAACTAATCAGCTCTAGGTCTATACACTTTACACATATGATGTAAACATGAAGTCGATCGGACTTATAGTTTGTGCTGTAGAGAGGACACAAAAAGGATAATTCCGTTCGCCGAACGCCGTACGCTGTACGCCATACATACAAACACATCGAAACTCACAATGTGCTTTCTCTACATCAATTGAGAAATTGATGTAAAAAAAATATGCTTAAAAATTGTGAAATCATGACTCTCCACTATTCCATAGTGTGGAGAGTAAAAAAGAAAACCGCAGGGTATCTAAATAATATTTTTGTTTTTAATCTAAACGGTTTATAATAGGTACCTACCTATTGTTAACCGCATAAATAGTTATATAAGATAAGTTAAAATAATAAATACTAACTTTTCTTATTAAGGCATTATTGTATATTTGTATAAAAGTTAACCACACATTATTTTTTTGAGTGTTTGTTTTTCTTGTTTTAGCAGAAGCTAGAAATCAAGGTGATATACCACTTACAAACGTACGGTAGGTATACCAGTACCAGTACCTCTATACCGCTTACAAACTTACGGTAGGTACCAGTGACACCTCTATACCGCATACAAACGTACGGTAGGTACCAGTGACACCTCTATACCGCTTACAAACGTACGGTAGATACCAGTGACACCTCTATACCGCTTACAAACGTACGGTAGGTACCAGTGACACCCCTATACCGCTTACAAACGTACGGTAGGTACCAGTGACACCTCTATACCGCTTACAAACGTACGGTAGGTACCAGTGACACCTCTATACCGCTTACAAACGTACGGTAGGTACCAGTGACACCTCTGTGGCGGTAATTGACCATCCCTAATTACCCCCTCCAAAGGCAATCTCGAACAGAGGTGATTTATAGAGGCCATTTTAACGGCACCACCACTCTGCTCGGGAAAATCTGTCTTAAAACATTAATCACGTATCTCTTGATTTTTAATTGAAATTGTTACAATCATTTGTTAGTTTTAAGTTTTAATTTATAAATGTAATTTGTTTAGTGTTGCTTAAATAAATATCATGTAAGTGCACTCGTTTATTTATTATTAATCACCTATCAATATTCTATACATACCTACTACATATACATACTCTTATTAATAATTCTTTTAGATCCAAGTACTTTGGTACTTAGATCGTCTGTCGGGGAGTGAGTCAAGTTGGTCATACGACACGCATAGCGTTCTGATAGCATTAGTAGCAGGTTCAATTCCCGTTACTAATTCGCCGACACAGGGTTCTTTTCCAGGTGTTGTGCCAGGAGTTAGAGAGTCGACGATTCAATCGTACTTGATACGATTGAAGATTGCCTATGTAAGTAATTCAATTCACATTAAATACACTCTAATAATCATCAACACCCTCTCACCACCGGGGGCCCCCGCAACATCTTCCTAAAAATGGCAGTTGGGCCAACCATGTCAAAATCCGTGAACTTAGAATCAAACTGATTACATGATCTATAGATAAATGTATTGCTAGCCAGTACATATCTTAATCAAATATTGGATGGAAAATCATTTTCTTCCGCTTCTGTTCAAAATTTAGAAACATTTTTAGATCGTCATATTACCGCCATAAACGCTTTAAAAAACCTAGAACTTCCAGATTTAACCGATTTTATTTTCCTTCACATATCACAAATAAAATTAGATTCGGAAACAGTTCGGGCATTTGAATTATATTCACGCCAGGATAAAATTCCGTCATTATTAAGTTTGGTTGATTTTGTCAAGCAACAAGCCAAAATATTACATCGATGTACCAATTCGTCCGCAAAATTAAACACAAATAATAACAATCGAGTAAAGTTTTCACAGCCGCAATCATATGTCGCAGTGTCCGATGCATATAAATGTTTATGTAAGGATATCGCACATGACAATTTTTATAAGTGTCCAGAGTTTATTGACAGGACTCCGAACGCTCGTTTTAGGTTAATAAAAGAGCGCTCTGGCTGCGTAAACTGCCTAAGTGGTCGGCACAGAGCTGGAAAATGTAATTCGAAATTTAAGTGTAAAATCTGTAATGGTAACCACCATAGTTTACTACATTTAGATTCGAGATCAAATCCGCCACCCCAACAGCCGCATATTGCTGCCTCTACATCAACCGCCGCCGCTGCCGTGCATAAAACGGAACTCGCGCTCTGTTCGACTTCGATTGACCCGTCGCCACACGTCAATGCGAGCACATCAAACGATGTTCACTCATTTGCTGCGAAAGGTAACGAATACACTACGGTTTTACTCGCTACGGCCGTCGTAATTGTTCACGATGTTCACGGGGTGGAACATAATATTCGTTGCTTACTGGACAGCGCATCTCAAAGTAACTTCGTGACGTTAGAATGTTGTAATATGCTTAAATTAAATATAAACATGAAGAATATAGCAGTGAAAGGCATCGGAGGCTCTGAAAAAAGTACTAAGGGAATTGTTAATTTTCAATTTGCATCAAAATACAATAAAGAGGTGAAATACAATATTTCTTCTCTTGTTGTGGATAAAATTACGGACAATTTGCCTTCCATACCTATCGACATCTCCGCGTTACCTTTTCTTAATGGGCTCCCGCTCGCAGATGATGCGTTTCACACTCCGGCACAGATTGATGTCTTGAACGGTGCCTCGCTGTTTTCACGAGTTCTGTTACCTAATATAGTAAAGGGTCATTCCGACACAATCCCTAGAGCTATACAAACCACTCTCGGCTATGTTGTCATGGGAAGAGCTCCCGCTTTATTAAAACGCGATAACATGACCGTAGCTTGCTGTAGCACATTATGTGATGATAATGAATTAGAAATAAATACTTTAATCAAACGCTTCTGGCAGATTGATGAATTGCCTACCGCCACGCCCCCCACTCAATCTCCAGAGGAGATTGAGTGCGAATATTTCTTTCAAAAAACTACCAAGCGGGATAGCGATGGCAGATACATAGTATCGCTACCCTTTCGTGGTGACGTTTTCTCGCTCGGAGATTCTTTTGATACCGCAAAGAAGCGTTTCTTGAGTCTTGAGAGGAAACTCGAAAGTTCTCATGTGTTCCGATCTGCGTATGATGCAGTTATTCATGAATACCTGGACAAAGGATATTTATCACCCGCGCCGGCTGAAGATAATTTTAACTATCCCTTATATATTATACCACACCACGGCGTAGTACGCGAAGATAAGTCCACAACCAAACTACGTATGGTTCTCGACGCAAGCTGTAAAACTAGTTCGGGATTATCACTCAATGATGTCCTCCACTGCGGCCAGAATTTAAAAGGTGATTTGTTTACCATTATTTTAAATTTTCGGTTATTCCACATAGCACTCTCTGCAGATTACAAGCAAATGTTTTTACAAATCATAATGAATGCTCGGGATCGTCGTTTCCAACGGATTATTTATCGTTTTAAACCTCAGGATCAGCTTACTACATACCAGTTTAATAGAGTTTGTTTTGGTCTCAAGTCTAGTCCATACCACGCGCTGCGCGTCATTCAGCAACTCGTCAAAGATTACGGTGACTTGTTTCCTCTCGCAAAAGAAATAGCTAACAATTATATCTATATGGACGATGTCGTTTTTAGTGTTATGACCGAAGAACAGGGAGTGTCCGCATCTAGTCAGTTAATTGAATTGTTTAAACGTGGCCAGTTTGATTTAATAAAGTGGAGCAGTAATTCTGCTAATGTTATTAATAGCATTCCCGTGACACATAGAGCTAGCGAACCTGTCGAATTTGATAAGGTCATGCAACAAAAGATTTTAGGCTTGAATTGGTCAAAAGTAAATGATAATTTTGAATTCAAAATTACCGCTCCTGATAAAACATGTACTAAACGCGTTATATTAGCTACTGTGGCAAGGATATGGGATATAATTAATGGGTTTCGTACCACCCGTGGTCTTATTTGCAAAATTGCTGATTAAAGAATTATGGCTCTCAAAGGTAGATTGGGACGAAAAACCGCCCGGCCATATCATAAATACGTGGGAAAAATTCTGCTCAGAACTCCCATTACTTAATGAAATAAAGATACCACGTCATTTAGGAATATTTGAAAGTAGCATCGTTCGTTTGATAGGCTTCTCAGACGCAAGCGAGAGCGCATTCGGGGCAGTAGTGTATACACACACTACAAATATTAATCAGCCAGTGTGCATTCAGCTCGTTTGTGCCAAGTCAAAGGTTTCGCCAGTTAAGACATTATCTATTGCACGGCTTGAACTCTGCGGGGTTGAATTGTTATCAAAACTACTAAGATGTGTATATAATACTTATAATCAACGCTTTCCAATTTCTGAAGTATATGCGTTTACTGATTCTCAAGTAACGCTATGTTGGCTTAACTCCTCGGCGCACCGCTGGCAAATATTTGTTGCCAATCGTGTCGTTAAGACACTTGATAATTTTCCCGCAAAGCATTTTTTCCATGTTGCCGGAAGTGACAATCCTGCAGATTGTTTGTCACGTGGCTTGTTGCCTGGAAAGCTATCCCATCATCCACTCTGGTCTCAGGGTCCGCCTTGGCTTGTGTTAGATTCTTCGCAGTGGCCTGTGAACAAGGGAAAGAACATTGAAGTGGAAAACTTGCCGGAAGAAAAGATAACCGCTTACCCTGTCACTACAGATTCTGAAGTAAGATCTGTTATTCAGGACCTCGCCTCTCGCGTATCCTCCTGGAGTAAGCTTCTTCGAGTCGTAGCATACGTAGGCAAGTTTATCAAAAGAATTCCGCGTAGACCCTTATTTTCAATTACCGCAACCGATTTGGAGATATCTGAGCAAATGATTGTCCGTGATATACAACGTAGGCATTTTTTAATAGAAATTAAACATTTACGAGCTGAGAAAAATTGCTCTTCAGCTTTCTTGAGACTTAAGGCCTTTTTAAGTGATGACATTATCCGCGTCGGTGGTCGTTTATGCAACTCAGCCGAGAAATACGCACATAAACATCCAATTATACTTCCCCGCCACGATTCAATTGTCGAATCAATAGTAGACTATTACCATAAGAAATATTTACATGCTGGCCCTGAACTTCTTATGTCAATATTAAGACAAAGGTTCTGGATATTAGCAGCTAGGCGTGTTATACGCACCAGAATAAATAAATGCAATATATGTTTTAAGTCAAAGCCACGTTCACAATTTCCATTGATGTCAGACCTTCCCGTTCAACGTGTAACCCCATCAGTAAAAGCCTTTATTCATACAGGATGTGACTACGCAGGACCTATAAATTATACACCTATACGCGCTCGTGGCGTTAAGAGTCGCAAAGCCTATCTTTGCATATTTACCTGTCTGACAACACGCGCTCTACATATCGAGGTCGCAACTGATCTCAGTACGGTTAGTTTTCTTTCCGCTTTAAAACGTTTTCTGTCACGTCGTGGCCCAGTAAAATATATATATTCAGATAACGCTACAAATTTTGTAGGTACCAGGAATTATTTACGACAGTTATATAATTTTATTTCAAAGGAATATCGCGTTCCTTTTGAAGAGGAGCTTTCTGAAAATCGCATAGAGTTCAAATTTATACCGCCTGCTGCACCACATTTTGGTGGATGTTGGGAAAGTGCAGTCAAATCAGTAAAAAATCACGTGTTCAAAGTGATTGGACAACAAATACTCAGTTACGAGGAGTTGATTACTGTTCTGACACAGGTAGAGTGTTTGTTGAATTCACGCCCTCTCACTGTACTCAGCGCTGACCCTTCTGAGCTTTGAGCTCTAACGCCGGCTCATTTTTTAAATACCTTACCGCTTCGCGCTCTACCAGCACCTTATGTGGAGTCGACCGCGAACAATCTGCTTCAAAGACATAGTCAGTTAGGATCAGTTAGTACAGTCTTTCTGGCGTCGCTGGAGAACTGAATACTTACATCAGCTGCAGGTGCGACAAAAGTGGAATAGACCATCCGTTCCAATTGAGGTTGGAACGATCGTTATAATAAATAATGACAGTTCTCCAACTCTTTCATGGCCTTTGGGTATAATTGAAAAGGTACATCCTTCAAAAGACAATATTATTCGCGTTGTCACTGTTAAAACTGCAAGGGGCACACTCGTGCGACCGGTAACACGTTTGTGTCCTCTACCAACACAATGATTTATCTTATATTTGTATTGTTCATATATTTTATTTTTATCTTATTATATTTAATATATATTTAACATTATTTACTTTATTATATATATTTTTTTATGTATACTTCCACGCATCGCATCACATTACTTCGCATCACGCATTTCACTTTTTTTTAAAGGTGACCCTTTAAGGGCGGGGAAAATGTTGGCGCCAATATGTCATTGGGATAATTGTCACATTTTTATTTTTATTACCTATATAAAGTAACACAAAATTGTTGCAATCATTGCCCGCCCCACATCCATAATTCAGTATCCTTTCAAACCGCGTCTTATAAAGACTGTCCGCATCTCTTCCACCTTTTTTACCGTTCCTCCAAACTCGCTATAAAATTGCCATCACCGCGCGCGTGTTAATAAAGTGCAATCATCCAACCAGGGAGAGGACTAAGGATCTGGTGAGTTTCCATATATATCCTTCCTTTGCCTTGCGGTGGTTGCAACTAATCACCCGCACCAAAAAATACAGTCCACTTTATCTTTAATTTCATATCCGCGTCAACAATAGGTATGTATAAAAAAATAACTTATGAATCGGCAAACTGCAATATTAGGTTCTACAATGTCCTCTACTCATGATTTTTTTGTCCACTTATGAATATTTTGTCCATTCAAAAAACTGCAATTAGGTATCTACAATGTCCTCTACTCATGAGTTTTTTGTCCACTTATGAATATTTTGTCCACTCAAAGAACTGCAATTAGGTTTCTACAATGTCCTCTACTCATGTCCTCTACGTTTTTTGTCCACTCAAAAAACTGCAATTAGGTATCGACAATGTCCTCTACTCATGAGTTTTTTATCCACTTAAACTTGTAGAAAACTTTTGTTTTGTCCACAATTAAGTTATCTAGTTGGGGCGTTTCGGCGGTTTTCGATATTTAAAAAAATTGAAATATAAGCAGTTAAACAAATAAATTTGTCATACAATTTTTTTTCTCAATAATAAATGTTTGAGAAACCTTGGAACTTATTATAAAAAATAAGGTTGAGATGTTATGTTTGTCTGTATTTATAAAAATTTTCAGTGTTTTAGCTTTTATGTTTTTTTAAAAATGTGGAAATATAAAATAATAATTAAAATGTTGATGACCACTGAGTGGAAAAAAAAATAAATTTCAGAGTAGGTAAAGTCTGATTTTTTTTAAAGTGCCAATTCTATACATAAACAAAAAAAATGCATAGTATTTACGCATGTATATGTATTAGTAGACTCGTGGTTGCTGATTGGTTTACACCATTTGGTGTCCTTAACAACAAACATCAACAAACCCGACAGTAGGTATCTATCTGTCGAAGTGAGCGCACGTTTGATTTTTTATGGTGACCATGTGTTCTAAATTAAGAATTTCAGTTTTTATTTCTAACTTATGTATTTTATTTTTTGTTTAATATCGATATATACCTAATTATTATTATAAACATGTGTTATCACCGTCTTAGTGTAGAATAAGTGTCCATTATTTATTTGTATTAGTTACATAGATATATTATTTATGTATGTGTGTTTGCCTCAATGAATTATTATGTAAATATTTTGTATAATATAATTTATTATTTTGTAAAATAATATGTAACTGTTTATTATTATAAGGATTAATTACTTCATAATGTATTCTTTTATTTTCCTAGTAAAAAGTATCAAATAAATATTTTGTTTAAATATTACTTTCCCAGGAGATGCCCATTAACATTTGCAGAAAATACCTAATAATATAGACCCATTAAAGCCGCATGGTACCGGGAGTAAGAATAGGTATGAAAAGATTTGAAGATTTTGAAGATATATGCATGTGAAAGTTACAACCGTTTTATATCATGAAATGATAAAAAAAAATCCCATTATATTTTTTTCTTTTACACCATGGTCACCCTATGAGCTTTGGCACTCTTAAAAAAATCAGACTTTATATGATTTTTGTAGACCTAAAATGTTCTATAAATTCTAAAATTTAGGCGGATCAAAAGTTATAAGGGGGGGGACAGACACAAACACAAATACACAAAATTTTCTACTCCGAATTCCGAATTTTTGATCTCCGAATAGAACATATTATAAGTACGCTTCTAGGTTTGAAACTGTCGATATATTAAGAGAAATAAATTCTCTTCAAAAAATTGACAGTTGGATTAGGTACTTCTCGGGCAACTAACAGGTACTAGGTATGTCAAATATTTATTTAACATGCACCTAATAACAAATATCCACATTCTGAAGACTCACAGATCCAGACTGAAAACACAATTAAAAACTGTCTCCATTGGTAATCGAACTCTGAACATTTGGATACCTCACCAATTGAATCACGAAGGTCGACAATTTATTATCAGTTGAATGGGTTTGGGAAAAGAAGCTTAAAGCTTAGCGTCCACAGAGGCGCAGCAGTCGAATCGGTTTTTGTTTCCTAGTAACGAAATCGTTACTACCGACGATCCGATGCGCGCGCGAATTACTATATAATGTAGAATACTAAAATTTGTATGATGCGCTGCGTCCGCTGCGCTTATGTGTAGGCTAACCCTTAAGATATACTTTGCACAAATTGCAATGTAATATGAATTGATTTAATGTACTACGCCCTGATAAGTTAAAAAATGTTTATACACCTATAAATATTTTTACAAAAATTAAGGTTATCTCGCCAGACGAACGGTCACTTTCAAATAACCATAAACATAGAACGGTGTTACTTATGTTGTGTTGCCAACAAAAAATGTAAAGCATTAAAATAAAAATATACTATTTGATGGCTTGAGATACATGTGCCCCCGTGGCCGTCGAAGGGTTAACTGATATTCTAAATTCTAATGTAAAAACGCTACTTGCAAAAAATAAATTACATGACCTCGTTTTTTCTAATTGACACAAAGCTAATCGACCATAGACAAGATACAAATTGATGACAATAATTAAAATCATTAAGCGCCACATTCAAGGTGGATATTTCAAATCTGTAATTAAAGTAATTGACTAAAAAGTTTTGAACGGACATGAACCTGGAAATGACCTACGACTTCAATTTAATCCAATAGATTTTACATTTTTTAACACAACCTTAGTTATTAATTTTGGTTCTGAACTAAAGTTCTTATAAATGTTTTAATTGGGTTCATCTGAGTCGTGCTCTTCATTGCTGAAGGTCGTGTCCATCTTACATAGCCATTAGTGCCTGATATTTATTTATTTACAAAAAAATATTCACAAACTTAATTATAAAGGACACTTTTTGTTTTCGCGAAACCTCACCTCAAGGGCGCTTATTTAAGGCAATCTCTTTTAGACAATCCAAACAACGTGCAACGTGACGCCTAAAGGAACGCTTCATTTAGACAATCCAAACAACGTGCAACGTGACGCCTAAAGGAATGCTTCATTTAGACAATCCAAACAACGTGTAACGTGACGCCTAAAGGAACGCTTCATTTAGACAATCCAAACAACGTGCAACGTGACGCCTAAAGGAACGCTTCATTTAGACAATCCAAACAACGTGCAACGTGACGCCTAAAGGAACGCTTCATTTAGACAATCCAAACAACGTGCAACGTGACGCCTAAAGGAACGCTTCATTTAGACAATCCAAACAACGTGCAACGTGACGCCTAAAGGAACGCTTCATTTAGACAATCCAAACAACGTGCAACGTGACGCCTAAAGGAACGCTTCATTTATTTTGATAATTTTGTTTTATGTAAGAAAAACTTACAACAATACAATAATATGTACAAAACCCTTACTTTAAAATAGGATAAGATTATTTTCTACTAGCTTTTATGTCCCGCCGTTGGCCAAGAATGTAAATTGGTGAAGGAATAAGCAATCGTTTATATAATATTGTCACAAAAAATATTTGCTAATTCGTAGTATGAAAAGTAGTTTGAAATTTAATTGAGTTTAAGCGATGTAAAATGTTCAAGTGATGGTCACAACCCATTTGTTTTTATATATAAGTACATAGGTACATACAATTTCTGCACGCATGGACTATGGTAAATGGTTTTAAATATGACTGATTATAAAGAGACAACGTTGTAAAGAGTTTGGATTTGGCCACAACCACTATTTTTATATATTGTCATCGAACCCAATTTTTTTTAAATATTTAGTAATTTTGGATGATGGGAAATGGCTTAAAAATTAAATAAACAAAAGTACTGAAAAGATTCTAGTGTTGGTCACATCCCATTCGTTTTTATATTTTTCGTCAAGTGTGCATACCTATAGATTATTATATTTTTGCACAATAAAACTGATCTACATTACAGAAGAAGACTTAAATAGTTTTTAATTTGAATATAAACGTTGTGAAGAATCCAGTAATGGCCACAACCCCGATTTTTTATTATATTGTCATCAAAATCAAATGTGTAGTTATTGAAAATTAAGCAATATATGATGATGTAATAAATGGTGTAAATTTCGATTGAAAAAAAATATTGAGAAGATTCTAATGATGGTCACATCCCATTCGTTTTATGTATTTTCGTCAAGTGTGCATGTTGTTTATAATATTTCTATACAATAGACTATAAGACTTAAAACTAACCCAAAAGACTAAATGAAAAAAAAATAAGTATAAGACTATAACAAATAGTTTGTAATAAAAACTGACCCAATGGTCTACATAAAAGATGCAATAGAAGAATTACACAATAGTAAATGTATTATATAAAAAACTGACCAAATGGTCTTCATAAAAGAAGAAGAAGATGAATTGAACTATAGGAAATATTTTATATAAAATTCACCCAACGTCTACATTAAATAAGAAAACGAAGAATTAGACTAAAGGAAATAGTGTGCATAAAAACTAACCAAAAGATCTACAAAAAATAAGAAAAAGAATTAGACTATAGAAAGTAGTTACTATAAAAACTGATCCAAAGGTCTGCATATTAGAAGAATAATTATACGTCAGGAAATAGATTGTATAAAAACTAACGCAAAGGTCAACATAAAAGAAGACGAAGAAGAATTAGACTAAAGGAAAAGTTTGTATGAAAACTCTCCCTTGGTCTACATAAAAGAGGAAAATATTAGACTATAGGAAGTTAGTTTATACAAAATTCAACAAAGGTCTACATAAAATTAGAAAAAGAAGAATTACGTTAAAAGAAATAGTTGGTATCAAAACTGGCCCATAGGTCTACATAAAATAAGAAGAAAAAGAATTAGATTATAGGAATAAGTTTGTATAAAAACTCACCCAAAGGGCTACATAAAAAAAGAGGAAGAAGATGAATTAGACTATAGGAAATAGTTTGTATAAAAACTCACCCAAGGTCTACATAAATTAAGAAAAAGAAAAATTAGACTATAGGAAATAGTTTATTTGTGAACTGTCCAAAATGACTTCACAAAAGAAGAGGAAGAAGAATTAAACTCCAAGAAATAGTTTGTATAAAAACTCACCCAAAGGTCTACTTAAATAAAAGAAGAATTTCACTATAGGAAATAGTTTGTAGATTGAATGACATGTGTATTGTAGTTAACCTAAGATAGTTTAATAATTTTCCTATACGAAATTAGTATATTGTTGGTTTTTAAGTAGTATTAGGTATGTAGGTACCTACCTACAATTATGTTCTAAATTAATTCGAATTCGATTTATAACAAATTTTATTTGAATATCAGAATGTGTCCGTAACCATAGTAACCATAGAACATGTAAAAAATATCAAATGGTTTGTAGACATTTTTTGAATAATATGTAGGTACCTATGTATGTACATTGGTTTGTTCGATGCCATAAAAATGAAAATTGTCCGAAATATCAAATATTATATACAAATTATGCAATTTTATTATGCCTATATCTTTACTAATAATTAACAGACTTTTACAATATACATCTAAAAACTTGCTGTAATGTCTTGTGTTTCATTTATTATTTCATAATTACATTTATTTCAAAGGTTTATTATTTTCAAGAACATATTCATTCGGTAGGAAAATGAAATATTGTATGAAAAGATATTAAAATGGCGGCATTTATGTACAAAACGCTTACTTTAAAAATAAGTTTAACATTATAATTATACAAAATATTCACCATGTTTTTCACTTAAACGCTAAGTTATACTTGAAAATATATTTTTTTCGTGTAAATACGTACTTCTAACTTTTAAACTAACAGGTATTTGCGTGCAAAATGTACACTTTTTTGACAGATATGACTTGGAAAATTTTGTATGAGAAAAATAATTATTGAAATATTTTTAAAATTCAGCATTTTTATCGCATAATTTTTAGCGTGACACTGCATCAGGTATACTGGTACACGTTCGCACATAAATTAGATTTTTAGATGCTCTTGGTTTTTCAGAAGGCGTGAGACAACACACACACACACACACACACACACACACACACACACACACACACACACATACACTAACATTTTGATTGCTTTATTACTTTAGATATTATAAATTTGAATGTTTGTATCTATGTATTTATGTATGTGGGTATGTGTTGAATGCGCTCCTAAACCGTTCATCCGATTGCAATGAAACTTTGGTGAATTGTCGAGAGTATGCCCGGGATGATTTCTGGATAGAAATTTTTTTTTCTTCTTCTTCATCGTGTATTTGGTCATTTTACCTATGAAGGTGGAGTATCCTGGCAGAATAAGTTCCAAATATCCTTCCATCTCTTCGCAGGTCTTACAGGACGGTTTCTGGATTCAAACTTTTTTCTTCTTCTTCTTTATCGTGTATTTGGTCACTTTCCATATGAAGTTGGAGAATCCTGGAAAAATAAGGTCCAATTGTCCTTTCATCTCTTCGCAGGTCTTCCCAGTATCGCTTCGGGAATTAAACTTTTTCTTAACCTACTGAATGGACGGGAGGTAATGAAGGGAAGGGAGGTACCTACTGATGGGCCTGAAGGGATGGGTGGTAGTGAATGGAAGGGAGGTACTGAAGGGATGGGAGGTATTGAAGGGACGGGAGGTACTGAAGGGACGGGAGATACTGAACGGCCTGAAGGGACGTGTGGTACTGAAGGAACGGGAGATACTGAAGGGATGGGAAGTACTGAAGGGTCTGAAGCGACGGGTGGTAATGAAGGACCATTTTTAATTATACAGGCAATACGAAATTTGCCGGGGGTTCGCTAGTCTATTATAAAAATTATTTACCATGTTTTTCACTCAAACTCTAAGCTATACTCGAAAATATATATTTTTCGTGTAAATACGTACGATGGCTGGACGACGTGCTGTGCCATATAAAAAATGTACCTTATGAATTGGATAAGAATGGCGGTCGATAGGGAGGGATGGAGACGATTTCTGGAGGAGGCCAGGGTCCGTAGCGGTCTGTAGTGCCACTGATGATGATGAAATACCTACGTACTTCTGACATTTATTTGCTCACGAAAAAGTAAAATTTTTGTAATTTCATTCGTTGCAAAAAATTGTAGTAAAATTGTCCAAAAATTGAAAAATAACACAATAAAACACAGATAGTTTGATTTTTTATTTGTTGAAAACATTCACAGCGGCCATGCAAATCATGCAAATCTGATCCCAATACGATCCGACTCGCTAAGAACCTACCTTTGTAACGGAGAATGAATGCAGTAGGTAGGTATGTTTTTATAGTAATAGTCGTTCATTTGAATGTACGCAGGCGACAGATAGGTAAGTTCTAAATGAAAATTTCAAATCGGGATCGGAATCGAGTTTCAAGAGTATGGCTACTGATCGTGAAGGAAGCAATGTGCAAAGTATTTATCGTTTAAAACACTCGTTTTTTGCCACAGACTTATATAAATACAGCATTATACTCGCTTAAAAATTTCTACATACATAAATATATTACTAACTAAAATATTATGGTGGGGATTTTAACGAATGTTTTCAATAGGTTTTTGTGATTGTCATCGTCAAATAACTTTTACATTTACTTATATACTTAGTTGTGAATTTAATGCTGATCACAATATTATTTGCAAATCCCCATCTTTGTCTTCGTTCTATTTATATCAAGTTACGAAATAACAACTGAGATAATGACATTGTACCGATGTCGATTAGCACAAAACACCAATGCAGTTAGGAAATGCAAAGAAAATGTTGACCCCAGAGGAAGAAAAGTCAACAGCCTCGAGATGGAATATTACAACCAGTATGTTCAGTACATACACATAATATATATTTGCATTCTTTTATTTCGCACATTGCGACATGACTCAAGGAACTCTGTAGTGAATATTGAACATCATGCAACATTAAAAGATCAACGTTCGTTGTATAAAACTGACAAAATTTCACGGTCACATTAACATCAATTACACATTAACACCTATACAATGTTGAAGTTCAGCAATTTTTCTTCATACCGAATATTACGTTTTTTAATTCCTTGTCCTTTTGTAGGTACCTCAGCACAGGTCTTCCTAGTTAGATGATCATTGTACCATCGCAATTACACTCATATCAGTAACACGCACACACAAACTTGTATGTATGTACCTATCTACACACAAGCACTCTATTATGAAAGTGTATTGTATTTTTTTATATTTTTTTATATGTGGTGGTTGACTGGTAGAGATTGCCTGCGGGCAATAAGTCCGTCACGTTGTATAAAGCAATAAAAGTATTTTATTATTATTATTATATTAATAAATAAGTAAATAGCTCTGGTTAGGATATTTTTACTCCTCACTAACCCAAGGGGATATAGTGGGGAGTTATGATTTCGCAATTTTTAAGGGTATTTTTTTATTGCAGATTATCAACTAGTATCATGCTGAGATTGTATTCTGAAAGTTTCATCACAATGTATCTGTGTGTGTGTGCTATGTGCAGTGTGCTATGTGCTATGTGCTGTGTGCTATGTACGGCGTGTTCATATTTACTTTATCGATTATAGACTAAAGTACTCATTCGATTCTATTCAAATTTTGCAAATATATATCGCACCTTTATTTTCATAGTGACACTAAACAAAAAAAAAAAATTCACAATTAGGGATTAAAGTTTTAAATTTTTTAATTTAATTTGAAAAAATACAAATCGCAATAATGCCAATTAGTGGCCAATCTGGTGTTTCTGTATTCAATAGATAGCGCTCATCTAAAATACATAGCTGGTTATAAAAATGAAAAATTTTAAATTTACAATTTTGTATAGTGTCACTATGAAAATAAAGGTGCGATATATATCTAATACTCGCTTAGACCCCATTAGATTTTGAACGATATATGAATAGTGCTTCTCAATTTTTTTAACTGTCAAATATTTCAAAGTAACCCCAAACTCAGGAAACTTCAAATTTGAAATTTTTATTTTCAAATTGGTAAAAAGGCACACCACTTACATAAAATGGCATTGAAGATTTATCAAGTTATCATAACAAAATATTTAAATAAAAAATTATTTAACAAACTCATTACATGAAAATACTGAAAATTTTCCATATAAAATTTGAATTCTTTATAAAATGACTTGTCAGTGAGGAGTTTAACGTTGGCCACAACCCACTGGTTTTAACTATGTAACTGATACAATAACATTTGGTACTTAAATTGTATGAAGCAATGTCGTCACTAAATTCAATTTTCATAAAAATTGTCAAAAAAAAAATGAGATATACTACTACAATGCTGATATTTTTTATAGAAAATTAAATCATTCGGAAACTAACAAATACCAAATGGGGGGCACAACCTCATGTCCTCCGCACCTCGACTTTAGCGCTGTGCTTCTCGGTGGCAGAATACGCTGCACCTGTATGGTACAACTCCGTGCATACGAAGAATGTTGACGTGGCCGTGAACGATGCGGTTCGCACCGTGACCGGATGCCTTAAGCCGACACCAATCAGCGAGATCTACCCAATCGTGGGTATCGCCCCTCCCACAATCAGAAGACAGGTCGCAGCTGAGACGGAGCGAATGAAGCAACTTCTCGACCAAAGACATCCCATGTACGGCCGTGAGGCCCGACAATCCCGGCTGAAGTCAAGAAGAGGCTTTGTGGAAACAACAGCCGCGCTGCCTGGCCCGCCAGAGGCGCGCCGGATTGAGCTGTGGCAAGAAAGTTTCGCTGACCCCGCGCATGTCAAACCGAAGGAAGAGATGGCCGCTGGACACAACCTGCCATACCCCACTTGGAGAGCACTAAATAGATTGAGAACTGGGGTGTCGCGCTGCAATAGTAACCTCAAAAAATGGGGCTACAAGGAGGACGATACCTGCGAGTGCGGGGACATACAGGACCACCAACACCTTATGATATGTCCGAAAGTCGGAGAGACATGCGCGCGGGAGGACCTAATTGCCGCAAATGACAGGGCCGTACATGTGGCCAACTACTGGAAGTTCTTTATTTGATGAATCCGGACACGGAAAGTAAAGTAAGTATAGAAAATTAAATTGTCTAGTTGGGGTGTTTCGGCTTTTTCGATATTTTTAAAAACTTTGGAAATATAGGCAGTTAAAGACATAAATTTGTCATAAAAAAAATTTCTTAATAAAAAATGTTTGAGAAACTCTGGAATTTTTTTGAAAAATGTAATTTGAGATGTTGTATTTGTCTATATTCACACCAATTTTCAGCGTTCTAGATTGTATGGTTTCTGAGATATATGGAAAAATAAAGTAAAAATTGAAAAGTTGATAACCCCTGACCTTTAAAATTCTGAGTATTAAATTTTTGTAGGCCTACTACTTTTTATATATTCTGAAATTTTGGGCTCTGTAAATTGAGCGGATCAATAATTAATAGGACACACACACACACACACACACACACACACACACACACACACACACACACACACACACACACACACACACACACAAACACACACACACCCCCTCACACACACACACACACTCTCACACACACACCACACACACACACACACACACACCCTCACACACACACACAAACACACACAAACACACACACACACACACCCTCACACACACACACACACACCACACACACACACACACACACACACACACACACACACACACACCCTCACACACACACACAAACACACACCCCCTCACACACACACACACACACACACACACACACACACTAAATGTTCTACTCCGAATTCTGAGTAAATCCGTATATGGAACATATATACTGCGAAGCCACTAAGTTGGTGTTTTTTGACTTCAAAGTTGGAAAAGCCGTGAAAAATATAGACCCTATAATATATACAAATCTCGCATATCCTGGCTTGAAACATTGTCGATATGTTAAGAGAACAAAGTTCTCTCGAACAAATCGACAGTTGGACAATACAAGTATATTCAACATTCCTTTAGTGAATGTTTGTCACAAAATTTGAAAATTCAGCATAAATTTCCCTAAGTGATATTAAAAATATCCTTTTTTACATCATCTTTTTTAAATTACTCCATAACTATGTGTCATAGAGAAATAAATATTTTATGTGTTTAAAGAGTGCATAAAATCAAAGTGAATAGCCGATAAAGTTTTTTCATTTCAAGTCAGGTTTGTTCTTAAGATGCAACAAATCTCCAAAAAATTTCGGTTTTCGATAATTTATAGCGCATATAAAACCTTTTTAACGCACGCGAGAGTTACCGTTACTAACACGTAACTTCATTGTCCATTATACGGTTTAAATATATAATGTTTTTATGTAGTCACTAGATTTAGCGTTATATGCCCTTAAAAAGAAAATATATATGGCAGTAATATTAATTATACAATAGAATCGTCAAAATTGTAAAGACAGAAATACCCACCAATAAAAGGCTATCTCGAAGACATTTCCTCACAGGATAGTACAAAACGATGAAGAAGAAGAATATAGGTAATGGGCTTTTATTCTTTAAATTTTTTTTTATCACCAATGTACACTGTAGGTACCTAGATGTGTGTATACAGGGTGTCCCATAAGTCAACGTATTCCTTTTAAGGGCTGTTATACCAACTCATGACTCGCCAGAATATGCAAATATGACCTTGATAAAAGTTCCTTAGTTTTCGAGATATTGTCACTTTTACAAAGTGCCCGAAAATCTCTGTCTTGGATTGGTTTTTCGAGTGCCATATCTACAAATTTCAATATTTTGGAATTTTAATTTATGTTTTATAATCTCGAATAACTCAGCTGTTGATCACAATCCAAAATAATAATAAATTTTTTTTAAAATAATTTTGGCCCGGGTATGAATTTAAAAAAAAAATATTACTCAACTTTGATTGTTCACACTGAAAAAAATGTATGACGCCAACCTGGCAAATTGTTGCAAAAGTTGGTGCAATTATTGTTATTTCCAAAATAGTATAACAATTACTATGTTTTACAGTAAAAAATGAGCTGATTATGAAATTATTTCATTTATTAGGATTTCCGGCGTAAACACTTTCTTTTGTGACAAGGATTTATTTTAACTAAATAAACATTTAAATAATCTAAAGGCAAGTGTTCACACTGAAATTTTGCTTCTTCTTTAGTAAATAAGTGAACTCTTTTTTTATTATATTATAATTATAAAAATTAATACCACTACTACAAATTGATAAAACAAACAAGTAAAATAACATTAAAAATAACAAAATCAAGAAAATAAGTAATGAAACAAATAGACAAATGAAAAGGGAAAGGGAAATGTATTTAAGTCGAAATAAAAGAAGAACGATTATGAGGACATCAAATGAGATATTGTGAATAACTTAAAAACAGATCTTAGGACATTTAAGTATTCTAAATCTGCCGATTTTGTTGTTCCGCTATTCTTTCGCTTAATTTCTTTGAGTTGATGTACTTAATTCCACACAGCTTTACGCGTGTAATGGTAGGTACTTACTAGAGAAAAAACTGGAAAAGCATAAAATTATGTAGAATTTTAATTAAAGTCGTACAAACCACAAGCCAACTGCAAATGGATAAAAATTAACTAGCATAATGTAACCTAAAAATAGTAAAAGCAAGAATAAAAATTGTATGAAGCGATGTCGTCACTAAATTAAGAGCGGTGATAGCCCAGCGGTAATGTCTTCGCCTCACATTCTTGAGGTCGACGGTTCGAATCCGGGCGGGGCACGCACCTCTGGATTTTTAAAAAATCTATGTGCGGATTTATATCACTATCTATGTGTAACCATGATCCAATTTGTCTGGATCCCCTTTCTAAGGGTTACGAAGGTCAGATGGCAGTCGCTTCAATGTAATAACCAGACTCGCCAATTCCAGGATCATGGCCAAAGCGTACCCCGATAGAAACGGGACAAAAGCGCTAAGGGGAAAGAAGACTTTAATAATTAAAAGAAAGTGTTTACGCCGGAAATCCTAATAAATGAAATAATTTCACAATCAGCTCATTTTGCAGTAAAATAGCAATATCTATTTTTGTACTGTAAAATATAGTAATTGTTATACTATTTTGGAAATAACAATAATTGCGCCAACTTTTGCAACAATTTGCCAGGTTGGCGTCATACATTTTTTTTCAGTGTGAACAATCAAAGATGGGAAATATTATTTTTTTAATTCATAACCCGGGCCATAATTATTTTTAATTCGCCAAAAAAAAAAGTTTTATTATTGTTTTGGATTGTGATCAACAGCTGAGTTATTCAAGATTATAAAACATAAATTAGAATTCCAAATTATTGAAATTTGTAGATATGGTACTCGAAAAACCAATCCAAGACAGAGATTTTCGGGCACTTTGTAAAAGTGGCAATATCTTGAAAACTATGGCTCTTTTACTAAGGTCATATTTGCATATTCTGGCGAGTCATGAGTTGGTATAACAGCCCTTAAAAGGAATACGTTGACTTATGGGACACCCTGTATTTATACAATCATTATGACAAATTTTTAACATCTCAACAGAGACGAAGTTGGCATATCATAGGAAATGGGGGAAATATCCTGTAGGACAACCCGACAAACTGAGTTTTTAAGTGCATTAGCGCAACAAACTAGTGCCAAATTCGAGGCAATATTTGCCTCCTAATCAACACGGAAAGGTAAATACGCGTCCTGGGTCGTCAAGGGTATCGATGCTGTCCCCCTGAAGTTCCTTTTGAATGCTAGTCCACCAAGTTGCCAGCGGACGACGAAAGTGATGGACAGTACAACATGATTATGTAAAATCAGTTCGAAATCAAAATTATTTACGTACCAGGAGCCGACCCCGACTAAGACAGGAAAAGGGCAAAGAAGAAGATGTTGTACTGTCCATGCCCATTGTATTGTTGAAAAATAAACAAATAAAAACTGTTCTCATACCTGATATAAGTAGGTGGAATAAAAATATATAATTTATTACATACATATTTGATATTTTTTAAAAAAAAGAACAAAACAAAAAAAAACATTTAATTTAATTATGGGTTTTAAAATTAAACAGATTTGTATACGATCTTATATTTTTTTGTACATTTTTTGATGATATAAACATTTTATTACCAGTAGGTACCGTTATTTTTTTTTTTTAAATTTTTTTTTTTTTTATTATTATTATTGAAACCAAACAAAATATAACAATTTACAAACAATAAAAATATTACAAAAAGGTACAATTTAAATAGGTTATATGAAACATTTTTTTATAGTATTATTTAAATATGTGGTTTTGTTTGTTGTCAAATTACAAACAATTACAAACATAGAAAATAAAATTAAATAAAAAATAAATAAAAACAAAATTTTCTTCACTTGTTCTTCATTTACATTGAAAAGAAGTAAAACAATTGAAATCGATCTAATAACGATTAAAAACAGGTTTAACATGCATTGTCATCGGCAATAATCAAAATCTTTGGTCATAACTTTCGGGCTGGTCGGAAAGCTATCTAAAAATCGATTGCGAAATTCCAGTACAGCCAGACAAGTGCGAAGATAATAAAAAGGGTGTAATTGAAAAACATCAGTTATTTCCAAACCTCACATCTAAATCAAACACACTCGCTTCGAGAATTTTGGCGTCAATTGTTTGTATAGTATTTTCGGTGAACGTTATAGATTCGGTAATGGTTGAAAGCTTTTTTGTGAATCTCGGATCTGGTATCCCGATCTTTTTGTACTCCTCTTCTGCGTTCTTCAATTCAGCGAGCGATTCGACATATTTCTGTTTTGACTTATTCAAATTCTCTTCGTTTTCAATCACACCATGTTTGATCGCGTCGTTTTGAAGTGACAAAGCTGTGTTATAGTGAGCATTCCCTTTGATCTTGTGCTCCAAAGCCATACCTATAGCATTCGATTCCGTGGACGAATGGATCGTGAGCGCTTCAGACAAATATTTTTTGGCCTCGGTAAAATTGATTTGTTCGTCTGTAAATTTACCTTGTTGTTCTGAGCTAAATCCCTTATCGATAAGAACATTTACAAAGCTATCGAGTATTGTATATTTGTCATCCTTAAGATTAGAAACAATCGAAGGTTTTGCAATTAGAATAGCGGCGTCAATTTTCTTTATCGCTTCCTCGTGTCGTCCATTTTGGAATAAATTTATTGCGTCGTCTCTAATTATTTTAACTCTTCCATCGATGGCTTGATCGGCTGTTTCGGATACCGTTACAACGACGGTATGTCCATTTTTACTAAACTCCACATTGTGGGCTTTCTCGAAATGGCTGAAATTTGCCGATTCTCCGATGGCGTGTTTTTGATTGATTCTAAACGCGTCTTTTGTTCCGTCGGCAAAATTCAATCGCATATTAAATGGGCATATGGAAGCCTGAAGATTGATAACCAATTTTTCTTCTATGTATGAGTGAGCGATAACCCTCTTGCCCGAAAACTTTGAATCGGGTCTAGCACCTTTCCAATCAAAATTATCTACACTCCAAACTTCTATATGTGTGACATCACAAGATGTGTTGTTTGCAACTTTGAATTTAGTTTCCTTCGCTCCCATTTTGTATATACATATGTAATTAGTCCTCACTTAACAATATAACTACAATATGAACACGGTTATGCAAACAAACTTAATGATTATATTTTGGCTGACTCAATTTATATTATATGCGTGGATTTTAGATCAAGATTAGTTATTCGATCCCGGTTTAAAATCAATAAGTACTTTCTTGTATAAAATATCAAGAAGAATCCACACCATAATCCAACTGTTGATTTGTTCAAGAGAATTTATTCTCTAAACATATCGACAAAACATTAAGCCAAGACCCGCGTATAAGGAATACTAGGAACATTTTGTATGGCGTAGTGGACTTTTTGCATGCTAAAACCACCAACTTAGAGGCTTCGCAACATATATGTTCCGATACATGGATTTACTCAGAATTCGGAGTAGAACATTTTATGTGAGATTTGTGTGTCTGTGTGTGTGTCTGTCCCCCCCTTATAACTTTTGATCCGCTGGATTCACAAAGCCTAAAATTTCAAAATATATAAAAAGCTATAGGCCTACAAAACTGTTATACTCAGAATTGTGAATTTTTGTTTCAGTCAAGGGTTATTTACTTTTGAATTTTTGGTTTATTTTTCCATATGTCTAGAACGCTGAAAATTGGTACAAACATAAACAAAATCTCATATGAGTTTTTTCAAAAAATAAAAATCCAGGGTTTCTCAAACATTTTTTAGTAAGATAAATATTTTTTTTATGATAAATTTATGAGTTTAACTGTCTATATTTCCAAATTTTATAAAAATATCGAAAAAAGCCGAAACACCATAACTATATAATTTAATTTTCTATAAAAAATATTAATATTGTAGAAGTACATCTCAAATTTTTTTCAACAATTTTTATAAAAATTGAATTAAGTGACGACATCGCTTCATACAATTTGTATGGCAGTCGCCTATACAAAATATGTAAGAAGACTTAATAGTTTGATACTTAATCTCCAAACATACATACAGAACCATCATGCTGTTTTCATATTCCGGGTAGGAAAAGAGGACTGACCTTCATACTGTCCTATCTTGACATACATACCAACATGTGTTAAAATTTTCAATAATTTGTATTTATGGGTTTATAGTTTGATTCTTATTCTTCAACTATACATACTATCGCTATCGATAGTTGGATCTCATGTGTTACATGCAACTAGAATATTAGTAATATGTATATTTATGTATGTAAGTGGGTATTTTTTTGTTCAAGCAGTAAAAAACGAGAATGTTTTAGACGATACGTAAATAATTTTGGAAATTGCTTTCTTCACAAATTAATATTGCTATTTTCTATGTATGGAGGACGCGTTCCTTGAATTGAACACAAGTTTCTAAAGGGAATATGTACAACAAACCCAAGTGTCATTTGAGGCTGTACTGCCTCCTATTGAATACGGAAAAGAAGATACGCTCATTACTTTTCACATTGTAATAATTTAAATTACAGTTATCGGCAAAAAACCTGAGAAATCATGTGGGATGCGCAGAGCACAAATGTTGATGTTTGATTGGTATATCTGCAAACATCCCCTTTCCACGCCGCTGAAAATAAAGTTATTTACTGGAAACTATAAATTTTGTTATCTTTCCCTTAAAAAGTTTCCATTTAACAATAATTAATTTTCAGACCTGCCCCCCTAGACAACATGCCATTAAAGCTAAGCGTTATATCGCTAAGCGATAGAAATGTATGAAATTTGTGGCTGTCACGTGTTGTCATAGCGACCAATTTCATACATTTACTATCGCTTAGCGATATAACGCTTAGCTTAAATGACACGTTGTCTAGGCCCCCTGTACCCTTACTCTTGAAACTCGTATAATATCCCAATTTCAAGTTTTCGTTTAGAACTTACCTATCTGTCGCCTGCATACATTCAAATTATCTACTAGTACGATTCAAATATATCTACCTACCGCATTAATCTCCATTACAAAATTAGTTTCATAGTGAATCGGGTCGTATTGGGATCAGTTTGCAGCAGAATTAATTATTATATTTCAACAAATAATAATAAATTGTATTTTAATAAATTCACTTATTCTAATAGAGACATCTATTGAAATCCTTCCATACTATCTTCAAACATAATATAAACAAATGTCTTACATACATATCTCGATAGATGGCGATGGATATATTACAGAAATACAAAATATGTATTTTCTCAATCATACATAGAGATGTTAGCTGTGAGGCACCGGCTTAGAATAGTGCTTCCACTCTTTTCTATTATTGTTTTCGAGTGTCCCGTAAGAGCCAGGTAATCGAAAATACAACAGGCAACAATAACATCTCACATAGTTCAGCAATGAGGTTCACCACCCATTCTGAATATAGTGCCTTTTTAGGTGAGACGAGACTGGTGTGTGGGTATACACAGATATGTTGTGCTCCCTTTTATAAGGCAATGCACACCCGCACAACTTTCGCTGGTTACCCCGTGATGGTATGAATGAATGAACTATTTACAAATAAGTACTGAAAAATAATATAAAATACATTTAGAATAATAAATGGATTTTATCCTCGCGGTGTGACGTAATGAGTCCCGTATAAATTCAGTCAACTTTTTGACATTTCTCATATATACCTACTCAAATTCAGACGGATAAATTTCGACGAATCAGAATAGGACATATCATTTATCACTAAAACTCATTTGAAAATCTACGCCATGTGGTTTTTCGGAACAATCAATATATTGTGATAAAAGGATTGTGTTGTAGCCAACACTTTACTCTGCAGTAGGTATATTGCATTTACAAAAAAATATATAAATAAATAATAGATAAATAATTTATTTGTTGCATATAATATATAAAAAATAACAAACAATTATACCTAGGTACATTTTTTGCACTATTTTACAACAAATAGGCTATTGCTCAGCTGTACACCCGTGGAGACCCACAGTGCAGCAGGTTTTCAACAATGCCTTGAACAATCACAAAATATATATTTAGATACATATATAGATAATAACACAAAAATAAAACTAAATTATATATAGGAAAAAATACAAGATGTCAAATTAGTGATGCATGATATGCAAATATTTATTAAAATGTGTTGCAATGTTGAAAGAAAAGTGTTCATTTATAGAAATAAATATACTGTCCAGAGGAACAAGTGTCCAGAGGAACACAACTTGCCCCTACATTTTTTGCACTATTTTACAACAAATAAGCTATTGCTCAGCTGTACACCCGTGGAGACCCACAGTAGTGCAGCTGGTTTTCAACAATGCCTTGAACAATCACAAAATATATATTTAGATACATATATAGATAATAACACAAAAATAAAACTAAATTTTATATAGGAAAAAATACAAGATGTCAAATTAGTGATGCATGATATGCAAATATTTATTAAAATGTGTTGCAATGTTGAAAGAAAAGTGTTCATTTATAGAAATAAATATACTGTCCAGAGGAACAAGTGTCCAGAGGAACACAACTTGCCCCTACATTTTTTGCACTATTTTACAACAAATAAGCTATTGCTCAGCTGTACACCCGTGGAGACCCACAGTAGTGCAGCTGGTTTTCAACAATGCCTTGAACAATCACAAAATATATATTTAGATACATATATAGATAATAACACAAAAATAAAACTAAATTTTATATAGGAAAAAATACAAGATGTCAAATTAGTGATGCATGATATGCAAATATTTATTAAAATGTGTTGCAATGTTGAAAGAAAAGTGTTCATTTATAGAAATAAATATACTGTCCAGAGGAACAAGTGTCCAGAGGAAGACAACTTGCCCCTACATTTTTTGCACTATTTTACAACAAATAAGCTATTGCTCAGCTGTACACCCGTGGAGACCCACAGTAGTGCAGCTGGTTTTCAACAATGCCTTGAACAATCACAAAATATATATTTAGATACATATATAGATAATAACACAAAAATAAAACTAAATTTTATATAGGAAAAAATACAAGATGTCAAATTAGTGATGCATGATATGCAAATATTTATTAAAATGTGTTGCAATGTTGAAAGAAAAGTGTTCATTTATAGAAATAAATATACTGTCCAGAGGAATAAGTGTCCAGAGGAAGACAACTTGCCCCTACATTTTTTGCACTATTTTACAACAAATAAGCTATTGCTCAGCTGTACACCCGTGGAGACCCACAGTAGTGCAGCTGGTTTTCAACAATGCCTTGAACAATCACAAAATATATATTTAGATACATATATAGATAATAACACAAAAATAAAACTAAATTTTATATAGGAAAAAATACAAGATGTCAAATTAGTGATGCATGATATGCAAATATTTATTAATATGTGTTGCAATGTTGAAAGAAAAGTGCTCATTTATAGAAATAAATATACTGTCCAGAGGAACAAGTGTCCAGAGGAACAAGTGTCCAGAGGAACACAACTTGCCCCTACATTTTTTGCACTATTTTACAACAAATAAGCTATTGCTCACCTGTACACCCGTGGAGACCCACAGTAGTGCAGCTGGTTTTCAACAATGCCTTGAACAATCACAAAATATATATTTAGATACATATATAGATAATAACACAAAAATAAAACTAAATTTTATATAGGAAAAAATACAAGATGTCAAATTAGTGATGCATGATATGCAAATATTTATTAAAATGTGTTGCAATGTTGAAAGAAAAGTGTTCATTTATAGAAATAAATATACTGTCCAGAGGAATAAGTGTCCAGAGGAAGACAACTTGCCCCTACATTTTTTGCACTATTTTACAACAAATAAGCTATTGCTCAGCTGTACACCCGTGGAGACCCACAGTAGTGCAGCTGGTTTTCAACAATGCCTTGAACAATCACAAAATATATATTTAGATACATATATAGATAATAACACAAAAATAAAACTAAATTTTATATAGGAAAAAATACAAGATGTCAAATTAGTGATGCATGATATGCAAATATTTATTAAAATGTGTTGCAATGTTGAAAGAAAAGTGTTCATTTATAGAAATAAATATACTGTCCAGAGGAACAAGTGTCCAGAGGAACACAACTTGTCCCTACATTTTTTGCACTATTTTACAACAAATAAGCTATTGCTCAGCTGTACACCCGTGGAGACCCACAGTAGTGCAGCTGGTTTTCAACAATGCCTTGAACAATCACAAAATATATATTTAGATACATATATAGATAATAACACAAAAATAAAACTAAATTTTATATAGGAAAAAATACAAGATGTCAAATTAGTGATGCATGATATGCAAATATTTATTAATATGTGTTGCAATGTTGAAAGAAAAGTGCTCATTTATAGAAATAAATATACTGTCCAGAGGAACAAGTGTCCAGAGGAACACAACTTGCCCCTACATTTTTTGCACTATTTTACAACAAATAAGCTATTGCTCAGCTGTACACCCGTGGAGACCCACAGTGTAGCTGGTTTTCAACAATGCCTTGAACAATCACAAAATATATATTTAGATACATATATAGATAATAACACAAAAATAAAACTAAATTTTATATAGGAAAAAATACAAGATGTCAAATTAGTGATGCATGATATGCAAATATTTATTAAAATGTGTTGCAATGTTGAAAGAAAAGTGTTCATTTATAGAAATAAATATACTGTCCAGAGGAACAAGTGTCCAGAGGAACACAACTTGTCCCTACATTTTTTGCACTATTTTACAACAAATAAGCTATTGCTCAGCTGTACACCCGTGGAGACCCACAGTAGTGCAGCTGGTTTTCAACAATGCCTTGAACAATCACAAAATATATATTTAGATACATATATAGATAATAACACAAAAATAAAACTAAATTTTATATAGGAAAAAATACAAGATGTCAAATTAGTGATGCATGATATGCAAATATTTATTAAAATGTGTTGCAATGTTGAAAGAAAAGTGTTCATTTATAGAAATAAATATACTGTCCAGAGGAACAAGTGTCCAGAGGAACACAACTTGCCCCTACATTTTTTGCACTATTTTACAACAAATAAGCTATTGCTCAGCTGTACACCCGTGGAGACCCACAGTGTAGCTGGTTTTCAACAATGCCTTGAACAATCACAAAATATATATTTAGATACATATATAGATAATAATACAAAAATAAAATAAAATTATATATGAAAACTTCTAAACAGGAAAAAAAAGAATTGAAAAAAACAAAATAAAAAAAAACAAATAAGCAAAGAACGCATTATATGTTTTTTCACAACCAGTAAAATTTTATTTTCTATATATCTAAATAAATAAAACAAAGTCGGGTTAGTTACACCATTTACATATAACTCAAGATCGGCTGGACCAATTGTAATGATCCCTTATTTGTTGGATTTGTCTCCGCTCCGAATAGCAGAATATCTTTTAAAATTATAAAATATAATGGGTGGTGGCGAGTGGTTAGCGAGCTGGGTTAGTAATCTAGTGCAGGTCGCAAGTTCGAATCCTGCCACGACCAATTTCGTTCACATATAGCACAAGCATTACTGCTTAGTTTAGGGAATGTATGAAGATATATATGTACTTGTTACAAGGATATATTCATTCAAAAAATAATAATAATATCGGAAAAATTTACGAAAAAAATGTTATACAGAAATTTAATTTTTAAATAAATTAAAACACACCGCAAAATAATAGAAAATATCATTTAAAATAATTTAAATGTGTAACATAAATTCTGTTACACGTTTTATTTCTTAAATGTTTTATTTCTTAAATGCTTAAACTTATGTATATTGTACCTACATCAGAAATTATTAAACATGTAAAACGACTTTGAAATAAATAAATAAGATACTATAAATAAATCCGCCATAGAAAATGTCAAGGAAACTATGCTAGAAAATTTCACTAACAAAACAGCACACAATAAGGTAGTAGTGGATAATAAAACGAGTGGGTTGTGGCCAACACTAAACTCTCCACACCATAGTAAGCGTTTATTTTTTCTTCTTGAAATGTTGACAATCTCTAAATGCATTTTTATGAAGTACATTTCTATTAGATTCTTAAACAAATATAAGATTCCCAGAGGAAAAAAGTTTTCACAATACACCATACACACAAGAACATTGTCACGAAATTCATAGTATGCATTTTCTACATGATACCTGTTGAGAAATTTAAGTAAAATTGCATTACTAGCAAAATGAGCCAGTGTATGAGACAGTGTATCAATGTTGATGAGGCGATGTATGTGCCAAGATATATAGAAGAATGCGGTGTTCGGTTCTCACTGCCTACCCCTTGAGGAAGATAGAAGTGGAGAGTAAAATATACCTACACTTGTTTATAGAGACACATACAATATCAATATGAAGTTGATCATTCACTTTTACAGACCCATACAGAAGATATACATGTTTGCTAAGCTTGTTATACATGTTTCATACAAATATGAAATTTATTTCACAGTGATATGGCACACCATAGATTATTTTCTTTGAATTTTGACAATCCTTGAATGCATTTTTATGTATATTAACTTGTTGTATCAACATTTCAATCAGTATTAAAATACCTCGATTTTCCAGACCGTGAGAGCATTTTGAAAATTTGGACAGATTAAATCAAACAAGATTTTAACGGATCTCTATGGAAAACTAATCAGCTCTATGTCTATGCACTTTATATATATGATGTTAATATGAAGTCGATCGGACTTATATTTTGGGCTGTAGAGAGGACACAAAAAACAACGTAAATGATGAAATCATAGAGAATAAATTAAAATTTGTCTATGGAAAACTAATCAGCTCTAGGTCTTTGCACTTTACACATATGATGTAAATATGAAGTCGATCGGACTTATAGTTTGGGTTGTAGACAGGACACAAAAAGCATAATTCCGTACGCTGAACGCCGAACGCCGTACGCCATACATACAAACACATCACGACGAAACTTTGTGTGCTTTCTCTACATGATACCCGTTGAGAAATTGATTTAAAAAAATATGCTTAAAAATGGTGAAATCATGACTCTCCACTATTCCATAGTGTGGAGAGTAAAAAAGAAAACCGCAGAGTATCTAAATAATATTTTTGTTTTTAATCTAAACGGTTTATAATAGGTACCTACCTATTGTTAACCGCATAAATAGTTATATAAGATAAGTTAAAATAATAAATACTAACTTTTGTTATTAAGGCATTATTGTATATTTGTATGAAAGTTAACCACACACTATTTTTTGAGTGTTTGTTTTCCTTGTTTTAGCAGAAGCTAGAAATCAAGGTGATATACCGCTTACAAACGTATGGTAGGTACCAGTGACACCTCTATACCGCGGCGAACTACGGTAGGTACTAGTGACACCTCTATACCGCTTACAAACGTACGGTAGGCACCAGTGACACCTCTATACCGCTTACAAACGTATGATAAGTACCAGTGACACCTCTATACCGCGGCAAACCACGGCAAGTACCAGTGACACCTCTATACCGCTTACAAACGTACGGTAGGTACCAGTGACACTCCTATAACGCGGCAAACCACTGCAAGTACCAGTGACACCTCTATACCGCTTACAAACGTACGGTAGGTACCAGTGACACCTCTAAACCGCTTAAAATCGTACGGTAGGTACCAGTAACACCTTTATACCGCGACAAACCACGGTAGGTACCAACACCTCTATACCGCTTACAAACGTACGGTAGGTACTAGTGACACCTTTATACCGCTTACAAACGTACGGTAGGTACCAGTGACACCTCTATACCGCGACAAACCACGGTAGGTACTAGTGACACCTCTATACCGCTTACAAACGTAAGGTAGGTACTAGTGACACCTCTATACCGCTTATAAACGTACGGTAGGTACCAGTGATACCTCTATACCGCTTACAAATGTACGGTAGGTACCAGTGACACCTCTATACCGCGGCAAACCACGGTAGGTGCAAGTGACACCAAATGATATATATTGAACGATATTCCCATAATTCATGTATACAATATGCACATGGGTAGGTATGTATTGCGGTACATTAATATATTGAGATTCAATATTTGTTACACTTTATTCTACCTACATCCCTTCATACCTACAACATTTGACTACAAAAGTAAGTTATAATCAAGACCACACCGTGTAACTTTTATGTTCGGACTCTCATCAAACAAATCATTCAAATCTGTGTCATCGCCATTCAAGTTCAAGTTTAGTGTTGTTATATAATATGAGGTGATTATCAAGAGGCATATGGGCTATTCATTTCTGAACCAGACGATGGGAAAGGTAGATAAATTATCCTCTCTCCTCCATTTTCCTGTCACTGAGTAAAACCACTGACACACACAACACCTGTTACTGGAGCCAAGGCCGTAGCCAGAAAATAATTTCGGGGGAGTTTAGCTTAGTGGAACAGTAGAAACAAGTCGCCCCGCGAGCGTGTCCCCGTGCGAGTACCAAGCGAGCATAAAGCACAGTTATCTTATAAGTAATAAAGCAATAATAGTGTTAGTGTGTGTGTTTGTCTCACGCGTCCTGGAAAAAATAAGAACATCTAAAAATCTAATGTATGTGCGAGCATGTACCAGTATACCTGACGCAGTGTCACGCTAAAAAAATGTGATAAAAATGCTGAATTATTAAATATATTTCAATAATTATTTTTTTCATACAAAATTTTGAAATGTGCACCGTAACAACTGATTGAAATGGGTGCACCGTATGTAACTGCAGTCTCATTGTTAATTACTAAAGAAATATCTTCTTTTTTCCATTTCTTTTTTCCATGGCTACGGCCTTGACTGGAGCATTAAGATTACTTTGCTATTTCTGTCTTTATATATATATGTTTTATTATGTGTATTCCTATTTTCTGTTGGTGTTTAATTGAATAAATAACATTTTTTGTAACAACAGATTAAAGTTTTAATACAAATAGCTTGAAAAGGACGGGTGATTGATGCGAGTGCTCTGTGGTGATGTATGAAGTCAATTATTGTTGAATAATAATAAATTACATTCTCGACCGTGAAACTGTCGTTTTATTGACCCAATAATCCTCTGCAAAGTGTCATCTATTTTTATTATAAATTATAAGGTTATTACAACATAATATATTTACATTCAAAGAGTAGGCGCATTTTATTTAATTTGTTACATAGTCAACACATTAAAGCGTCACTGAACCATGACAGAAATAGCACGACATCAATAGATATGATTTTTGATAGTAGAGTTGATGTCATGACACAAATCGACATTATTGTTCGCATACTTTCCACTCTCGTCTACTTTATCAAAGTGGCAATTAAAATCGAGATTTTTTTCCCAATTCATAACTAAGTAGGTACCTACATTCATTTTTTTCGTTACCATAATACATCGTTTTTAAATTTAAATTACATTCATTAATATTGAAACGAAATGGACATGAATGTCACGATATCGCAGCGCAGACATAAAATTCAGTATCAGATCGATATGATTTGAATATCACGATTAGTAATGGGTTTTATTATTTACATCAATGTAATATTGCGTAAGTTCTAACTACCACGTTAATAAAAGAATATGGTTACATAACAATATAACACATTTACATAAATTTGTGAATAATAATCAGAGTCAAAAATAATATATGTAAGTTCCTAATTATAATGTTTGATAATACAATACATACACCACGTGACAACTGTATTGAAATAATAAAAGTCCTATTTTCAAATGATAATATCGTAAGCAAAGATGAGTAATTTTATGTATTTCTGTACTATATTTAGTTAAATAAAACGTCCTTGGTACTTAATTCCATTTGAATTAAGTATTTCATTATTACGAAAGTATAGGGAAAAAGATGGTATAAAAGAGAAAGAAAGCCTGAAAATAGCCAGTGACTTTCCTGGAAACATGAAAATGTTCTGGAAAGGCGTAGCAAAAAGAAAAAATGGAACTGTGAAAGCTTCGAAAGGAATAAATGATAAAGATGGAAAAATAATTATGGACGAAGATGGCGTGAAAGAGCGATGGAAAGAATATTTCGAGGAACTGTATGATAGCGGAGTAAGAGGGGACGTGAATCAGAGAACATGGCAAGTAAGTGAAGATGATAAGGATGAAATAACGCAAGAAGAAGTGTTTGAAGCAGTAAAACACGCGAAAGCGGGGAAAGCTGCCGGGTATGACAGTGTATCAGCTGAACTTATAAAATATGGCGGCGAACAGACGTTGGAGTGGTGTCTCTCTCTTTTCAACAAATGTTGGGAAGAAGGACACACTCCCTCAGACTGGAGAAATGCAGTCGTGGTACCTTTGTATAAAGGTAAAGGATCGAAGCTCGACTGCAAAAACTATAGAGCCATAAGTTTGCTAAGCTCAGTTGGTAAGATGTATGCAAGGATCCTGGATCAAAGAGTACGAAAGGTTACAGAGAGCAAGATTTGGGATGCTCAAGGGGCTTTTGTTGGCGGCAGAGGATGTATAGACCAAATTTTTTCTTTACGTATGGTCACAGAAAAGGTTTTGGGTAAAAACCAAAAACTTTTCTGCGCCTTTATAGACCTTGAAAAGGCCTATGATAAAGTTGTAAGAGAAAAACTATGGAATATACTATCGATGTACGGAGTGAAGAGTAAGCTGATACGTGCAATCGCTTCATTATATGAGAACAGCAAAGCATGTGTTCGTGTTAACGACACAACAACAACTTGGTTCTCTATAAATAATGGCGTTAGACAGGGGTGCGTGTTGTCCCCTTGGCTCTTTAATCTCTACATTGATTTCTGCATAAGAGCCCTTAAGTATGAAAGTAAGGGTCTGAAACTGAGTACTGTAACAGTACGTGATCTGATGTATGCAGACGACAAAGTATTGTTAGCAGAAAGTATGGAAGAGTTACAGTATCTTGTAAGTATGGTATATGAAGGATGCATAGAAAACGGACTTAAAATGAATGCCAACAAATCAAAGGTAATGGTCTTTGAAAAGAGTGAAAGCAGAACAGTGTGTCAAATAAAAGTAGAGAATGAATGGCTTGAACAAGTCGACGAGTATGTCTATCTGGGTAGTATGTTCCAACGGAATGGACGGCCTGATAAGGATATTGAAAGAAGAGTTATGGCAGGAAACAGAGTGAATGGAGCACTTAGACCAGTTATGAATGATCGCAACATATCAAGAGACGCTAAAGTTGCCATTCATAACGCAATCGTAGTGCCAACCCTGACGTATGCAAGTGAGACCTGGACATGGCAGAAGTCGCACGAAAGCAGAATAAATGCAGTTGAAATGAGATCGCTTAGAAGAATTTGTAACAGAACGATGTATGATAGAGTTCAGAATGAAGATACAAGGAAAGAATGTAAGATAAAGAAAGATGTAATTAACAGAATGAAAGTTAACACATTGAGATGGTTTGGCCTCTTGGGGAGAATGAACGAAGAACGCCTGACGAAGAAAATATACAAAGCTGACAGGAACGGAATAAGAGGTCGCGGGCGCCCAAGAAAAGGATGGCACGACCATGTAAACGATATTTTGAAAGATGGAAATGTAAGAAGCATGAACAACAGACGAACATGTATAAGACGATGTATGAATGTTGATGAGGCGATGAATGTGTGTCAAGATAGAAAAATGTGGCGTTCGGTTCTCTCTGCCTACCCCGTGAGGGATATGGCGTGATGGTATGTATGTATGTATGTATGTATTTTGCTCATCAGTTATTACTATTCTGACCAATTTTGACAATGTTACTTGCACGAAGCACTGCATAAGTTATAATCAATTATAATGAATACTTCAAATGATATTAACCCCCACTTTCACCAAGGTTCCTAAGCGCTAAAATCAGTTTTTTTGATGCACTTAGCGTAAAATTTCGTTTCACCAAACAATCTTACTACCGTTGTGACGCCGGCGACTCAACTGTTAAGTGACGTCTATTGTGGATCAAGTCATTCATCAACGTATTTTGTAACTAAAATTTGGTACTAAATAAGAAAATAATTATACTTTTATTCGTGTAAAAATAAATTATACTTAGGTTTCCATTGGGTGTATTTGTAAATGTTCTGTTCGTCTCGTATAAATAATATTATTGTGGTACTGTTATATAAGTAATTATCCGATCGAATATCTTTATATTTTATTGAATGTTATTTACATTCATTTTCAGTTTAACAAAATAATTAATTGTGTACTCTACTTAATTAAAAACGAATTTAAATGTGACATTAATATTTGATTAACATTTCAGACCGTTAGTTTTCTTTATTTATATTAGGTATAAAATAAAAACGATCATAGCGGCTTTTGGCGTGGTACCTTCCTATTACGCATGCTCCACTCAAGGATTTGAGGTTCAAATTCGTACTTATTTGTATTTGATTTAAGGGTCAACCCGAAACCCCCAATTTGAAATCAAATTTTTCAAATATGTGAAACAGTGTGTTTATATAAAATACCATAAGTATGTTCAAATTTTTTTCTGGTGAATGTTCGTCTCACAATTTTTTTTTACTGTGCTGGCTGATTTACTAATGATATTAATAACAATTAAGCACTACAAATAATAACACTCAATTATTATTATTACCATTACACACTTCCTCAAAAGAATTAGCAGATCAATGCGTAAATTGTAAATGATTTAAAAGAGCAAAATAAAATGCAACAAACGCATCATCAAGCTTTCAATTGGGAATAGTTCACCCATCCAGATACTTAACATATCAAAGGATTAGGCTCTGAGGAGGTCTCTATACTACCTAACAACCCTACTGATTCCCGAATATGAACGTTTAAAAAATCTTTAACGATTCTACATGTATTCATAATTACCGTTTTTTGCATTTTTATTATTAAGTTTTTCGATAAATCTATAATTTCTAAATTATGGATTAACGATTTTGGAATAATGCCAGTGGCTGAAATAATGAACTATTAAATATTTTGCATTAATTTTCGTGGAGAAATAAATATTTTATGTTCTTTAAGAGTGTATTATATTGTCGCAAAAACTCGAAGCGAGAGACCTAGGCGTTATCCTTGATAACAAACTATCATTTATTCCTCATATTGATTCTGTCGTAAATAAAAGCTACAGAAACTTGGGTTTCATACAAAGAATAACCAAATCCTTCAAAGAAACAACCTCGCTAGTTCTTCTATTTAATGCCTTCGTTAGAAGTCATTTGGAGTTTGCATCAACCGTATGGAGCCCTAGTTACAATATTCACATCGACAGAATTGAGAGGATTCAGAGAAGGTTTGTTAAAACGCTTAATTTTAGAAAAAAAATTTACCGCCATGATTATGACCAATCTTTAAAATTACATGGGTTTATATCACTTGAAAAAAGAAGAAAGATATCCGATGTCTATCTGCTTTATAAAATACTTAATAACCTTGTAGACAGCTCTTACCTACTCCAAAAAATTTCTTTCAACTGCCCCATGAAAACAACACGCCAAAATCACCTTTTCTATACACCATACTGCAGAACAAATTACGCACAGAATAATTATGTCAACAGATGCTTAAATTATTACAATAGTCTTGACCCCCAACCTGATATATTTAACTCCACACAGACATCGATGAAACGCCAATTACGCGCAGTTATTGGTAATATTACTGGTTAAAAATCAAACCTACTTTCCTTAAGCATTCATCCCTTCCTTATCAATGCTTTCCTATATCCATTACCCTTCCCTTTCCCCCACATACACTCACCATCTTACAATGACTACCCAACATTAATAATGTATAATAATTTAAATATGTGAAACTTTATAATTGGCTATTTATTTTGTATTCTCATTTGAAATTAAGTATTATAAATGTATAGCTGTTAAGTTTCCAAACAAATGAAAAATAAATAAATAAAATAAATAAATAAAATAAAATCAAAATGAATGTTCGTGATATTTTTTTTTAAATCAGCAGGGTTACTCATGAAGTTGATAACAGTAAAATTAAGATCAGCTTCAGACTTTATTGAAGCTGATCTTAATTTATTGAATTAAAAAAATTTATTGAATTATAATATTAATTTATATAACGATTAATGACAAATTCATGCCAAACGTTGATATTAACAAATTATTAAATTCATGATTAAATTTAGAGAAAGATTAATATTGGATTATGATCGAGTACTGATTTATACATTTTTAAGATTAAGGCAAGCTAAGAACGTATTAAGAACGTGTCATGAGTATTATAGCCCCCCAGATTTGTTCTTGAAATTTAAAAAATCATTAAAATTGGGTTTCCGATAATTTAAATCACGTATAAACCCTTTTTAACGCACGTGATAATTATCTTTACTAACACGTATCTTTATAGTGTATTCTTCTTCTTCCGATGGCTCTACAGCCCATATCGAGCCTTGGCCTCCATCAATCGTCGCCTCCAACTCCTCCTGTCTACCGCTGCTGTCCTCCAGTCTGCCACATGCAGTAATTGTTCCGCATCCCTTTTCACTTCATCCTCCCATCGCAGCCTGGGTCTGCCGACCTTTCTTCTTCTTCCACCCGGATGTCCCTCAAGGATCCTCTCGGGTGCCCGTGATGACGGCATTCTCTGTACATGCCCAGCCCATCTCAGCCTGCTCAGTCTAGCATGTACAGAGAGCCTAGGAGTCTTATAGATGCTGTATATTTCATCATTATACCTTATTCTCCAAGCTTCTCCATCATTCACGGGTCCCAGTATTTTCCGTAGCACTCTCCTCTCAAATGTATCCAGCATCTCTGCGGATCTTGCTGTCATCGTCCACGCTTCGCTCCCGTATGTCACCACTGTTCTTATTATAGTCTTATACAGGGTGATTTTTGTTTTTCTGTGAACACTTTTTGATTTAAGCACCGGGAGCAGAGAGAAGAATGTTTTGTTACCAGTTGTGATCCTTCTTATTATTTCTATGTGGTCTTCATTTTCCTTGGTTATGGTGGACCCCAGGTAAGAAAATTCATCAACTACCTCGAAGTTTCGATCCCCAAACTGAATGCTGCGTAGAGGGTTATTTCTTGAGTTTCTGGATTGTTTCATTAGTTTCATTTTGCTTTAATTAATTTCCAATCCAACCTCATATGCTGTTGTTTCCAATGGTTCAAGAACCTCTCTTACAGCTGTCAATGATCTTGCCACTATGTTGAGATCATCCGCGTATCCTACTATCTGGCTGCTTTGGAAGTATATGTTAGGATTTGCGTTACTGTGGAATGTTTTACGAATGACGTATTCCAGACTAAGATTGAATAATGTAGGGGCCAATCCATTACCCTGCTTGAGTCCTTGCGACACCATGAATTCATCTTATAGTGTATTAGGCGGTTTTAATAATAGGTACCTACCTATATCATTGTTAGTCATTAGATTTAGCGTTGCTGAAATAAGCGACCGTTTGAATATTATTTAATCTCTTTTCTGTTAAAAATAAGATTAACACATATCCCAATTAAATTGCAATCTTCAATGTGACTTTGCTGCATTTATTTATTTCTTGATGCAGTTATATAGATCGAGATTATTATCAATGCATGACGCTTCCGAATTTCCGAATTTCGAAGTTTGAATAAATTTTGCAATATATGATTTTTTGCTTCAATATATTATGATTTTTTCGCGAGTTCTAAGTCAGCATTGCACCTTGTATGTTTAGCATTGATAAAATTAATAATGATATCTCAATTGTACAGATTAAATGTACAATTTAGATTGAAATTTAAATACAAAATAACATCATTTGATTTTATTGCGAGGTCAAGACATGATCTAAAATGAAGGATTGAACTACAAAACTGACATGCAATTAATTGCATTCGTATTTTTCAACCAATTTATATACGATTATTCTGCTTCTACACTTCTAATGTTCTCATGAGTCGGGTACGACAAAATATCGTGCGATCTAGTGACAATACATTTAAAATTAATTTGTTCATACTTATACGACCACGATTTTTATCGTCGACGACAAGAATAATCGTGGGTTTTGCCAGTGAACGTGGAAGACACTTAATACATAGATTACGCGTCTGTGTCACCAGGTGCAAAAACACATGCTCAGGTGGGGTACAAAATAATAATAATAATAATAATAAACCGTTTATTTGTTGTCATTATTGTTACATCAAACAAAAAAAAATATATAAATATATATATACAAAATTTTGAACTACAATTGACAACAAAAAGGCTATTGCTCAGCTGCGCACTACCAGGTATCCCCGGAGTGCTACTGGTTTTCAGCAAAGCCTTGGGACAACACAAAACATTGAGGACAGACCACATGTCATGACCTATAAAGATTTAATAGTAATTAAAAATAAAATAAAAATAAAATGTATTTCAAAAATAAAATGTATTTCTTCCTTCTCTTTTTTCACTGCTGGCACCCTTGTTGGTTCAATAACCATATCTTGCAGTGTTTCTTAAAACTCTGCAAAGAGTTCATCGCACGTATGTTCTGCGGCAACTCATTCCAGTACTTTGAGGAAGCATATCTAAAACTACCCGAAGCATATCTAAAAGTGAAAGGGGTCTCCTGCAATTACAGCGAGATCCATATTGACGATCACATCCTCGTTTGCGAGACATGCCAGTGAGTTGCGATGCAGTAGACCTGATGATGGTCACTGAAAATGCCGTCGCGGCTGCTGTATTCTGAAGCAGCGTGGCCTAGTGGAGGTGGAAAAGTGCTCAGCCCCCCTAGACAACATGCCATTCAAGCTAAGCGTTATATCGCTAAGCGATAGTAATTGTATGGAATTGGTGGCTATCACGTTACGTCACAGCCACCAATTCCATACATTTACTATCGCTTAGCGAGATAACGCTTAGCTTAAATAGCATGTTGTCTAGCGGGGCTGCCCTCGTAAGTAAGTTAGCATCGATAAAATATATTTTAGTGGGCACTACATTAAAACGATTAAGCTGTGAACAACGCTTAACTCTAAAATTCATAAGTTTTTATGTAGGTACACCTCATAAATCATGTCCAATGTGAATAATTATGAATTGTACATCGAGTACATGGCAGAAATTTAAGTATGTTAATTTAAGTCCAACGTTCACAATGGAGTGGGGTAGGAGCACAGAATACTATATAGGTACTACACTATAGGGTAGGAGTTTGCGAAAATCCACCTCTAATGTATGTTACATCGTGTTTGGTATGTGTAGAGAATATTTTTTTTAATCTTGACAATCTCTCAGTCATTTTTTTAAAGAATGTTTTTTAAATGTATATTTTCTTTAACTGATAAAAGTAAAATAAAAAGTTTTAACAAATTAAATCACAGAGAAGAAATTGGATGTCGTCCATGGAAAACTATTCTATGTAAGTTAGGAGCGATTGAACATATTTATGTATAGTTAAGGATGTACGCAATACACATATTATACCTATCAAAATGAAACCTTAAACACTTTTTTACTATTACGATTTTGATACCAATTAAAAATATTATTTAAAAATACACAAATTTTAATATACGATATTTGAACTCTATACTTTACATTATTCTACTATAAATTATGTAATGTACCTACCAAAACATTTTAAAACACAATTTGAATACATTTTCCGGATTGGAACAGAATTTTCAAATATTTGAGAGAAATAAGAGGCGCTTTTTATGAGAGAATTATCAGGGGGCAAGTCCCGTGAAACGGTGAAATCAAAACCTTCACAACTACCCATACCAAGGATATAATTTTCATATGGAGTTCTAGAATATCTAAAGATATTATAGAACTCCATATGATAATTTATTATATTTATGATATGGGTAGTCAAAAGGGATTTGATTTCACTGCTTGACCGGACTTTCCCTCAGATCTTAGATCCACACTACTTCCACCGTCACATTGTGCATATGGGTATGTTTTAGTTTAAGGCAATTCACCCTGTAAAGAGTGTTATGTAATATGGGTATGTTGTATTGTTATATGTACCTACTCAAAAGCCTAGGTTACTGGATACTTCGTAGATAGTATAAAATTATAAAATCATTGAACATACCTATTCTTAGTTTTCACAAATATATCAAGATGTAACTAACTAGTGTAACTCCCTTAAAATATTATTATAATAATGATAATTATTTAAAAATTTTCTTTGCTATACACATAGTAGATCATAGGCGTAATGTCGATGTGTTTATTTGAAGGAAAATATTATTTCAACACAATGAATAAATATACAATTATTTTCAAGTCCGACATCTATTTTACTGTACATTATAACGCTCTTAGGTTGTGTTTCTGGAACAAGGATTATAGTAAAAATATAGTTAAAATACTTTGATTTCATAAAATTATGCAATATTTTGGTTGTTTCATTGAAATGTAATACCGTCAAACGACACAATTTTGAACAATTTTATGAAATCAAAGTATTTTAACTATACTTTTACTGATACTTATGTTGAAACAACCCAGCCTTAGTAACGCATTAATATTCAGCAAAAGTTATTTTTAAAAATAAAATATTCATGAAAAATATTGAGTGCTGCCATAAAATAAAAAGTATGTTCGAACAAGTACCAAATAGCTCAGAAGTTCTTGTTGTTTATGGCCACATTTAATATCTTTATGTTGGTAATAATTAATAATCCAGTGACATTTCGCCGCTGATTCTTTTGTCGTTTTTCCAAAGGTGAGGTTAAATTGTCAAATTATTCTATTTTTCACATATTTTACCCTGTTTTCTTATTTTTCCAAATACTAATACTTTTCAAATAGTGTTCTTCAATGTATATCCTTTTAAACAATAGCATATATAACGTGAATTAAAAAACGGTTTACTTATTATGTAATGGCTGTCTTGCACATTTATCATCAGTAAATTTTACTAATTTACTGTTTGAAAAGCTTACAATCAATTTAAAAAGTATCTTTTAACAATTTTGTGTTTTAAAAGCTCTAGTTTCTCGTGGTCAACATTTGTTATCTACATATTCCCTTTGTTTTTAGAAGCATATTCTTACTGTGCATAGAATACAAGTAATTTTAACTTGTAAAATCTGTTTTCTGTATTCTATTTTTATGACTAATTCCCTATAAAGTCTAGACGTAAATGTCTTTGCGAAAGTATTGATTTAACAGCCAAATTTAGTTTGTTCAACTATGACTTTAAGTAAAGTTAAATAATATTGATCTCATTTTTTCTTCTTTCTATGGCTCTACAGCTTATAATCGAACCTTGGTCACCATCAATCCTAGCTTTCAATTCCTCCTGTCACCTGCTGCAGTTCTCAAATCTGCCACTTGCAGTAATTGGGCCGGATCATTATTATCAGAGGGAACAGGGAACAGTCTGGTCAAACGGCGGAATGAAAACCTTCCATTTAGATATCCGATTTTAAATTATTCTATATAGAATACTCTTGCTATATATGTTTATAAGGTGGGTTATCATCGCGATCGGGGTTACCATGGAACGGGACTTGCCCTGCTGATCAGCTCATTTATCTATATTATGTCGATAATATATTTCCTACATATTGATTGTAATAAAAAACATGTATATTCATTCTTGTTATTTTTAGATGTTGACCACAAATCTATTGTCTGGTTTACGAGCAGTCCGTCATGGCGTTGTTACATCACGTAACATTGGAATCTTAGCCCCCTCACTGCAGAAGGTATCTGATCCCATCCAGCAACTGTTTGTTGATAAAATAAGGGAATACAAACATAAGAGCAGGTGGGTTTGTTGTTTTAACAACATTTTATTTCTAATCTAAACAATTTTGTCACCCACCGACATTGATTGATGAATCTTATGTTGTTAATTAAAGTGTGGCTCATAGAATTTCATTTTAATTATAATTCCGATTGTCAGATCTTTAAACGCTACATTCCAGTACTTTAAATATTAATTCCACAAATCACATTATAATCAATTACTATGTTATGGCATTGCCCAAAATTTTAGAAAAAGTGTAGAAATTGTTAAGCATACAAAACTTTTATATTCAAGATTTTGAATTTTAATATGTTAAATTTATGTATTTAACTACCTATATATTTTTTTAATACCGAAAACTGCTAAAATTTCCTAACTAGATAATTTAATTTTCTATAAAAATTCTACACATTATAGTAGTAAGTACCTACATTTCGAAACTTTTCTCAACAATTTTTGTTATATTGACAAAATTGTTTCATGCAATTTGTATTGCAGTATACAAAATATCTATGAGAGTCCCTCTCAATAGTTTGATACTTCATCTCCATACATACATAAAACTATCAAATTGTTTACATATTCGGGGTAGGAAATTAGGACTGACCCCCACACTCCTATCTTGACATACTGTTGTATAGAAAACAAAATATTTATTTTTTTATAAAAGGGTACATCTACAGACATTCAGCTTACAATTTTCATAAACAGAAAACAATATTGGTTATTATTGAGTGATTGTCGTCCAATTATCTTAAAATTTCAATTATTTGGATTTAAGGGTTTATAATTTGGTATATATTTTTCAACTATATTTACGATATTTACATAGGATATGAGAGATGGTGTGAATATTTCAAAGAATTGTATGAAAGCGCACAAGGTGACACAGTAAGGTAAGGCGCGCACGGAAGCTTAAATTAATCGGCCGATTATTATCGGCCGATAGTAAATCGGCCGATCGGTTCTGACGCGCATGGAAGAATCGTACGATTGGAAATAACACGGCGGTCAACATTCATATGATTAGAAATAATTGACAGATCATAATTTACCGAACTTAATCAAAAAATCATTAACTTGGGCTCCATGCGCCTGTACAACAAGCGGGAAAAAGAAAAACATTGCGCGGGAAACTGAAAACTGCGGTACCTTCGTATTGTGCGGTAAAAGGTATGTATTGCACGGGAAAAGATAAATAAATTGACAGATCATAATTTACCAAACATAACCTAGAAATCATTATGTTGGGCTCCGCGCGCGTACAAGCGGGAAAATACAAACATTGCGCGGGAAACAGAAAAGAACTATTGTGTAAAAGAACAAATGTACAGACGCAATAGTGAACCAAGTATATATAATATAAAACTTTTTTTTAAAGTTTTTTCGTTGACACAGTTGAAGTTCATAATTATAAATTGTAAAAAAAAAAACACTTGAAACACAGTTAAGTTTTTATTCATTAAGAGGAATATTTATTAAATTACCTATGTAACTATTATTCAATTAAGTAATAACTTACCCAATTCAGTTCTTTTATTATGATTTAGCTGTTCCCAGCCAGTTATTAATATTTCGCTTATCTCCAACCATAATTTTTGCTTAATTTGGCGGTTACTATAATTTTTTATCATATAATGAAGGACGTGCTTCAACTAATATAATTAATTTTTCCGAATCAAAATTTATTTCATCTGACATTTCGTTTGGCAGCACTGACAACGTACTTCTCGATCTACTGCGCTCGGACGATTAAATTATCGGTGTGTATGCGCCATGCGCGCCCTCTCATACAACAAGATTGTTTACAAAAAATTTTTTTGTGTCACGTCACAGATTTTAAAATCGGCCGATTCTGTTAGCTTTCATGCGCGCTCTTACATGTAATTCGTATGTTGTAACTCACCGATAATTAATCGGCCGATGAAATTAGCTTCCATGCGCGCCTACCTTAAGACAGAGGACATGGATTATTGATGAGAATGAGAGAGATGAAATAACGGAAGAAGAGGTAAAAGAAGCGGTTAATAACGCGAAAACGGGTAAAGCCGCTGGTGTGGATTGTGTGGCAGCCGAATTTATCAAGTATGGCGGTAAAATATCTACGGAGTGGTGTCTATCGCTTTTCAATAAATGTTGGGAAGCTGGGTACACTCCGTCGGATTGGAGAAATGCAGTTGTAGTTCCTCTTTTCAAAGGGAAGGGATCAAAACTCGACTGCAAAAACTATAGAGCTATCAGCTTGTTAAGTTCGGTTGGCAAGATGTATGCAAGAATTATTGATAAGAGAATACGCAAGATTACGGAATGCAAGATATGGGATGCGCAAGGTGCCTTTGTAGGGGGCAGAGGATGTATCGATCAAATTTTCTCTTTACGTATGGCTACAGAAAAGGTTCTGCATAAAAACCAGAAACTTTTCTGTGCGTTCATAGACCTAGAGAAGGCATATGATAAAGTGGATAGAGAAAAATTGTGGTATATCCTATCAATATATGGAGTGAAGAGCAAACTAATACGTGCCGTTGCGTCTCTGTATGAAAATAGTGGAGCCTGTGTCCGTGTCAACGATGCGTTGACAACATGGTTCCCTATTAATAAAGGGGTGAAGCAAGGCTGCGTATTATCTCCATGGCTGTTCAATCTGTATATTGATCACTGCGTTAGGACATTGAAGAATGAAAATAAAGGTCTGAAACTAAGTACTGTAAACGTACGTGATTTGATGTATGCAGATGACAGAGTGGTGATTGCTGAATGTGCGGATGAGCTACAGTATTTAGTGAATAAAGTGTATGAAGGATGCCTGCAAAATGGACTGAGAATGAATGTTAGTAAATCTAAGATATTGGTATTTGAAAAGACTGAAAGTACCTATAACTGCATGTATGATAAAAGTAGAGAACGAATGGCTAGAACAAGTTGAGGAATATTTATATTTGGGGAGTATGTTTGAACGGAATGGAAGACCCGATAAAGATATTGAAAAAGAGTTATGGCAAGGAATAGAATAAACGGAGCACTTAGACCAGTAATGTCCGACCCAAGCATCTCAAAGGAAGCCAAGATTGCAATACACAATGCAATTGTGGTGCCTACTTTGACGTATGCAAGTGAAACATGGACCTGGCAAAGAACACATGAAAGTAGAATAAATGCTGTAGAAATGAGATCACTAAGAAGAGTATGTAATAGAACGATATATGATAGAATAAAAAATGATGACATAAGGAGAGAATGCAAGTTAAAGAAGGATATTATATGTAAAATGAAAGTGAATGCTTTAAGGTGGTTTGGACATATAGAAAGAATGAACTATGAACGACTGACCAAAAAAAATATACATGGGTGCTAGAGATGGAGTGAATAGCAGAGGTCGCCCCAGAAAGGGATGGCATGACCATGTGAATGATATTTTGAAAGAAGGAAACATAAAAAGTTTGAACAATCGACGAGCATGTATGAGACGATGCATGGATGTAAAGGAAGCCAGAAATGTGTGCAAAAATAGAGAAGTATGGCGCTCGGTTCTCTCTGCTTACCCCGTAAGGGACATGGCGTGATGGTATGTATGTATGTATGTAACTATATTTACTATCCCCGTCAAAAGTTGGATCTCATGCGTTACATGCAACTAGTCATATTGAATAAATTTGTATTAAGAATATTAAAATTAAGTGTTATCGAAGTAAATTTCTTATTATTTCAATAATATCACATATGAAGTTCCAAATTTATTTACTTGCATTTTTTTTATATATTTGTCAAAGTATTTTTATTTTATATTGCTTTTCGGGCAACTAAGTATGTACTTATATGAAAATATGTTCTATACAAACAAACTTGATACTTCCCATTTAAAAAGTATTATCCAATTGCAAGTATTCAAAATGAAAATGTCTGTATAATTATCAGTTTTTATTCCATTTCGTAAGCAGGGGGTGCAATGCTACACAAACCATATTATAAAAACAAAACAATATATAAATTAATAAATAGTAATAAAAAAATAATCAATATGTCAATAAAAAATAAAAACCCAAATAGTAAAACCAAATCTATAATTTTTCTATTGTGTGTGCTGATCATCCACGCCTCTGAGCAGTGGCATAGGTAGGACCCCCTCCCCAGGTCAAGTTTAGATGACAAATTGTGTGAGGAGACAATATGCTAAGGGTGCTCGTGCACACCCACACTCCTTACAAGGAAAATTGCTTTGACTTACATACATATGTTGTACTTTGGTCAGATATTAAAAAAAAAATGGGTGTAATTGTGGGCGTTGTAAATTGGTGGCAGGAAGCGATGGTCAGTTTTTTTTTATTTATTTAATAAAATAACCTTCATAATAATAAGAATTACAAACAGGAATATCTTAAAATTAAATTATGTAAGATGGACAGAGTCAACAAAGCGGCTTACTATGACCGATGCTTTAGTGTGAGTGGTCCTATTAAGTGGAATTCACTGTCTCTAGATTTCCGCAGTGCTCAAAGCAAGAGCACTTTCACTAAAGGATTAAAAACAGCTTTGTTTCAGAGAGCAACACAACATTAAACTATCAGCGCCCTTGGTATGATCTCGAATCATTAAACGGCGCTATACAAATGACTTATTATTATTATTATTAAGATCTATTCGTCCCTCAGTTGAGATCAAATCTCGTGTTCGAGGGAGGAGCACAGTCATTTGTGTGGTTCAATTATTTCAATAACATTATAATATTATTAACAATTATAACACGCATAGAGTTTTTTTTTTTTTTTTGCGGGTGGCAGTTCTTGAGGAGAACACACTTAGGCCGATTGGCCCTTTGTGATACCACATTGGGGCTGTCCTCCCACTCACTCATCCCCCTTGAACCAGCCTGAGCGGCAAATGAATGTCATAATGTCTGCAATGTCGGCCGACGCTATGTCAATTAAATCATCATAGAAGAAACTTCCCAAGGAGCTTCTCCTAATTCTAGAGAGAGCAGGACAGTGACAGAGGAAGTGGACCACCGTCTCCTCCTCCTCCTCGTCTTGGCATGCTCTGCAGTAATCGTATGCCTCCAGCCCTAGCCTTCTGGCATGCTTTCCTATAACCCAGTGTCCCGTTAATACTGATATGACTCTGGCGAGTGAGTCTCTTCTGAACGAGAGTATTTCTCTGGTTCTTCTGAGATCATATTTTGGCCATGTTTGTCTGGCAATGGAGCATGTGCTCTCCTCAGACCACCTTTGGTCAGCACAAGCAATAATTTTCTCACTGACCCGGAGTTTACATGTTGCCATGGGGACTCCAGGTCTGTGTTTGATATTGTCTAGAGATAACAGGGTACCTGCTCTGGCAAGTTCGTCTGCCCTACAATTCCCCGCTATATTACTGTGACCCGGCACCCACATGATTTGTAGATTGAACCGCTCCGCTGCCCCATTTAAGATGTTGCGGCAGTTCAGGGCCACTCTAGAAGTAGTACTTACGCCTTTTAAGGCTTTAATAGCCGCTTGGCTGTCTGTGAGAATACGGACAATGCTGTTTGATACTGCATTGCCTTGTATCCATTCTACTGCTTCCTGGATTGCCAAGATCTCTGCTTGAAAAACACTACAGTGGTCCGGCAACCTGAAAGAAATGTTAATATTTAATTGCTCCGAAAAGACTCCTCCGCCCACCTTACCTTCCAGCTTCGACCCATCAGTGAAAAACACCTGAGCTTCATCGTGACGGACTAGATTCTCCTTCCACATTTCCCGCGAGGGGATTTGGATTGAGAACCTGTTCTCGAAGAAAGGCTTGGGAATGACATAGTCGATACCTTCGGATGGCTTTTTGAACTCCTGAAGAACCATGGAGTGTCCAATGTGTGTCTCCCTCCAAGGGTTGACACAATTCATTCTTATGGCAGCTTTCGTTGCCATTTGTTTTCCTAGGAGGTCAAGCGGCATCAGATGCAGGATGGTGTCAAGGGCTTTTGATGGTGTAGTTCTCAGACAGCCAGTGGTTGTCACTTCTGCTAGTCTTTGAACTTTTGCCAGCTCTTTTAGGCGCACTCCTTTTTTCAAGCAGTGCCACCATACCACCACTCCGTACATCATGACTGGCCTTATGACCGCCTTGTACATCCAGTGGGTTATCTTGGGGTGTAGTCCCCATCGTTTTCCCACGATCTTTCTGCAGGTGTACAGTGCATTTGTAGCTTTCCGTACTCTTTCCTGCGTGTTAGGCTTCCAGCTCAGTTTTCTATCCAGGATCAGACCTAGGTATTTAGCTTGAGTTGAGATCTCTAATGTCACCCCTTCTAGGGTTGGCAATGTAAATGCCGGGATTACCCGTTTATTTGTAAAGAGGATCAACTCTGTTTTCTTTGGGTTCACTCCCAACCCACTATTAATACACCACTGAGTTATCCTGTCTAGTGCCCTCTGTAAGAGAGATGAGAGTATGTTGAGGATCTTACCGGACACCGCTATGGCGAGATCATCTGCATAAGCGATTACTCCGACCCCGGTGTCGTCTAACTCCATCAACAGTTTATTTAGGGCTAGATTCCATAAAAGAGGTGATAGAACGCCTCCTTGGCGTGTTCCCTTCACCGGGTATCTTTTTATCTTTGAGCCCCCAAGTTCTGAGTTTATAACTCTATTTCTCAACATATTGTCGATAAATTCTATGAGCGAAGTCTCTATCCCCAATTTCCTCAGAGACTGAGTCATTGTTTCATATTTAATGTTATTAAAGGCTCCTTCTATGTCTAGGAAGGAGACCAGTGTGTACTCTTTATACTTCATCGATTTCTCGATTCTGTGTATCAGGGTGTGTAATGCTGTTTCTACAGATTTCCCTTTGCTGTACGCATGTTGAGACTCTGACCACTTTGAAGGTTCTATTTTACCCCTTATTCTGGTTTCTATGAGTCTTTCTAGCGTTTTAAGGACAAACGAGGATAGACTGATTGGTCTGAAATCCTTGGATGTATTATTAGATGTTCTTCCACCTTTGGGTATGAACACCACTTTTACTTCTCTCCATAATTTGGGGGTATAACAGAGTTCTATACATGCTTCGAAGATTGTCCCCAACCAGGGTATGACAGTCTCCGAGGCCGCTTGCAGTTCCGCTGGAATGATACCATCCGGACCTGGCGACTTGTATGGTTCAAACTTGTAAATTGCCCAAGCAATCATTTCTGTATTAAATAATTTCTGGGAGTTTTTCTGTTTCCTGGTTTGGTTTGTTGTCTCAGGCATGCCCTCTCTTTGCAGGTGGGTCTGCGCCCCCCCTATCGGGTGGACGGTTTCCCTAGGCATGTCGAGTTTACATCCAGGAAAGTGTGTTTCTGTTAATAGCTCTAATGTTTCAGAGCTGCTTGAGGTCCAGCTGCCGTCGTTTTTCTTTATATATTCAGGCATCTCTGGATCCGTAGCTAGGATTTTGCGAATCCTGTTTCCCTCAGGGATTGTTTCAATTTTTGTGCAGAAATCTTCCCATGAGGTTCTTTTTGCCGTTTTTACTTTACTCTTAAAAACTCTTTGACTAGCCTTATAAGTTTCCCATTCATTGTTTTTCTTGGCTAGGTTAAATAGTTTGCGACATTCCCTTCTTAGGGTAATTATCTCTTCTGTCCACCATGGTGGTCTTTTTCTCCCTTTAGCTATACGCACCGGGCACGATTCCCTGGTGGCTTGGTTACAAGCATTAGTAAGGGTCTTTACCATGTTATCCAATTCCTCTGTTGTTGAGGGTTTGGTTGGTATTTCAGAAAGAAATTCACTGAGGGCAGTGTTGTACTTATCCCATTGTGTGTTCCTTCTATTGCTGTACATGACTCTATCTGGTTTCTGAAAGTTTAAGTTAAATTCAATGTACTGGTGATCAGAGAAGGAGTGGTCAGCTGAGACTTTCCATTCTTTTACATATTCGGCAGCATATTCATTGGCAATTGTTATGTCTAGAACTTCACGCCTTATTGCGGTAATAAATGTTGGAGTATCACCTATATTACAAATTTCGAGGTTATGTGATAAAATATATTCAAAAATTAACTCACCTCTCTCGTTTGTGTCCGTGCTGCCCCAGATTGTGTGGTGTGCGTTGGCATCTGCACCTGTCACCACAGGTATCCTCTCATCTTCTGCTCTATGTATGGCTTGTTGAAGGATACCTGGAGGGGGCGGTTCTTCGTGATCATGTGCTAGGTAGGCAGAAATCAGCCAAATGGTGTGGGACTGAAGTTCTACTGCCAGCACCGTGATGTCTTCGTTGCAGAACTCTGACACAAGACCTTGTACAAGACCAAGAATACAAGACCTTGGCTTACCTTTATTGTTTGTATAGAAGATTCTGTAGTCTTTAGATTTTAACCCAGCCACTAGATTTTTGACAACCCATGGTTCTTGGGCTAAGACAACATCTTCTCCTTTTTCTAAGAGGCGGAGAAGTAATGCGGCAGACGCCGCCTTCGAGTGGTGCAGATTAATCTGAACCACTTTCATGCAGCAGTCTCCCCTTCTCCCCCTCATTGGATGCTTCTATCGTGGTTGGCGACCCCCCTTTGCAGACGGGTCTTGGTCCCCCCTTTCGGGCGGGAATAGCTGTATTACCTCCGGCTACGGTTGATAATGACTCCCCTGTGTAGGCGAGTCTAGGCCCCCCCTTTCGGGAGGACGAAGGTGGGTTTTTTGGTTTATTTGTATTCATCTGGTTCGTACGGTCCTTCAGTCGACAAGGCAACTTCCAGACCTTAGGAAAGTAAGGGGAAATAGACGGTCCACCATAACGGAGCCCCACGTCATGGCAAGTCCTACTTACACTCCGGATTCGGACCAGTTTCCGGAGGGCACAACGCTTGCGACACCATATAACCCCGGTGCCATTCAGCCCTAGGCACGTTGTAGCATAAGACCTGGCTTGGGTGGTTTTCTGTCGGGGTTTTCCTTCCCTTAGCTGGGGATTCCAGTTTTGAGGCGCCAGAGAATCGCCGTTCATCCTCTCCTATTTGCTATGGCTGATGGCATTGCCAGTGGCCACATTGCCCGGGACTCGCGGGATCTTAAGACCACTCGAGGACGCTAGGAGTAGGACTATTGGTAGTGTTACTGATGGTTGTAACTGTGGCATTACACGGTATTTGTATGATGCATATTTCCAGCAAAAATATGCGTCTCCGTGACCCCCACCAAAATTAGAGTCCCACGCATAGAGTTACAATTAATATTACGTGAACTGGTGAACAGTTTTGCGTGAGACAAGTAGTTTGTGTAAACACAGACACACCCGCACACCTGTCACTGATTATGCCACATTATGGTGTATGCTCAGGTTTTGTTAAGAGAAAGACTTAAAACACACTATTCATACAACTGTTAATTTTTCATACCAGCCATTATTAGGTTTTACTGAAGCCATTATTATGAGAAGATGCACTAATTTATTGCATTATATATTTGAAAAAATGTATATCACTTGGTTATATTTATCTTTCCTGCAAGGTTTATCTTTTTTAATTCTTTGACATAAATATTATGGAAAAATATTGTATGAAGTTATTAAGTAAAATGTTTGATTTTCAGTGGCGGTAAACTGGTTGATGCAACACCTGAAATTGAACGTGAACTCAGTTCAGAACTAGAGAAACTGGCCAAGATCTACGGCGCCACAGGCAAAGTTGACATGTCCCAATTTCCATCACTGAAGTTTGACGAGCCCAAGGTGGAAGTTGCAACTCAGGCAGAGGCAGTCGCAGCAAAATAAATACAAATTATAAACATAATATTTAAATTTTTGTATAGTTATGATGTATGTAGATAGTCGTTTATGTAATGTACATTGTTTCCTAACAAAATAATCTTCGCTTTAAAATTCAGGAAGAAACGTTCATCTACTACGTCCCATTAAATCTTATTTAAGTTAATGTTATCTTTTATTTATCCTTTTTTTATGCAAACTTTATGAAGTGTATTAATATTACATTGGAACATAATGAATCAGTTTTTAATATAGTGCAGATTGAAGACTATTTTTTAAATAGTAAATTAAAAGTTTTACTAGGTTTATAATATTGAAACAATGACTCAAAAGTTAAAAAAAAAAATATTTTTACAAAATATTTCTTCCCATGAAATCATGGGTTAAATATTTTTCATGTGATAATCTCACTACCTACAAGACACTCTGCGGTTACTGTTTGCAGGATAGTCAAAATTCTTTACTTAATTTCAAACTAGGAATGTTTTTCAAGTAAAAGAGAACTTATTGTAACAAATGTAAGTATTTCATTCTTGTTATTACTGTCCAACTGAACATGGTTTCGGCCAAAAATATGTCAAAAGTTTTGGCCGAATTCGAAGTCTGTCTTATTTTCTTTCTTGTTATTACTGTCCAACTGTAAATGGTTTTGGCCAAAAATATGTCAAAAGTTTTGGCCGAAGTCGTAGTCTGTCTTATTTTCTTTCTTGTTATTACTGTCCAACTGAAAATGGTTTCGGCCAAAAATATGTCAAAAGTTTTGGCCGAAGTAGAAGTTTTCTAACAGCGGCTAAAAACCTTGTAAAAGTGGCTATATTAATTTTTTTTAACTGTTAAAACTGTTTGTTTTGTTGCGTATAATAATCATTATAAGTCAGATGACTGGAATATCCTGATGGATATGAGAGCAGAGATATATATTAACCCTTCCAAAGGAGATCTGCTTCTCATCTCTTAGGCCTGCTGACTTGACAATATACTCTCTTTCATTGAAAAGAGTTATTTATGTGGAGCTGACTGTTCCATGGGACACAAATATTTCAAATACCACCAATACAAGCTAAACAAATACAAGGGACTGATAGATTAAACAATTTTGTTGTAGAGGTGGGGGCGACAAGCCTGCCCGCGAAGTCTTCATATTCCTTCTTTAAGGACCTAGGGGTAAAATAAAAGAATTTCTGTATAGGGTAGTAAAAGCAGCATTGTCAGCGTCCTATTTCATTTGGTTGCGTAGGGGAGTAGAGTATCTGTCTGAAGTTGGTGGGTGAGTGTGACTCGAGTCATAAAGGGGCCTCTTAGCCCACATACATGGTCGCAAGCCTGTGTGGCTCACCTATTCTGGCTGTTACTCTAGTCGTCTGTGTTGTGAATCCAGTAAAACCACGATTGCCTTTCTCTTTTGTATCAGTACAAAGCACAGTTGATAAATCTTTCAGAATACTTATTTTATTACTATTACTACTTAAATATTGCATAAATCCTTCACAGCTTGCATCAATATTTTTTTATGATCTATACAGTATTATTAAAAAACTTCTTAATACATAAATAGGGATGAATGTTTGGTTTATTATGCACGTTCAGTACAATCTCATAAATGAATGACAAAAGAATACAGATAAAGTGGAATATTCAAATTATTGGAATGTAGGTCAAATTCATAAATGATTGTAGGTACATACATAATATTATTGAATATTCTCTTATTAATATAACATTAATAAAATTGTAAGTTAAGTTTTTTGATAAAATCTACTGGTATAGTAAATTGCTAAATTGGCGAGATTGTAATGTTTTTTGAATAACAACACACATAGAATAACACATGTAAAAAATACTAATTATAATATTGTTTGCCTAGGTTATTTTTTTGTGATTAATAATAATATTAATCAAATTTTTATAGTGTTGTTTTATGGTAAAAGACCATTCCAGGGGTGCTTTTACTTATTTGTTGGTTCTACGAAACAATGAAGTCTTAAGCAATTTATTGAAAGGTGTAAAATCTGCTCTCTAATTAAATTTTTGTTCAAGGAATGGGTATAAAGGTATTAGAGTTAAATAAGGTTCTCCTCTTGTAAATAAATATCTGAGACTGGAATACTGTAAATCAATGACTGGAATACAAAAGAAACAGAAATTAAGAATGTAAGAGACATTTGATTCAGTGACCCAGATTAATGTATTTTTCTGTTTTTTAAATATTTCTATGTTGTATTATAAGGATTTGCCCATTGATATATTTATAAATTTTTATTTATTTATACAATATATGGCATAATCCATTTACTTGTTACAATACTAATAATAAATTACAAATAGAGATAAAAATATTGAAACAAATAAAAATATAGACAAACATAAAAATAAATAAACATAAAAATATAGATTCAGATAACGTTGAAACGTTGATTCACATAAAAATAGACAAAAAAAAATAGAGTATAATAATTAGACACCTTACAAGCAGTACAAAATAAAATTAACAATGATAATGCTGCAAATATTATAACCATCTGAAAAAAAAATTAAAATGAGACCAACTAAAAATTGTTTACACAAAGAAATAAATATACCAATCAATGTACCAATGACAAAAAAAAAATAATAAGAGAGAAAACTATTGATATATGAATGGTCCATAATTTTTTTTTAAAGACCGGTACACTATCTCCGAAAATATCTGCATCAACACACAGTTCATTACCAAACCTATGTAATCGCAGTATTGGTAAGTTAAAAAAATATTGCGTGGAAGCTGCTATCTCATGAAACATCATCGATTGTCTTGTCCGTCGATTCGGGACGTGAAATTTAATTGCATTCACAAGTTTGATGCAGTCCATCTCTTCGTTGACTAACTTATACAAAAATGAGACATCCAGAAATCTTCTTTGATCGGCCAAAGAGTGCAATCGAAAGCCACGCATCAAGTCGGGATAATTTATATCTTCTATGGAGCAACCCATTTTATAGTTAAGAAAGCGCAAAAACTTGCGCTGCACTCATATTGTGCTGCATATTGGGTCTTTGGATAGCAAATTATGCTGTTAATCCAAGGTTTTACTCAATTATCGTTTTAAGTGAAATCTAGTTTGGTTAGAGAAAAATTAGGGCCAAAAACAGTAAGTAAAGATCAATTCTTTGTACTTAAGTCAAAATCAATTTGAACTCAAGGTTTAATTTTTCATATCATATTTTATGACCTATGCATATTGGAGGAACATAGTTGAATGTGGTATTCAAAGAAAAAAAAAGAATCATTAAAAAATCATTTCATACTTTTTGACACATAAATTTTAAAGGTGTTTTTATGATCTGTAAAAGAAAATAACTTTAGATTGTACCTATATATTTTCTATGTTTTTCATTAAAAAAGCTCCACTCTAATATTATTTTTTATGTAGTCTTTATTTTATTATTATGATCCTTGTAGTATTCATTTACTGTCATTGCTTTCTAAGATTATTTATAAACCCCATTTACCACAAATAACACTTCTGTCAAATCACGATCTACCTCTTCAATCTACTGAATGTACCACACATGTTATCCCCATTCACACTATATATGTAAGTTTAAAGCTCTTCTTTACAAGTACAATCATCTAGACCAGTGATTCCCAAAGTGGTCTATATCGACCCCCAGGGGTCTATGACAACCTGCAAGGGGTCTACGTCAGCGAAAAAAATATCTGGGGGTCCATGAAATGAAAATGGGGTTCCACGATAGTAGATCTCAACATACACTGATAGTACCTATCGCATAACAATTTGTTATTATTAATCATTGTATAATATTTTATTTTAACATTTTTGTCATGTTACATTCAAATTTCCATCATACCAAAACCTTAGATAACATTCCCCTTCTCACATTCGTTTATAATGGTTGTACGCCTATGCCTGCCATAAAATCTAAGACCATACAATTTAAATTTGACTTTGATTTTTTTAGGCCTTCGTGGCTCAGTTGGTTAGGTATTTGACTGCTGATCCAAAGGTCCCGGGTTCGATTCCCGGTGGAGACACAGTTTTTAATTGTGTTTTTTGTCTGGATCTGTGAGACGATTAATATCGTAAGTCTCCAGAATGTGGCAACTTGTTATTGGGTGTGTGTTAAATTAATATTATTTGACATAGTACCTCTTAGTTGCCCGAGAAGCATAATGTCAGGTAATTAGGGGGTCTACCAAAAATCGAAAAACATGGCCAGGGGTCTACGACACAAAAAAGTTTGGGAACCTCTGAGCTAGACTATGGAATGGCCTAAGTGATAAATTTACATCATCTCAATC